>CAWUFW010009727.1:0-600000 GCA_963921515.1 Calotriton arnoldi | reverse complement strand
ACAATGCATATGCTTTCACCGCGCATGCCTTTACAATGAATTTCGTTGTAAAGGCATGAATGGTAAAGGCATATATGTTTCACATGTAAGTATAAGGTAAGTATCCCAATCCCTGGTGGTAGGGTTTGCCCCGTTATGATCCTACACCCTCACAGTCACTGGAGGCAAGCCAGCCTTCTATCCCCCCGGTATGATGTTTTATTAGGGGTTAGACCAGAGTCCCTGGCCCGGCATTTCTAGTCGCCCCCTGACCTCAATCTTTTTGGATTATCCTCACTCGTCTGCCGGATTATGTGCCCTCCTCTTCTTACTATTCTCCTCTGCACTATTGCCTTCCTCTTCTTACTATTCTCCTCTGCACTATCACTACTCTAGTGGCCCCTCTTCTCCCTATCATGGCTTCCACTCGAAGAAAGTCGGGAGTTAACTGCTTCAAAGTCATCTATCCCCCTAATCTGTCCAAAGCAGCAGCAAAACGGTTCAAGCACAACACCATTGAACACTTCCCTGATTCCCTCTTTGTTGATCAATTCCACAATGGGCACCTAGGGAAGCTAAAAAATGACTTAATTTTTTTCACCCACGACATCCCTTCCTGGTCCACCAGCTTCTTCAATTTCTTCAACGTCTCCTCCTCCTCATCTATCCCGCATGGACAGCGGCTAAAAATTTCCCCCTCCACGAGCTTTGAGGGCTCTCTCACCATTACACTCTACAATAATGGCACTGTCATGATTCAAGCGACAGACTCCTGTCTCTCTCTCTTTGACCATCTCTTCCACTCCCTTCGCCCAACCCATACAACTATGATCTCCCTCAACTCTTCTTTGAGCTCCTCTCCCTTCTCCCTTTCTCCCCCCTGACCCCCGATACTCCAGCAGGCCGCTCTCCCGGGAGACACAGGCCTACCCTGTGTTCCCCCTGCCTTTATTCCCTCCTCTCCCTCTCTTCCCCCTTCCCAAAATGTCCCTCCCCTATCTTGTCTGTCCGACCACCGGCATACACCCCCCCTCCCCACCCTGCATCTGCTGGATTCTCCAACGTTTTCACCTCCCCCCTAATCCAACCCACCTCCCCCCCTCTTAATCCACCTTTCTTACAACCTGGTCTACCGATCAACTTTCCTTACCTCCCCCCTTCCCTCCCCCTTTCACCTCATCCCTTTCCGCTCTCCCCCGTCCCCTAAATTCTTCTCTTCCACCTCCCATCTATCTTCAAACCCACCTTCCTCATCCCTTGCTTCCCAACCTTGTCTCCCTCCCCGACAATTCCTTCCTCGTCTCTCCCTCTGACCTTGTAGTCCCCTACTGCTCCCTCAGTTTCCATCTAGCCAATTCCCCCCCACTCCACCTGTTACCTGTCCCCCTACATTCACCTTTCATAGCCTACAGTACCTGTCCAGCACCATCCTCTCTTTTCTCCCCATACCTCTGGCCTTCCTCGGACCCCCCGCCCTCCCCTCCCGGTTCAGCCTCGTCTCCCCTCTTCTCCTCTTACCTCCGACCTTCATTTGTCCCCCCTCCTACTCCTCAACTTGCTCCTCATACTTATGATCTCTTCTCTTCCCCTCTGTTCAACACCAGTAAAAATATTTCTCTTCCCACCACTGTTTCACCATCTACTCCCATTGTCTACCATCTTTCCTCACCTTCTACCCTTGCTCCCCAACTCCCCACCCATTCCACCACCCCGCCCCGTCCTCCCTCACTCTCTGCACTCCCGCCCGTATCCCGCTCCTCCATACCTCCCCGTCCTCCCTCACCCTCTGCCCCACCTCCCTCAACCCATTCCCCCACCCCTCCCCGTCCTCCCTCACCCTCTGCACTCCCTCCTTTATCCATCGAGCCACCCAATACTCCGTGCTCAGCTCTCCTCTCTCTGGAAAATAAGCTTGATTCTCTCATCTACTCCATTTCCCAGCTTGTAGCGTCCATCTCACCCTTAAGCGCCAAGATGTCCCTCGTCCCTAACTACCTCCCAAGGAGTTCCTTGCTCCCGCGCCCCAATAAAGCCAACCACAGTCTGTCCTCTGCAGACATCACCAACTTACTGGCCAGCTACAAGACCACCAACGTCACTCCCCCTCCACCTTCCTCTCCTAATAATTCTACGCAGTTTCCTATTCAGACCATCTCCTCTGTCAGACCTTACCAGCATACCTCTTACCGGGCTCCCTCATTCAAGAATCTTATCCCTATCTCCCTGAGCAACCCTAACACCCCCATCACCAAAACATCTGCGTCAGAGCTGCACTGCTTGCTCCACAACTGCAGATCTGCAATCAAACGCAAAGTGGAAATCTCTGCTACTATCACCCACCAGAATCTTGACATGTTCTTCCTCACTGAGACCTGGTTTAATGACTCCTCTCATACTTTTTGATCTTCTGGTACCCACTGACTACTCTATCCTCAGAAATTACAGGGCAGACAAAATTGGGGGCGGTGTGGCTATCATCGTCAGGAACTCCGTTCAAATGAAAGCCTTCCCTACCACCCTTTTCCGTACATTCGAATGCCTATCCCTAGAACTTCAAATATATCACGGCTCACCCTTTAGATTCCATGCCATCTACCACCCGCCCGGTAACTGCTCTTCCTTTGTGGAGGAACTGACTGACTTCATCAGTGACCAATTTTCTCAAAGTGACAGACAGATCTTCCTGGGTGACTTTAATTTCCACTGGGGCTCTTTGGAAGACTCGGCTGCCAACAAGCTTGCCACCTTTCTCTCAGCCAATGATCTCTTCCAACATTGCTCGGAAACCACACATTCCAAGGGCTCAATTCTGGACCTTGTCATATCCAAAGCAGACCTGCTGACTACTGCTCCCCCCATCCATGTAGACTGGTCTGACCACTTCCTCATTCCCTTCCGTTTTCACCTATCGCATGTGATAACTCTCGGCCAACCTAAAAGAGCTACTACCTGGTTCCGCAACACTAAGAACATTGATCTTGACACTTTTTGTGATTCTGCTATGCGGGCACTTCCTAGACTAGACCCTAGCGTGGACGTCAACGTTCTCACTTCTCAGTGCCTCTCAGTACTAGCAGTCGAAATCGACAATGTCGCTCCATTCCAAAGCAAAAGGAAAAGACCCACCCCCTCAGCACCTTGGTTCAATAAAGCTCTCTACAATGAAAGGAAAAACCTTAGATTCCTGGAGAAACATTGGAGAAAATCTCCTTCCACCTCCAATCTCTCTCTTTTACGCTCAGCAAGATCCAAATATCACAACCACATCTTCCTCGAAAAAGCATCACATTTCAGATCCCTCCTGGACTCAGCCAAAAACAGACCCAAAAAACTTTTTGACCTCATCAAAAACCCAAACTGTTCGCCCCTAACCATTAAGCCTGAGGATTCCACAAAGAAAGCAGCAGATTTCGCTATATTCTTTGATGAAAAGGTCAAAGCACTGGTGGATCAGGTCACCCACCCCGCCCCCATTGAGGAGCGGAAATCCTTAGTTACCTGGCAGAACTTTGACGTCATCTCGGAAGATGACCTCCTCAAATGCATCCTCGAAACGAAACCCTCCAACCATTCTTCTGACCCCATCCCTAGCGACATCCCCATCGATTTCTACACCTATACTCTCTCTTACTGGACCAGGCTAGTCAATCTCTTCCTCAGTCAAGGCTCCCTCCCGGTTGCCCTCAAATCAGGACAGGTCACCCCTCTTCTAAAAAAAACCCTCCGCTGATGCGAACGACCTCAACAACTTCCGCCCTATCACCAACCTCCCTTTCCTTTCGAAAATCACCGAAAAATGTGTTGCGAAACAACTTTCCTCACATATTATGGACAATAACCTCCTCGACGTCTTCCAGTCTGGCTTCATCCAAAATTGCAGCACTGAAACAGCCCTGCTGCAAGTGATTGACGATGCGCTGCATATACTCGACTCTGGGGAATCATGTCTTCTGATTCTTCTAGACCTCTCTGCAGCCTTTGATACTGTTAATCATAGCACCCTCCTCAACACTCTTCAACAGAGAATGGGATTGGATGGCACAGTGCTCAAATGGTTTGCTTCTTTCCTCTCGGACAGATCCCAAATGATCAAGATAACGAACAGTCTTTCATCTCCATTGGCCGTAGGTCAAGGCATCCCTCAAGGTTCTATCCTGGCACCCACTTTGTTTAATCTCTACCTGGAACCTTTAGGGAACCTTCTAAGCAAATCTGGGATCCATTACCATCTTTATGCAGACGACACTCAAATCTACCTTAAGGTGTCTTCCGCACACGATCTCTCCCTACTCAACTCTACTCTCAACTCTATTCTCAACTGGATGTTAGCTCACCAACTCATTCTGAATCCAGCCAAAACTGAATTCCTCCTCCTCTCTACCTCTCTCTCACCCACTGGCGTAGCAAGGGGGGGGCGGAGGGGGCGGTACGCCCCGGGCGGCACGAGATTTCGGGGCGGCAGGTAAATTTATCGCCAGCACCCCCCCCCCCCCCTCCCCCGCTCTTAGGCGCTCGGCGGCGGCGGCAAAAGGCAGGGACCGCCACGGGCGGCAGAGTGCCTAGCTACGCCACTGCTCTCACCTCCTCCTGTTCAATCTTGGATGGATCAGCTGAACCTACTCAACAACAAACCCATCATTGTCAACAGTGCTAAATCCCTAGGTGTCATTCTTGACAAAAGACTCAACCTAATCTCCCACATCAACTCTATTGCTAAAACGCTTGTTACCAGTTGCGCCTGCTATGGGGGATCCGTCGGTTCTTCCCGGAGAAAGACTTAAAAACCTTGGTACAATCTCTGGTTCTCTCAAGACTGGATTATTGCAATTCTCTTCTGACGGGCCTACCCAAATCCCAAATCTCCCCTCTCAAATCCATCCTCCATTCAGCAGCTCGCTTCATTTCAGGGTCTAAAAGAAGCGACCTCGTCACTCCTGTCCTGTCCTCTCTTCGATGGCTTCCGATCGAGGCAAGATCTATTTACAAAACTGCCTGCATCACACACAAAGCCTTACACACGTCCTCCCCTCGTTACCTGGCGAATAAATTGAAATTGTCCGGTGGCTCTCGCCCTTCTCGCAATGCGGAAAAGCTTCTGCTTGAGCCCCCGGTCTTCAAAAGGGAAAGATCGATGGCGCAATCCTTCTCAGGCAATGCGGTGAGAATCTGGAACTCGCTTCCCCCATTGCTCCGTGCCACCGCCTCTACCCGGATCTTCAAAGCAGACCTCAAATCTCTTCTCTTCCAAAGACACTTTCAGAACTAATACTTTCATTCTCAGGCCCCTCTAGGAAGTTCGCTCTTCATTGTAAATTTGTACTTTTTCCTGTACATTCCTCACCCTTGCGTGCTGTGTTGGATTTTATGTGTGTGTTCCCTTCATTTTAGTCCCCTATTTAATTCACGCCCTCTCTACTCCCTCTAGGAAGTTCTTCCACTATAGGAAATTCTGTACTCCATGCCTATAGAAGTGCCTTCCCTGTGTGTTCTGAGTGACTGCCACTTATTGCAGTATTATACCTCTATTTGTATTTTGTATCTCATGTATCATGCACACCTGTCACTTTTTCCTCTTGGAACCTATACCTCTTTTTGTATCTGGTTTGTTTTGTTATCTGCACAATTGTCACTTTTTCCTCATGCAATGTAACGCTTGCTTTTGTATTATGCTCACTTGTAACCTTCTCCTCATGTAATGTTACTGTTCCTATTGTGAAGCGCTCTGACACCTTCGTGTAAAGTCCGCGCTATATAAAAACGCATAAATAAGTATAGGGTGGGTTTGGGTTTTGGGGTGTAGGGGTATAGGTTTTGGGGCGCCAAGGTTAATTTTAGGGTTCAGGGTGGATTTTGTTTTTGGGGAGCCACGGGTAATTTTAAGTTTTAGGGTGGGCATGGGTTTTGGGGTAGCAAGGGTAATGTTAGGGTTCAAAGTGGGTTTGGTTTTGGGGTGCTAAGAGTAATTTTAGGGTTCAGGGTGGGTTTGGGTTTTGCGGTGTCGGGGGTAATTTTAGGGTTCAGAGTGTGTTTGGGTTTTGGGGTGCAATGTGTTAATTTTGGGGTTCAGGGTGGGTATGTGTTTTGGGGTGTCAGGGGTAATTTCAGGGTTCAGGGTGTGTTTGGGTTTTGGGGTGCAAGGGTTAATTTTGGGGTTCAGGGTGGGTATGGGTTTTAAGGTGTCAGGGGTAATTTTAGGGTTCAGAGATGGTTTGGGTTTTGGGGTGTCAGGGGTAATTTTAGGGTTCAGGGTGGGTTTGGGTTTTAGGGTGTCAGGGGTAATTTTAGGGTTCAGGATGGGTTTGGGTTTTGGGGTGCCATGGGTAATTTTAGGGTTTAGGGTGTGTTTGGGTTTTGGGGTGCAAGAGTTAATTTTGGGGTTCAGGGTGGGTATGGGTTTTGGGGTGTCAGGGGTAATTTTAGGGTTCAGGGTGGGTTTGGGTTTTGGGGTGCCAGGGGTAATTTTAGGGTTCAGGGTGGGTTTGTGTTTTGGGGTGCCAAGGGTCATTTTAGAGTTTAGGGGGTTTTGGGTACTGAGGTAGTAAGGATAATTTAAGGGTTTTTGGGGGTCAAAAAATAGATATAGAGAGTTGTTAAGGAACAAACGGATCCCACATCCGTTTTCAGGTTGCACCCGTCGCGAGTTCGGCAGACTTTGTGGGAAGTTGTAAACAATCTATTTTAGTCTGCCTGAACCGCCGCTGTTAGACGCCGCCGACTATCTCAGGTCGTGAATTATCAAATTCAAGGATGCCCAGCCATTTGACGGACTCCAACGGTCATTCTATTATGGATAATCCAGCGGCAGATGAGGGATGTTGAATGCACTAACTTACCATGTGAGGTGGCTGCCCATACAGAGGAATTTTGGGTGGTGGCATGGCTAGCGTGGCTAATGTTGCTCGGTGTTCGGAGACAACGGGACAGGACATTTTTTATCGAGGCATTGAGGCCCTTCTTTTGAAATTTAAGCAACATGAACACTGATGTGTCATCAATACTCTAGGATAATTGCTGCCTCCCCATTGGCCCTGGATTCAGCCAATTAGAGCGCTGGACATTTTAAATAACACTATCATAGTGCAGATCTTATGTGGTTTGAGCACACTGAGGAAAGCACAATGCTGAATCGCGTCTGCGAGAATAAACCATTTGAAGAACATCCCGCAAGTGCACCCTATTTTTTCGAGTTGTTGAGTAACAAAGGGATTCCACATCCGTTTTCAGGTTGCACCTGTCGCGAGTTCGGCAGGCTTTGTGGGAAGTTGTAAACGGATCTATTTTAATCTGCCTGAACTGCCGCTGGTAGACGCCGTCGACTATCACAGGTCGTGAATTATCAAATTCAAGGATGCCCAGCCATTTGACGGACTCCTACGGTGATTCTATTATGGATAATCCAGCGGCAGACGAGGGATGTTGAATACACTAACTTACCATGCGAGGTGGCCGCCCATACAGAGGAATATTGGGTGGTGTCATGGCTAGAGTCTCTGATGTTGCTCGGTGTTCGGAGACATCGGGAAAGGAAATGTTTTATCGAGGCATTGAGGCCCTTATTTTGAAATGTAAGCAACGTGAACACCGATGCGCCAGCAATACTCTTGGTTGATTGCTGCCTCCCCATTGGCCCCGGATTCAGCCAATTAGAACGCGGACATTTTAAATAACGCTATGATAGTGCAGATCTTATGTGGTTTGAGCGCACTGAGGAAAGCACAATGCTGAAACGCGTCTGCGAGAATAAACCATTTGAAGAACATCCCGCGAGTGCATTCTATTTTTTTCGAGTTGTTGTGGAACAAACGGATCCTACATCCGTTTTCAGGTTGCACACATATATATATATATATACATTTACTTACCTTAACAACATTTACCAAGTATGTGGGGGTATGAGTATTGGGGTAGTAAGGGTAATTTAAGGGTTTTTGGGGGGTAAAAAAATATATATGTGTGTATATATATGATATATTATCTACTGGCGGTCGCCAGTAGATAGTTATAGTTAGGACCTAGTTTCCATAGGAAACTCGTTTTTTGTTTTTTCAATATCTTTGGCGCCGGTTGACGAATCTTCGTGAAATTTTCAAAACTCGTACCCCGCTCCAGTCAGCTCCTGTCTTGAAAGTTTCGGGGTGATTCGGCAAGCAGGGGCCGAGAAAAAAGGGGGGTCCCAAAACGTGTTTTCTCCATGTTAATTCCCATAGGAAACTTTAGACACAGCTACAGTTTCCTATGGGAATTAACATCCGAACTGCTGAACGGAATTACACCAAACTTGGCAAAAAGGTAGCCCTTGGTTCAGAAAGAGACCTTTTTTTTAAATGGTGTAAATCCGTTCAGTAGTTGCTGAGAAAATCAAAAAATAAAAGTTTTGATATCTGTGGCCCCAGTGGATCCGCGCACCATCCCGATCACGAGCTTTATTCTAATTGGCTGTCAACACTCCAAACCAGGAAGTGTTGGCAGCCATCTTGTGCCTCGGTAACCGAGGCACAAGAAAACAGGGAAACAAACGCAAAAAACAAGAAAAGGGGCAGGGTAGAAACACCCTGACCCCTAGGCCTGCTCAGGGGTCCCACAAGGACCCCCAAGGCCCAAAAAAGCATTTAAAAAAAAAAAATCGGCCAAAGTAGCGCTGGGTGCGCGACTCCGGCCGAAAATAAAAAAAAACAAAGCGCGGGCTCCCACGCTTCGTTTAATTAAGCCCCCGGGTGGGCCAGGTCCCGGGGGCATGCAGAAATAAAATTGCGGGGGCCCAGGGGGACCCCTGCAGCCCCGGGGACTGCCACCCCCCGGGGCTTTGATAAAATATTTGCGGGGGGCACACGTCCCCCCTGCAGCCCCGGGGACCGCCACCCCCCGGGGCTTGTTTTTCAAAGGTTTGGGGGGCCTCCAAGGCCCCCCCAAGCCCTGGGGACCGCCACCCCCGGGGCTTTCATTAATTATTTGTGGGGGGCACACTGCCCCCCGCAGCCCCGGGGACCGCCACCCCTGGGGCTTCTTTTTTTAAAAAAAATATATACCTGCGTGGGGGGGCTAGAGGCCCCCCACACGCCCCGGGGACCGCCACCTCCCCGGGGCAATAAAATGCTAATTTGGGGGTCCGTTACGGACCCCCAAGCCCCGGGGACCACCACCTCCCCGGGGCTGTGCATTTGATGGGGGGGGCCGCGCGGCCCCCCTCCTGGAGCCTGTGATGGCCCTGGGGATCGCCACCCCCCCAGGGCCGGCTCCTGCAGTGTCCCGGGGTGCCCACCCCCGGGACACTGCTGTTTGCTATTACAGGGCGGGAGCCTCGCGGCTCCCGCCCTGTCATAGCAAACACTGGTTTGGATTTTGGAAGAGAGAGCAGGAAACCTGCTCTCTCTTCCAAAATTCAAACCAGATTGCTTTTCCACACAGGGAGCTGCATGTCAGCAGCTCCCCATGTGGAAAAGCAATGCCGGCTCCTGCAGGACGCGGGGAGCCGGCAGGGACTGTGGGGGCATTGGGGCTCCCCCCACGGTCCCCAACGAGAGGCCAGGCCCCGGGGGATGGGGTCCCCGGGGCCAGAAGTGGCCAGGGAGGGGGGCCACGCTGCTCCCCTCCCCCATAATAAAATGAATTTAAAAAAAAGAAAAACGCAAAGGCAGGCCCCGGGGGATGGGGTCCCCGGGGCCATAAATGGCCTTAGGAGGGGGGCCACGCAGCCCCCCTCCAAATAAATAAAAAAAAAAAAACACTGGCCATGCCCCGGGGGATGGGGTCCCCGGGGCCGAATATGGCCTCGGGAGGGGGGCCACGCGCCCCCTTCCATTTTAAAAAAAAATAGGGGTCAGGCCCTGGAGGATGGGGTCCCCAGGGCCCATAAAATAGGAAAGAAAGGGGGGCCACACTGCCCCCCTTCTTAAAAAGAAAAAAAAAGATGCGATCGTGCCGGAGGCCCCGCCCCCTCCCAGCAACACTCTGCAAACGTGCCCTGTGGCGCGTTTTAAGTTGGGGAATTAATTCCCCTTCAATACTGGGGGTCCCTGGGGGCCAACTAGCCCACCAGGTACCTCCAGTAAGCGCCACAGGGCTGCGTTGCAGAGAGGTGGTCCAGGCCATGCCCCTTTTTCCACCTCTCTCCAATGCAGCTCTGTGGCGCTTACTGGAGGTACCTCGTGGGCTAGTTGGACCCCAGGGACCCTCAGGATTCAAGGGGACTTTATCCCCAACTTAAAACGCGCCACGGGAGCGTTTGCACAGTGGTGAAGGGAGGGCGGGGCCTGAGGTGACATGTGTGGAAACACGCCCTGTGGCGCGTTTTAAGTTGGGGAATTAATACCCCTTCAATCTGAGGGCCCCTGAGGGCCAGCTAGGCCACCAGGTACCTCCAGTAAGCGCCACAGACCTGCGTTGCAGAGAGGTGGTCCAGGCCACGCCCCTTTTTACACCTCTCTGCAACGCAGGTCTGTGGCGCTTACTGGAGGTACCTGGTGGCCTAGTTGGCCCCCAGGGGCCCTCAGGATTGAAGGGGTATTAATTCCCCAACTTAAAACGGCCACAGGGCGTGTTTGCACACATGTCACCTCAGGCCCCCCTCCCTTCACCGCTGTGCAAACGTGCCCCGTGGCGCGTTTTAAGAGGTAGTTTTAATCCCCCTGCCCTATTATGTACTAGGGCGTTACAGAGGAGGTCATGCTAATCACAGGGGTACCCCAACGCATAATGTTCCCTAGTGTATGTAGGTGTTTTCACTGGTTTCTAAGTGTCTTTTAGCATAGCACTGGCTCTAGGCCTAGTTACTCAGTCAGTTACCACCAGTACCCGTCTGAAAAAGTTGTGGGCACAGGATGATTTTGCAACAAGGCCTCTTTCTGCTCCTCTGTTGGTTCTTTCTGCACATGTCTTGCTTCTTCCTGCTCTTTTCTTCGTCTTTGTGGACTTCTGTTGCTTCTTTCTGCATTTCTTTTGCTTCTTTCTGTGCGTTTTTCTTCTTTCTTCACATGTCCTACCTCTGTAGGCATAGTTAGAAACTAGCATTTAAAAAACCTTTGAAATTCACTTAAAAAACCATGGGTTTCAGGCACGTTATAGTTAGAAATTAGCATTTAAAAAACCTTTGAAATTCACTGAAAAAACCATAGGTTTCAGGCACGTTATAGTTAGAAATTAGCCTTTAAAAAACCTTAGAAATTCACTGAAAAAACCATAGGTTTTAGGCACAGTAATAGTTAGTTGGACATTTCACTCGTACAAAACCAGAGAAATTCCCCCGTTATAGTTAGTTCAGCTAACTATAACTCGCGCCCCCGCAATGCACTGCTGATGACGTCACATATTACATCACTCATGACATGGTCAGTGACATCACTGATGACATCAGGGGGCGCTAATCCTGCCGAAAAAAAAAAAGGTGACATGTGTGCAAACAGGCCCCGTGGCGCGTTTTAAGATGGGGAATTAAATCCTCTTCAATCCTGAGGGTCCCTGGGGGCCAACTAGCCCAACAGGTACGTCCAGAAAGCGCCACAGAGCTGCGTTGCAGAGAGGTGTAAAAGGGGTGTGGCCTCTGTACATGTCCCTGCAACGCAGCCCCTGGCGCATACTGGAGGTTCCTGGTGGGCTAGTTGGCCCGTAGGGACCCTCATGATTCAAGGGGACTTAATCCCCCAACTTAAAACGCGCTACGGGGTGCGTTTGCACAGATGTCACCTCAGGCCCCCCCCCTCCCTTCACCATTGTGCAAATATTCCTCTAAAATCAGCCGAAATACGAATTCTGATTTACTCACCTGTTATCAGGAGAGACCTCAGTGCTGCATCTTTCAGCCCAGTACTAATCCTGAAAAGTAATTTTAACCGTACTTACCAGTAACTTGAATTTCCTTCCATAGGCTAACATTGACTGGTTTCACTTGGAAATTCTTCTAAGTGTGGAGTTTTGGAACTTTAAAATATTCCTCTAAAATCAGCCGAAATACGAATTCCGATTTACTCACCTGTTATCAGGAGAGACCTCAGTGCTGCATCTTTCAGCCCAGTACTGATCCTCAAAAGTAATTTTAACCGTACTTACCAGTAACTTGAATTTCCTTCCATAGGATATCATTGACTGCTTTTTGCTGAAAAAGTTTCTAAGTGTTGATTTTTGAAACATACAAATATTCCTCTAAAATCAGCCAAAATCCGAATTCTGATTTACTCACCTGTTATCAGGAGAGACCTCAGTGCTGCATCTTTCAGCCCAGTACTGGTCCTGAAAAGTAATTTTAACCGTACTTACCAGTAACTTGAATTTCCTTACATAGGCTAACATTGACTGG
This sequence comes from Calotriton arnoldi, assembly GCA_963921515.1. NCBI lineage: Eukaryota > Metazoa > Chordata > Amphibia > Caudata > Salamandridae > Calotriton > Calotriton arnoldi. The sequence continues at coordinate 587,732 of CAWUFW010009727.1, read as the reverse complement.
TTTCACTTGGAAATTCTTCTAAGTGTGGAGTTTTGGAACTTTAAAATATTCCTCTAAAATCAGCCGAAATACGAATTCCGATTTACTCACCTGTTATCAGGAGAGACCTCAGAGCTGTATCTTTCAGCCCAGTACTGGTCCTGAAAAGTAATTTTAACCATACTTACCGGTAACTTGAATTTCCTTCCATAGGCTAACATTGACTGGTTTCACTTGGAAATTCTTCTAAGTGTGGAGTTTTGGAACTTTAAAATATTCCTCTAAAATCAGCCGAAATACGAATTCCGATTTACTCACATGTTATCAGGAGAGACCTCAGTGCTGTATCTTTCAGCCCAGTACTGGTCCTGAAAAGTAATTTTAACCGTACTTACCGGTAACTTGAATTTCCTTCCATAGGCTAACATTGACTGGTTTCACTTGGAAATTCTTCTAAGTGTGGAGTTTTGGAACTTTAAAATATTCCTCTAAAATCAGCCGAAATACGAATTCCGATTTACTCACCTGTTATCAGGAGAGACCTCAGTGCTGCATCTTTCAGCCCAGTACTGATCCTCAAAAGTAATTTTAACCGTACTTACCAGTAACTTGAATTTCCTTCCATAGGATATCATTGACTGCTTTTTGCTGAAAAAGTTTCTAAGTGTTGATTTTTGAAACATACAAATATTCCTCTAAAATCAGCCGAAATCCGAATTCTGATTTACTCACCTGTTATCAGGAGAGACCTCAGTGCTGCATCTTTCAGCCCAGTACTGATCCTCAAAAGTAATTTTAACCGTACTTACCGGTAACTTGAATTTCCTTCATAGGCTAACATTGACTGGTTTCACTTGGAAATTCTTCTAAGTGTGGAATTTTGGAACTTTATAATATTCCTCTAAAATCAGCCGAAATACGAATTCCGATTTACTCACCTGTTATCAGGAGAGACCTCAGTGCTGCATCTTTCAGCCCAGTACTGATCCTCAAAAGTAATTTTAACCGTACTTACCAGTAACTTGAATTTCCTTCCATAGGCTAACATTGACTGGTTTCACTTGGAAATTCTTCTAAGTGTGGAGTTTTGGAACTTTAAAATATACCTCTAAAATCAGCCGAAATACGAATTCCGATTTACTCACCTGTTATCAGGAGAGACCTCAGTGCTGCATCTTTCAGCCCAGTACTGGTCCTGAAAAGTAATTTTAACCGTACTTACCAGTAACTTGAATTTCCTTCCATAGGCTAACATTGACTGGTTTCACTTGGAAATTCTTCTAAGTGTTGATTTTTGAAACATACAAATATTCCTCTAAAATCAGCCGAAATCCGAATTCCGATTTACTCACCTGCTATCAGGAGAGACCTCAGTGCTGCATCTTTCAGCCCAGTACTGGTCCTGAAAAGTAATTTTAACCGTACTTACCGGTAACTTGAATTTCCTTCATAGGCTAACATTGACTGGTTTCACTTGGAAATTCTTCTAAGTGTGGAGTTTTGGAACTTTAAAATATTCCTCTAAAATCAGCCGAAATCCGAATTCTGATTTACTCACCTGTTATCAGGAGAGACCTCAGTGCTGTATCTTTCTGCCCAGTACTGGTCCTGAAAAGTAATTTTAACCGTACTTACCAGTAACTTGAATTTCCTTACATAGGCTAACATTGACTGGTTTCACTTGGAAATTCTTCTAAGTGTGGAGTTTTGGAACTTTAAAATATTCCTCTAAAATCAGCCGAAATACGAATTCCGATTTACTCACCTGTTATCAGGAGAGACCTCAGTGCTGCATCTTTCAGCCCAGTACTGATCCTCAAAAGTAATTTTAACCGTACTTACCGGTAACTTGAATTTCCTTCATAGGCTAACATTGACTGGTTTCACTTGGAAATTCTTCTAAGTGTGGAATTTTGGAACTTTAAAATATTCCTCTAAAATCAGCCGAAATACGAATTTCGATTTACTCACCTGTTATCAGGAGAGACCTCAGTGCTGTATCTTTCAGCCCAGTACTGGTCCTGAAAAGTAATTTTAACCGTACTTACCGGTAACTTGAATTTCCTTCCATAGGCTAACATTGACTGGTTTCACTTGGAAATTCTTCTAAGTGTGGAGTTTTGGAACTTTAAAATATTCCTCTAAAATCAGCCGAAATACGAATTCCGATTTACTCACCTGTTATCAGGAGAGACCTCAGTGCTGTATCTTTCAGCCCAGTACTGGTCCTGAAAAGTAATTTTAACCGTACTTACCGGTAACTTGAATTTCCTTCCATAGGCTAACATTGACTGGTTTCACTTGGAAATTCTTCTAAGTGTGGAGTTTTGGAACTTTAAAATATTCCTCTAAAATCAGCCGAAATACGAATTCCGATTTACTCACCTGTTATCAGGAGAGACCTCAGTGCTGCATCTTTCAGCCCAGTACTGATCCTCAAAAGTAATTTTAACCGTACTTACCAGTAACTTGAATTTCCTTCCATAGGATATCATTGACTGCTTTTTGCTGAAAAAGTTTCTAAGTGTTGATTTTTGAAACATACAAATATTCCTCTAAAATCAGCCGAAATCCGAATTCTGATTTACTCACCTGTTATCAGGAGAGACCTCAGTGCTGCATCTTTCAGCCCAGTACTGATCCTCAAAAGTAATTTTAACCGTACTTACCGGTAACTTGAATTTCCTTCATAGGCTAACATTGACTGGTTTCACTTGGAAATTCTTCTAAGTGTGGAATTTTGGAACTTTATAATATTCCTCTAAAATCAGCCGAAATACGAATTCCGATTTACTCACCTGTTATCAGGAGAGACCTCAGTGCTGCATCTTTCAGCCCAGTACTGATCCTCAAAAGTAATTTTAACCGTACTTACCGGTAACTTGAATTTCCTTCATAGGCTAACATTGACTGGTTTCACTTGGAAATTCTTCTAAGTGTGGAGTTTTGGAACTTTAAAATATTCCTCTAAAATCAGCCGAAATACGAATTCCGATTTACTCACCTGCTATCAGGAGAGACCTCCGTGCTGCATCTTTCAGCCCAGTACTGGTCCTGAAAAGTAATTTTAACCGTACTTACCGGTAACTTGAATTTCCTTCATAGGCTAACATTGACTGGTTTCACTTGGAAATTCTTCTAAGTGTGGAGTTTTGGAACTTTAAAATATTCCTCTAAAATCAGCCGAAATCCGAATTCTGATTTACTCACCTGTTATCAGGAGAGACCTCAGTGCTGCATCTTTCAGCCCAGTACTGGTCCTGAAAAGTAATTTTAACCGTACTTACCAGTAACTTGAATTTCCTTCCATAGGCTAACATTGACTGGTTTCACTTGGAAATTCTTCTAAGTGTTGATTTTTGAAACATACAAATATTCCTCTAAAATCAGCCGAAATCCGAATTCTGATTTACTCACCTGTTATCAGGAGAGACCTCAGTGCTGCATCTTTCAGCCCAGTACTGATCCTCAAAAGTAATTTTAACCGTACTTACCAGTAACTTGAATTTCCTTCCATAGGATATCATTGACTGCTTTTGCTGAAAAGTTTCTAAGTGTTGATTTTTGAAACATACAAATATTCCTCTAAAATCAGCCGAAATCCGAATTCTGATTTACTCACCTGTTATCAGGAGAGACCTCAGTGCTGCATCTTTCAGCCCAGTACTGGTCCTGAAAAGTAATTTTAACCGTACTTACCAGTAACTTGAATTTCCTTACATAGGCTAACATTGACTGGTTTCACTTGGAAATTCTTCTAAGTGTGGAGTTTTGGAACTTTAAAATATTCCTCTAAAATCAGCCGAAATACGAATTCCGATTTACTCACCTGCTATCAGGAGAGACCTCAGTGCTGCATCTTTCAGCCCAGTACTGGTCCTGAAAAGTAATTTTAACCGTACTTACCGGTAACTTGAATTTCCTTCATAGGCTAACATTGACTGGTTTCACTTGGAAATTCTTCTAAGTGTGGAGTTTTGGAACTTTAAAATATTCCTCTAAAATCAGCCGAAATCCGAATTCTGATTTACTCACCTGTTATCAGGAGAGACCTCAGTGCTGTATCTTTCAGCCCAGTACTGGTCCTGAAAAGTAATTTTAACCGTACTTACCAGTAACTTGAATTTCCTTACATAGGCTAACATTGACTGGTTTCACTTGGAAATTCTTCTAAGTGTGGAGTTTTGGAACTTTAAAATATTCCTCTAAAATCAGCCGAAATACGAATTCCGATTTACTCACCTGTTATCAGGAGAGACCTCAGTGCTGCATCTTTCAGCCCAGTACTGATCCTCAAAAGTAATTTTAACCGTACTTACCGGTAACTTGAATTTCCTTCATAGGCTAACATTGACTGGTTTCACTTGGAAATTCTTCTAAGTGTGGAATTTTGGAACTTTAAAATATTCCTCTAAAATCAGCCGAAATACGAATTCCGATTTACTCACCTGCTATCAGGAGAGACCTCAGTGCTGCATCTTTCAGCCCAGTACTGGTCCTGAAAAGTAATTTTAACCGTACTTACCGGTAACTTGAATTTCCTTCCATAGGCTAACATTGACTGGTTTCACTTGGAAATTCTTCTAAGTGTGGAGTTTTGGAACTTTAAAATATTCCTCTAAAATCAGTCGAAATACGAATTCCGATTTACTCACCTGTTATCAGGAGAGACCTCAGTGCTGCATCTTTCAGCCCAGTACTGATCCTCAAAAGTAATTTTAACCGTACTTACCAGTAACTTGAATTTCCTTCCATAGGATATCATTGACTGCGTTTTGCTGAAAAGTCTTCTAAGTGTTGATTTTTGAAACTATACAAATATTCCTCTAAAATCAGCCGAAATCCGAATTCTGATTTACTCACCTGTTATCAGGAGAGACCTCAGTGCTGCATCTTTCAGCCCAGTACTGATCCTCAAAAGTAATTTTAACCGTACTTACCGGTAACTTGAATTTCCTTCATAGGCTAACATTGACTGGTTTCACTTGGAAATTCTTCTAAGTGTGGAGTTTTGGAACTTTAAAATATTCCTCTAAAATCAGCCGAAATACGAATTCCGATTTACTCACCTGCTATCAGGAGAGACCTCCGTGCTGCATCTTTCAGCCCAGTACTGGTCCTGAAAAGTAATTTTAACCGTACTTACCGGTAACTTGAATTTCCTTCATAGGCTAACATTGACTGGTTTCACTTGGAAATTCTTCTAAGTGTGGAGTTTTGGAACTTTAAAATATTCCTCTAAAATCAGCCGAAATCCGAATTCTGATTTACTCACCTGTTATCAGGAGAGACCTCAGTGCTGCATCTTTCAGCCCAGTACTGGTCCTGAAAAGTAATTTTAACCGTACTTACCAGTAACTTGAATTTCCTTCCATAGGCTAACATTGACTGGTTTCACTTGGAAATTCTTCTAAGTGTGGAGTTTTGGAACTTTAAAATATTCCTCTAAAATCAGCCGAAATACGAATTCCGATTTACTCACCTGTTATCAGGAGAGACCTCAGTGCTGTATCTTTCAGCCCAGTACTGGTCCTGAAAAGTAATTTTAACCGTACTTACCGGTAACTTGAATTTCCTTCCATAGGCTAACTTTGACTGGTTTCACTTGGAAATTCTTCTAAGTGTGGAGTTTTGGAACTTTAAAATATTCATCTAAAATCAGCCGAAATACGAATTCCGATTTACTCACCTGTTATCAGGAGAGACCTCAGTGCTGCATCTTTCAGCCCAGTACTGGTCCTGAAAAGTAATTTTAACCGTACTTACCAGTAACTTGAATTTCCTTCCATAGGCTAACATTGACTGGTTTCACTTGGAAATTCTTCTAAGTGTGGAGTTTTGGAACGTTAAAATATTCCTCTAAAATCAGCCGAAATACGAATTCCGATTTACTCACCTGTTATCAGGAGAGACCTCAGTGCTGCATCTTTCAGCCCAGTACTGATCCTCAAAAGTAATTTTAACCGTACTTACCGGTAACTTGAATTTCCTTCATAGGCTAACATTGACTGGTTTCACTTGGAAATTCTTCTAAGTGTGGAGTTTTGGAACTTTAAAATATTCCTCTAAAATCAGCCGAAATATTAATTCCGATTTACTCACCTGTTATCAGGAGAGACCTCAGTGCTGTATCTTTCAGCCCAGTACTGGTCCTGAAAAGTAATTTTAACCGTACTTACCGGTAACTTGAATTTCCTTCCATAGGCTAACATTGACTGGTTTCACTTGGAAATTCTTCTAAGTGTGGAGTTTTGGAACTTTAAAATATTCATCTAAAATCAGCCGAAATACGAATTCCGATTTACTCATCTGTTATCAGGAGAGATCTCAGTGCTGCATCTTTCAGCCCAGTACTGATCCTCAAAAGTAATTTTAACCGTACTTACCAGTAACTTGAATTTCCTTCCATAGGATATCATTGACTGCTTTTTGCTGAAAAAGTTTCTAAGTGTTGATTTTTGAAACATACAAATATTCCTCTAAAATCAGCCGAAATACGAATTCCGATTTACTCACCTGTTATAAGGAGAGACCTCAGTGCTGTATCTTTCAGCCCAGTACTGGTCCTGAAAAGTAATTTTAACCGTACTTACCAGTAACTTATATTTTCTTCCATAGGAATCCATTGTCTGGTTTTCAGCAGAAAAGTTTCAAAGTGTCGATTTTCACAAACTACAAATATTCCTTAAAAATCGCCTGTATGACTTAAACGCATTCTTTCAACTGTTTACAGGAGATGCACCAGTGCTGGATCCAGGATCCAACACTGAGTAAGAAAAAGTAACGATAACAGTTTTTACCTGCTAAGTGAATTTCCTTCCATAGGATAACATTGGTGATTCTATGAGAAAAAGTTTCAAAGTGTCAACTTTTAAAATACAATAATATTCCTTAAAAATCACGACTGTAACCAAAATGCTTTTACTCAACTGTTTACAGGAGATGTACCAGAACTGAATCTAGGATCCAGTCCTGTGGTTAGAAAAGTAATCCATAAAGTAACTAATTGCATTTAACTAGAAATTCACATTGAGCTGAATGTTGCATTGTTTGAAAATGTGTTGCCCATTGCAACAACTGTAACTACTGTACTTAAAAGTCTATTGCCTATGTGCAAAGTATTTAAACTAAAGTAATTCATTCTGAGAAAGTATTTTTTGTAATGTAATGTATAATGTAATTACAATGTAATTTAAAAAATAAAAGATGTAAAATAAATTGTTTCTAAAAATGTAGTAAATCAGGATGAAAAAAATTAATATAAAAATTAATACATTTAAAAATTGTCATTTAAAAAACCTTTGAAATTCACTGAAAAAACCGTAGGTTTCAGGCACGTTATAGTTACAAATTAGCATTTTAAAAACCTTTGAAATTCACTGAAAAAACCATAGGTTTCAGACACGTTATAGTTAGAAATTAGTATTTAAAAAACCTTTGAAATTCACTGAAAAAACCATAGGTTTTAGGGACAGTTATAGTTAGTTGGACATTGCACTCGTACAAAACCCGTGAAATTCCCCGTTATAGTTAGTTCAGCTAACTATAACTCGCGCCCCGCAATGCACTGCTGATGACGTCACATATTACATCACTCATGACATGGTCAGTGACATCACTGATGACATCACTGATGACATCTCAAATGACATCACTGATGACATCATCCACGTGATAATCTGATGCAGCTCCTCACACCCTAATATAACCTTTGATACACCCAATCTAAATTACAGAGTGCCATTCGCAAAACCATAGACACTCCAACACCAATAACTACATACCCACTCACTGATTCTTAGGTCTACACACACACATCCACTCACTCACCCGTACAGTCACTCATACTTATGGTCACTCAGTACAGGACTATCATATGCACTCTTACTCCTATATAGACACTCAAACACCGCCACTCATCCATAGAGGTACTCACACACCTAGTCAGTCATGCAAATAATTAAACACACTGCCATTTACTCACCTATACAGTTATACACACACCAGCTCACTTAATCATACAAATACTAGCACATTGTTACGCTCTTATACAATCACTGATACAAGCACACACTCATCCATACAGCCACTATCACAATCACTCACTCTCGCTTATAGCTATTTATATACTCCAATACACATATATACTGCCTTTCACATATGTAGTTACTCACACATGTACCACTGGGACATACATTCACTCACTAACACACTCTTACACACACTTACCCACCCATACAGTCTATCACAGATGCACTCTTGAAACCATCCACCCAGTGAATCACCCACTCACACATCTATGCACAGTCGCACACACCCCATCCACACAAACACTCAGGCACCCATACAGATACTCATAGAACCAATCAATAACCCATATAGACACTCATGTAGCTATTCGCAAATCCATGCATCCACTTACACACCAACAGACGGATACAGACATTCACACAGTTTAGTCACTAACCCATGCATTCAGTAAGATACGTTTAATCACTCACTTGTAGAGTCAGTCACGCACGTACTAAATCATCCATTCAGACACTTATACACCCACTCATTCTTCAATACGCCTTTCCCTATATATATTAAACATATTTAAACTTTACAGAAACACACAGTCACTGGATGATGTCATCAGTGATGTCATTTGAGATGTCATCAGTGATGTCATCAGTGATGTCACTGACCATGTCATGAGTGATATAATATGTGACGTCATCAGCAGTGCATTGCGGGGCGCGAGTTATAGTTAGCTGAACTAACTATAACGGGGGAATTTCACGGGTTTTGTACGAGTGCAATGTCCAACTAACTATAACTGTCCCTAAAACCTATGGTTTTTTCAGTGATATATATATATATATATATATATATATATATATATATTATCTACTGGCGGTCGCCAGTAGATAGTTATAGTTAAAACCTATTATCCATAGGAAATCCGCGACATTCTATTTGAAATAACGTTGGCGCCGGTTGACGAATCTTCGCGAAAGTTTCCAACTTGTTGGGGTGCTCCGGTCCGCTCCTTTCCTGAAAGTCTTGGGGTGATACGTCAAGCGGGGGCCGAGAAAAAAGGGGGGTCCCAAAACGCATTTTCCCCATTCATTTTTCCATAGGAACCTTTAGTCGCAGCTACAGCCCGAACTGCTGAACGGAATTACACCAAATTTGGCAAAGAGGTAGCCCTTGGTTCAGTGTCGTGCCTTTTGCTTAAATGGTGTAAATCCGTTCAGTAGTTCCTGAGAAAATCAAAAGTAAAGTCACATATATATCTGGGCGGAGCCTAACCACACATGTCATCGTGAGATCTGATTGGCTGTCAGCACTTCATCCTGGAATTGCTGGCAGCCATCTTGGGACCAATATAAATGATAGTACCTCATTGAAATGCATTGTAGTGAATAGAAGATTTTGAGGGTCACCAAAAGGAGAACTATAAAGGGTGATAACAGGCTTTAGTTACATTAGAATTTATTTGTTGATGGTACCATACTAATTTTAGGAATTGTGGTGTATTCTAAGGTGATTTTACCATGTGAAAAACCTTCTGCTGGGATATCATGAATCATGTTTGAGAGAACACTATTTTCTCATGCTTGTCCCATGGAGGTTTGGAAGGTGCTCCAGAAGCTAAAATGAGAGCATATTTTCTGTAAATTCACTTTATCTTTCTCACTCATGTGAGAATGAAGTCTGACATTCTCAGTAAAACATGTACATCCAACAAGGGCAGAGACTGTCAGTTGATTCCTTTGTGTTCTACTGCAGCTTCCCAGAGTGTTCTAAAGAACAACTAGAGTGCTAACAGCCTTACTTATGACAAAAGTATGGCACACCTGAAGCCATCTTGATTGGAATAAACTGGTAACACTTAAACAATTTAATTTAAAAAGGAACAAAATGATGGGGTTCATTTTGTCATAGAAATTATGGTTAGTGCTGTAGAAAGAAAAATTAGGACATGTTTCAAGTGTGATCTCAAATATCTTCCTGTTATATTTCAACAGGAGCAGCCTGCCAGTTGATGCCTTTGTGTTCTACTGCAACTTCCCAGAGTGTTCTAAAGAACAACTAGAGTGCTAACAGCCTTAATTATGACAAAAGTATGGCACACCTGAAGCCATCTTGATTGGAATAAACTGGTAACACTTAAAACATTTAATTTAAAAAGGAACAAAATGATGGGGTTCATTTTGTCATAGAAATTATGGTTAGTGCTGTAGAAAGAAAAATTAGGACATATTTCAAGTGTGATCTCAAATATCTTCCTGTTATATTTCAACAGGAGCAGCCTGCCAGTTGATGCCTTTGTGTTCTACTGCAGCTTCCCAGAGTGTTCTAAAGAACAACTAGAGCGCTAACAGCCTTACTTATGACAAAAGTATGGCACACCTGAAGCCATCTTGATTGGAATAAACCGGTAACACTTAAAACATTTAATTTAAAAAGGAACAAAATGAGGGGTTCTTTTTGAAATAGAAATTATGGTTAGTGCTGCAGAAAGAAAAATTAGGGCATGTTTTAAGTGAGATCTCAAATCCTCTTCTATTTCATAAAAAAATTCTGACATGCAGACTGAAACAATCACTTTCAATACCAGCAGCAGACTACCAGTTAACTCCCTGGTGAGCAGTAGCTTTACTCCAGTGATCTAATGAGCAACTAGAGTGCTAACATTCTGAATTTATGGCAGATGTGAGACACATCTGAATGCCTTCTTGATGGAATCAAAGTAAAAAACTGAAAGCATTTCCTACTGAGGAGACTGCAGTAAATGAAGAAATTAGGAAACTTCATAACAAGGAAGTCTTCCAAGATGGCCACCAGTGAAAAAAGAGCCCAAATGTAGCACAAATATTACCCAGATGTAGCCCACATATAGCCCAATGACAAAAGTGTGCAAAACACTTTTTATTTTTAGTTTTTTTGCAGTTTTATGTAGTGCAGACTGGTCAGGTATTGGAGCATTGCATCTTAAAACATGACCCCCTACACTACAAAAACACCACTGCACTACCTTAAACCCTAAAACACTACCCCCAGCACGACCCCCTACACTACACAAGCACCACTGCACTATCCTAAACCCTAAAACACTACCCTCAGCACGACCCCCTACACTACCCAAACACCACTGCACTACCCTAAAACATGACCCCTACACTACACAAACACCACTGCACTACCCTAAACTCTAAAACACTACCCCCAGCACGACCCCTACACTACACAAGCACCACTGCACTACCCTAAACCCTAAAACACTACCCCCAGCACGACCCCCTACACTACACAAACACCACTGCACTACCCTAAACCCTAAAACACTACCCCCAGCACGACCCCCTACACTACCCAAACACAACTGCACTAACCTAAATCCTAAAACACTACCCCCAGCACGACCCCCTACACTACCCAAACACCACTGCACTACCCTAAAACATGACCCCCTACACTACAGAAACACCACTGCACTTTTCCTAAACCCTAAAACACTACCCCCAGCACGACCCCCTACACTACACAAGCACCACTGCACTACCCTAAACCCTAAAACACTACCCCCAGCACGACCCCCTACACTGCCCGAACACCACTGCACTGCCCTAAACCCTGAAACACCAGCCCCTGCATGACCCCCTACACTGCCCGAACACCACTGCACTGCCCTAAACCCTGAAACACCACCCCTAGCACGACCCCCTACACTGCCCGAACACCACTGCACTGCCCTAAACCCTGAAACACCACCCCCTTCACGACCCCCTACACTGCCCGAACACCACTGCACTGCCCTAAACCCTGAAACACCATCCCCAGCATGACCCCCTACACTGCCCGAAAACCACTGCACTGCCCTAAACCCTGAAACACCACCCCCAGCATGACCCCCTACACTGCCCGAACACCACTGCACTGCCCTAAACCCTGAAACACCACCCCCAGCATGACCCCCTACACTGCCCGAACACCACTGCACTGCCCTAAACCCTGAAACATCACCCCCAGGAAGACCCCCTACACTGCCCGAACACCACTGACCTAAACCCTGAAACACCACCCCCAGCACGACCCCCTACACTGCCCGAAAACCACTGCACTGCCCTAAACCCTGAAACACTACCCCAGCATGACCCCCTACACTGCCCGAACACCACTGCTCTGCCCAAAACCCTGAAACACCAGCCCCAGCACGACCCCCTACACTGCCCGAACACCACTGCACTGCCCTAAACCTTGAAACACCAGCCCCTGCACGACCCCTACACTGCCCGAACACCACTGCACTACCCTAAACCCTGAAACATCACCCCCAGCACAACCCCCTACACTGCCCGAGCACTACTGCACTGCCCTAAACCCTGAAACACCAGCCCCAGCACGACCCCCTACACTGCCCGAACACCACTGCACTACCCTAAACCCTGAAACACCAGCCCCAGCACGACCGCCTACACTGCCCGAACACCACTGCACTGCCCTAAACCCTGAAACATCACCGCCAGCAAGACCCCCTACACTGCCCTAAACCCTGAAACACCACCCCCAGCAAGACCCCCTACACTGCCCGAACACCACTGCACTGCCCTAAACCCTGAAACACCAGCCCCAGCACGACCCCCTACACTGCCCGAACACCACTGCACTGCCCTAAACCCTGAAACACCACCCCCTGCACGACCCCCTACACTGCCAGAACACCACTGCACTGCCCTAAACCCTGAAACACCACCCCCTGCACGACCCCCTACACTGCCCGAACACTACTGCACTGCCCTAAACCCTGAAACACCAGCCCCAGCACGACCCCCTACACTGCCCGAACACCACTGCACTGCCCTAAACCCTGAAACACCAGCCCCAGCACGACCGCCTACACTGCCCGAACACCACTGCACTGCCCTAAACCCTGAAACACCAGCCCCAGCACGACCCCCTACACTGCCCGAACACCACTGCACTGCCCTAAACCGTGAAACACCAGCCTCAGCACGACCCCCTACACTGCCTGAACACCACTGCACTGCCCTGAACCCTGAAACACCAGCCCCAGCACAACACCCTACACTGCCCGAACACCACTGCACTGCCCTAAACCCTGAAACACCACCCCGTGCATGACCCCCTACACTGCCCGAACACCACTGCACTGCCCTAAACCCTGAAACACCACCCCCTGCACAACCCCCTACACTGCTCGAACACTACTGCACTGCCCTAAACCCAGAAACACCATCCCCAGCATGACCCCCTATACTGCACGAACACCACTGCACTGCCCTAAACCCTGAAACACTACCCCCAGCAAGACCCCCTACACTGCCCGAACACCACTGCACTGCCCTAAACCCTGAAACATCACCGCCAGCAAGACCCCCTACACTGCCCTAAACCCTGAAACACCACCCCCAGCAAGACCCCCTACACTGCCCGAACACCACTGCACTGCCCTAAACCCTGAAACACCAGCCCCAGCACGACCCCCTACACTGCCCGAACACCACTGCACTGCCCTAAACCCTGAAACACCACCCCCTGCACGACCCCCTACACTGCCAGAACACCACTGCACTGCCCTACACCCTGAAACACCACCCCCTGCACGATCCCCTACACTGCCCGAACACTACTGCACTGCCCTAAACCCTGAAACACCAGCCCCAGCACGACCCCCTACACTGCCCGAACACCACTGCACTGCCCTAAACCCTGAAACACCAGCCCCAGCACGACCGCCTACACTGCCCGAACACCACTGCACTGCCCTAAACCCTGAAACACCAGCCCCAGCACGACCCCCTACACTGCCCGAACACCACTGCACTGCCCTAAACCGTGAAACACCAGCCTCAGCACGACCCCCTACACTGCCTGAACACCACTGCACTGCCCTGAACCCTGAAACACCAGCCCCAGCACAACACCCTACACTGCCCGAACACCACTGCACTGCCCTAAACCCTGAAACACCACCCCGTGCATGACCCCCTACACTGCCCGAACACCACTGCACTGCCCTAAACCCTGAAACACCACCCCCAGCACGACCCCTACACTGCCCGAACACCACTGCACTGCCCTAAACCCTGAAACACCACCCCCTGCACAACCCCTACACTGCCCGAACACTACTGCACTGCCCTAAACCCTGAAACATCACCTCCAGCAAGACCCCCTACACTGCCCTAAACCCTGAAACACCACCCCCAGCAAGACCCCCTACACTGCCCGAACACCACTGCACTGCCCTAAACCCTGAAACACCAGCCCCAGCACGACCCCCTACACTGCCCGAACACCACTGTACTGCCCTAAACCCTGAAACACCACTCCCAGCATGACCCCTACACTGCCTGAACACCACTGCCCTAAACCCTGAAACACCACCCCAAGCAAGACCCCTACACTGTCTGAACACCACTGCACTGCCCTAAACCCTGAAACACCACCCCCAGCAAGACCCCCTACACTGCCCGAACACCACTGCACTGCCCTAAACCCTGAAACACCACCCCCAGCACGACCCCCTACACTGCCCGAACACCACTGCTCTGCCCAAAACCCTGAAACACCAGCCCCAGCATGACCCCTACACTGCCCGAACACCACTGCACTGCCCTAAACCCTGAAACACCAGCCCCAGCACGACCCCCTACACTGCCCGAACACCACTGCACTGCCCTAAACCCTGAAACACCACCCCAGCACGACCCCCTACACTGCCCGAACACCACTGCACTGCCCTAAACCCTGAAACACCACCCCCTGCACAACCCCTACACTGCCCGAACACTACTGCACTGCCCTAAACCCTGAAACACCAGCCCCAGCACGACCCCTACACTGCCCGAACACCACTGCACTGCCCTAAACCCTGAAACACCACCCCTGCACGACCCCCTACACTGCCCGAACACCACTGTACTGCCCTAAACCCTGAAACACCACTCCCAGCATGACCCCCTACACTGCCTGAACACCACTGCCCTAAACCCTGAAACACCACCCCAAGCAAGACCCCCTACACTGTCTGAACACCACTGCACTGCCCTAAACCCTGAAACACCACCCCCAGCAAGACCCCCTACACTGCCCGAACACCACTGCACTGCCCTAAACCCTGAAACACCACCCCCAGCACGACCCCCTACACTGCCTGAACACCACTGCTCTGCCCAAAACCCTGAAACACCAGCCCCAGCACGACCCCCTACACTGCCCGAACACCACTGCACTGCCCTAAACCCTGAAACACCAGCCCCAGCACGACCCCCTACACTGCCCGAACACCACTGCACTGCCCTAAACCCTGAAACACCACCCCAGCACGACCCCCTACACTGCCCGAACACCACTGCACTGCCCTAAACCCTGAAACACCAGCCCCAGCACGACTGCCTACACTGCCCAAAAACTACTGCACTGCCCTAAACCCTGAAACACCACCCCCAGCAAGACTACCTACACTGGCCGAACACCACTGCACTGCCCTAAACCCTGAAACACCACCCCTGCACGACCCCCTACACTGCCCAAACACTACTGCACTGCCCTAAACCCTGAAACACCAGCCCCAGCACCACCCCTACAATGCCCGAACACCACTGTACTGCCCTAAACCCTGAAACACCACCCCTGCACCGCCCCCTACACTGCCCGAACACCACTGCACTGCCCTAAACCCTGAAACACCACCCCTGCACGACCCCCTACACTGCCCGAACACCACTGCACTGCCCTAAACCCTGAAACACCACCCCTGCACCACCCCCTACACTGCCCGAACACCACTGCACTGCCCTATACCCTGAAACACCACCCCCTGCACCGCCCCCTACACTGCCCGAACACCACTGCACTGCCCTAAACCCTGAAACACCAACCCCAGCATGACCCCCTTTACTGCTCGAACACCACTGCACTGTCCCAAACCCTGAAACACCACCCCCAGCATGACCCCCTACACTGCCGAACACCACTGCCCTAAACCCTGAAACACCACCCCTGCACGACCCCCTACACTGCCCGAACACCACTGCACTGCCCTAAACCCTGAAACACCACCCCTGCACCACCCCTACACTGCCCGAACACCACTGCACTGCCCTAAACCCTGAAACACCACCCCCTGCACCGCCCCCTACACTGCCCGAACACCACTGCACTGCCCTAAACCCTGAAACACCAACCCCAGCATGACCCCTTTTACTGCTCGAACACCACTGCACTGTCCCAAACCCTGAAACACCACCCCCAGCATGACCCCCTACACTGCCGAACACCACTGCCCTAAACCCTGAAACACCACCCCTGCACGACTGCCCGACCACCACTGCACTGCCCTAAACCCTAGAACACTACCCCCAGCATGACCCCCTACACTACCCGAACACCACTGCACTACCCTAAACCCTAAAATACTCCCCCAGCACGACCCCCTACACTACCCGAACACGACTGCACTGCCCTAAACCCTAAAACACTCCCCCAGCACGACCCCCTACACTACCTAAACACCACTGCACTGCCCTAAACCCTAAAACACTCCCCCAGCACGACCCCCTACACTACCTAAACACCACTGCACTGCCCTAAACCCTAAAACACTACCCCCGCATGACCCCCTACACTACCCAAATACCAATGCACTACCCTAATCCCTAAAACACTACCCCCGCACAACCCCCTTCACTACCCAAAGACCACTGCACTACCCTAAACTCTAAAACAATACCCCCGCACGACTCCCTACACTACCCAAAGACCATTGCACTACCCTAAACCCTAAAACACGACCTCCTACACTACACAAACACCACTGCACTACCCTAAACCCTAAAAAACTACCCCAGCACGAACCCCTACACTACCCAAACACCACTGCACTACCCTAAACCATAAAACACTACCCCCAGCAGTACCCCTTCGCTACCCAAACACCACTGCACTACCCTAAACCCTAAAACACTACCCCCAGCAGTACCCCCTACACTACCCAAACACCATTGCACTACCCTAAACCCTAAAACACTACCCCCAGCAGTATCCCCTACACTACCCAAACACCACTGCACTACCCTAAACCCTAAAACCCTAAAACACTAACCCCAGCACGACCCCCTACACTACCCAAACACCACTGTACTACCCTAAACCCTAAAACACTCCCCCAGCACGACTCCCTACACTACCCAAACACCACTGCACTACCCTAAATCTACCCCCAGCATGACCCCCTACACTACACAAACACCACTGCACTAGCCTAAACCCTAAAACACTACCCCCAGCATGACCCTCTTCACTACCTAAACACAACTGCACAATTTGTTACAGGCGTTGCAACGCAGGCCTGTGGTGCTTACTGGAAGTACCTGGTGGGCTAGTTGGGCCCCAGGGACTCTCAGGATTCAAGGTGACCTAATCCCCCAACTTAAAACGCGCCACGGGGCGCGTTTGCACAGTGGTGAAGGGAGGGGGCGGGGCTTCAGGTGACATGTGCCCTGTGGTGCGTTTTAAGTTGGGGAGTTAATTCTCTTTGAATCCTGGGGGCCAACTAGCCCACCAGGTACCTTCAGTAAGCACAACAGAGTTGCGTTGCAGAGAGGTGAAAAAGGTGCGTGGCCTCGGAACGCCCTCTGCAACTCAGCTCTGTGGTCCTAACTGTAGGTACCTGGGGGCTAGTTGGGCCCCAGGGACCCTCAGGATTCAAGGGGACTTAATCCCGCAACTTAAAACGCGCCACGGGGCGCGTTTGCACACATGTCACCTCAGGCCCCCCTCCCTTCACCACTGTGCAAACGCGCACTGGCTCTGGTTAGTCAGAGTCAGTTACCACCAGTACCCGTCTGAAAAAGTTGTGGGCACAGGATGATTTTGCAACAAGGCCTCTTTCTGCTCCTCTGTTGGTTCTTTCTGCACATCTTTTGCTTTTTTCTGTGCGTTTTTTCTTCTTTCTTCACATGTCCTACCTCTGTTGGCATAGTTAGAAACTAGCATTTAAAAACCTTTGAAATTCACTTAAAAAATCATAGGTTTCAGGCACGTTATAGTTAGAAATTAGCATTTAAAAAACCTTTGAAATTCACTGAAAAAACCATAGGTTTCAGGCACGTTATAGTTAGAAATTAGCATTTAAAAAACCTTTGAAATTCACTGAAAAAACCATAGGTTTTAGGGACAGTTATAGTTAGTTGGACATTGCACTCGTACAAAACCCGTGAAATTCCCTGTTATAGTTAGTTCAGCTAACTATAACTCGCGCCCCGCAATGCACTGCTGATGACGTCACATATTACATCACTCATGACTTGGTCAGTGACATCACTGATGACATCACTGATGACATCTCAAATGACATCACTGATGACATCATCCATGTGATAATTTCATGCATCTTCTCACACCCTAATATAACTTTTGATACACCCACTCTAAATTACAGACTGCCATTCTCAAAACCATAGACACTCCAACACCAAAAACTACATACCCACTCACTGATTCTTAGGTCTACACACACATCCACTCACTCACCTGTACAGTCACTCATACTTACAGTCACTCAGTACAGGACTATCATATGCACTCATACACCTATATAAACACTCACACACCGCCACTCATCCATAGAGGTACTCACACACCTAGTCAGTCATGCAAAAAATTAATCACACACCCATTTACTCACCTATACAGTTATACACACACCAGCTCACTTACTCATACAAATACTAGCACATTCTTACACTCTTATACAATAACTGATACAAGCACACACGCATCCATACAGCCACTCTCACAATAACACACTCTCACTTATAGCCATTTAAATACTCTAACACACATATATACTGCCTTTTACATATGTAGTTACTCGCACATGTACCACTGAGATATACATTCACTCACTAACACACCCATACACGCTCTCACCCACCCAAGCAGTCCATCACAGATGCACTCTTGAAATCATGCACCCAGTGAATCACCCACTCACACATCTATGTATAGAGTCACACACACCCCACCCACACAAACACTCAGGCAGCCATACAGATACTCAGAGAACCAATCAATAACCCATATAGACACTCATGTAGCTATTCGCAAATCCATGCATCCACTTACACACCAACAAACAGACGGATACAGACATTCACACAGTGTAGTCACTAACCCATGCATTCAGTAAGATACGTTTAATCACTCACTTGTAGAGTCAGTCACTCACGTACTAAATCATCCATTCAGACACTTATACACCCACTCATTCTTCAATACGCCTTTCCCTATATATATTAAACATATTTAAACTTTACAGAAACACAGTCACTGGATGATGTCATCAGTGATGTCATCAGTAATGTCATTTGAGATGTCATCAGTGATGTCATCAGTGATGTCACTGACCATGTCATGAGTGATGTAAGATGTGACGTCATCAGCAGTGCATTGCGGGGGCGCGAGTTATAGTTAGCTGAACTAACTATAACAGGGGAATTTCACGGGTTTTGTACGAGTGCAATGTCCAACTAACTATAACTGTCCCTAAAACCTATCGTTTTTTCAGTGAATATATATATATATATACATTTACTTACCTTAACAACTTTTACCAAGTATATGCCTTTACCACGCATGCATTTGCGTTGTAATGGCATGTGTGGTAAAGGTATATGCGTGGTAAAAGTTTGCATTGTAATTGCAACGCATTGTAACAACACTTGCGTTGTAACAACCGTGTTGTAATGGCATGCGAAATATTTGTATGCGATGTATCATCATACATTCGACCCTAGGGCTGGTTAGCAGAGCCCAGGGCACAGTCAGAGTCAGCTACCACCAGAATCAGTCAACAATTGGGGGTGAACAGGACAAAAAGGATGACTTTCTCACAATTACCTTTTTGAAAGGAAATATCAATAGAACCACTCAGGAAGCTAAAGAATCGGTGCATGCTTATTACAAACGACTGTTGCAGGTTTTTGAACATCACAGCGGACAAGAAAATCTTGAAAAGGGAGATATGGGGCGTTTTGTGACACAGTTTGTTTTTGGTTTGCTACTAGAAATTAGCATGCACATATAACAGAATGTGATTTGTTGGCAGACAAAGCCCTTAGATGAGATCCTGAGGTATGCAAAATATTGTAGTGATGAGCAAGAAATGAAGCAGAGGAGGCTTAAAGAAAAATTGATTTTGGCCCAGACTAAACTGAAACAGAAAGGCTTTCAAAATCAGTTGTATGCAGGGAATGTTGGTGGAATGCAGGGTATTGGTTTCCAGACTGGAGGCCAGATGGCCCAAGGTAAAGTGGGCCTCCTCAGGGTAGAAGTTGAGGAGTTTTGGTTGAGCGGTAGATATTGCAAACGCAGAAGAAATCGACTCCTTGTCACTATTGCAACAGGCTTGGGCATAGGAAGAGAGAGTGTTGACAAAGTCCAAATCAAGTAAGTGGTGATGGACAAATGCAGGGCATAAACCACAGGCAAACACAAAATGTTCCAGTTCAGGTTCTAGTTCAGCGAATGCAGATGTCAACACAGTCAGAATTCCCTATGATGTAGGTCCTGCAAGCTCCGATGGCCCAACAGAATAGGGATAATCCTAGATTCAATATGAATCAAGTACCAAGAGCAAATTCAAGTCCATTCCAAAACCAGAACACATTCCAACAGTTCCCCATCTTGGAGAATGAGTACTTTGATTCAATTCCTAATGATGGTGACTGAGGGTGGAGGAAGATGGTGTAGTTGGCACTGTCTTGGAGGTAGACCAAAGTGGACCATTTGTAGAAGGAATGGTAAATGGCCACCAAATGTAATTTCTTATCGACACAGGCGCTACCCGTTCCACTGTTAGAACAGCGGTAGTCCCAGACCTACACCGCTCACAGAAGAATATCCAAGTTGTAGGAGTCACAAACAAACAAATAACTAATTCTGTTTCAAAGAAAGTCCCTGTAAAAATAGGTTAATTGGAAAAAGATCACTAATTTGTGGTATGTGATTCAAGCCCTGTAAATCTGTTAGGAATAGATCTTTTGTGAAAGCTAAATTGCACCATTTACTGCAAACCGGATGGTGTTTAATTTCAAACACATGATGAAGAAGTTGAATTTAAAATGGCCTGAGAAAAAACATCTGTAGGATTGTATCCTGTAAGAACGGTAGGGGATCTACCTCCCAGTTTGAGAAATACTGTAAAATCAGAGGTATGGGACTTTTCAGGAAAAGACATTGGAATAATTTGAGGATGTAGAACTGGTCCAAATCACTATAAAGCAAACACAAGGAGATGATGGACGGAGCGCTGAAACTTTTCAGACACTCACCCCCAGTCACAGATCTGGGTTGAATCCATCATCATTCTTTAGCTCACTTTGCCACCTCAGTTCAGACCCAGCCATATGCAAATCAGTCTTGACCCTGTTCCTCATGGGAACAGTCCAGCCCGAACTGCCAAGCCAGGTCTTCCCTGAACCAGAAACAAGCGTCCTGGGACCGGTTTCTGGGTAACACCCTTCATCAGCCAGACTAGTTTTGCATATGTCGCCCTAAGTGGGAAGGGTATGCCCAGACGTGGGTCCTGTGCTCACTACACCACTGGATTCAAGCTAGCCTGGCTGATGAGGGGTGATGCCCTGAAACCGGTCCCAGGATGCTTGTTTCCGGTCCAGGGAGGACATGGCTTGGCAGTTCGGGCTGGACTGTTCCCACAAGGAACAGGGTCAAGACTGATTTGCATATGGCTGGGTCCAAACTGGGGTGGTGTGGTGAGCAAAAGAATGATGGATTTAACCCAGATCCTTGTGACTGGGTGTGAATGTTTGCATTGTCCAGCATTCCGTCCACCAATTGTTTCTTTTCCAAATCACTATAAAGCCAAATGTGGTTTTTCTGAGAACACCATCATATAATCTCACACCTGAATCATTGGCTGGAATTACTCCACTGATTGAAAACATGCTAAAACAAGGGATTTAAAAATAAATTGTGGGAAGTCCTTGCAATCCACTGATTATGGGTTACAGAAGCCCAGCGGTAAATATAGAATTGTATAGGATCTTCGACAAATGAATTATATTGTAGTCCCATGTTGTCCTGTAGTACTGAATCTAGCAGCAACATTATTTCAGATTCTCTGCAATGTAGTGTTTTTTTTTCAAATACATTTCTTTATTGTTTTTCAAGTTTAAGATCATTAAACCGACAAATACCTGTGTCAGAATAAGTAAGAAGTGCATTTGCCTCTTACGAGAAAAAAGAGAAAAAGGGTTGCTCAGTTAAAGTCACCATAAGCACCAGCCATTTTAATGAATGCTAGAGTGTCATACCTCCCTTCATCAGTGCAGTAGAGTGTGAGAAATTCGAGTGGAAGGTGGGGGGCTTTGGGGAATTAGGCAGCCTGCTGCATTTGATGTACATATCTATGCCGCATTAGCACCCTCGTTTACCTCACCCCTTGGGATCCCAGTCCAAAAAACTAGCAACCACTTCCCGCCATAGGTCTGCAATCGGTTTCCTGCTCAGTCCACTAGATTCTTCGGTTCATAGCACTGCACCTTCTACTAAGGCACATGTTTCTACCTCAACCTGTCATCTGCTGTGTGTAGGGCTATGAGGTGACTTTCAATGACACACTATGTCCCTGCGGGCTATCCCTAAGTCCAGGACCAGGAACCTGTTACCCACCTTTTCTCTGGCAGCCTCTTGTGTAGACCAAGAAGTCATAGCTTCACTTTACAGAGCTGGCAACCATTTAAGGTTCTCTCCAGATCCACAACCACCTGCATCCAGAAACACTCTATGACAGGGCAGCCCCACACCGTATGTATAAAGTTCACATCTTCATAGACCTGGCGATGCTCATAACCCACAGACTGACAGATCTCCACTGAAAGGCTGGGGTGCTGCCTGAAATGGAGTGTTGGTGCGCTGAGAGACTTAAATGTGGTCGGTGGAAGCGATAGCACTGAGACAGGAAGAGGAGTGAGGTCTGCAAAAGAAACCTATAGGAGTGGACTGGGAAGACCTACTAGGTAACGTGCAAGCACCTATGAATGGTTGAGGGACATGAAACTATACTGTAGTACCCAAGAAATGGAGGACACCTCCCATGTTGGGGTAAGCAATCAGCATAGAGGAGTTAGGGGGGGTCCTAGCAACAACCTGAGAGGTGGGAATTGTCTCACAAAATGTGATAACTGTCAGCAACCTAGGAGATTGTGAGTAAAGTGCTTCAATATCATACAATGGGTGGGTGGGACCCATCATCGTGGGACACCCTATATTTGGCGACTATAAGTTTGGCTATTGTTTACTGTTCTTAATGATTCACCACCTTAAGAGCATATCACTCTTGTAAGTGCAGAAGGCACGATATGATAGCTGTAAATGACTGATGTGTTTTTATTGTGGAATATGTCCAGCTGGCAAGAGCTGACAGATCTGCTGTAAAACATATGTAAAAATGCTAATAAAGATGGTTTTTAAAAAATGCATAAAGTCTGCATCAGCCAGAGCGCATCTAGGGCAGCTCAAGTCAGGGACATGAAGTATAGCATTGAATTTGTGGGGAGTGAGATGTGTGCAATGTAGACAGTTAAATTGGGGGAATTTGAATCTTGTGTTGTGTGAGCTTATAAGAGTGCTCTAGAATCTGGTCCCACTCCTTCCCCGAAAAAGCCCTACCAGGCATAGTCTCCCATTTGTCCCGCAAAGGCCATCAACCCTCATTAAATGTGCCATTTCATAAAGCCTGGAGATAAGGTGACACCCCCTGCCAAAGGACTACAGAGTCTGCAGTAGCTCGTGAACATGCGGTTCCGGGTCCAGCCCCATACATCCCTCGCACTGCTATGACCAGCGCTCCATAAGTCAAAAATTGGGTACCCAGTAAGCTATTGTCTGCCTCCAGCTCCTCCAGCA
Organism: Calotriton arnoldi; assembly: GCA_963921515.1. NCBI lineage: Eukaryota > Metazoa > Chordata > Amphibia > Caudata > Salamandridae > Calotriton > Calotriton arnoldi. The sequence goes on along the minus strand of CAWUFW010009727.1, from coordinate 563,807 downwards.
TTCTAAAGGAACTGTCTGAATAACAGTCCCGGTGAGTCTCCACGTCTGCCAATGTTCTCACCTCCAATCGCCGGGCAGTAAAATACAGCCCAGTCTCCAGGAACCCAACTAGCTGTGTTGCTGGAGTAGACAGGAGCTGACCCCACATAGCTACAGGCCCCTCTCCAGCACTGAAGTGCTACTTGTAAAAGCCGGGGTCCGGTATTAAGGGTCGTTTTGCCCACCAACAGCATAACCAGTGGTGCCCCTTCTTTGTTGACTGCCCCGTGGTCCCCCAACTCTGCCACATGGAGCTCCGTCAGTTAGAGGGCAATAGACAGCAGCTGCACCGCTAGATAATACATCTCAAAGTCTGGGACCCCAAGACCTCCCCTAGTAGTTGGTCTCTGGAATACGCTCAAGGACACCCGGGTATGCTGCCCATCCCAGACCAGTTCCTGGAGCAAACCGTTGATGGCTTTAAACCATACACCTAAATAGGTAAAATGGTAAAATAGTAAAGAACTCTGGGCAACATGGCCATCTTTGTCAGGGCAACACGAGCCATGATGGCAAGCTGCAGCATCCTCCAAATCATCTAATGTTATGACTTTGGGAATTCACAAAAGGCTTTTACGAGTACTATCTTTATGTCTGCACTCGGGGCTGATTTCCACCCCAAGTGTGGACACAAAGATAGCAATTGTGAATGCCCTTTGTGATTTCACAAAGCCGTAAACTTAGACATTTGGTCTAAGTTTAGACCAAACGTCTAAGTTTACCTGTGAGTCGGGCCCTCAGTTTGTAATACTTTCTTGCTATCATTGTAGCATGGCTCACCACATTGTCCAGAAGAAGTTGCCCAGAGACTAGAAGAACCAGTTAAGCAGACACTCAAGAAGGCCAGTAGCTGACCCAGTGAAAACGCAAGTCTTTCTTTTTCTTATTTTATTCCATTCCCCTTCCCTTCTGGGGCCGTGTTTGCTTTGAGATTTCTGTTCCTTGATTAGGCGCGACCCTAGGAGACATAGGAGGTCCAGCATCCAGGACAAGAACAGGTAAGTGGCATGACAGAAGGCCAAGCCACAAACTCTCTTCCATGCTCAGACGAGATGAACTCTCACGAACAGTTGAGAGTCCAAGACTTAGCTCAGGCACTTACAGACGAGGCCCCTAGGGTATCAGAGTTGGCCAGGGAGTTAGCTGGCATGCAGAGTGAAAACCAGTCATTGCGACAAGAAAATCAATTGCTTAAGAACGAGTTGATGAGATACCATCCTCGTCATTACCCTTGGTTATCAGACTTAGGAGCCCTACCCAAAACTACACAACCAGTGTTGCAACCTTCACATTTTAGGGAGTCTGGTCATCAGACACCAAACACCGCAGTTCATGGGGGCGTCTTATCCAGTAAATGTCGCTGTGACTACACCTATACCTGTTCCGCTAGCACCGTCTGAGTGCTTTTTTGGGGACAGTGCCAAATTCGATGGGTTTTTGGGTCAGTGTCAGCTGCAATTTCCCTGTAAACCTGGGGTATTTCCTTCGAACACTGCTAGGATTGCCATTTTTGATTTAAAGTGATGATGCGTCGCCTATTTCCTAATCACACATTCGTTCAATCCAGTTATAAACCTCTTAAAAATGTGTGACAAGGAAGTAAGGACTCACTTTCTTATATCATAACATTTTGTAAGTTAGTCATGGAAACCCAGTGGCCAGAGGAGAAAAGAACCTCACTCTTTTATAGAGTCTTGAGGGATGAGTTAAATGATTCTTTGGCCCATATTTTCGATCCTCCATCTGACTGTTCCAAGTTTATTGATTTAGTAGTCAGGCTTGAACATTTATTAAATGAGCACAAAGGAGAACGACGTTGCGGAGAGCCTAAATTATTGATCGTTCTGTCTGAACGTAAGGAAGCAGATACCATAAGTCATGACACCCCAGAACCCATGCAAATTGGGGCACACGTGGTCCCCTGACCATTGAGGAAAAAGAACATCGAAGGAAGTTGAATTTATGCCAATACTGCGGTCTTGCGAGACTGCACTGTAAAACCGAAAGGCATACAGAAGACTATAGAAATGATTACTAATAGCGTGCAGAAAAACAAGAAAGCCTGGCTAGCACAGAGGTCAACTGGCCAGGTGTGTCTCTTGAACAGACCTCGCAATATTTGGCCAATACCTAAGCAGAATCTCACGCCATCTAACTATATTAGTCACACTGATAATTTCCCCGAATCACTGACATAATATCGATGACAAAAATATAGATGTCAAAAACTATCGATGTAAAAATATCGATAGTCAAAATATCGACATCCTATATTTAAAATGTAAATGACAAAAATATCGAAAAAGAAAATAGATGTAAAAAATATTGAAGTCCAAAATATCGTTTTTTTAATATATAAAAAATAATGTTAAAACACTTATATTAATAAAAATAACAAAAAAAATAATTACTTAGGGGTCTATTACGATGGTGAGCGGACTTTGTCCGCCCCCCACCGTAACGGTAAACGGGACCGACCGCCAGTGGTGCGGCGGTCCCGCTGTGCCCATTAGGATGCAACCGCCACCATGGCGGTCGCATCCCACATATTTGACATTGTGGCGGGCGGTGCTGTAAGCAGCACCCGCCACAATGTTAAATATGCATGTTGTGCATTGGCATGCACAACGTGACAGGCACGGCGAGGTGCCTGCCACCTTGTGCGTGGCAATGGTACCCCCCAAGTGCAGCCACCCACCCCCCCACTCCCGGGGGCCCGCAACGGGCCCCCAAAGTGTTTACCGGATGCCTTTCATGGCGGAGTCTCCACCATGGAAAGGCATACCCACCGCAGGCATACTAATATGGATGGCGGTGCCTGCAAGGCACCGTCAACATATAGGGGTCGATTCCGATCTCGGCCGGAAGCGCACCGAATACGATTCGTCCGGAAAAAATACGAGCCGAACGCGGTTTTCCCGACCGATTCGAACAGTCGTCCGAACGAGCAAGTACGATGCGCATTACTGCTAAAATTCCAACCGAGCCGTACGTTCCCATTCCAGCTCCAGTTCCCCGACCGAGCCGGATCCGTAAACGCCGATTCGAGTCGCACGGAAGTAAATACACAGCACCTTCCGGCTGGACTAGTATGATGCGCACTCCGTACGCGCCGAACTGGTCGCTATGTCCGGCACGTCAGAGCATCCGGGAGAGCTGCACATAAGTTCCGATTCGTGCCACAAGACGATCCACGGCTACGAGACGAACAAGCCAGCTACGAGTACAAGTCGAAGCCACGATAAACCCGAACGAGACGAACCAACCATGAATCCCATTGCGCAGGTCCTACCAATACTGTACATCTATTACCGGAACCGGTACGGACGCATACGGCGCAGACGGTAAGTCAGACACACACTACACAAACAAACGACACGTACCCGACATATGTCACACACACATAGGGATGCAGAAATGACGTACACTAGCAACAGCCGAACCATAGGGGCGGGATGGCTATCACCAATGCCATACACACCCATAGGGGCCTGATGGCTACCACTACCACCACCCCTACTCATGGGGGCTGGATGCCTGTCACTACTACCATCCCCACTCATAGGGGGATGGATGCCTACCACTACCACCACCCCTACTCATGGGGGCTCGATGCCTAGCACTACCACCACCCCTACTCATGGGGGCCTGGATGCCTAGCACTACCACCACCCCTACTCAAGGGGGCCTGGATGCCTGTCACTGCTGCCATCCCCACTCATAGGGGGATGGATGCCTACCACTACCACCACCCCTACTCATGGGGGGCTGGATGCCTACCACTACCACCACCCCTACTCATGGGGGCCTGGATGCCTAGCACTACCACCACCCCTACTCATGGGGGGATGGATGCCTAGCACTACCACCACCCCTACTCATGGGGGGCTGGATGCCTACCACTACCACCACCCCTACTCATGGGGGCCTGGATGCCTAGCACTAACACCACCCCTACTCATGGGGGCCTAGATGCCTACCACTACCACCACCCCTACTCATGGGGGGATGGATGCCTAGCACTACCACCACCCCTACTCATGGGGGGCTGGATGCCTGTCACTACTACCATCCCCACTCATAGGGGGATGGATGCCTACCACTACCACCACCCCTACTCATGGGGGGCTGGATGCCTAGCACTACCACCACCCCTACTCATGGGGGCCTGGATGCCTGTCACTACTACCATCCCCACTCATAGGGGGATGGATGCCTACCACTACCACCACCCCTACTCATGGGGGCTGGATGCCTACCACTACCACCACCCCTACTCATGGGGGCCTGGATGCCTGTCACTACTACCATCCCCACTCATAGGGGATGGATGCCTACCACTACCACCACCCCTACTCATGGGGGGCTGGATGCCTACCACTACCACCACCCCTACTCATGGGGGCCTGGATGCCGGTCACTACTACCATCCCCACTCATAGGGGGATGGATGCCTACCACTACCACTACCCCTACTCATGGGGGCCTGGATGCCTGTCACTACTACCATCCCCACTCATAGGGGGATGGATGCCTACCACTACCACCACCCCTACTCATGGGGGGCTGGATGCCTAGCACTACCACCACCCCTACTCATGGGGGCCTGGATGCCTAGCACTACCACCACCCCTACTCATGGGGGCCTGGATGCCTAGCACTACCACCACCCCTACTCATGGGGGGATGGATGCCTAGCACTACCACCACCCCTTCTCATGGGGGGCTGGATGCCTACCACTACCACCACCCCTACTCATGGGGGCCTGGATGCCTAGCACTAACACCACCCCTACTCATGGGGGCATGGATGCCTACCACTACCACCACCCCTACTCATGGGGGATGGATGCCTAGCACTACCACCACCCCTACTCATGGGGGCTGGATGCCTGTCACTACTACCATCCCCACTCATAGGGGGATGGATGCCTACCACTACCACCACCCCTACTCATGGGGGCTGGATGCCTAGCACTACCACCACCCCTACTCATGGGGGCCTGGATGCCTGTCACTACTACCATCCCCACTCATAGGGGGATGGATGCCTACCACTACCACCACCCCTACTCATGGGGGGCTGGATGCCTACCACTACCACCACCCCTACTCATGGGGGCCTGGATGCCTGTCACTACTACCATCCCCACTCATAGGGGGATGGATGCCTACCACTACCACCACCCCTACTCATGGGGGGCTGGATGCCTACCACTACCACCACCCCTACTCATGGGGGCCTGGATGCCGGTCACTACTACCATCCCACTCATAGGGGGATGGATGCCTACCACTACCACTACCCCTACTCATGGGGGCCTGGATGCCTGTCACTACTACCATCCCCACTCATAGGGGGATGGATGCCTACCACTACCACCACCCCTACTCATGGGGGGCTGGATGCCTAGCACTACCACCACCCCTACTCATGGGGGCCTGGATGCCTAGCACTACCACCACCCCTACTCATGGGGGCCTGGATGCCGGTCACTACTACCATCCCCACTCATAGGGGGATGGATGCCTACCACTACCACCACCCCTACTCATGGGGGGCTGGATGCCTAGCACTACCACCACCCCTACTCATGGGGGCCTGGATTCCTAGCACTACCACCACCCCTACTCATGGGGGCCTGGATGCCTGTCACTACTACCATCCCCACTCATAGGACGGGTAATGCATGACACAACCAGCATACTCCAACATAAGGAATGTCAGCAAAAGACATCCCCCAACATCATGACAAGAGTGTGTAGTCTGTGTCAAATGCCTACAACACTGAACATGACATTGAACATACAATGTGACCCCCTATCACATGTGTCACACAAACATGTGTGTGGCCTTCACAATGCAAGCAGACCATGACCACTGTGGTAATGGTGTCTAAACCCCCATCATCACAGTGACCAAAAGGTAAGTGTGGGGTCCATAGCTGAAGCACATTTTGAACAATGTGGCAATGGGGCCTAAACCCCCATCATCACAGTGACCAAAAGGTAAGTGTGGGGTCCATAGCTGAAGCACATTTTGAACATTGTGGCAATGGGGTCTAAACCCCCATCATCACAGTGACCAAAAGTTAAGTGATGTCATGGAAAAAGCTGCAACTGCCAAACAGCATGGATGATTCCTGGTCACAGAACAACAAACACATCAGTGGCAAAGTAGTGGTTGTGTCCCATAGCAACATAGATTGGGTGAGGCAAACAGTGCAGTGCAAATAAAACATACCTTTGGCCATGTGAAATGAAATGAAATGAATGAAATGAAAGACACATTTGTAGAGCGCATGGCTACCCGGGAGCATCCCAGCGCTGGGACTGAATACTGCAGAAGACAGAGGAACTATGCGGGCTGCGGGAACAAGAGGGTCTTAAGTTGTTTACGAAAGGACCCGTGGTTTTGGACTAGGCGGAGCTGGAGTGGAAGCGAGTTCCAAAGCTTAGAGGCATTATAGGAGAACAACCGTCCACCACTCCTGGCCTTCCTAATCTTTGGCACTTCGGCCAGGTGGAGATTGTCAGATCGAAGATTGCGCTTGGCTTTATAGGGGCGGATCATGGCTAAGTTGATGGAAGGGCCGATCCCCGGCATAGATTTATGTGCTAGGCAAAGTGTCTTAAATCTAATGCGTTCCTGGATGGGGAGCCAATGAAGGGAAGCAAGTGCCGGTTTAGCCGATTGTCGGTTGTTGGTTCCGGTTAAGAGTCTGGCAGCACTATTCTGCACAGACTGTAGTTTAGAAACTACAGTAGTGGGGGAGCCCAGGTACAGTGCGTTGCCGTAATCTAGCCTGAAGAGTATAAGTGATTGCACCAATACGTTTTTTGCTTGGAAGAGGAGCAGAGGTAGCACTTTACGGGCCATTCTGAGTAGGCCATAACAGATGGCTACCGTCTTCCTCGCTTGTGCTCTAAAGCTCAGGTCCTGGTCCAACCAGATGCCCAGGCTCTTGATTTCTGGCTTGGGGGTCGGGGGTGGCCCCATGCACGCTGGCCACATGGAGCTGGATTTGAAGCAGAGGGGGTTACCTAAGATCATAAGCTCGGTCTTCCCACCATTGAGCTTAAGCTGGGATGTGTCCATCCAGTTTGAAATGTCTTCTAGACAGGAATGGAGGGTGTTGGTTTCTTGGTCCATTTGGTTAAGTGCAACCACCAATTGGGTATCGTCGGCATAGGTTACCATACGAATTCCGGATGGGGCAATAATGGATGCCAGTGGAGCCATATATACATTAAAAAGGGTCGGACTGAGCGTAGAGCCCTGAGGCACCCCGTTCTGTAGGGGGGTGGGATTAGATGTCGTATTCTCCTTGAATACCTGAAAGGATCTTTCCTCCAGCAAAGAACCCAACCACTTCAGTGCCAAGCCAGTTACTCCTAGATTCCTGAGACGGTGAACCAAGATCCTATGGTTCACCGATTCAAATGCTGCGCTCAGGTCGAGGAGTATGATGGTCGAAGATCCACCTGAATCTAGGATTTTTCTGCTTTCCTCCACCACCGCTAACAGGGCCATCTCAGTGCTCTGGCGCGGACGGAAGCCTGTTTGCGAAGAGTGCAGCAAGTTATGCGTTTCAAGAAAGCCTGACAAGTGTTGGTTTACATATTTCTCTGTCATCTTTCCTATGCCTGGCAAGAGAGATATAGGACGGTAGTTAGCTAAGTCTGCCGTTTCCAGATTGGTTTTTTTTAACAGGGCTTTCACCATAGCTGCTTTCCAGGCGGGGGGCACTATTCCTGAGGACAGAGATGCATTAATTAGGTCGGTCAGGTTGGGGGCAATTGTAGATCCCACCTGTTTCAGTATGTTAATTGGTGCGGGGTCCTTAGGTGATCCACTGCTCACCCTGGATAGCAAGGTACAGCAAGCTTCAGGCGAGAGGGGGGGGGGGAAGCCTCTAGTGTAGGTTCCAAGGGGTGTGGGTCGGGAATCAGGTGCAGACAAACATCACCCATGGGGGCTGACATTGTCTCCATTTATCAATTACACAATGCCAGAAGTGACCATCATAATGCAGACCCACATATCTGCACTAATGGACACACAAATGTAGGTATCCTGTGGAGACTGTAGATGTGAGGTGAACAAATACCATACCATGGCAGCAATGGGACATACAAACCATGATTATTGTGCTGACTGATGACCTAGGAGTCCCAGGGACAGCAGGGGAAATCCTCCAAACAACATACAGGCAATGGCACACTAAAGATATGCCAATGCAGTGGTGCAGATGCACAAACACAAACAGGCAGCCTCACACTGCATATCAAACACAACAGGTGATGGGGGTGTGTGCCAGTGTCCCCAGGCAACCACACAACACATGAGGAGGCCTGAATTCCAATTACACAGATGTGTATACAGTGCCATACAAAAGTAACTCATGGATCGGATTCCCCTATGTGGGCAATCAGGCATTGTTAGATGAGAGGGAGCCCAAATTACACATGTCACACAAGCTTGTAGGAACAGCAACTAACACAGCAAGAGACAGACCCACCACAGCACTACCCCCAGGGACCCCACATTGTGGTGACACTAACCTGCATGATAATCCCACTGTGATGACAAAGGTAGATGTCGTTCACACTGTGAACCACAGCCATGTGCCCTGAGCAACAAACTACCATCACACCTACACAAGCACAAATCAATCAGCACGGCCTGTCAGCCAAGGCCAATATGGAGGTAGGGGTCTAGCCGTGCAACAACTCACATTTGCAAACACTTAACACCACACACCTTGATCTCCACCAATGTGCAGCAGTGAAGCTTACATGGACTGGTGACATTGCACATGCACCCATGACAATCCCTGGGGTGCTGGTGGGAACTAAGGTGCAGAAACCCATCACACATGGCCAGTCAACAAGACTCGTGAATGTCTGACACACTGCACAGTACGCGGTACATGGGCATGACGTGAAATCCACCCCAATCAATGGGTTCCCGGCCACAGTCACACACCAATGAAGAAGCCAAGGTGACCCACAAAGAACACACGTAGACAACTTCCAACATAGCAGCTCTGACCCTGAGGAGTGGCAGCAGTCACACACACAACGTGTCACAATCACTGAAAGCTACCACAAACTGTAAATTACATGACTTGTGTAACCAACAAGTGCCAAGGGGAATCCTGACTGTGTCCCATCTGCGTTTGCCCACATCTCCAGCCCTGACAACAAAGACAACTAGGGATGACAACCTGATGAACATTAGTTTGCCATGCACCCACATCCCAGAGAAACCAGGTCCAAGATGCTGGATGAACACAGGACAACTCAGCAAGCATCACAAACAGGAACATCCGTAGGGACACAGCCTGTGTAGGAAAAGGGAAGGGAACACACACAGACATGCTTACACAACACACAACACGGGCCCAGGCAATGTCACGGGATTACACACTGCCATGAGGGCACTCCACTTCAGTGGAAGGTCCGCTGTGCCAAACCTTGTCTGTGCACGACTCAAACATGTCAGCAGAACACTCGGTCAGTGAGTCAACAATTACAACACACTGAAGGCTCTGCTCACATCAGCCTGGGTACGGGAGTGTCACTTCAGTCATCTGCATATACCCAAAACACGTGTCAAGCAAGTTGCACTGTATACACAGATGAGTCCTTCAACATTGATGTGCTAAACTGCATGTCCAGTGGAGATGGGCACACAGTCAGGGAAATAGAAACATTGAACAGTGGTAAGCCCACCAGATGTGCATGAGTGTAAGCCACAGATGTTAATTTACAAATGCAAAATGTACATCCCTGTGTCAAATGCTGAACATTACACCCTCAGACTGCAGCAAAGGATGCTATGGATCCAGACTAGATTAGGACACATATCCCATGGACCACATGGAGTCCATCACAGCAACACTTCATTTTCCTGATCTGAACACTATTACAACAGCAAATGCATGATGATACTAATCTACATCATGTACATCAAAAGCAAAACCACTAGTAAACAAAAAGAGGCTTTATTCAGCCAATGTGAATGAAAAATTGGAAGTCCAAAAGAAACTAAGGCCAATGGCCAGTCCACATTCACAGTCCGAACAGGGTGACATGTGACAACTTGTCACCCATTGCTTGCCTGCACTGGTAAGGACAGGGGACATCCTCCTCGGAGGGGCATACAAGGGGCAGGCCAGGCACCGCAGGGACAGGATCAGGGGATGCCAGAAGGAGGCAGTGAAGGGGTGGTGGGTGAAGGAGTGTCACCGGCAACTGCAGTGGAGGTGTCTGACTCAGTGGGGGCCGGCACCACTGTAGGGCACAAGTCAGATGGTGTGGGTGCCGGCACCACTGCAGTGGGCCAGTCAGATGGAGTGGACTGGGTCCCCACTGCAGTGCCCAAGTTAGACGGGGTGGTTGTGGACTCCACTGCAGTGCATAACTCCAAGGGAGTGGAAGGGGGTCAGATGAGGTGGGCAGGACGGGGGGGGCCAGTCTCCACACCAGTTGCATGAACAGGCTGAGCATCTGGGTTGGGGGTGGAAGAGCAAGTGGTAGGGGGAGGGCCTAAGCAGTTTGGGGATGCAGTATTGGTGTGTGGGGAACCTGGGGCAGGGTGTGGCGGGGGAACCTGTGGAGTGGTGGCCTGGGGGATGGAGGAGAGAGACTGTGTGGTGGAGCTGCGTGGTGGTGGTGGTGGGGTCTTGCCCTTCCTGGTCCGGGGGACTTCCTAATGGGGTCCTCAGTCTGCCTGTGCCTGGGGGAGGGTGTCCGGGTGTGAGGGGCACTACCCTCTGTGTGTGGTGGTGGCCTCTTCTGCCTGTTCGTTGGGTCAGATTGATCTGTGGGGAAGAGGCCAAGCTCACAGAGGAAGAGCTTCTGGGAGGGGGGGGTTGCAGGTGAGGCAAGGGAAGGGGTTTTGGAGGGAGAGGTATCTGAGGACTGCGGAGTGCACGTGGATGCATGTGTGTGTGTCTGGGCCCCATCCCCTGTGAGTGAGGTATCAGTCCCCTGACTGTGCGTGCGTGTGCGTCTGGATTTTGGCTTGTGTGTCTGTGTGCTGCTTGTGTCTGTGCTGGTGTGTGCCTGTGCCGGTGTGTGTGTGTGCTTGGGACAGGTAGGGTGCTGGGGATTGTGGATGGGGCAGAGGTAGGAGGGGTGAGGGACTGTTGCAGGAGGGACACTGCTGCCGTCAGTGAGGAGGCCATGGACTGATTGGACCGCTGTAGGGCAGACATGCCAGATGAGATGCCCTCCATGAATGACACCAGTTGTGTCAACAGACCCGTGTGTGCATGGAGGACACTCAGCATTGATGTCTGCCCTACATGGATCTGTTTCAGCAAGTCCACACACTCCACACTCAGGGCAGCAGGGGAGACAGAGGCAGGGGTGCGGTGCCTGGCACGAAGGAGACACGCTCCCTACACGGGAGCCTCCACGGACATGTGGGATGGGAGCAGATGGGAGGGTGGAGATGGTGGTGGTGGCGGGGACAGACTTGCTCGATTTTGTCTGTGGTCTGCTGACACCCGCCTCCACAAGGGAGTCCTCACTGGAAGCGATGTGTTCCTCAGCCGAGGTGGTCGTAGCTGAGGTCTCCTCAGTGTGGCTCCCCTCACCCTCCGTGCCACTGGATCCCTCGGTCTCCTCTGCAGTGGATCCAGTCTGGCTCTGCCGCTCCTCTTGGTCCGTGGAGCTGTCTCCTCCTGTGGCCGTGGATGTATCTGCAAACAATCAGGATAAACAGAGCAACATTAGTCACCTGTACTGACCACACACACCACAGTAAGTACAGCACATCACAGAGCAAGCCCTGCCATCATTTGCTAGACATTGCAATAAGTGCTGACACTGATTTGAAGAAGCCCATTGTCTGCCTGACAGTCAGTCATGCCACACATATCCTACCTGTCCATGTACCCATCTGTCCGGTGCCTGTTGGATGCCACTAATCATATGTGCACACATGCACCACATACACAGTTGTTGGACATCCAAGAGAACATATGGAAATGTGTCACTCCAAACACATGCCATCTCCTGCCACTGACTCAGTACATGTGTCAGGAAAAGTGATGGGCAGAGTCTCTGTCGATATGCGGGTTTTGCTTCCATCACCAGGCACAATGATGTCCTCATGTCCTGATAGTCAATGCGACAATGGTGTGCATGCAGGACATATCACACTACTGCTGGATCACCCTTTGCAAGTTGAATGTCATGGCACAGGCCTGTCTGGCAAGTCAGTCATAACTGTCTCCTGTCACAGGGGCAGTGCATACACACAACACCAGTCTGCACTGTGTCACAATCATGGACGTTTGGGAATGCAAGCCCTGTAGCTGACAGGTGCACATGTGCACCCCTGGCCACCCACATCATGAGGACTAAGATGATCCCACGTCATTCAAATGAGACATTTTAGTGACTGCAAACACAAATCCATACACATGAGCACTTCACCGTCTGATGAGAATGAACCAAAGCTGCCTGCACCTCAATGTTTCATACACCATTGTGCACAGTCAAGGGATCAGAGACCTATGCATTGACCAATGTGCAGATCCTATAGTCACAACTCAGATGGGTGGCCACCCCAAATTGTTAAACACTCCAGGAGTCCAAAAAGCAAGGCCACACCACGGTGACACAGAGGCAGACACCTGAGTGCACTCTTCACAATGCCCAATATGTATGCTGACACACGGGAGTGGGAGACAGAGTGCCTTCGATGTCCGGAGTAGGCATTACAGTCCTGGTCCATGTGCAACATGGTATTACCCTGAACACTAGGCAGGTGGCTATACATGTGTCACACACATGATGTACATACTTCTGAGGCTCCTGTCTTGGTCTCTGCTGCAGCATGGGTGTGTGGCACATACCCCAGACATGTGGTGAGTCAGAGCAGCAATTGGAACACATATTAAAGCCATACCCAGAGTACATGTCAGATCACAGGCATTGTGTGAGCAATTGTACCACCCATGCAGCCCACAACAAAGTTCCTGTAACTGATGCTGTCCCCAACTTGAACCACAGGTAACTGCAAGTACACAGTACCCAAGTGACCTAAGTCACAGACTGTAAGGGCCACACCTGTGTATCAGATGAGGAGGGGGCATGACACAAGTGAGGGACATGAGTCCAGGACGACAAGACAGTCGTACTGTGGAAGTGTAACCAGGCTAAAGGAGTGCATAGAGAATGTTAGTCATAGTACACAGAAAAGGCTACCACTTGCTGCTGTCTGGCCTTCAGCTGCCCATCCAGGTCAGAGAAGACCACCGCCAGAATCTGGAGCATGTGGGGGGTCATGGTCCGGTGTCCACCCCTCCTGCAAGGAGGCGACAGCTTCAGCTGGACCCTTGCGATCCTCCGGGTCCAGCCACGAAGGTCCTGCCGCCTCTTCTGGCAGTTGCGGATCCGGCGCCTGTAGACCCCCACAGATCATACTGCCCGGGCGATGGTCAGCCAGATCTCCTGCTTCTGGTGGGCATCAACCTGTGAGGATGACAAAGTGAAAAGGCCATTACTACACATGCAACATATCCGTGCATCACACAGTTGGATATACATGTCTCAATCACAGGGGCATATGATGTACACAGGTAGTGCAACTATGGCTATTAACAGTTGTCCAGCAGTTACTAAATGGTATCATTGCCTGGGAAGTAAAACCTTGTTGGAATGCACTGTTACTGCACTATACCTGTTCAGTGCATGTAACTACACACTTTGGGGGTGACAACTACTCAGTGAGCATGCTAGCCACTGGTGTACACACTGTAAGTACTGCTAGTCAGACAACATGCACAATTAGTAAGGCAGTGGACAGCACACTCACCTGCTCCCTGGTTTCCCATACAGCTTGCTGTACTGTGGAAGGAGGCTGTCCAGCAGGGCCTGGTTCTCCTCAGTCTTGAAGGCTGGGGCTCTATCCACAGTACGTGCCATTGCAGTAGCCAGAGGATGCAGAGACAGCAGAAGTGGTAGTGGCAGATGTCGTCCTGGAGCATGTAGTGCAGGCAAGTGAGCTCTCAGGGGAACAGCCAGCATTATATGTGTGCTGCACAGGCAGATACTGTCCCATGTGTCCAAAGTGATAGGTCCAAGTCGTTTGCATCTTCTGAATCTGGCCAATCCATGGAATTGCACCACTTATACACGCCTACAGCATCCTTCAAAATTTCAACTTGATAACACCCATGAATTTGCAACATTGTTGTGGGTGGCCAACTGAATTCACTGCATCCAACTCGTACAAGCTTCGAATACACGTCCGTTACCCTGTCAGTCCATAGCCAATGCGTGCGCACGGATCGGTCCATTGCTGTACAATGCGTATTTCGTAACACAACACGCATCCATCAACATCATAAGCAATGGCCAATGCGTGCGCACGGATCAGTCCATTGCTGTACGACGTGTATTTCGTAACACAACACGCATCCGTCAACATCATATGCAATGGCCAATGCGTGCGCACGGATCGGTCCATTGCTGTACGATGCGTATTTCGAAACACAACACGCATCCGTCAACATCATATGCAATGGCCAATGCGTGCGCACGGATCGGTCCATTGCTGTACGACGCGTATTTCGAAACACAACACTCATCCGTCAACATCATATGCAATGGACAATGCGTGCGCACGGATCGGTCCATTGCTGTACGACGCGTATTTCGAAACACAACACGCATCCGTCAACATCATATGCAATGGCCAATGCGTGCACACGGATCGGTCCATTGCTGTACGACGCGTCCCTGTACAAGTCACTCGCATATGTCACCATGGTTGACACTGGTGAACGTAAGCCAGCCACAATTACTTGCCAGGGACTCAGGGGTACACCTACAACACCACAGCCTGTCCACACTGTATCCTAAAGCATGTAAGGCTGCATTACCTGTGTGTGTATGGGGGTCAACATGTGGTTTGTTGGGTGGCACTTGGGGGCAGCCACTCCCAGGCTGTGCACGTGTTCATGGGGACAGAATCCTTTGTGTGTTGTGCACATGACCACTGTGATGTGCAACTGTTCAGTTCAGAGCATGTGGCATGGTCACATTTCCAGGTTGTATATGTGTATGTTATGTCACATACACCCTGAGTCCCATGTGGGATGGTATGTACGTCACAGGGTGACCCATTGCCACAATTGTGATGGCCCTCCACAGTCTGTGTGCATGTTGTGTTTCAGATGTCTCTGATTCCATGTGCACAATGGGAGACAGACTCCACATCCACGTTGTTTGTGCATCGACTTTGATGTTGTGCGTGTGTGTGTCACAGACGTCCATGTCTGTCCTGCAGAGGCAACAGGGGCCACTACCTGTGGGAGTCATGGTTGTTTTGCTGGCGTGTACATGATACGCCATGTCATGCCAGTGTCCATGTGGCAATACAGGGTCCCTGGGAATCTACCTGTCAAAGAGCTGTGATACCTGGGGCACATCTGTCCTCACTTGTCACTGTGGTGTGTGTTTGGAACGTGACAGCAGTACATGAGTACTGTGACACAGCCTAATGATTTCCCATAGCACAACCTGGAACTTGTTGTCAACACATGTTGAACTGAGATGTTAGATGATGGCCATGTAGGTGCCATATATGTCCATACAGAACGGCACACACATCAAGTACTTGTGTCTCGTAATGATGTATCATGTGATATTGAGTATGGTAAATGCCACATATGTGGGGTGACTGACAATCTGTCTTTGTTCACCTATGTACTGCAGGGCACCAGCTGTTCATAGACCATTCCCTGACCTTGCAACCATGGTTGAACATGACTGCATCCGACGGTACCGCTTCAACAGGCCGCTGATTGAGGAATTGGCGGGGCGGTTGGCCCCACATTTGCTAGCTGGCGGGCCATACCCTACAGCACTGACCCCCCTAAACGTCAACAACTCACTGACGTCAAGAGTGACTTCTATGCCCTGGGGAGGATGCCACATGTCATCGGCTCCATTGATGGGACACATGTGGCTTTGGTACCACCACAGGCACATGAGCAGGCATACAGGAACAGGAAACATTTCCATTCTATCAATGCTCTGGTGGTATGTCTTGCAGATATGAGCATCTCACATGTATGTGCACGTTTCCCCGGTTCTGCACACGATGCCTACGTAATGAGGAGTAGTCGCATCCCGAGGATGATGTCACAGATGCAGAACCAGCGTGCCTGGCTTGTCGGTGTGTACTGACTTTGTACCATTGTGTGTGTTCTGCAATGTTGTATTCCATCCTCTTTTCCAACTCAGCTAATGTGCAATTGTCTGTATGTAGGTGACTCCGGATACCCCAACATGCCGTGGTTGCTGACACCCCTCAGGAACCCTGTGACACCAGCCCAGATGCGCTACAATGAGGCACATGGTCGGACCAGGAGAGTGATCGAGCGGACATTTGGTCTCCTGAAGAGCCGCTTTCGCTGCCTGGACAAGACAGGAGGGGCCCTCCCATATGCCCCTGCAAAGGTGTGCAAGATTTTAATCGTCTGCTGCATGCTACACAACCTGGCAGTGCGGAAGGAGTTGCCTCTCATCCTGGATGACGATGACCAACATCCGCCACCTGTGGAGGATCCTGGCCTGGGCCACGATGCCAGTGATGATGATGATGATGAGGGTGATGTCCGCACACAGCTCATCAACAACTTCTTCAGCTGAATGTGAGTATACAGAGATGTTATGTCAATGATTTCAGTTTGCATGATATGTGTTGGTGGTGCTCTGTTGCTGTTTGAGTGTGGCCATGTGCTACTTGACTGGATGCGTGCAGCGATGTGTCCTTATAGGTAGTCTGTACTCCCCAACAGTGTTGACATGCTAACTTGGTTTTGTGTAGGTATCTTGTGACATGTATTGGGCATGAGTATTGCAGTTCTGTCCTGTTCTTCAGTGCTTTTAACTGTGTGTCATGTCTGTCCTTCACAGGGTACTTTCAGAGTTGTTTGGTCAACTCGGATCCCCCGACACCATGATTCAACTTCCAGGGTGGAAGCAGTCGTTTCCCTACAGGTGATGTGCCACACACCCTGGACTTTATTTCTTCTACACTTGTTGACTGTGTGGCCACTGCCACGTGGGATTACCTTGCATCTGTAGTGGGAACAACATGTTGCAAATGTGTAATAAACCTGTGCTTCACTTTGGGATGTGCGTTGTCTGTGGTCACACATCTGACTGACATTTGCTTACTGCACCTGTGGGCTAGTTAACACAGACTCTGAATAGGTATGGCGTCTGTGCATTCCACTGTATTTCCTGGCAACATCAGTGTAGGTGATGAGTCAGATGGCCCTGGTGTGTATGTGTTGTGTTGCCCTAGTGGTGTGTCTCCCTCATATGTGTCACGTCGCCATGACTCACATGACGGTGTTGAAATTGCTGTAGCAGTTAGCATGCACAGTGTCATTTAGCAGATCATCATCTCCATGACAAAAACCACGTTGGAATCACAACAGAGGCAAGTATGGTGTATTAGTGAGTTTATTTACATACATGTGTGAGGATAGTGCACAGGATGGTGGGTGCTGTACATTGGGATTGGAATCCAAAGTTCCCAGATGAGTTGGAAGTGTTGGCAGCAGAAATGTCCTGAGTAAAGTCCACAGTCATCTGATATATTAGTCCAACTTAAACTCCCCATGTCATGTGGGAGAGTTGGGTTGCATTCGACAGGGTGAACAGTTTGCACACAAAGGAGAATTTCCAGAACAGGTGTTGGGTTCCTGGGGGATGTACATGGCCATCTGCCTCTCAGTTGTCCTTCCTCGGACGACCCCTCTTCTGTCTGGGGGGACCCTCACGTGCAGGCCGCTGCGGTGCAGAGGACTCTCCACCAGAGTCATCCTCCCTCCCTGTGGCAGTTGCAGTTGTTGCGTCACCAGATGTTGTGGGCACACAGGGAGGTGTGGACATGTTGGTGCTAATCTGGCGGAGGCATGTCAATATGTCCCTCTGCACCGCTGTCAGTTCTTCCAATGTGTCCCACTTGGTCTCCATGCGAGACATGTGTGTCTCCACACGGGACATGTGGGAGTCCAAGCGGGCATGATGGGCATCCTGCTGCTGTTGAATGTCCTTGAGGATCCCCACTACCTGGCTGACCTCTCCGGTGCTATTCTGGAACGCATCTGCAATGCGTACCAGTTGTGGGTCATCATGCAGTCCAGACCCCTCTGCAAACAGCGACCTCTGCCTACCACCCCTCCCACCACCCCTGGCCACACGGGCGGGACCTGCGGTGGCACGCACAGGTGACCCTAGGCCCCCTTGGGGGTTGGTACTGGGGTTGTTGTCCGTTGCTTCCCGGGGGGCCGGGGTCACTGTGCTGTTGTCATTCAGTGTCCTTGGTCTGTCCGTGTCGGCGGGGGTGGTCTGTGTGTTGGCAGATGTTGGAGGAGTGGGTGCAGGGGGTGCAGATGGTGGTCCTGCTGGTGCTGCATGATGACTCACACCAGAGGGGCCAGGTAGGTCTTCGCCATCCGAGGAGGGCAGAGGCTGTTCCACACCAGAGAGCTCAGGGGCCACCGGAGCCTGGGACAGGGACTCCTCACCATCTGCTGCTGTGTCCCCATCATCACCTGTGTTTGGAAGAGACACACAATGTATGTTATGTTTCTACAGGCATCAATGGTTCAAACACATGACAGTTGTGACTGTACATCTGGATGCGTGCCTGTACATTGCATTGTCCTAAGTTGTCACAGCCAGAGGTTGATATTGGTGTAGCACATTGTCCTGCCAACCTGAAGCATTTCAATGTGAATGTTGAGGTGTGTGCATGACCAGCTCATGTATAGATTGGCTGTACATGGCCATTGCTACTCAAGGGCCATCACGTGCCTGACACAGGTGTGGCATCCTTGTCCACATTTGTCCTTTAACAGGGACATACGTGCAATTCCACTTAGGATATCTTTCAAGATTGGGCCATGTGTGGTGGCAGTTTTTGCCAGTCTTTGTGCGTCACATTGGTGTGTCTGGACAACATGGTCACAGTCCGGTATGCCTGGGATCTCTTGGGAGTATCTGTGTTGTCTGGGTTCCTAGTTCACGTCTCATTTCATACAAGTGATGTTGTTAACATAGCTAATGATGTTGTTGCTGAGTTTTGTACGTGCAAACGTGATTAATCTTGTCAATGTCCTCCATGGTGATAAGGATTGGGCACGGCAGCTCTCTGGCTTTTCCATTCTCATGACAGTGATGGCCAGTGGTGTGTGTTGCAGTTCTGCTGCTGTGAGTAGCATGTCTCCTCAAATGCAGTCCAGGTTGGTGCTTGTGTCTACAGTGTCTATGACAGTGAGTGGTGTGTTGTGTGAAGGATGCATATGTTGCCGAACGATGTGGGAGTCGAATGCAGCTCACAACCGCAACTTGTGTGACTGACACCATGGTACAGTGTCCGGTATATTGGTGTGTCCATTGCATTCACTGTCAGGTGTCCCCTGTCAATGATGTCTCTGTGACTTCCTGTGTGTTTTGTGCTATGTAGTATGTCTGATTCTCCACAGTTGTCATCTGCAAGACACACCTTCACAGCCAGGCCAGGGGGCACCCATGGACACTGCATCCCCTGACAGTATGTGTAAACATAGAGTTGCAATGGCTGTGAGTGTGTTCGTGTTTGGGTTGGCCAGTGCATGAATGTGAATTGCAGGCACATCATTTCTCATGCCCATGTGTCAGCCATCTTGCCAGGGCTTTTACTTTGGGAGTGACTGGTCCCACGTGTGCAATGTGTTTTTGCAGAGTAGGTGTGTGTATGGCCAGCATTGGTGGTATTTGGTTGACATCCGGACCTCCTTCTCCCCCCAGCCCAGTTATCCCACCATGAAGCATGCCACCCTTGCAGTGGGTGCAAGTTGGCTTTCAGGATGTCAGTCAGTGGTGTCCTGCTGTTGGTTGGTGCACAGTTCCCAGCAGGGCCTTGTGCTCCCCACAACAGAGCACCATTGTCAGACATCTTTGAAGTGGCTTTTCACTCCCTGTGAGGTGTGCATGCTTCAGTGTGTGCTTGCTGGGCCATGTGGGTGGGGGATGTTGAGCTGTGACTACCACTCCCATCATGCTATTGCCTACACCCCCCTTCCCAGCATGCCCATACTTCCTTCCTTTTGAGTCGACTTCACTGTGTGTGAGTGTGACAGCAATGGCAAGATGGCTGACAGTGTGGTCCTGTTGTTTGTTGGTGCACAGTTCCCAGCAGGGCCTTGTGCTCCCCAAAGCTGAGGCCAGTGTCAGACATCTTGGAAGTGGCTTTTCACTCACTCTCTTGTAGAGCACGGTCCCAGGTGTGTTGTTTGGAGTTAGTGGAAGTGGTGTGTGTGTAAGGACCTGCTGGTAGGTGTAGTCGGAGCTGGCATTCCTCCTCCCCCCAGGCCAGACATCCCACCATGAAACGTGCTTCCATTGCAGGGAGTGCAAGTTGGTTGTCAGGATGTCAGTCAGTGGTGTCCTGCTGTTGGTTGGTGCACAGTTCCCAGCAGGGCCTTGTGCTCCCCACAACAGAGCACCATTGTCAGACATCTTTGAAGTGGCTTTTCACTCCCTGTGAGGTGTGCATGCTTCAGTGTGAGCTTGCTGGGCCATGTGGGTGGGGGATGTTGAGCTGTGACTACCACTCCCATCATGCTATTGCCTACACCCCCTTCCCAGCATGCCCATACTTCCTTCCTTTTGACTCTGCTTCCCTGTGGGGTAGTGTGCCTGTGCTGACAGGATGGCTGACAGTGTTGTCCTGGCGTTTGTTTGGCTACAAGTCCCAAAAGTGTCCCTGTGCTTCACACAGCATAACCCAGTGTGGTAGTTCTTTGTGGGATATTTAATTAGAGTGTGAGGCAATGCATTCTCCCAGGTGAGTTGTGTGGAGTTTGTGGTAAGGGGGTGTGTGAGAAAAGCTTCTGGTAACTATGGTCAGAACTGTCAGTCCTCCTTCCCACCCAGCCAGATATCCCACCATGGAACGTGCTTCCATTGCAGGGAGTGCAAGTTGGCTTTCAGGATGTCAGTCAGTGGTGTCCTGCTGTTGGTTGGTGCACAGTTCCCAGCAGGGCCTTGTGCTCCCCACAACAGAGCACCATTGTCAGACATCTTTGAAGTGGCTTTTCACTCCCTGTGGGGTGTGCATGCTTCAGTGTGAGCTTGCCGGGCCATGTGGGTGGGGGATGTTGAGCTGTGACTACCACTCCCATCATGCTATTGCCTACACCCCCCTTCCCAGCATGCCCATACTTCCTTCCTTTTGACTCTGCTTTCCTGTGGGGTAGTGTGCCTGTGCTGACAGGATGGCTGACAGTGTTGTCCTGGCGTTTGTTTGGCTACAAGTCCCAAAAGTGTCCCTGTGCTTCACACAGCATAACCCAGTGTGGTAGTTCTTTGTGGGATATTTAATTAGAGTGTGAGGCAATGCATTCTCCCAGGTGAGTTGTGTGGAGTTTGTGTTAAGGGGGTGTGTGAGAAAAGCTGCTGGTAACTATGGTCAGAGCTGTTAGTCCTCCTTCCCACCCAGCCAGATATCCCACCCTGGAACGTGCTTTCATTGCACGGAGTGCAAGTTGGCTTTCAGGATGTCAGGCAGTGGTGTCCTGCTGTTGTTTTGAGCACACCACCCAGCAGGGGCTTGTTCTCTCCACAGCAGTACCCAGTGTCAGCCATCTTGTCAGTTCTTTTCCACTCCCTGTGATGTGAGCATGGTTCAGAGTGGTGTTGATGGGCCAATTGTGAGGGTGACCAATATCTGTGACTACAACTCCCATCATGCTATTGGCTACACTCACTTCACCAGCATACACACAATTCCTTCCTTTCAGTCAGCTTCCCTGTGAGGTGGTGTTCTAGTGGTGGCAAAATGTCTGACAGTGTTTGTTGGTTAGATTTGTGCCACTGCCTTGCTCTATTTGTTGTTAGGTTTGTACATGTCATGACACAGTTACATATCACTATGAGATGGCAGGTATTGTGTTTGTCTGACTAGCATACACATCTTGGGATGATTATCTTTTGGTTACTGTGGCTTTGCTAACGGTGCATGGTTTCACTATCCCCTTGACAGTGATGTGTGTGTATTGTCACACAATATTGGGTATATTGGTTGTGTACTCACCAGGCTCTGGGATGTTTGATAGTCCATGTACGCTCTCTGGTGGTAGGATGGCCCGCACCTTCTCCTCCCAGGACCTGAGGTATACTGGTTTGGCAGGAGGGCCACTGCCGGTGCGATGACTCAAGGCGTAATCCTTCTTGAGTAGGTCCTTGACCCTCCTGCGCACATCATACCACCTGTTCTGGATGTCTTCCTTTGTGCGCAAACATGGTGATTGTGCTTTCACCCTGTCGACGATCCTCTAGCACATCTTGGTTTTCTGTGACATGGTGGTCTGTTGGACCAATGTACCAAACAACTGTGGCTCTACCCTGAGGATTTCATCTACCAGGACTTCCAATTCACTGTCTAGGAACTTTGGATTCTTCTTTGGGGGCATGGTGATGGGAGGTGGTGGGGATTTATGTGTGTGTGAGTGTGCAAGTGAGGGTGGGTGAGTGTCAATTTTGCTGGGTGTAGGTGAGGGTGCTATTAGGGAGGTGCTAATGGTGTGTGGCTTGTGTGATGGATGAGTTGTGAGTGTGTCTGTGGTTGCTGTATGATGGTGTTCTGTGCTGGCAGGTCTGTTGAATTTGCAAAGGATCATGGTAGGGATTTGTGGCCTTTATATGGGTGGAGTTGTGGGTGTGTCTTTGTTCCATGTTTTTTTCCCCAGTATTTATTGACTTTGTCATTGCTTGTTTGGCCCCTTTTTTTTATTTTTTCCTTTGTAGTTTTTGGGCATGTAGGAGACGTTCTTCTGACCGAGTAGGATGCTGCAGTTGGCTCGTGCGAGCTTCTCCAAGTTTTTCACGCTATCTTTCTGCTGGGTTTCATGTGCGGCGTACGCGTCGGTCGCGGAGTATTCGGTTGCTTCGGCTCCCTGTTTTCTATGCGTGTCGGTCGTACGGCTTGAGCTCCGTGCGACTCGGTCTGGTTTTACACGCATTGCATCGTACTGCGCGGGTCGGAGTTCGCCGGTACGTTTCTGTCGGGTTCATTCCTGGTGCGTGTCGGTCGGTTCGATTCGCGTAGATTTTCCGGCCGGATAGCTGCTTTCCGTGCGGTTCGGTCGTTCGGCTTGTGTTCCGTACGAGTCGGTCGTAATTCACATGCATTGCATCGTACTACGCAGATCGGGCAGCGCCGGTACGTGTCGGTCGGACTACATTCCCGTACCGAGTCGGTCGGTACGTTTTCCGGCCTGAATCGGAATCGGCCCCTTAGTGTGCCTTTTCCGCCCGGCCGGCAATTCGACCGGCGGAAAAGCAGCGGACGGACTTCTTGTCCGCCGCAGTACCCCCCACCATAGTAATATGGCGGGGGTGAATTGTGTTGTGATGGCGTGCGGATCGCCACTGCCCACCACCGCTGGCCGGGCGGTGGCGATCCGCACGACATCCTAATAGACCCCTTAGATATAATAAACATTAAAAAAAATATAATAAACAAATTTAATGTAAAAAAAATTAAACAGATATATAAAATTAAATATATAAATGTATATTTACTTTAAACAAATTAATAAACTAATAACTTTAATTTATTTTAAAATATTATAAATATATACAAATTAACTATAAAAAAATATATATATATATATATACAAACACCTATAACATAAAATATCATAAGAAAAACATTATATTATAAAATAAAATACTAAAATATTTATACATTTTTAAACTTACATTTTGCACTCCATTGAGTGCAACAGTAGGAAAATTGTTGAATAGTTTAGGGGTAAAAATGTGCTATTCCCACTGCAATTACTGCAAAAATAAAGAAAGTGTTGGATAGCGTAGGGGTAAAAATGACTATTCCCACTCCAGTGAGTGCAACAGTAGGGAAAGTGTTGGATAGCGAAGGGGAAAAAATTACTATTCCCACTCCACTGAGTGCAACAGTAGGGAGAGTGTTGGATAGCGGAGGGGAAAAAATTACTATTCCCACTCCAGACAGTGCAACAGTGGAGAAAGTGTTGGATAGCGTAGGTGTAAAAATTATTATTCCCACTCCAGAGAGTGCAACAGTGGAGAAAGTGTTTGGATAGCGGAGGGGAAAGAATTACTATTCCCACTCCAGAGAGTGCAACAGTAGGGAAAGTGTTGGATAGCAGAGGGGTAACAATTACTATTCCCTCTCCAGTGAGTGCAACAGTAAGGAAACTGTTGGATAGCGAAGGGGAAAAAATTACTATTCCCACTCCAGTGAGTGCAACAGTAGGGAAAGTGTTGGATAGCAAAGGGTAAGATTTACTATTCCCACTCCAGAGAGTGCAACAGTAGGGAAAGTGTTGGATAGCGGAGGGGTAAAAATTACTATTCCCACTCCAGTGAGTGCAACAGTAGGGAAGGTGTTGGATAGCGGAGGGGCAAAAATTACTATTCCCACTCCAGTGAGTGCAACAGTAGGGAAAGTATTGGATAGCGGAGGAGTAAAAATTACTATTCCCACTCCAGACAGTGCAACAGTAGGGAAAGTATTGGATAGCGGAGGGGTAAAAATTACTATTCCCACTCCAGAGAGTGCAACCGTAGGAAAAGTGTTGGATAGCAGAGGGTTAAAATTAATATTTCCAAAAATTAAACTAAAAAGAAAAAGAAACAAAATACGAACTACAATACAAAAATTGTTAATAACACAAAAATAAAAAACATATAAAAATATAATAAATTACAAAACAGAAAAATATTTTAATGTTAAGTACTAAAAATTAACTACAAACCTTAATTTATAGAAGTTTAAAAAACATTTTACAAACAAATAACTATATTTAATATAAATTAATTATAATCAATTAATTATTAATGATTTAAAAACAACAATTACATCACACCATATTCCCCTATAAACGCACAAAAAACT
Organism: Calotriton arnoldi; assembly: GCA_963921515.1. Lineage (NCBI taxonomy): Eukaryota > Metazoa > Chordata > Amphibia > Caudata > Salamandridae > Calotriton > Calotriton arnoldi. Next base: position 538,798 of record CAWUFW010009727.1, on the reverse strand, counting down.
CCTACATAATTGACACAATTAACATATTTAACAATTAATTAATTATAATTACCAAACAATTAATAATTAATTAATAATAAATAAATTACCACAAACAACACTATAAAATCAAAATATAAAATAAATACTAAGAAATAAAAATTATTAATTACTTTATTCAAATTAAATTACTTCCCACCCTATTCCCCTATAAACCCACAACCCACTCCTAAAATAACATAACACAATTTACATAATTCATTAATTAATTATAAAAATGTAATAACCAATTAAAAATGTAATTATAAATACTATCAATAAAAATTATTAATTACTTTATTACAATTAAATTACTCCCTATAAACCCAAAACACGTTCCTATAAAAAATAACACAATTTACATAATTATCAATTAATTAATTAATAAAATTTGATAACCAATTAATAATTAATTAATAAAAAATGATTTATAAATACTAATAAATTAAAATGATTAATTACTTTAGTATAATTAAATTACTTCCCACCCTATTCCCCTATAAACCCACAACCCGCTCCTAAAAAAAATAACACAATTTACATAATTATCAATTAATTAATTAATAAAATTTGATAACCAATTAATAATTAAATAATAAAAAATTAATTATAAATACTAATAAATTAAAATTATTAATTACTTTATTATAATTAAATTACTTCCCACCCTATTCCCCTATAAACCCACAACCCGCTACAGAACTAAAATACGCAAAATTTAATTAACATAAAATTAATCACTTCTAAAAATTTCACACATACTTTTAGCATACATACTAAAATACAGAACACTATTATGAATATCGATATTATTAACAACGATATTTTGACAAACGATATTACTGACTTCGATATTACAGAAAACGATATTTCTTACCTTCAAGTCGATATTCTGGTCAACGATATTCTTGAAGTCGATATTCTGGGACTTCGATATTTTCAACTCAATATTCGGGCACTTCGATATTCCAGACTCGATATTCTGTCTGTGCACCAATTTCCCCACAGCAGCAAAAAGTATTGTGCATGCTTCTAGACTCAGGAGCCAGTGGGAATTTCCTAGACCTTACCATAGCCGGTTTGTTAAACATTCGAAGAGTAAAGAAAGATGAGTCTCAACTTGTGAGACCTGTTGATGGCTTGGAACTTTCCTCAAGGTTGATGAGGTACCAGACAAGTATGTTGTTTCTAGTATATGAGAATGGGCATAGAGAGACGGTCACCTTTGATTTGATTGATACACCCACCTTTGGAATACGCAAGACGTACAACGTAGGGTTTTTTCATAGAAGAAGGACGGCGAGGAGCAGGAAGGAAAGCGGCCAGGCAGAGGAGGAGGCAGCCACGCAGGTAAGTGTCTTCTTTTTTAATTTTTTATTAATTTGGGAGGGTGGAGGGGCTGGCTGACACCGCTCTGCCACGGAGTCGGAGTTTTGCCTAAACTCCGCGTTCGCAACGGAGCGCGGAGCAGGCAAAACTCTGCAAACTCCGCTGGCGGAGCAGAGTTACCCGCCCGGGGTTACTTTGGAACCATGTTAGGGGTACCACACTCAGGACAGATCTCTGCCCTGAGTGGAGACATAAAGATAGTACTCTTAAACACCCTTTGTGAATTCCCAAAGTCGTAAACTTAGATGTTGGTCTAAGTTTAGACCAAACATCTAAGTTTACCTTTGTGAATCAGGCCCTATGTCCAAGGATGGTCATGACTATGTCCAAACCTGCCCCATATATACTGAAATAAAGCTTCTTATTCTGCCCCAGGAGGGCTGTTACATCTGAAGAAGCCGGGTTCAATGTTCTAGCTTTACTCAGGAACCCTCAGGTCGATGACTCTTTTTATTACCATGAAAGCGTTAACCAATCAATCATACAGATCCAATGAACTAGGAATCCGAAGAATCACAGGCTCCCATCTAGATTTAGTTAGTTTATTACAAGGCCAAAAACAGTTGGACATACAGATGAGGGTGTAGAAATACATTGGAACTAGTACAAAGCCAAACCTACGGGTAAAGTTAAGTCGATGCAGCATACACAAAATAATCAGTTTGAGGACCAGAACACAGAAAATAACAGCACAGAAGTCAAGATTCTCCTTCATTGCAAGTTATCGGGTATAAAGCATAAGTCTGTCCCTACACTACCGCTAAAATTACATCCCTACTTCCCTACTTAGCATTTCCCGAGGAAAGATCCATAAGGGTGTCAGCGCGTGAAGTCTTCCTAAGAAGTCACTTTATGTCAGACGGGTCAAGTAGCATGAAGCTACAGAGCTCGTCCTAAGATGCTCTTTCTCTCTCAAGGCAAGGCAGAAGTCCACGGGACACTTTCCCTAACTTCAATATCAATTCTTTCAGGTAGCATCCCAAAATGCATTGGGACATCACACCATCTGCCCAAGCCACCTTCTCGTAGGTGTTTTTCCACTGGCAGTGATGCTCCCAGGCCTAGGCAAGATGACCTTGATTTCCAGGCTCACTCCGATGAGAAAATACAATAAATAGTCCTCCTTTATCAGTATCAATGTTCAATGTATCTTCTTCTCCCTAAGCCTAACTCCTAAAACAAAGACATTATTCTAACTAACAAGGATGAATTCTCCACCTGCAACAGAAACGTGAGCAAGAAAAATTCCAACATGCACATGAATTTCAACTATTAAATCTAATGCGAGCGCTTCGAGGGAAAATACATTTCAGGCCTACAGAAATCGGGCAACATAAGAAATGGCACAAGGCCTCACGTGTATGCATAAAAGATATGGACACTATTTACTGTGCATTTCTAAATTAACACGTTACATAAGCACATCAAATATGTAAATAATTGTCAGCAACATGTACGAATATTGCACGTTAGTGTTTTCAGTAATACACATGTACCTGCAATGTTTATTTCTCCACATTTACACTGAAATATCCCTAACACATCACCTTTCATATTATTACAGTTGACATCCTAATGTTCTAAATTAGTATAATAAAGGATAATATGTAGGTGTGGACTACCCATGATTATAATGCACCCCTACAAATGGAAGAGCAAAATTTGCGCTCTAAGGTTCTCCCTTCTGATGACAAGTGTCATCACACCCACATTACAACTCTCTGTAGAAAGAACCGACCTAAACAGGTGTTGCAGCCTGTCTTCCCTGTTGAAACCTCTCTAAATTCCTAAGATTCTCATAGTGACTGTCCTGCAGTCTCTCCAACCGCCTCTCGTTGTCTAAGAGAGCTTTCAGCTCGTCTGGCACGATGCCACTTGTAAGCCTTCACTGTTCCCATCAACAAGATGACGCAAACCACAACTATTACTATGGGCTTCAAGATATATCCAAGGATTTCTTTTCCAAGGCTTGCAAACCAACTTCTAACCTTTCCAAACCCTTTTCCAACTTTGCTCCAAACTCCCTCAGTTGCCAAATCATGTATCTCATGATGTATCTCAGTAATGTTACTTATATATTTCCTCAGATCCTTATTATGGTCTGTGATATAAGTACAGCACTGTTGAACCCTCAGCATTTAACAGACTCCGCCCTCTTTTGCTGATAACACATCTAAAGCAAGACGATTTTGCATCACCAAAGCTCTTATCGAGATCATCTCTCCATCTATGAGTAGTAATGACTGAGCTGTATTGACTGACAACTTATCCAATATAGTAGACAACCTTCTAATCTTGACATCATTTAAGACTACTTCCAAACCAGGTATCATTGCTCCAAATACATCTCCTACAATCTCTCCTGCACTGGTACTGCGTTTCTCTCTATGCAGTGGCTTCCCTTCCAAACTCTTCAAATCCTCTAAATGGTATATCTTAGGGAACACAACAGCCACATAACATGTGCCATACCAATTGTTCGGCAATCAGACATACGCATTTCTCCCACACACAAAGTACACATTTGGCACCACTTGTTCTGCATCCTGTAAGAACTTCTTAGAAGAAGCCTCAATAGTGAAGATGTGATCACAAACACTCTGTCCCACAAATATGGTGTCATAATATGTTTGTACTTGTCTAATGCAAAGCTTTCCTCGCTGTTCCCAATCTAAAGCTATAGAACCATAACTTCCCTTATCTTGTGAGCTAACTCTTCCTTGGTCTATTCAAAATTTTCTTTTCTATTGTTAAGCTTAACCACTAATGACCTATGTCTATCCTCTAATTGAACTACATTGTATTTTCTATGTCAGTCAACATGCAAGTTAAATTATGCCTATGAGCATAAGCTGTACATAACGTAGCAGTAGGTACAAAATACTTTCCTATCCTCTCTTCTTGTTTGTAATAATAGCATTTGTTCAGATGCTTATAAGCTGGAACTTCTGAAGGCACCAAATCATAATTTGAGAAATAGTACTCGTAATGACCTATTCCACAGAACATGCTAAGCAGAAAACTACAACTAATACCATACATCAAGGGCAGATGGTGATACCTGATCCCCTCTTCAACTGATGCAGGCAATTGCATACACACATGACAATCTCTCACATCCATTGTATTTACATACACATACAACAGTTTTGCATAAGCATTCAACGTATAATCACCCTTAGACAAATCCACATGCAATAAGCGACTAGTCTGTTCTATCATAGCGCTGTCAGCTGCTAATGTACCCTGTTTTGTGCTAGAAGTGATAGGTGTGGATGTCTCATGTACTCCCACTCCGTTAACTTCAGCTTTGTGTGAACCTATAATGGGTATAACAATAACCCCAGCTATTACTACGATCGCTCCTTCAATAAGTGTTCTTATTATACATTTGTGCCTACTGTTCGAATTTCCAGACTCCATTTTTAAACTGAGCTTGGATTGTGACTGTAAAATGATCAATGCAAAGTCTCTTCTCCTGCCTCTCACTGTTGCACAATAAAGTTCATATGCAGTTTCTTGAAATCATGGCAACAGTTTCAGTTCATGGCACAATATTTCCGGAGCTTGGAAGACTTCCCTAGCCCTCTTTCTTCTTCTACGGAAAAGTCCCTAATTTTATTCTTCTTCCACTCGGGCCTAGGTTATCTTCTTTCGATCAAAGGATTTAATTTACAGTTCAAAGTTTTGTAGGAAGCTGGGTTTCTGTTGCAGTAACCCCCCCACTTTTTGCCAGACTACTGATGCACTTTGACTTGATATGCCCTGGGTCCCTGCCAATCAGGTTCCCAGGGCCTGGGTTCTTTCCCAAAACTATACCTTGTACCCCCAATTGGCACCTCTCTGGCCACATGTCAGACCCTTGCAAAAGGTACCATGGGTACCAAGGGCACTGTGGCCCGGGAAGGCCTCTAAGGGCTGCAGCACTTATTGTGCCACCCTTAGAGGCCCTGTACCTTTACACACACAACCTGCCAGAACAAAGTGAAGAGTCGACATGGCACACATCCCTGTGTGCCATGCCTACAACTCACTGCCCTGGCATAGATCAGCCACCCCTCTAGCTGGTTGCACTATACCAGTGGTGAGGGTACAGGTGCATGAGCCCTGTGCCTCTACAGTGTCTAAGACAATTCTTAGACATTGCAAGTGCAGTAATGCCATTAAGAGTATGTGGTGCTGGGAGTTTGTCATTACGAACTCCACAGCACCATTATGGCTTTACTGAAAACAGGGAAGTTTGGTATCAAACATCTCAGCACATTATACCCACACTGATGCCAGTGTGGGCTTTAATGAAAAATGCACTAGATACAAAGGAGCAAACTTTTCTGGGTTATGATGTAGTGTCTGGCCATACCCTTTTTCCTGGCCAGACTATTTTTCATGACCTCCTCTCCCACTTATCACACATTCCTAATGTTCCTTTTTGCAAAAATTGCTTTCCAGCCCATTGATTACACTTTATCCGGCCCGAGCCGGAGATTACGGCTCGAGCCGGAGGGTACGGCCCTAGCTGGAGAGTACTCTCCGGGTGCGGAGAGTATGGTCCGAGTGCGGTTTTGGCGCAGTCTGTGCACTTCCTTCGACATTGATGCCCGACTCTCACCTGCCTGTCATCCACAAATTGATGGGCAGACTGAGCGAATAAATCAAGCTTTGGAACAAACTCTACTGTGTTTGTTAACTTCCAATCCTGTTGCTTGGTAAACCTTATTGCCACTAGTAGAATTTGTTTACAGCAATGCCAATCACTCCACCACAGGGGTATCACTATTTTACTGTGTTACTGGTACAAATCCACACATGTCACCAGACTTTATTGTGGGAAAACACTGAGTCTGGCCCTCCCTTGCAGGAGTTTTTAGACCACTTGTCACTGCAGCAAGAAAAGGTACTGACACATCTCCAACAAACAAAACTGGAAATGGAAATATCTGGCAACAGGCATCGCATGCAACAGCCAGAATATAAGTTGGGAAATCAAGTCTGGCTTTCCACGAAACACCTAAGACTTCAGGGTCCATGTATATTACAACCCTGAAACTTGGGGCCCTTTACTGTGGAACGCGCCATCAATTCCATATCAGTAAGAGTACAACTACTCCTTATTGTGCCCAGACCAGGCTCATACCATACCAACACCAAAAACAATTGATGAGCATTTAGAATTTGAAGTACAGTGAATCCTTGATGCCAAGAGAGTGAAATGCAGTTTGTTCTATTTAACTGATTGGAAAGGTTACTGCCCGTATGATCTGTCATAGGAACCTGCTGCTAATGTGAATGCCCTCATCTTGTCTGACTATTTCATACACACCACCCCAATAAACCCTGCTTGGTGGGCCGGTCCTTGTGGGGGGAACTGCCATGACCCTGGGTTGCCTGGGTTCCAGTAGCCCTCCTATGTACTCTGTGGTGTGGGCTTTAGAGCAGAAGCGTAAGTTCTCATGCCCCCATGCCTTCTGTTGCCTTACATCCCTGTTGGCCCTAAAGTACCCTGTGATAATCTGTTAAGATCCCCCGGGCCCGCAGGCCATTTGATCACCTTGGTATGTTACTCTTGGTATCCCCGGGCACACAGACCGTTTGGTCACCTTGGTACTGCACCCAAGATTGTGTATTTTCTCAAGTTTCCCCAGGGCCAGTTCCAGTGGGGTTTCATTAAGTATTGTGCAACAAAACTAGGTTGTAAACTCAGGCACGTGTTTCCCCAGGGGCCCGGCGTCAGACATCTGTTACCACCGCATGCCACCTGAAATCTCATGGGATTTAGGAGCGCGCTTAATTCGTCAGCCATTTTGGGTTCAGGAATGGTAAATATACTGCACCCAAAGCACAAGGCAGTGCTTGGCCTACTTATCTGTTGGAGAGAACTGGTCTCTCCTGTTCCCACTCATCTGGAACCCACTTGGCTATCTTCAAAGTCTCCACCCAGTGCTCAGGACCTTGTCCAGTTCTGTAATTTACCTGTGGCTCCTACGAACTCCAACTCCTGTGAATCCAGCTACGACGTGCACCAGCACTGTGGTTCTTTTCCACTCCTCAATGCAGAATACCTACAGAAAGACAAGAACTATGGCTACGTACCACATTCAAGGTTAGTGCACTAACTATAACAAAAAAAAACTGCAAGACATCATATCATCTAAGGCAGGCACATTTTTTAGAATTTGTTTTTGCGCACACTGTGTAACGCACTTCTGAGCATGACTACTACTCATGGACACCTGAGAGACACTGAATTTGTTTTCCTTATAATATGTGCAAAGACAATCAGAGGATTTAAGTGTATGAGTGATTTACCTGCATTGTGTATATGATAAAAGTGGGATGTCATTGTTGTAAGTGGTATCACTGAGAATCTAAAGAGTGCAGCAACTCTAGACCGTGAGACACGCATTGGTTTCTTGGGACTTCTATGCCCAATAGATAGCCCGCATGTAAGTGATCGCTCCTGAATGAACAAGACACATGATTGTAATGTTAGGTGGTCACAAACTCAGTTTGTCTTTTTTTCTTGCTATCAATGTAGCACAACTCGCCACATCATCCAGAGACATTGCCCAGAGACTAGAATAGCCCGTTAAGCAGACACTCAAGAAGGCCAATAGCTGATCCAGAAGATGCAAGTCTTTTTACTTTTCTTATTTTTTCCCAGTCCCCCTTCCCTTCTGGGGGTAGTGTTTGTTTTAAGGTTTCTGTTCCTTGCTCAGACACAACCATCGGAGAGGCAGGAGGTCCAGCATCATCTCCGTGGACAAGAAGCAGGTGAGTGGCATGACACTGCCCTACTTGAACCACTAGTTCCGCTATGCACAACACAGTATCTAATCGCACATGCAAGTTGTGCACAGGGGACAAATGCAAAAAGAACAATTGATGGACAGAATGCAGAACAATGTCATCCATTTACACCAGTACAGAGATCTGGGCCTAAATCCATCGTTTTGTTGCTCCCCATGCCAATACAGTTTGGACCAGCCATTTACAAATCAGTCTTGATCCTGCACCTAATGGGAACAGTCCAGCCCGAACTGCCAGGCCAGGTCCTCCCTGGACTGGAAACAAGCATCCTGGGACCGGTTTCGGGGTTTCACCCCTCATCAGCCAGGATAGCTTGACTCCAGTGGCATGGAGAGCACTGGACCCATGTCTGGGCATACCCGTCCCACTCGGGGTGACAAATGCAAAAAGAACAATTGATGGACAGAATGCAGAACAATGTCATACATTCACCCCAGTACAGAGATCTGGGCCTAAATCCATGTTTTTTGCTCCCCATGCCAGTAAAAAGAATATTCCCACACATCTCTGAGAACCCAATTTTCCTGCCATGTGTGGATATTTTGCACAAGCCTCACCACTGTGGAATCAGTAAGGGGAGGAGTAGACCTGTCAAGGACTATGTCTACCCCTCCATTATAGTCACCCCCCCAGCAGCATCAGAGAATCTTGGTTACAGAAAAGGACTTAGGAAAGTGTTGTGCGTGACTGCGCTTGACCCGTGTTCGGGGCGTTGATGCTACCCACCAGTATCTGGAGCCTGTTAAGCTCCCAACCACAATCACATATTGAACCTCCTTGTCAATGTATATCTGTTCAACCACCAGTGGGTTCTTGGCCTAACCCAGACCAGCAATCCCCTGGAAAAAGCAGAATACCCAGCCGCGGTCCATGTAGGTAACAACGGTGGGGCGTAGGGGCCGGGTGGTGGGGGGGGGGGATTTCGAGGGACGATGCCGAATGACAATAAAAAAAAGAATTAATTTTCCCTCAGCATCGTCCCTTGAAATCCCCCACCCCACGGGGCCCCACCGCTGTTACCTGCACGGATCGCGGCTGAGAATACCCTGTCATGAAAACCTGTCCTCTCTGTAGATTCTCTGCAATTTAAGTTTCTCCGAGCCCGTTAAGTGGGTCTCCTGAAGGAGTACCACGTCTGTGTTCCTACATTTCAGGAAGGAGAGGATTTTTAATCGCTTGCTAATGGAACCCATTCCTTGGACGTTCCATGTAAGGAAGGAGCAGTGCATTTTCTTTTTAGTCATGGTAAAGCTAAGAATGGACGACTCACATTAGCCCTCCCACCACCTCTGTCGGGAGATAGTATCACAGATTTTGGTGTACACTGAGCAAAAAACAATCAAACATTTCACAACTCCCCCCTCCAAGGTCAGAGTAGCAAATGTCCTCTGGCCAAAACCAAAATACAAACACAACTGTGAAACCCAAACTCCCAATATCAGTTCAGTGAAAGGAGGTTTCCAGTGATAGGAGGCTGTCATAGCATACTCACATACAAGTTACTCTGCCACTGACCTCCCCCTAAACATGCAGTGTAAATTCAAAGGCACCAGGGGCTGGTCCCTCCCAGCAAAACAAAGGTTGACTCTCTTTACAGCTGTTCAGTGGGTACCAGAGAGCAACATTTCATCAATAGGCCCCACCATACCAGGGCCTTTCCACGCTAGCCCAGAGCAGGTGCATAGAACAACACATTCATATATCCCTAAATCTCTAATCCATAAATCCCTAAATGGAACATGTCCTGCCTTTCTATCATCTCGAATCAAAAAATATGTACCTAACTGTAATCTCAGGTTTAGGCATAAAAACTTACTCAGAATTCCCCCTTTCAAATGGAAGAGAATAGGTGGGTCTAGATTTGCTGTTTTGGCCCTTCGGATTTAGAATTCCATGCCCCCAGAGCATAGATCTACCACAAATGATATGCATTTCCGCAAACTCTTGAAGACTTAGCTCTTATGGCCAGCCTATGATTACATTTTATCTAGCCGTATGCTGTCTTCTACTGTTCCAACACAAAGGAACCTCCCTGGTGAATGAGTGCTTTATCAAACTCATATATCATAAAACATACATTGCAGTCTCCATATTAGAGGTCATCTGGCAACCTGGTGGTATTGTGATGATCTTCAACGAGTTCCAGCAAAATTTTAGATTCCAAATGATCACAGGGAGCTGTGGAACTGCTGCCATCTAGAGGAGAAAGCAGGGAAGAGACCGCATCAAGCACAGCCGCTCTCTCTTTATCATTCTGTTTCTGGTCAGGGTGTGAATCCCCAGTCGTGATCCGGTGACCTTGGCGACATGCTTCATCCGCAGCAGGCCCCTGTCCCATTCTTCATCCAGGCCAGCCTTGTACATCTCAAGCCAGTCCCATGCCATCGGTGGCTCATTGAAGAACAATGTTTTGCCATCCAATATAACTTTGAGGCGGGCAGGTAACAAAAGCATCTATTGAACTTCAGCTTTTCTCATTTCATTTTTAACAGCAAGAAATTAAGTGTGTTGCTGCTGGTCTAGCATGGTAAAATCCGGGAGGATAGCCAATGATGCCTTCCCAATCTGAAGGTCGCATATCTCTCAGGCCCTTTAAAGGATGTAATTCATGCCCGGTAATTCAACCACAGGGTGCCGGGGATCATAGGCTACAGTCTTGCAGGATCCTTTTGCGCACTCTCCAAGGTCCCTGTGGTGCTAACTCCTTCGCCAACCAGTTCTCAAGGAATGCCACCAAGTCCATGCCTTCCATCTTCTCTGGTAGCCCCACTATCTGCCACATTATTGCGATGACCGCGGCCCTCTGCATCCTCTGCCCTACGACCTAGCAGGTCCACATGGCGAAGCAGGTCAGTCACCCCGGCCTGCTACCCCTTGGCAGAAGGGTCCACCTCCTCCAGTGTCTCAGCTTTGTGCTTCACTTTGTCCACTAGATTGCAGTGGTCATCCCGGACCACATCCATGTCAACAGAGACCTTATAAAGTTTACCTTCCAGTACTTCCCAGGTGGCCTGCACTGCATTCATAATCAAGTCTAGCTTGTCCATGGAGTTCAGGTTCTGTTGGTGGTCCGCTCCCTGCACTGTACCGGGGGGCCCCCGGACGTTCACCTACCACAGTGTCTTTGCTTTCCTTATTGCACCTGATGGCATATACTTCCCACTGCGTCTCAACCGACTGTGGGGGTAGTGAATGTCAATACCAGTTGCCCCACAGGGAGGCAAAAGCAGCCAGCTCTCTGTATGCCCCTGTGGCTGGTGGAAGGGGTTCTCTGCCATGCAAACCATCTCCTCCAGTGCTATTTTCTCATTAATGAGGTCCCCTCATCACATGGGGCATCAGGATCACTCCCCAGATCATTATGTCCATGCTGTGGGGGGTTGCCAAATCAGTTGCTGACCATTAGGGGTCCACCATTGTTTGTCCCATGCGCATAGGTAGTCCCTCTCACCTTCAGGGCGTCATCTCCGTGTCGGCCACCAGCCTCTGTAGCCACAGTGTCGGCCTCTGCAGCCCATCCCCTCTCTCTGTGCCACCTGCCGAAGCCACTCATAGCTGCAGTGCCCCCACGTGTGCAGCCTCCCACGGCTTTGTTCTGGGCAGATGTCCACATTTCCACCAGAGAGGGCAGTACCAGCCCTTTAGGCACTCCCCGGCTGCCTCCAGGGGCCACTGATCCCCACAGGCAATTCTTGTTCTCATTTATATTCAGATATAAAGTTTTGGCATGGTATGGAGTTCCACAAGGGTATACAGAGAGTCCTTCGATCTTTAATCAGATCTTGAAAAAGAACTTTGAGAGTTTACAGATGCCTTGCATTCAGTTCTTGTGGATTGCATTGATGACCGGCTTGTGGCATCAAGTACATTAGAAGCTTGTAAACAGGACACAATTGCTCTTTTCAGAAAGAAGTCCTATATTTGGGACATCTTATTGAAAAAAGAATGAGAAAGGTGTCACAAGAAAGAATTGTGACCATTTTAAAGATGAATCCACCCAGAACTCAGAGAGAAGTCAGAATGTTCTTGGAAATGGTGGGCTACTGTAGACAATGAATACCCAGCTTTTCCTTAATGGCCAAGCCTTTTCTGAGGCTGATGCACAAAGATGCACCTGATCCACTTCCATAGGACAATGATTGCTTGAAAGCATTCCTAGGGCTGAGAGAAAGTCTCTCTTGTGCCCCCCGCACCGGGAATGCCTGATTACAGTAAAATGTTCACATTATTTTTTAGTGAGAGGGAGGGCTGCACTCTCTTAGTGCTTACTCAGTTACATGGAGATTTCCGAAGACCAGTGGCATTCTTTTCAACTACTCTTGACCTCGTTGCTACAAGACAGCCTGGCTGCCTTAAAGATATTGCGGCTGTTGGTGTCAGTATTGAGAGAAGTGAGAGCATAGTGATGGGACACCCTCTTACAGCCATGGTCCCTCGCTCCTTAGTACTAATGCTCACTCATACCAACACCAGTATTTGACAAACAGCAAATTTGCAAAGTATGAACAGTAATTCTTGCTGCTGAGAATGTAATTTTAAAAAGGTGTGAAACACTCAATCCAGCTACCTGGATAGCGTTGCCTGAAAGTGAAATTGATGGAGATCAGGTTGAACATGACTGCCTTGATGTTACGGATTTATGCACCAAGACAAGACCAGATATTGCAATTTTGTGGATGGCTCATGGCTAAATGACAATGAGACGAGTTTCAGAGCAGCTTACACTGTTTGCACAATTCAGGAAATTGTGGATGCCGCCAAGCTTCGAGGTGTTACCTCTGCAAAGTGGTGGAAATTTTCATTTTTGTTCTTTAAATTCATCCTGTTTTCCTTTAAGGAAAATGGGCTGCATTTAAAAAAATAAACTGCTTTACTTAAAAAGCAGTCACAGACATGGTGGTCTGCTGACCCCAGCAAGCTACCATACCTGTGAGTGCTAGCCTTGCCCAATGGGTCACAAATTGCTGCCAGCCTCATGAATATTATGGAGGCAGGTCCCTTGCGACCCATTGGGCATCGTAAACAGTGTAAAACACACTGTTGTACATACCTGTTTGCGATTTCCTAATAGCGAGTCCCAAAAATTCACTATTAGGAAATCGCAAACGGAAGTTTATGTACATCTGGCCCAAAGTCTTTTGCCATTTCTACAACAAAGTCTTTAAGCATAGGATTAGCACAGTGCTATCCATGCTGAGCTGTAAAATGACAAAAGCCTTTTACCACTCCAGGCACAGTCGTACAGCTTTGGATTGGTAAAATACCATCCAAGCCAGCTTGAAATCAATAAAAGCAACCCCTGACACGTGTTTTGCTATCATTATATATATAACCGACCGTAGGTCATCAGTAGGTAGTTATAGCTAGGACCATGTTTCCATAGGAAATGGTTTCTTTGACTTGCCTATATCTTTGGCACCATTTGTTGAATCTTCAGTAAAGTTTCTGAAAATAGTGTACTAGTGATTCTAGTAGTGCATTGAAAGTTTCGGGGTGATCTGTCAAGCGGAGTCCGAGAAAAAGAGGGGGTCAAAAAAGTGCATTTTCCATGTCAATTCCCATAGTGAATTTAGACACGACTGCAGTCCGAACTGCTGGACGGAAACACCAAATTTGGCAGAAAGCTAGCTCTTGGTTCAGAAAACACTCTTTTTGTGTAAATCCATTCAGTAATTCCTGAGAAATGTAAACATTTCTCAGATACACAAGTGGAGACATGGAGGATCAGCGAACCCTCCTGATCTCGTGCATGCAATCTGATTGGCTGCCAACACTTCAAAGCAGGCAGTATTGGCAACCATCGTGTGACTCAGTTGAACCAAGTCACAAGAAAAAAGGCAAACAAACATGAAAAAAAAGAAAGGGGGTCAGGGTAGAAACACCCTGACCCCCTAGGCCTGCTCAGGGGTCCCTAGGGCAAAAATGTGTAAATTTTGGGTGAGATTCACGCTGGATATGCAAATCTGCCCGTAAAAAAAAAAACAATAGCGGTCTCCCGCACTTTGTTTCCTTTAAGCCCACGGGCAGGCCAGGTCCCGGAGGCAATGATTAATTGAGATGCTGGGGCCCGCATTGCCCCCGCAGCCCTGGGGACCACCACCTCTCAGGGGCTTATTCATTGAATGCGGTTGGGCTACGAGGCCCCCTGCATCCCCAAGGACCGCCACCTCCCCGGGGCTATAGTGGGGCTCCCCGCAGTCCTCAACAAGCTGGCCATGTCCTGGGGGATGGGGTCAAAAAGGGACCGGGAAGGGGGCCACTTGGCCTGCCTCCTTTGAAAATGTAAAAGAAAATGGCCATGCCCCGGGGAATGGGGACCCCGGGCTGAAATCGGCCTGGGGAGAAGGGCCACGAAGCCCCTCTACTTGTTTTTTTTTTTTTTTAAATGGGTCAGGCCCTGGTGGATGGGGTCCCAGGGGCCCAAAAAGGATCAAGGGAAGGGGGGCCACACCGCCCCCTTCCTATAATAAAAAAATGGAAGCCAGCAACTCACCAGGGGCACTGCCCCCTCTCTGCACTACTCTGCAAACGCACCTCCAGGCGTGCTCTTGGTTGGGGGATGAAGTCCCCTTCGCTGCTGAAGGGTCTTAGAGGCCAATTAGCCCACCTATTACCTCCAGTAAGCCCCACACAGTGGGATTGTTGAGAGCTGGTTGGAGGTCCGCCCCTTTTCCCACCACTCTGCAAGGACGTCCTTGGGGTCAACTACCTCTCTTGTTACCTTCAGTAAGTCCCACACAGTGGGATTGCTAAGAGGTCTTCAGAGGCCACGCCCCCTTTCTCCACCACATTTCAAAGATGCCTCCTGGCGCACTACTGGTTGGGGAATTAAGTCCACTTTACTCCAGAGGGACCTTGGGGGACAAGAGGCCCTCCTGGTACCTCCTGTAAGTCCTACGCAGTGGAATTCCTGAAAGTTGGTTGAAGGCCCAGCTGCTTTTCTCCATCATTGCAAACATGATTGCTAGTTAAAAAACCTTAGAAATTCACAGAAAAAACCAAAGGTTTCAGGGACGTTATAGTTAGGAATTAGCATTTAAAAAACCTTAGAAATTCACTGAAAAAACCACAGGTTTCAAGGACGTTACAGTTAGGAATTAGCATTTAAAAAACCTTAGAAATTCAAGGAAAAAAACACAGGTTACAGGAACGTTATAATTAGACTAACATTTCACTTGTACAAAACCTCTGAAATTCCTCCCTTATAGTGCTGATGACATCACCTATTACCTCACTCAAGACATGGTCAGTGACATCACTGATGACATCACTAATGGCATCTCAAATGACATTACTGATGACATCATTCACATAATCTCAGATGCACCTACTCACACCCTAATATAACCTTTCATACACTCACTGCAAAATTCAGACTACCATTCTCAAAACCATAGACACACCAATACTAGTTAGTACATACCCACTCACTGATTCATAGGTCTACACACACATCTACTCACTCACCCATACAGCCACTCATACACACTTTCACTCAACAATACAGCCACTGATAAATGCACCCATGCATCCATACAGACACTCACACCACCACTCACCCATAGAGTTAGTCACACACCTAGCCACTCACCCAAAGAGTCAATCATACTGCCATTTACTCACCTATACAGTTATACACATACCACCTTGTTTATTCATACACATACTAACACATACTTACTCTCTTATACAATCACTGACACAAGCAGACACTCATCCATACAGCCACTCTCACAATCACTCACACTCACATACAGTCACTTATATACTCGAACACTCACATATACTGCCATACACATATGCAGTTACTCACCCATATACCACTGAGACATCCATTCCCTCACTGACACAGCCATATGCACACTCACTTACCCATACAGCCCCTCGCAGACACACTTATGAACCCATACACCTAGAGAATCACCCACTCACACATCCATGCAGAGAGTCACACAACACAGCCACTCAGGCACCCATACAGGTACTCAGACAACCAATCAATAAGCCATGTTTGAGAATGTTTGAGAATGCTCTAAAAATATGTAACAACATAAATGATTTTTATGTCTATATTTAGCTTCATAAAATTTGGAGCACTGATGTTTCTGTCGCTATTGGATTTAAGAAGATGTGGCACTAAGTATTTCACTTTTTATGCAATTTGTGATTTGGGTGAAGAAATTAGGTCGTTAACTGCTTTTAATCCTGATACCCTATGAATTACAGCAAATAATAGAATTAGCGATGCCTAACAGAATGTTACAAGATTTTCGGATAGAAATGAATTGCAGCACATATGGATGAAGAAAGTCTGTTTATTATGTCAGTTGACATAAAGACAGAAAAAATCATTTTATTGTCATTTGTATATTAATAATTTATTCAATACTTTTATCCATAATTTCTAACAATGTATGTATTTAATTATTTATTCATTCAAATAGATTGAACGTAAACTGATTGCTTCTATGTCTATGATGTTTTGATTATATTTCTAGGGTGCTTGGAGCACTATACGTAACTTGACATAGGCCATGTAGGCCGAAATGAATTGTTCGTTCGCACAATAAATATACATGCATAGATTTGGTTTGCCGCAACCATTGTCCGTTGGACTCGATTTATGTTTGAGAAATATATATATATATATATTCACTGAAAAAACCATAGGTTTTAGGGACAGTTATAGTTAGTTGGACATTGCACTCGTACAAAACCCGTGAAATTCCCCGTTATAGTTAGTCCAGCTAACTATAACTCGCGCCCCGCAATGCACTGCTGATGACGTCACATATTACATCACTCATGACATGGTCAGTGACATCACTGATGACATCACTGATGACATCTCAAATGACATCATCCAGTGACTGTGTGTTTCTGTAAAGTTTATATATTTTTAATATATATAGGAAAAGATGTATTGAAGAATGAGTGGGTGTGTAAGTGTCTGTATGGATGAATTAGTAGGTGCGTGACTGACTCTATAAGTGAGTGATTTAACGTATCTTACTGAATGCATGGGTTAGTGACTAAACTGGGTGAATGTCTGTATCCGTCTGTCTGTTGCTGTGTAAGTGGCTGCATGTGTTTGTGAATAGCTACATGAGTGTCTATATGAGTTATTGAATGCTTGTCTGAGTATCTGTATGGGTGCCTGAGTGTTTGTGTGGGAGGGGTGTGTGCAACTCTGTGCATAGATGTGTGAGTGGGTGATTCACTGGGTGGATGGTTTCAAGAGTGCAACTGTGATAGACTGTATGGGTGGGTAAGTGTGTGTAAGAGTATGTTAGTGAGTGAATGTATGTCCCAGTGGTACATGTGTGAGTAACTACATATGTGAAAGGCAGTATATATGTGTGTTGGAGTATATAAATAGCTATAAGCGAGAGTGAGTGATTGTGATAGTGGCTGTATGGATGAGTGTGTGCTTGTATCAGTGATTGTATAAGAGCGTAAGAATGTGCTACTATTTGTATGAGTAAGTGAGCTGGTGTGTGTATAACTGTATAGGTGAGTAAATGGTAGTGTGTTTAATTATTTGCATGACTGACTAGGTGTGTGAGTACCTCTATGGATGAGTGGCGGTGTTTGAGTGTCTATATAGGAGTATGAGTGCATATGATAGTCCTGTACTGAGTGACCGTAAGTATGAGTGACTGTACGGGTGAGTGAGTGGATGTGTGCGTAGACCTAAGAATCAGTGAGTGGGTGTGTAGTTATTGGTGTTGGAGTGTCTATGGTTTTGCGAATGGCAGTCTGTAATTTAGAGTGGGTGTATCAAAGGTTATATTAGGGTGTGAGGAGGTGCATCAGATTATCACGTGGATGATGTCATCAGTGATGTCATTTGAGATGTCATCAGTGATGTCATCAGTGATGTCACTGACCATGTCATGAGTGATGTAATATGTGACGTCATCAGCAGTGCATTGCGGGGCGCGAGTTATAGTTAGCTGGACTAACCATAACGGGGGAATTTCACGGGTTTTGTACGAGTGCAATGTCCAACTAACTATAACTGTCCCTAAAACCTATGGTTTTTTCAGTGAATTTCAAAGGTTTTTTAAATGCTAATTTGTAACTATAACATGTCTGAAACCTACAGTTTTTTCAGTGAATTTCAAAGGTTTTGTAAATGACAATTTTTAAATGTATTAATTGTTATATAAATTTTTTTCATACTGATTTCCAAATTTTTTAGAAACAATTTTTTTTTACATATTTTATTTTTTAAATTACATTGTAATTACATTTTACATTACATTACAAAAAATACTTTCTCAGAATGAATTACTTTAGTTTAATTACTTTGCACATAGGCAATAGACTTTTAAGTACAGTAGTTACAGTTGTTGCAATGGGCAACACATTTTCAAACACAATGCAACATTCAGCTCAATGTGAATTTCTAGTTAAATGCAATTAGTTACTTTATGGATTACTTTTCTAACCACATTACTGGATCCTAGATTCAGTCCTGGGACATCTCCTGTAAACAGTTGAGTAAAAGCGTTTTGGTTACAGTCGTGATTTTTAAGGAATATTATTGTACTTTAAAAGTTCACACTTAGAAACTTTTTTTCATAGAATCACCAATGTTATCCTATGGAAGGAAATTCACTTAGAAGTTAAAAACTGTTATCGTTACTTTTTCTTACTCAGTGTTGGATCCTGGATCCAGCACTGGTGCATCTCCTGTAAACAGTTGAAAGAATGCGTTTAAGTCATACAGGCGATTTTTTAGAAATATTTGTAGTTTGTGAAAATCGACACTTTGAAACTTTTCTGCTGAAAACCAGACAATGGATTCCTATGGAAGGAAATTCAAGTTACTGGTAAGTACGGTTAAAATTACTTTTGAGGATCAGTACTGGGCTGAAAGATGCAGCACTGAGGTCTCTCCTGATAACAGGTGAGTAAATCGGAATTCGTATTTCGGCTGATTTTAGAGGTATATTTTAAAGTTCCAAAACTCCACACTTAGAAGAATTTCCAAGTGAAACCAGTCAATGTTAGCCTATGGAAGGAAATTCAAGTTACTGGTAAGTACGGTTAAAATTACTTTTCAGGACCAGTACTGGGCTGAAAGATGCAGCACTGAGGTCTCTCCTGATAACAGGTGAGTAAATCAGAATTCGGATTTCGGCTGATTTTAGAGGAATATTTGTATGTTTCAAAAATCAACACTTAGAAACTTTTTCAGCAAAAAGCAGGCAATGATATCCTATGGAAGGAAATTCAAGTTACTGGTAAGTACGGTTAAAATTACTTTTGAGGATCAGTACTGGGCTAAAAGATGCAGCACTGGGTTCTCTCCTGATAACAGGTGAGTAAATCGGAATTCGTATTTCGGCTGATTTTAGAGGAATATTTTAAAGTTCCAAAACTCCACACTTAGAAGAATTTCCAAGTGAAACCAGTCAATGTTAGCCTATGGAAGGAAATTCAAGTTACTGGTAAGTACGGTTAAAATTACTTTTCAGGACCAGTACTGGGCTGAAAGATGCAGCACTGAGGTCTCTCCTGATAACAGGTGAGTAAATCAGAATTCGGATTTCGGCTGATTTTAGAGGAATATTTTAAAGTTCCAAAACTCCACACTTAGAAGAATTTCCAAGTGAAACCAGTCAATGTTAGCCTATGGAAGGAAATTCAAGTTACTGGTAAGTACGGTTAAAATTACTTTTCAGGACCAGTACTGGGCTGAAAGATGCAGCACTGAGGTCTCTCCTGATAACAGGTGAGTAAATCAGAATTCGGATTTCGGCTGATTTTAGAGGAATATTTTAAAGTTCCAAAACTCCACACTTAGAAGAATTTCCAAGTGAAACCAGTCAATGTTAGCCTATGAAGGAAATTCAAGTTACCGGTAAGTACGGTTAAAATTACTTTTGAGGATCAGTACTGGGCTGAAAGATGCAGCACTGAGGTCTCTCCTGATAACAGGTGAGTAAATCGGAATTCGTATTTCGGCTGATTTTAGAGGAATATTTTAAAGTTCCAAAACTCCACACTTAGAAGAATTTCCAAGTGAAACCAGTCAATGTTAGCCTATGAAGGAAATTCAAGTTACCGGTAAGTACAGTTAAAATTACTTTTCAGGACCAGTACTGGGCTGAAAGATGCAGCACTGAGGTCTCTCCTGATAACAGATGAGTAAATCAGAATTCGGATTTCGGCTGATTTTAGAGGAATATTTGTATGTTTCAAAAATCAACACTTAGAAACTTTTTCAGCAAAAAGCAGGCAATGATATCCTATGGAAGGAAATTCAAGTTACTGGTAAGTACGGTTAAAATTACTTTTGAGGATCAGTACTGGGCTGAAAGATGCAGCACTGAGGTCTCTCCTGATAACAGGTGAGTAAATCGGAATTCGTATTTCGGCTGATTTTAGAGGAATATTTTAAAGTTCCAAAACTCCACACTTAGAAGAATTTCCAAGTGAAACCAGTCAATGTTAGCCTATGAAGGAAATTCAAGTTACCGGTAAGTACAGTTAAAATTACTTTTCAGGACCAGTACTGGGCTGAAAGATGCAGCACTGAGGTCTCTCCTGATAACAGATGAGTAAATCAGAATTCGGATTTCGGCTGATTTTAGAGGAATATTTGTATGTTTCAAAAATCAACACTTAGAAACTTTTTCAGCAAAAGCAGGCAATGATATCCTATGGAAGGAAATTCAAGTTACTGGTAAGTACGGTTAAAATTACTTTTGAGGATCAGTACTGGGCTGAAAGATGCAGCACTGAGGTCTCTCCTGATAACAGGTGAGTAAATCGGAATTCGTATTTCGGCTGATTTTAGAGGAATATTTTAAAGTTCCAAAACTCCACACTTAGAAGAATTTCCAAGTGAAACCAGTCAATGTTAGCCTATGAAGGAAATTCAAGTTACTGGTAAGTACGGTTAAAATTACTTTTGAGGATCAGTACTGGGCTGAAAAATGCAGCACTGAGGTCTCTCCTGATAACAGGTGAGTATATCGGAATTCGTATTTCGGCTGATTTTAGAGGAATATTTTAAAGTTCCAAAACTCCACACTTAGAAGAATTTCCAAGTGAAACCAGTCAATGTTAGCCTATGAAGGAAATTCAAGTTACCGGTAAGTACGGTTAAAATTACTTTTCAGGACCAGTACTGGGCTGAAAGATGCAGCACTGAGGTCTCTCCTGATAACAGGTGAGTAAATCAGAATTCGGATTTCGGCTGATTTTAGAGGAATATTTGTATGTTTCAAAAATCAACACTTAGAAACTTTTTCAGCAAAAAGCAGGCAATGATATCCTATGGAAGGAAATTCAAGTTACTGGTAAGTACGGTTAAAATTACTTTTGAGGATCAGTACTGGGCTGAAAGATGCAGCACTGAGGTCTCTCCTGATAACAGGTGAGTAAATCGGAATTCGTATTTCGGCTGATTTTAGAGGAATATTTTAAAGTTCCAAAACTCCACACTTAGAAGAATTTCCAAGTGAAACCAGTCAATGTTAGCCTATGGAAGGAAATTCAAGTTACTGGTAAGTACGGTTAAAATTACTTTTCAGGATTAGTACTGGGCTGAAAGATGCAGCACTGAGGTCTCTCCTGATAACAGGTGAGTAAATCAGAATTCGTATGTCGGCTGATTTTAGAGGAATATTTGCACAATGGTGAAGGGAGGGGCGGGGCCTGAGGTGACATCTGTGCAAACGCGCCCCGTGGCGCGTTTTAAGTTGGGGATTAAGTCCCCTTGAATCATGAGGGTCCCTACGGGCCAAGTAGCCCACCAGGAACCTCCAGTATGCGCCAGGGGGCTGCGTTGCAGAGACATTTACAGAGGCCACACCCCTTTTACACCTCTCTGCAACGCAGCTCTGTGGCGCTTTCTGGACGTACCTGTTGGGCTAGTTGGCCCCCAGGGACCCTCAGGATTGAAGAGGATTTAATTCCCCATCTTAAAACGCGCCACGGGGCCTGTTTGCACACATGTCACCTGAAGCCCCGCCCTCCCTTCACCACTGTGCAAACGCGCCCGTGGCGCGTTTTAAGTCGGGGATTAACTCCCTTGAATCCTGAGGGTCCCTGGGGTGCAACTAGCCCACCATATACCTCCAAAAGCGCCATTGAGCTGCGTTGCAGAGAGGTGTAAAAGGGGCGTGGCCTCTGTACACCTCTCTGCAAGGCAGCTCCTGGCGCATACTGGAGGTTCCTGGTGGGCTAGTTGGCCCCAGGGACCCCAGTATTCAAGGGGAATTCGTTCCCTCTCTGCAAACGCGCCAGGGGCGCGTTTGCAGAGTGGTGAAGGAAGGGGCGGGGCCTACGGGCCCGATCGTTTTTCTTTGTTTGTTTTTTTTCCCCCTGAAGGGGGCTGTGTGGCCCTTCTTCCTTTTTCCTATTTTTAGGCCCTGGGGACCCCATCCCCCAGGGCCTTTCCCCTTTTTATTAAAATAAAAAAAAAAACGGGAAGGGGGCCGCGTGGCCCCCTTCCCTGGGCCTGTATTGGCCCGGGGACCCCATCCCCTGGGGCATGGCCTCTTTTTTTATTTGGAGGGGGCTGCGTGGCCCCCTTCCTCAGGCCATTTAAGGCCCCGGGGACCCCATCTCCCGGGGCCGGCCTTGCAGTTTTTTTTTTTTTTTACATTTTTTTCCTTTGGGGAGGGGGCTGCGTGGCCCCCTCCCGGGCCACTTATGGCCCCGGGGACCCCATCCCCGGGGCCTGGCCTCTCGTTGGGGACTGTGGGGGTCCCCAAGCCCCCACAGTCCCGCCGGCTCCCCGTGTCCTACGGGAGCCGGCATTGCTTACACATGGGGAGCAGCTAACATGCTGCTCCCCATGTGGAAAAGCAATCGACTTTGGATATTGGAAGAGAGAGCAGGTTTCCTGCTCTCT
Organism: Calotriton arnoldi; assembly: GCA_963921515.1. Taxonomy (NCBI): domain Eukaryota; kingdom Metazoa; phylum Chordata; class Amphibia; order Caudata; family Salamandridae; genus Calotriton; species Calotriton arnoldi. The sequence continues at coordinate 515,709 of CAWUFW010009727.1, read as the reverse complement.
CTTCCAATATCCAAGCAAGTTTGCAATGACAGGACGGGAGCCGCGAGGCTCCCGTCCTGTCATTGCAAACAGCAGTGTCCCGGGGTAGGCACCCCGGGACACTGCAGGAGCCGGCCCTGGGGGTGGCGGTCCCCAGGGCCACCACAGGCTCCAGGAGGGGGCCACGCGGCCCCCTCCCTACATTTTGAAAGCCCCGGGAGGTGGTGGTCCCGGGCTCTGGGGTCCAAAACGGACCCCCATTTTAATTCTTCTTAGTGCCCCGGGAGGTGGTGGTCCCTGGGCGTGTGGGGGCTGGAGCCCCCCACACAGGTTTTTTAAAATAAAAATAGAAGCCCCGGGAGGTGGCGGTCCCGGGGCTGCGGGAGGGCTCAGAGCCCTCCCGCACCATTATACATAAAGCCCCGGGGTGGTGGTCCCCGGGGCTTGGGGTGCCCTAGAGGCCCCCACACATAAAATTAACCCCCAGCATGCCCCCGGGACTTGGCCCACCCGGGGCCAATTAACATCGACCGCGCTCGATTTTTTTTTTTTTTCGGCAGTGCATTGCGGGCGCAAGCGAGTTATAGTTAGCTGAACTAACTATAACGGGGAATTTCTATGGTTTTGTACGAGTGAAATGTCCAACTAACTATAACGCCCCTGAAACCTATGGTTTTTTCAGTGAATTTCTAAGGTTTTTTAAATGCTAATTTCTAACTATAACGTGCCTGAAACATATGGTTTTTTCAGTGAATTTCTAAGGTTTTTTAAATGCTAATTTCTAACTATAATGTGCCTGAAACCTATGGTTTTTTCAGTGAATATATATATATTTATTATACTATGTATACATGTGAAAATGTCTCGGTCCCCTGTTTGCCTCGGTGGCATGGAAAAAATGGGTGGAACTGACGTCAGCACGCCGACGAGGTCCTCTTATGGCTCCGATGACGTCATACGGTGTCGCGAGCAGAGCCGTGCTCGTTGACGTGGGAGAGCTAGGAAAGAATTTCCGTGGAATGCTGGTGCAGGGGATATTCACCTAAGTGTTCAGGCTAGTCCTTCGGGAGCAACTGTTTATGTTGCCTCTCCAGAAACCGAAACCAGTGATCCGAGGGCAGAGGCCCTGCAGATGGCACACAAGGTGGGGTGCCCAGTCGTGTGCACCGGCGGGGCAGCGAAGTGACAAGCACCACAACCCACAAAAAAGGTAACGAGGTCACTGAATAACACAGGATCTTCTCTTTGTATCTGGCAGGAACAACGAAGTTAAAATGCCCTAGTACCAAAATGTAGAATTAGTGCTACAACGGTCTTCAAGAGGACCTGTGATGCCGCTTCTGCCTCCCGTACCCTGGAGGCGGCACATGGGTCACGCGGTACGGTCATACTGCGGTGGGACGCACACTCGTTGACCTCTCATGGCACTGCTCCACACTTCAGGGAGGACGCTTTCCATTAGCTATGTTTTCTGATGACATGTCGCGCCGGCCCCGTCCAACAACAGAACTCCTTTAGATCCAAATACTCTTCCACTCTCTCACCGGAAGTGAAACCAGGCCACGCGGACACTTTCACAATACAACAGCCGGGAATGCACTTTTCGGTAAAAAAAAACACATTCCTTCCACCTAATTAATGAAATAAACGTCTCACTGAAGAACAGGGGCCAGCTTCGATCGGTAAACAGCCGTTACAACGACTTTTTTACTTTGCGATACCATTACAACGCATGCATTACCACGCATGCGTTGTACATCACGAAGTCATTACTACGCATTTTTTTAGAACGCATGGTCATTTACCACGCATGCCTTTACAACGAATTTTGTTGTAAAGGTATGTATGGTAAATGACCATGCGTTCTAAAAAACATGTAGACGATCCATGTTGTTGTAAGGAAACAGAGGCTGTTCCGTTTCCTCACAACGACGTGCACCGCCCCTCAGAGATGACGTGAAGCAGGAACCACGAGGAGAGAGGAACCATGAGTAGTGAGAGGTAAGGGGATGGGCATGGGGTGGGGGTTTCTTTCTAGGGTTTAGGGTAGTGTAGTGGTGTTTGGGTGGTGTAGGGGGTCGTGCTGGGGGTAGTGTTTTAGGGTTTAGGGTAGTGCAGTGGGGTTTGGGTAGTGTAGGGAGTCGTGCTGGGGGTAGTGTTTTAGGGTTTAGGGTAGTGCAGTAGTGTAGGGGGTCGTGCTGGGGTAGTGTTTTAGGGTTTAGGGTAGTGCAGTGGTCTATGGGTAGTGTAGGGGGTCGTGCTGGGGTAGTGTTTTTGGGTTTAGGGTAGTGCAGTGGTGTTTGAGTAGTGTAGGGGGTCATGCTGGTGGTAGTGTTTTAGGGTTTAGGGTAGTGCAGTGGTGTTTGTGTAGTGTAGGGGGTCATGCTGGGGGTAGTGTTTTATGGTTTAGGGTAGCGCAGTCATGTTTGTGTAGTGTAGGGGGTCGCGTTTTAGGGTATAGGGTAGTGCAGTGGTGTTTGGGTAGTGTAGGGGGTCATGCTGGGGTTAGTGTTTAGGGTAGTGCAGTGGTGTTTGGGTAGTGTAGGGGTCGTGCTGGGGGTAGTGTTTCAGGGTTTAGGGTAGTGCAGTGGTGTTTGTGTAGTATGGGAGGTCATGCTGGGGGTATATTGAGGGTTTAGTGTAGTGCAGTGGTGTTTGGGTAGTGTAGGGAGTCGTGCTGGGGGTAGTGTTTTAGGGTTTAGGGTAGTGCAGTGGTGTTTGGGTAGTGTAGGGAGTCATGCTGGTGGTAGTGTTTTAGGGTTTAGGGTAGTGCAGTTATGTTTGGGTAGTGTAGGGTGTCGTGCTGGGGGTAGTGTTTTAGGGTATAGGGTAGTGCAGTGGTGTTTGTGTAGTGGAGGGGGTAGTGGTTTAGGGTTTAGGGTAGTGCGCCCAACCAGCCACAATATCCGTGGACAAAGGGGATCCTGACTCTTTGGAACGCTCCGTCAATTGAATAATTTGGGTCAAGGGCCCTACCACGTCCAAGACCTATCAATTCCTTTCTTGGGATCCCTCATATACTTGGAGAAAAAGGTACATAGTTTCTCATCAATTTCAGGCATGTGTGCCACCTTCCCCTTCAGTGAGGGCCTGGGGCATTCTCCCTCATCCTATTCCTGACCTCCCTTTCAAGGGGTTGATGGATTTTCCCCACCACATACTCTGCCACTTTGGCGTCAGGTGTCCACTCTGCCGACCTAGGATGGTAAATTTGGGTAGGCTCGAACATGTCCGAGTGGACCCCGTCCCCAACCGGGGACTGAGAGGAGTGGGACTCTGGACGCCAGGGACGCCCCGAGTCCTTATCCTCATCGGAGGAGAAATCGTCCTCCGATACACCCTCTCCCTCTAAGGGAAACCCGCCATCGGGGTCTACAATAGTGGTGACAGTGTCGCAATTTTCTCCGGGCCCCTCCTCCTCCCGGCAGGGTGCATGTTTTAGCGTTCACGCACTCTTGAGGAAGGTCTCCGTAAGTTTATCAAATCCTTCCAAGTGCCCCGCGTTATGCTTAACGGCCCTTTTATTCCCCATCTGGGAGCTACTTGGACCCGCCACCACCAGATCTGGGTCACTGAACACCCCAGGGATGCTTTTCGCCAGCTTATCAACCTGATCCCTAAGAGGAGCCAGTGCCCTAGAAATAGCCAGAGAGAGGGCTTGGTCCACTGCTGGAGGGAGAAGTTGGGTGGCCATTCCTCCTCCACTTCCTGGTAGGAGGAGTAAAAATGGTCTTCTGGAGAAGACATGATAGCAGAGGGTGTGAGCACAGAACAAATGCCCTTAAAATCCTTAAGACAGCCCCTCGCCGGTGCTCCAACAGCTGGGCTTTCCCCGAAGCTGTTATAAGAATAGACTGAGGCGCAATACCACTACCACCACCAGCTGGCGCTGGTCACTAATGTGGCCGTGTGGGGAAATCACCGCGTAGCGGTGTCAAAATTAGGCGAGGGTTGGTCGGGAATCAAGCGGACACTAAAGGAGTGACCGGATTCCCAAACGCGCGTAAAGACCAGCGGGAGCGCTCGACGGAGCTGCCTCGCTCGGACCAGACGCGCCTGACAGGATCTCACCGCGTGCAGAGCACACAGCGGGAGAAACTGCGAGGGGGAGAACGCGCTCGGGCAAGAGCCTGCTGCGCAGGGAATATGAAACAATACCAAGGCAATAATGCTAATAACGTGCACAAGAAACCGCTATACAAACAGCAACAACGTCAGATTAAGCCAAGAATGTAAGGAATGCACTTAACTGACGAGCAGTGAAGAAAGAGGAAGCGGAAGGGACGTCACAATATTATATACGATGGACTGTGATATGATTGGACTATAGTTGCCTTGGAGACTACCCCCCTAATGGTTCATGGGTTGTGTAGTCTTTTGTTTAATGATTGTTGTGTTACGTTTTCTTTGAACTGCTATGCAAATAAAGTGAGTTAAGATATGCATAATCCTCGCCTCCGTCCTGCCATAGAATTCATTAAACTTTATTTGATCTGATTTAGAAACATAGATCATAAAAGTGTACATAAAAACAGTAAATCCTCTTTCCTAATACAATACAGTGAGAATTAATTAAAACCAGTAGGTAAAAACGGGTGTTACAAAGCCCGGTTCAGAGCAACTTCAGGTTAACAGAATCGTAAAGTTCAATGTTTCGCAAGATCAATTTCATGTACTTCGTGCAAAATACGCAATAAGGGGTCCAAGTAAGATGTAACGCTCCAATACCTGACCAGTTTGCACTATATAAAACTGCAGAAAAACTAAAAATAAAAGTGTTTTGCACACTTCTGTCATTGGGCTATATGTGGGCTACATCTGGGTGATATTTGTGCTACATTTGGGCTCTTTTTGCTCTGGTGGCCATCGTGGGAGACTTATTTGTTATGAAGTTTCCTAATTTCGTCATTTACTGCAGTCTCCTCAGTAGGAAATGCTTTCAGTTTTTTACTTTGATTCCATCAAGAGGGCATTCAGATGTCACACATTTGCCATAAATTCAGAATGTTAGCACTCTAGTTGTTCATTAGATCACTGTAGTAAAGCTACTGCTCACCAGGGAGTTAACTGGAAGTCTACTGCTGGTATTGAAAGTGATTGTTTCAGTCTGCATGTCAGAATTTTCTAATGAAATAGAAGAGGATTTGAGATTTCACTTAAAACATGTCCTAATTTTTCTTTCTACAGCACTAACCATAATTTCTATGGCAAAATGAACCCCCTCATTTTGTTCCTTTTTAAATTAAATGTTTTAAGTCTTACCAGTTTATTCCAATCAAGATGGCTTCAGGTGTGCCATACTTTTGTCATAAGTAAGACTGTTAGCTCTCTAGTTGTTCTTTAGAACACTCTGGGAAGCTGCAGTAGAACACAAAGGCATCAACTGACAGGCTGCTCCTGTTGAAATATAACAGGAAGATATTTGAGATCTCACTTAAAATATGTCCTAATTTTTCTTTCTACAGCACTAACCATAATTTCTATGACAAAATGAACCCCATTCATTTTGTTCCTTTTAAATTAAATGTTTTAAGTGTTACCAGTTTATTCCAATCAAGATGGCTTCAGGTGTGCCATACTTTTGTCATAAATAAGGCTGTTAGCACTCAAGTTGTTCTTTAGAACACTCTGGGAAGCTGCAGTAGAACACAAAGGAATCAACTGACAGTCTCTGCCCTTGTTGGATGTACATGTTTTACTGAGAATGTCAGACTTCATTCTCACATGACTGAGAAAGATAATGTGAATTTACAGAAAATATGCTCTCATTTTAGCTTCTGGAGCACCTTCCAAAACTGTATGGGACAAGCATATGAAAATAGTTTTCTCTCAAACATGATTCATGATATCCCAGCAGAAGGTTTTTCACAGGGTAAAATCACCTTAGAACACACCACAATTCCTGAAATTAGTATGGTACCATCAACAAATGAATTCTAATGTAACTAAAGTCTGTTATCACCCTTTATAGTTCTCCTTTTGGTAACCCTCAAAATCTTCGATTCACTACAATGCATTTCAATGGGGTACTATCATTTCTATTGGTCCCAAGATGGCTGCCAGCAATTCCAGGATGAAGTGCTGACAGCCAATCAGATCTCACGATGACATGTGTGGTTAGGCTCCGCCCAGATATATATGTGTTTTCTTTTTCAAATTTCTCAGGAACTACTGAACGGATTTACACCATTTAACCAAAAGGCACGACTCTGAACCAAGGGCTACCTTTTTGCCAAATTTGGTGTAATTCCGTTGAGCAGTTCGGGCTGTAGCTGCGATGAAAGGTTCCTATGGAAAATTGCATGGGGAAAACACGTTTTGGGACCCCCCTTTTTTTCTCGGCCCCCACTTGACAAATCACCCCGAGACTTTCAGGATAGGAGCGGACCGGAGCACCCCACACGTTTTGAAAATTTCACGAAGATTCGTCAACCGGCGCCAAAGTTATTTCAAATAGAATGTTGCGGATTTCCTATGGAAAATAGGTCCTAACTATAACTATCTACTGGCGACCGCCAGTAGATAGTATATGTATATATATATATATATATATATCTTACTGATCCTACTGGCAATAGTCAGTAGGTAGTTATAGTTAGGACCAGCGTTTTCATATGGAAAGCATTTTTTGTTTGCCAATTACTTTGGCGCTGCTTGACGAATCTTCACAATTTTTTTTAAAAAACTCCCCCTTTTTGGTTCAGCTGCTGTGTTGAAAGTTTTGGGGTGATCTGTCAAGTGGCGGTCTAAAAAAAAAGGGGGTTTCAAAACACATTTTCCCTATGTTATGTCATTTTTTGAACACATCTACAGCCTGAATCGCTGAACGGAATTACACCAAATTTGGCAGAAAGCTAGATGTTGGTACAAAAGGCGTGCTCTGTGTGATATGGTGTAAATCCATTCAGTAGTTTCAAAGATATTTAAGTTTAAAAAATATAGATATCTGGGGATGCGAGCCCTTGCAGTGGACTCGCGGATCCTACTGAAATTTGATTGGCTGCCAACATATCAACCAGGAAGTTCTGGCAGTCACCTTGGAACTCGGCATCAAGCCAAGTCCCACAAAAAAATAAAAAATAAATAAAATGAGGCGGGGAAGGAGTACCCTGACCCCCCAGATATGTTGGGGGGTCTCACAGGGACCCCGACGAGGGTTAAAATAATTTTTTTATAGAATTTTGCTGCAGATTTACTGGGGAACTGCAGCAAAAGTTTTAAAAAAAGACACACATGCTCAAGAGCACCTTTTTCATGAAGCCACCTGGTAGGCTAATTCCTGGGGGCAGTGTTTTATAATAATGCAGGGGGTGCCCGTGCGTCACCCCGCGTCCCGGGGACCACCACCTCCCAGGGACATATATAAGCAAGGGGACCTCTACCTCCCCAGTACTATGTATTAAATTAGTGTAGGGGAGGCCCATATGGCCTCCACGACAGCCCCGGCGACCGCCACCTCCCCGGGGCTATATGTATAAATAAAGTGGGGGGCTGAGTAGACACCCCCGCAGCCCCAAGGACCGCCACCTCCCAAGGGCTTTAGCCAAAATAAATGAGGGGTGCTATGGGGCCCCCTTGCTGTGCCCGGGGATTACCACCTCCCCAGGGCATTAACTTAAATGAATGGGGTGGAGCGCGGACCCTCCCATCCCGGGGGACCAACACCTCCACAGGGCAATTAAAATAGAAATACGGGGAGCCCCGCATGGCCCCACCCCAGCCCCGGGGACCACAACCTCCCGAGGGTAATTACCATACCTCCCTGGGGATCAAATAATATAATGGGGGTCCATTGCGGACGCCCTGGAACAACCACCTCACTCGGGCTAGAGTGAATATTGGAAGAGGACCGCGCAACCCCCCTCCTGGAGCCAAAGATAGCATTTTGCTCTTGCTTGCTCAGAGCAGAGCACAATTGCTTTGACAGAGGGGGAGCTGCATGTTAGCAGCTCCCTCTCAGTCAAAGCAATGCTGGCTCCTGCAAGAGCCGGGGAGGGGGATTGCTTGGCCCCCCTCCCATTTAGCTTATTGAAAAATGTTTTTTTTAAAGGCCGGGCCCCTGGATATTGGGTTACCAGGCTGAAATCGGACTGGTGAGGGGGTCTGCAGGGCCCCCCTTGCCTACTCCAAATAAGCCTGGTCCCAGGGGATGGGGTCTCCGGGGCCAAAATTGGCACAGGGAAGGAAGGGCCACATGGCTCACCTCCCCGAATAAATAAATTTTTTTTTTTTTAAAAAGACCAGAAGGTCGCTGGAGGCTTGCCCCCTTTCTTCACCACTCTGCAAACGTACCTCCTGGTGCACTGCTGGTTGGAGATGAAGTCGCCTTAGGTCCAGAGGGTCCTTGGGGGCCAACAAGCCCTCCTGTTACCACCATTAAGTCCCACACAGTGGGATTGCTGAGAGGTCTTCGGAGGCCACGCCCCCTTTCTCCACCACTCTGCAAAGGTGCCTCCTGGCGCACTGCTGGTTGGGGGATGAAGTTTCCTTGGATGCTTAGGGTCCATGTGGGCCAAGTTCTCCTGTTATCTCCAGTAGTCCCACACAGTTTGATTGCTGAGGGGACTTTGGAGGCCACGCTCCTTTTCTCCCCCACTCTGCAAGCGCACCTCCTGGTGCACTGCTGGTGGGGGGATGAAGTCCCCTTGGCTGCTGACTGTCCTTGGGGTCAACTACCCCTCCTGTTACCTCCAGTAAGTCCCACACAGTGGGATTGCTGAGAGGTTGTCATAGGCCACGTCCCCTTTCTCCACCCCTCTGAAAACGCGCCTCCTGGCACAATACTGGTTGGGAGATGAAGTCCTCTTGGATGCTGCAGGACCTTGAGGGTCAAGAAGCCCTCCTGTTACCTCTAGTAAGTCCCTTACTGTGGTGTTCCTGAGAGCTAGTCAGAGGCCCGCCCCCTTTCTCCACCACTCTCCAAATGCGACTACCAGTTAAAAAACCATAGAAATTCGCTTAACAAACCAAAGTTACAGGGATGTTATAGTTAGAAAATAGATTTTGAAAAACCTTAGAAATTCATTGAAATAAACAAAGATTACCTGAGCTAATTAAAATGTATGTACCCACAATGTACTGCTTATGATCTCTCATATTACATCACACATGACATGGTCAGTGACTTCACTGACGACATCTCAAATGGCAACACTGATGATATCACTGATGACATCATCCACAGAACCACTCACACCCCATCAACCTCTCATACACCCACTCACACTCCCATACAACCTCTCATGCCCACTCACACACCCACACAACCACACACATACCCATTCAAAGACCCATACCAGTACTCACATACCCACTCATTCCTCTATAGAGGCACTCACACACACACCCACTCACTCACTTACTCGTACAGCTACTCACACAACCATTCACTCACCCATACAGCCAATTATACAACTAGTCACTCACCCATACAGCCACTCACATAGCCACACACTCACATACAGCTACTCATACCCACTTATTTACCTACACAGTCACTCACACACTCACTCACTCACCCATATAGGCTTTCAACATAGCCACTCACTCACCCATGTAAGCACTCACACAACCACACACTCATTTACATACCCATTCACACATCCATACAAGCACTCACACATCCGCTCACTCACCCATACAGCCATTTACACAGACACTTACTCTCCAGTACAGTCACTCACACAGCAACTCACTTAACCAAATACCCACTCAAACAGCCACTCACTCACCCACATAAGCCACTTACACACCGAGTAACTCACTCATACACCATTCAGACACACACTCACTCACCTTTACAGCCACTGACACACCTTCTCACTCACCAATACAGCCACTCACACAGCATATCACTCACCCACACAGCTACTCACACATCCACTTATACACCTATTTAGCCACTTATACACCCATACACACAAGGATGCAGTCACACAGCCACTCATATAATAAATGTTAGAAGCAGTATCACTCAGTAGTAGTGCACCTAATATACTAATTTAACTTTTGTAGTAGGTTACTATACATGTTTAACACCCATAAACTCTTAAAAACACTTAGACTCACTTGATGTCATGAGTGATGTAATTTGAGATGTCATCAGTGATGTCAATGACCATGTCATGAGTGATGTAATATGTGAGGTAATAAGCAGTGCACTGTTAGGGCATAAGTTATAGTTAGCTCAGGTAACTATAACTGCTGAATTTCACTGCCTAATATATATATTACCTACTCGCGGTCGCCAGAAGGTAGTTATAGTTAGGACCTAGTTTCCATAGACAAAGTATTTTTTGTTTTGCTAATATCTTCGGTGCCATTTGTAGAATCTTCACAAAATGTTCAAAACTAGTACGCCAATCACTTCAGCTACTGTCTGGAAACTTCTGGGGTGATTCATCAAGCGAGGACTGAGAAAAAACGGGGTTCCTAACACACTTTTTCCAATGCAATTTCCAAAGGGGATTTTGAACACAACTACAGCCCGAACCGCTGATCAGAATTACACCAAATTTGGCAGAAAGCTAGATCTTGGTCCACAACCCCTCTTTTTGTGATTTGGTGTAAATTTATTTAGTAGTTTTGGAGTTATTAAAGAAAAAATAAGTATGGATATCTAGGGATGCGCAGGGTCAGCGAATTCGACAGATCTCAAAATTAGATCTGATTGGATGCCAGCACTTCAACTAGGAAGTGGTGGCAGCCGTCTTGGGACTTGGACTCAGCCAAGTTCAAAGAAAAAAAATGCAAAAGATCCCATAAAAGGCCGGGTAGGGACAGGCCTGGTGATGGGGGTCCTACAGGGATCCCACCGGGGGCCAGAAATGTTTTCTTGGTTTCAATTTTGCCACACATTCTCAGAGGATCCACAATTCTACAGCAAAATTGAAAAGAAAACATGTACGGTCTCCCACAATTGCATTCCTTTGCCCCCGGGTGGGCCATGTCCCGGGGGAGAAATGCCTTTTATATTAAGGGGGAGGGGTGCACGCTGCCCCCCTCTCCAGGTGGATTTCGGCCCTGGGGATCCCATCCCCTGGAGCCTAGTCACTTAAAATATAGAGAGGGGAGCAGTGCGGCCTTCGTCCTGAGCGATTTTGGTGCCCAGGAACCCATCCCCTGGGGTCTGGCCTTAAAACAAATGTGGAAAGGGGGTCTCCTTTCCCAGGCTTCATATTGCCCCAAGGCCCCTATCCCCTGGGGCCCAGTCGTGGATATGAAATGGGGGGGCTGCGTGGCCCCCCTCTCAGAGCCATTAATGGCCCTGGGGACCCCTCCCCCCAGGGTCGGGCTGCTGCTATGTCCCAGGTGCCCACAAATGGAACAAGTCGTGTTTGTTCTCCCTTGATGGGAGAAAGTTTAAAGCTCTTGCCAAGCAAGAGCAAACACCAAGTCTGGTCACAGTGGGCTGGAGCATGTATAACTTTTCATCTGTTCCCCTTCCCGCACTGAAACCTTTGCAGATTCTTGAGTCTGCCTGCAGCTTTTTTCTATTCAGATTATTGAGTCTGCCTGCTGCTTTTTTCTACTAAAGGTCTAACTGTAGACAAACATGTTTATACTTACCAGGGCTAAGTGTAGAACAGTGATTATTGCCACATTAATAGTTGTTGTGGTAGCATGTATAGTTCTCCTAGCTGCAGTGAGTTTTACCCCAGAAGTAGAAATATTTAGCTCTACTCCTGCACCTACATCACATACAATCACAATAGATGAGAAGAAACTAAAAGCTTCATTAATAGATATCTCAAAAGAATACTTCTCAACTAATGTTTATTTTATATTATTTCAGAAATACACTCAAGCTTTAGATACTAAAAATTGCTATGTTTCCGCACACTTGCCTTCTTCTGCCGCAGAAGATGTGAAGTATCACCACAATCCACTTTCATATGCAATTATATGTAGTATATTGCTTAATTCATTTTATAGACAGGAACAATTTAAATATATTTTTCCAATTATGACATGATTCTTTCTGAAGTACTCCTTTAGGAAAGAGTGAACACTCATCCACAAGCTAAGGATATTGAGTTTGCATGGTATTTCTTTAGGTCCCCTACAGTTATAGACACTGCCAAGGCAAAAAGACTCTAACCTATTTAATGAGACCATTAGAAAATAACTTTTTTTTAGCATTAAAAGAAAGGAAGAATACACATGTTCCACAAGGCAAACAAGCAGGAAGATGTTTTAAAGAATGTATGGAAGAAAGAGGAGGATGAATACAAGAAGAAAATGATATGGTCAAAATTAAAGTTAGATAGACAACAGAAAGGGAAACTACAGGTTTATATGAGGATAAACCAGTTTAGAAAGAGACATATTGGGATAAGTAGTTGTGGACACACATTTGAAGTTCTGGTAGGGTCTGTTCACATTTTACCAGGGATGAAAGAATTATTCACGGAGTTTATTTTGTCTGCGAACAGGATACATATTTCTAGGAACCTGCTGACTGGTAGGGTGTTTGCTATTTAGCTTTATTGTTTCCCAAGATGTATCATGTTAATAGTATAGATACTTTAACCATGACTCCATCTCACAGACACAAGTAGTACCACTGATGGGACACAATTAGTGGGAGATATTTGTGGAGCAATTATTCCACCAGTGAAAGTAGTATGAAAGAATGAGAAATTTAGAAAGTTCTCTACTGTAGTAGACAAATTGGCTATTAGTACATCCGGTGACTTGTTAGCAGTTAACACGGAATTAGTAGCTAACAGATTAATCGTTTTACAAGATTGATTAGCTCTAGATATCTTATTAGCAGAAAAATGCAGAGTCTGCAAAATGTTGAAGGCTCAACATTGCTGTTCGCATATACCTGACAAGAGTAGAAAGGTAGAGGAATTTGCAAAAAACATTTATGATTTAAAACCAGAATTAGAATCATTAGAGATTACTAGTGTGTTTGGAACTTTTGGTGAAGGAACTTCTGCGATCAGCAATCGGTTTGCAAAAGTAGGAGGAGGACTTTGTAGAGCCATATTAAAACCTGTATAATCATTGCATTTGTTTAGTATTCTTATATGCTTTATATAAAGGATTTAGATGCTACCTAACAAGAAAAAAGAATAAAGAAAGAGACAGACAAGAGAAGAATTGGAAATGAAAGTGAGAAAGAATAGGGCATATAGGAAATTGAAGGAAGAAGGAACTCAGAAAAATAAAATTGATGACACAGCAAGGAAGGACGGTACTCATTTGAGAAACTGTGATACTTATTATAACCATCAGAGGGGGGAAGTTGGTGCAGCAAATTTATCTTTTACAAATAAAAACACAATTAACTGAAAAAGTGCAAACGTATATGAAAAATAACACATACATTTGAATGAAACAAATGTAGAATGTAATCATACTTAGACATTATAAGCATTTTAAAGGAATAATAATGTACTGATTTAAGTAAGCTTAACTGATGATGCCATATTGATTATAAAATAATACATTAGCATTGAAAGGCCTATTGTTCACATTGAACTGTTTTTTCACACGCAATGTTTTTCTCTTTTGCTACAGATGCTGTAACTTTCCACAAGCCTTCTGCTTTCTAGTGAATAGGCATTTGTTTTGTATCAGACAACTGATAGTGAGGTTGAGGTTCTTACCGTGAAGAGAAGAGTCAACAGGAAGGATGATTTATGGGAAGAACTGTCGGAACCATAAAATGTGGATGAAGTATTTTTTAAAGGACTAGTGTCTGTATCCTACTATGCAGATATGAGAACTTGGGGAGTTTACCCATTCCCAAGACTTTTTCTAAAATCCTAATGGACATTGCTGAAGAGAAAAAAGAGATATGTTACCAATATAGTGTGTTATTTTAGTGTGTGTTTCTAGAGTAGAGGGGTGGCTTCTCTCACTCGCATTTGCTGGAGACTGATCTCTGAGTTTCTTGAGATTATACCTCTCTATATGGGAGGCTGCTTAGCATGTTTTCTGCTGATTTATAGCTGAGAATACTTTCTAGCTCGTTATGCAAAGGCATTATGCTTATGCATTGATTCTCTCATCAGAACTTTCTTGGGTATCTGAACTGACACCTTATTCTATTTCTCTACAATTTAATTTAGATTAGCGAACTTCCTTTATGGAGCATGCTTGCTGTATTATTACAATATTACCTGTATTTGTGACCAATATTGTATTTTTTTCTTATATTGAAATATTGATTGATCAATTATGATAATCTCAAATGATGCTTTAAAGACTAATGCTGATTGAATAAATATTGAACTAAAGAATTGATTAATAAAACCCTTTAACTCACACGAAATTCTCTTTATCGACTTCTCTAAAGTCATTAATTATTTTATTGTGTTATTGGATTGATGTAGATAATTTCTCCTTTTCATTTCTCCTTGTCGATAAGCAAAGATCCATACGACCAATTGCGGGGTTATTTAGAAATTATACCCGAAGATTAAGATACAGAAAACCCTGCTCCCTCAATGGTATCCAACTTTACTCGGGACATATAAGTAAATTAAATTTGCCAGTCAGGTGTAAGACAATTTTACCATGTTTAAGGGAGTGCGCACAAGCACTTTAGCACTAGTTAGGAGTGGTAAAGTGCATGGAGTCCTAAGGCCAACAAAAATAAATTCAGCAAAACAGGAGGGGATAAAGCAAACTGTTTAGGGGAAGACCACCCTATGGCTGACAAGTCTAACATGTGTTCCACCTTGCTGAAAGTGGGGAGAACTATCCAACCTCCTGGAAGTTCTCATAACTAAGGCAGAAGAAACTGGATAGACCATCAGCATTGTAATGGTCTGACACAGGTTGGGGTTCCACTGCAAAGTCTATTCCCTGTAGGGAGATGGACCACCTCAACAGTTTAGGATTCTGACTCCTCATTTGCATAAGCTACCTGAGGGGTCTGTGGTATGTTTGAGCTCAGAATTGAATCTCACACAGGTAAAGTCTCAGCTTCTTCAGTGACCAGACCACAGCAAATGCTTCCCTCTCATTAGCACTCCACCTCTGTTCCCTGGGAAGTAAACTCCCACTGATGAAAGCAATAGGTTGCTGTAGGCCCTTCTTCTTTAGCTAGGATAATGCAGACCCTCTGCCATGCTTTGAAGCATCAGTCTCCATTGGAGAAGTCAGGAGACACTAGGACAGGTGCTGTACACATGGTCTCTTTGAGAGTGTCAAAGGCTTTCTGGCATGCTTATGTCCAGAGATCCTTCTTGGGCTGCTTCTTAGAAGTCAGCTCAGTTAAGGGGGGCAACCATGGTGCCATGGTCCTTAACGAGCCTTCTGTAATATCCAAAGAGGCCCAGGAAGACCCTCAGTTTGGTTTGGGTTTAGGGTGGTTTCCAGGATAGTCTCTATTTCTGCCTGGAGGGGTGGCACCTTGCCCTCACCCATGAGGCACTTCAAGAATACCACAGAACCTTGCCCTATCTGGTACTTGCTGGCCTTGATAGTCAAGCTTGCTTGTAGCAGAGCCTAAAGTACCTCGTGAAGGTGAAACAGGTGGTCCTCCCACCTGCTACTGTAGACAGTTGTGTCATCCAAGTAAGCAGCACTGAAGGCCTCCATGCTGGCCAGAACCACATTCACCAACCTCTGCAAGGGACCAGGGCCATTGTTTAACCCAAAGGGCATCACCTTAAATTGGAAGTGGCACACTTGGGTTGAGAATGCTGACATATCCTTGCCCTACTCTTGTACCCAGAACGGTGTACCCAAAACGTAACCATGTGAGCGCTGTCAGCATAACAGGAGCCTTGCCCACCAGTGACCTTAATACCAGGAATAAAGGCATTGAACAATATATCAAAGTAGATATATTTCTTGCGGGGTGTGGAACCAAAACTAAAAGAACAGTACCTCAGCAGTAGTGTTGGTTGGCGGTAATCAGGTGAAGGTCACGCTGGTATTGACTAAAATTCCCATGAGCATTAGCGCTTTTGGTAGGCACCTGTTGAATTAAGTGACGTTATCACGTCCGTACCAGTAAGGTATAAGAACGGTTTCCACCCGCATCTCAAGGCAGATTATTCAAAAGTACCTGTCTATCCTGCTGAATGCAGAATTGAGAGCAACGGGCAGCCTGTGTGATAAGGGTGTACATTCACCACTCTTCTCTTTGGGTGTCTCATGATGTATCCTTCGACTCTCGTATCCGCGTGGGTCTTTAGTTACGGGGGTTGCTGCAGTACGGAGATTGTTTGGGGGCGGTGTGGAGGCCACCTTATTCTGCCACCTGGAGCTTGAAGTGCTCCATTCAGATGACGCATGGTAGTGTGACATTGTGCATTTAAGAAACTCATTATTCTGGCTACTATCCACTGTCATTTGGGAAATGGTTTGAGCAGCAGAAACTTTTGTTTTCGTATTCAGAGGCTACAAGACTGTGTGAAATTTTGCCTATGACGCAGCACATAGTGAGCATCAACAGCGAACTGCAAACAGGAAACAGGATGTTTCTCTTCAGCGTACATTGGGTTTTTGAAATCAAGGCAGCGTTGGCATTATGTACTGCCTCACACGATTACATGGTTAAAGCTTAGTGTGTGTGGAAAGCAGATCTTGGCTGTATCGCGCTATGCTATAAATATGCGCAAGGATCTACTGATGTACATTTATGAAAGAATTATTCTCTCGCCATTTTAACAGGGGTTCTCAGAGTTCCTGTGGGTTGGTTTTCCCCCTGTGACTCAAGGGTATAATCTAATTGCTGTATATAATAGATGGTATAAGAGAGAATCAGTGCTAGGTAGAGGATTGTAAGTAATGCTCTCATCCTATTTTCAGCATGTACACACAAGGCGTTATAATGGTGAAGTGAAAAGACATGAAATAATGAAATGAACTCCTCCACTGATTCCTACTTAATAAAATCTTTTGTTACAGGTAAACTTAAGATACAAATGATATATATAGATACCTATACAAAGAAGAGAGAAGAAGCACACATGCTGCAAAGTTAACATGATGCTTATTTCTTTCTAGGTCTCCTTCACTGCTGTTCCTTTCTCTACCTTCCCTCACTTGATCACCTCAATCTTCTGCGCTATTATAGCAAATAGAATTAAGAGGTGGACCAAATTGAGCAACAACCCCATCCTGAGGGTCTGGATGGAATACTCTTGACACCCCCTCAGTCAGAGTAATCTGCTAGTATCCTGAAGTGAGGTAAAAAGTGATCAGGAATTTAGCAGCCACCTACCGGTTGATGAGCTTATCAGCTCGGGGGATGGGGTGTGCATCGATCTTAGTGACTGAGTTGAGCCCCTTATAGTCCACAGAGAATACGAGCTATGGGGCGGCATCTGATGGGGCGGCTTTGGGTACCAGCACCTCTTGGCTGGACCAGGGACTACTGGAGTGCTCAATCACTCCCAACTCAAGCATTGTAAAGACTCCCTCTTTGATGCAGGCCCTGACTTTGTTTGACAACCTGTAGATTGTATTATTTATAGGCATACAGTCTCCAGTACCTATGTCATGAGTACACAAGTGTGACATCCCATGAGTGAGGGAGAACAGGGAGGCAAACGGTCCCAATAACTGGTGACAGCCCCTCTGATGCTCTGGGGTCAGGGAAAGGAAAGGTGACACCATCCATAGACCCCTCTTTCTCTTTGGTGGGTAGGAAGTCAGGGAGTGGCTCACTCTCCTCCTACACTCTATCATTTGTCACCAGGAGCATGGTGACCAGAGACCTCTTGTAGTGTGATCTGAGATGGTTTACATGGAATACCAGTGAGAGGTTCCTGGGGATCCTGGGATCCACCAAGTAAGTAGGCTCCTCCTTCACCTCATAAGGCCCTGTTAAACAGTCTTGGATTTACTGGGCTGCACTGGCTCCATCACCCACACTTTCTGGCCAAGTTGAAACTCTACCGGAGTGGCTTACTGGTTGTGGCAGATTTTCTTGACTTCCTGTCTGGCTTCTAAGTTCTAGGAAGCCTTCTTCCAGAATTTTTGCATATTGTTTCTGAGGGCTAGCATTAAACTAACCACATGTTTGGGGGCTTATTAGGAGCTTGCTCCCCCCCTCCTTAACCGAACTGAGAATTCCCCATACCAACTCTTCTGTGGTACCTCCCTGTAGGCAAAGAGCAGGCATGGTAAGAGGAAGTCCCACTGCTGCCTTATGGGCTCAGGCAGACCCATAATCATGCCTTTCAGGGTCGTGTTTACTCTCTAAACAAGCCCATCTGTTTGAGGGTGAAAGGGTGTGGAAAACCTTTAAGTCACTCCACACTCATCCCACATAGACTTCATGCAGGCTGACATGCTGACATTACTTGGTGGCCCAGTCAGATACCACTTCCTTGGAGATCCCCATTCAGGTAAAATTCCCCATTAGGGTCCTAACCACTGCAGGTGCACCTATAAATCTCAGAGGAATGGCCTCTGGTGGCATGGCCCACCAAACTCAGGATAAACCTGTTGCCTAAGGCAGTTTTGGGGTTCAAGTGTCTAATTATGTTGATGCCCTCCTTTTCAAAGGGGTTGCCAATGACAGGCAATGGAACCAGGGGAGCTTTGAGCTTTCTCCCTGTTGTTTCCCACTGGCCTGGCAGGTGGGACATATCCTGCAGAATGTATCTGAGGATGTCACCCTCTGGGGTGAATAGACATGGTCAACAAGCCGTACAAATGATCCTGCCCCGGATGTCCTTCCAGGGGATTATCATGAGCCAGTCCCAGTAGGAACACCCTGTATAACTGGGGGGTCACCAAAATGTGTGTTGCCCAATGCCCTGGAGCCTTAGGCTCAATATACAGGAAGCCCTTTTCCCAATATATGAGGTGATCTCAACAGGTGTTACCAGCTGCCTGGGTCTCAGCGTGTCACCTCAAGCCCTCTAGGGTTGGGCCCTCTTTCTGTTCATCACAAAACTCCTCCCTGGTGGGCCCACCCTCAACTTGCGATTCAGCAATCCCAGACAAGTCTCCCAGGGCAACAAAATCCTCCCTGGTAGTGTACAAGGTGGCCTCCTCAGGCGTGCCATCAACCTGGACTGCAGGAGTTTCAGGGACTGGTTTCCCACGCTCTCTGCCCTTACCTTTCTTGACAGATGCCTGGGTGCTTTAACCAGGCTCCAGGCTTCCCTCACTCTCCTCTTGGCAGCCAAGGACCATGCAGTTATGCAGACCTACTCGTGCAACCCTAACATCAGGTGTGACCTGAGCTCCACTTCCTTCCAATTGGTGCGCTCTAGGTCATTGCCTAACAATCCACGGACATGGCAGGACTCACAGCAACCTTATGAGAATCTGAGCCCCCCACATTCAAAGGGAGCCAGAGCCATTGGGTAGTGACTATCACAGTTGTCTGAAACTACAACCTGGTAGAATGTATTGCGTATCACCTGCTCTGATGACACCAGATGACACCTGACAATAGTCATACAAGCTTCTGTGTCCCTCAGAGCCTCCACCCCCTCCCATTGATAGTGACCCACTGCCCATACTAAGAAGCATTGGAAGGCATGTGGGCTGAGGGCACCATCTCCTTGTCACCCACGGACACTAGGGTAACTTCTGCTGTATCTCCCATACTAACCGGGGTCATCTCCTCCCCAAGCGTTCTACTGGACAATACAGGGGTCTGCTCACCAGTGGGAGGCTGTTCCCTCTTCGGGCACTTGGGATCCCCCATTTGCATGCCCACATGTGTAACAAGCATAGCACTTAGGGACACACTTTTCATTTTTCCTTTGGTCAGATTGGGGCTTGGTCCCTTTCTCCTGTGAACTGTTTTGGGGCCTTGAGTGAACTCCTTTTTGTTTTTATCATCCCCTCTTTCTTCAGGTGGGAACCCTGACCACTATTTTGGGAGTTCCCCCCAGATGCCTTCTTGGATATTCTGGTGCCGACCCAGAGGAACGCCTCCTTAGCAAGCTCCCTGGGGCCAGTGAGCTTACTACCAACCAGGTTTTGGCACAACACTATAACACAGGTACTGAGCATGTGCTCACTCATAATGATATTGCACAGCACAGTAAAATCATACACTTTGCTACCCCTCACCCAACTACTAGAGCCTTGCCAGAGTAGTCCAGGAAATCCACTCAGAACTGGTTTGGAAGTTTCTTTCTGTCCCTGAACCCGATACAATTCTTCTCCGGGGACAACCCAAACTTGGAGAGTAGAATGGCTTTCATGGGAGTATAGCTTATCTGGCCCCTTACCTCTAATGTAACAAGGATATCCATCCCCTCCGGGGGCATAGTTCCACAGGCTAGCTCATCAATCCTCCTCTAGGACCCTATATATCCTCAGAGCTATCTCATAGGCAGAAAATAATGTATCTATATCATCTCCCACCACACAACTGTTCACCAGGCCTTGGGGTATGAGGACCCTCACCTCTCCATAGGGCACTGAACTGCTGCTACCACTACTCCTGCATTCTGTTACTTTCTTATATTCCAGTTCCAGCTCCTTCAGGCTCCTCTCATTAGCAAGCTTCTTCTCCTCTAGGACCAGCATCTTTCCTCCATTTTAAGCTTGGCCATCTACAGCTTGAAAGTCCTTTCAGCCTTCCTGTCCACCACCTCCTCAGAGGACCCGCTGCGGAAGGACACAATGCTCCCTGGTTTGGCAGGGGACTCAGTTTCTGTGACCAAGTGGTCCTCCTCCTGCTCAGAATAATTAAGTTTAGGGTCTATGGCCAGACTCTCCTCCTCCTTTAAGTCCACTTCCTCCTCCACAGGGTTTTCATCCTGTAGCTCCTCTGGGGTGGAATGCATCCTCTTGACCTCTTCATAGGCATGGTGGGCTAGCTGGAGGTCCACTCTTGTGGCCTTCTTTCCTGCATTCAGCCCCCTCTCCTTGCAGAGCCTTGCTGAGGTCAACAGTCTTAAGTAGCTCCATCTCCATTGAAGCAAAAAGGAGGTAAAAAAAACATAAAATTGGAAAAGGGAAAAAACAGCTAATCAAAAACTAAGGAGAATGTTTTAAAATAGGTTCAATCTGGTGTTAAATGATTTACATGGGATTTTAGTCTTATACTAATCACTGTCTGGTACTGCACAAACTAGTACTGGATCTCACCACTGAGCACCAATGTGAGAAATTGGGTTGCTGGTTGGGGGGGGGGTGAAATTTATTCAAGTAACAGCCACAATTCTTGACAGGGTGACCCACTAAAAGTCACTAAATCAACCTGTGCTTAGCTATCTGGTAGCTTGGGACAAAAGTAGTCAGGCTTAACTTAGAGGCAATGTGTAACGTATTCATGCAGCACTTAAACAGTACTAAAGTGAAGACACAACACAAGAAAAACTCCACATTAATTTAGAAAAATAGAGTAACTTTAAATACATTATTTGATACCAAAACAACAAAACTGCAAGCAGTAGAACCAAGGTTATGAATGTTTAAAGTTTAAAGTGTAAAATAGCACCTAAAAGATCAAAGCGACAACTGAGGACATCTAGTCGCCCGAGAAAGGGGCAAAGTCAAACATTATGGCCAACCGCGAAGGGGCGCAGATCAGATACACGAAGTGGATTAGTCTCAGTGTCCGTTTATATTTAAACTTAGAAGAAATTTAAAGAAAACATGTCTGAGAAGGTAAAGTTCAGCAGGGCAGCCGGCGGTGTCCATGGAGGAGGCTTTGTCATCGGGAAGCCGCTGTACAAAGTCCCTATGAAAATATCTACATTCTGACTTATGGCCCAGCTTATATGGTAGTGGTATGTATACTCTTTTGCGATGGAGTGTACATACTGAAAACATGAAGGTCCGCTTGCCCACCCAATTTAAATGAAGGCGGGCGTACCTTCAGTTTGGCACCGGCAGTGACTACTCCGTCATTGCCAAACCTCTCAGATGGCCTGATGGAGTAAGGGCCTTCAGAGAAATGGCTTCATGTCCGCCTGCTCAATCAGTATGTGTAGTATGTGTAACCATTTTCTTACTGTCCGTCACCTCCAGGCAAACCCTGGCAGTGAGGGACAGTAAAACTACATAATGCCCCCCTGCCAAGGGATATGGGGGTAGCATTACTTTGGTATTTTTAAATGGAAAATCCCTGTTTGGGATTTTCTTTTTGAAAATAAAAACAAGAATATTGTTTGGTGCAGGTTTGGGTCATGCTGATGCAACCCTGCTCCACACAGAGAGATGCATTGAAGAAAATCACCGTGACGGCGGTTCATGCCAGTACTTTGTAAATGACCACCTGCTTGGCAGTTATTTACAAATGTAGCAGGCAGTCCTTCTATGACGGGGATGGAGTAATTTACTCCATCCCCATGGCGCAATGGTGGGCCATCCATCAAAATATAAATGAGGCCCTTAATTTCTTTTGGAAGTCCAAAATCTCCAGTGAGACAAAGCTGCAGGCAGTAGCTGATGACAGCTCAAGGATTTGCAGCTGTGGAGGAGAACACAGCAGGAGCTGCCTCGAAGTCAGGCAGACCGGCATTGCACCTTGGGCAGATCGGCGAGCAGGCAGGCCCAGGTCCTCTTTCGGTTCTCAGAGCACATTTTAGAAGAAAATGTTCTAAGTCAGATTAGGATTAGGGCTATCTGGGTACCTTTATTACCACTCACAAGAGATCAGGACTGGAGGGGCACCACTTTGAGGATCAGGACTCCTTCAGGCTGGTGCATTTATATATATTAAAAAGAGAGTTTTACGATTGGCAAAGGGGTTATTTTGCTAAGTTGAACTGGCAGTTTAAAGCTGCATACGGACTGCAGTGGTAGACTTGGGACATGTTTTAAGGGGATACTTAAGTGGGTGGCACAATACGTGCTGCAGGCCAACTAGTAAAGCGATACCAAAGGGGATGATGGACGGAGCGCTTGAGCAAATCAAACACTCACCCCCAGTCAACTGATCTGGGTTTAATCCATCATCATTCTTTAGCTCACTCCACCACCCCAGTTCAGACATGGCCATATGCAAATCAGTCTGACCCTGTGCCTCATGGGAACAGTCCAGACCGAACTGCCAAGCCATGTCTTCCCTGGACCGGAAACAAGCATCCTGGGACCGGTTTCTGGCTATTCAGCCATCATCAGTCAGGCTAGCTTGAATCCAGTGGCAAAGTGACCAAGGGACCCACGTCTGGGCATACCCTGCCAACTTAGGGCGAACAAAGCGATACCAAAGGGGATGATGGACGGAGCGCTTGAGCAAATCAAACACTCACCCCCAGTCAACTGATCTGGGTTTAATCCATCATCATTTTTTAGCTCACTCCACCACCCCAGTTCAGACATGGCCATATGCAAATCAGTCTGACCCTGTGCCTCATGGGAACAGTCCAGACCGAACTGCCAAGCCATGTCTTCCCTGGACCGGAAACAAGCATCCTGGGACCGGTTTCTGGCTATTCAGCCGTCATCAGCCAGGCTAGCTTGAATCCAGTGGCAAAGTGAGCAAGGGACCCATGTCTGGGCATACCCTGCCAACTTAGGGCGAACAAAGCGATACCAAAGGGGATGATGGACGGAGCGCTTGAGCAAATCAAACACTCACCCCCAGTCAACTGATCTGGGTTTAATCCATCATCATTCTTTAGCTCACTCCACCACCCCAGTTCAGACATGGCCATATGCAAATCAGTCTGACCCCTGTGCCTCATGGGAACAGTCCAGACCGAACTGCCAAGCCATGTCTTCCTGGACCGGAAACAAGCATCCTGGGACCGGTTTCTGGCTATTCAGCCGTCATCAGCCAGGCTAGCTTGAATCCAGTGGCAAAGTGAGCAAGGGACCCACGTCTGGGCATACCCTGCCAACTTAGGGCGAACAAAGCGATACCAAAGGGATGATGGACGGAGCGCTTGAGCAAATCAAACACTCACCCCCAGTCAACTGATCTGGGTTTATTCCATCATCATTCTTTAGCTCACTCCACCACCCCAGTTCAGACATGGCCATATGCAAATCAATCTGACCCTGTGCCTCATGGGAACAGTCCAGACCGAACTGCCAAGCCATGTCTTCCCTGGACCGGAAACAAGCATCCTGGGACCGGTTTCTGGCTATTCAGCCGTCATCAGCCAGGCTAGCTTGAATCCAGTGGCAAAGTGAGCAAGGGACCCACGCCTGGGCATACCCTGCCAACTTAGGGCAAACAAAGCGATACCAAAGGGGATGATGGATGGAGCGCTTGAGCAAATCAAACACCCCCAGTCATCTGATCTGGGTTTAATCCATCATCATTCTTTAGCTCACTCCACCACCCCAGTTCAGACATGGCCATATGCAAATCAGTCTGACCCTGTGCCTCATGGGAACAGTCCAGACCGAACTGCCAAGCCATGTCTTCCTGGATCGGAAACAAGCATCCTGGGACCGGTTTCTGGCTATTCAGCCATCATCAGCCAGGCTAGCTTGAATCCAGTGGCAAAGTGAGCAAGGGACCCACGTTTGGGCATACCCTGCCAACTTAGGGCGAACAAAGCGATACTCAAAGGGGATGATGGACGGAGCGCTAGAGCAAATCAAACACTCACCCCCAGTCAACTGATCTGGGTTTAATCCATCATCATTCTTTAGCTCACTCCACCACCCCAGTTCAGACATGGCCATATGCAAATCAGTCTGACCCTGTGCCTCATGGGAACAGTCCAGACCGAACTGCCAAGCCATGTCTTCCTGGACCGGAAACGAGCATCCTGGGACCGGTTTCTGGCTATTCAGCCGTCATCAGCCAGGCTAGCTTGAATCCAGTGGCAAAGTGAGCAAGGGACCCACGTCTGGGCATACCCTGCCAACTTAGGGCGAACAAAGCGATGACCAAAGGGGATGATGGATGGAGCGCTTGAGCAAATCAAACACTCACCCCCAGTCAACTGATCTGGGTTTAATCCATCATCATTCTTTAGCTCACTCCACCACCCCAGTTCAGACATGGCCATATGCAAATCAGTCTGACCCTGTGCCTCATGGGAACAGTCCAGACCGAACTGCCAAGCAATGTCTTCCCTGGACCGGAAACAAGCATCCTGGGACCGGTTTCTGGCTATTCAGCCGTCATCAGCCAGGCTAGCTTGAATCCAGTGGCAAAGTGAGCAAGGGACCCACGTCTGGGCATACTCCTGCCAACTTAGGGCGAACAAAGCGATACCAAAGGGGATGATGGACGGAGCGCTTGAGCAAATCAAACACTCACCCCCAGTCAACTGATCTGGGTTTAATCCATCATCATTCTTTAGCTCACTCCACCACCCCAGTTCAGACATGGCCATATGCAAATCAGTCTGACCCTGTGCCTCATGGGAACAGTCCAGACCGAACTGCCAAGCCATGTCTTCCCTGGACCAGAAACAAGCATCCTGGGACAGGTTTCTGACTATTCAGCCGTCATCAGCCAGGCTAGCTTGAATCCAGTGGCAAAGTGAGCAAGGGACCCACGTCTGGACATACCCTGCCAACTTAGGGCGAACAAAGCGATACCAAAGGGGATGATGGACGGAGCGCTTGAGCAAATCAAACACTCACCCCCAGTCAACTGATCTGGGTTTAATCCATCATCATTCTTTAGCTCACGCCACCACCCCAGTTCAGACATGGCCATATGCAAATCAGTCTGACCCTGTGCCTCATGGGAACAGTCCAGACCGAACTGCCAAGCCATGTCTTCCCTGGACCGGAAACAAGCATCCTGGGACCGGTTTCTGGCTATTCAGCCGTCATCAGCCAGGCTAGCTTGAATCCAGTGGCAAAGTGAGCAAGGGACCCACGTCTGGGCATACCCTGCCAACTTAGGGCGAACAAAGCGATACCAAAGGGGATGATGGACGGAGCGCTTGAGCAAATCAAACACTCACCCCTCAGTCAACTGATCTGGGTTTAATCCATCATCATTCTTTAGCTCACTCCACCACCCCAGTTCAGACATGGCCATATGCAAATCAGTCTGACCCTGTGCCTCATGGGAACAGTCCAGACCGAACTGCCAAGCCATGTCTTCCCTGGACCGGAAACAAGCATCCTGGGACCGGTTTCTGACTATTCAGCCGTCATCAGCCAGGCTAGCTTGAATCCAGTGGCAAAGTGAGCAAGGGACCCACGTCTGGGCATACCCTGCCAACTTAGGGCAAACAAAGCGATACCAAAGGGGATGATGGACGGAGCGCTTGAGCAAATCAAACACTCACCCCCAGTCAACTGATCTGGGTTTAATCCATCATCATTCTTTAGCTCACTCCACCACCCCAGTTCAGACATGGCCATATGCAAATCAGTCTGACCCTGTGCCTCATGGGAACAGTCCAGACCGAACTGCCAAGCCATGTCTTCCTGGACCGGAAACAAGCATCCTGGGACCGGTTTCTGGCTATTCAGCCGTCATCAGCCAGGCTAGCTTGAATCCAGTGGCAAAGTGAGCAAGGGACCCACGTCTGGGCATACCCTGCCAACTTAGGGCGAACAAAGGATACCAAAGGGGATGATGGACGGAGGCTTGAGCAAATCAAACACTCACCCCCAGTCAACTGATCTGGGTTTAATCCATCATCATTCTTTAGCTCACTCCACCACCCCAGTTCAGACATGGCCATATGCAAATCAGTCTGACCCTGTGCCTCATGGGAACAGTCCAGACCGAACTGCCAAGCCATGTCTTCCCTGGACCGGAAACAAGCATCCTGGGACCGGTTTCTGGCTACTCAGCTGTCATCAGCCAGGCTAGCTTGAATCCAGTGGCAAAGTGAGCAAGGGACCCACGTCTGGGCATACCCTGCCAACTTAGGGCTAACAAAGCGATACTCTAAAGGGGATGATGGACGGAGCGCTTGAGCAAATCAAACACTCACCCCCAGTCAACTGATCTGGGTTTAATCCATCATCATTCTTTAGCTCACTCCACCACCCCAGTTCAGACATGGCCATATGCAAATCAGTCTGACCCTGTGCCTCATGGGAACAGTCCAGACCGAACTGCCAAGCCATGTCTTCCTGGACCGGATACAAGCATCCTGGGACCGGTTTCTGGCTATTCAGCCGTCATCAGCCAGGCTAGCTTGAATCCAGTGGCAAAGTGAGCAAGGGACCCACGTCTGGGCATACCCTGCCAACTTAGGGCGAACAAAGCAATACCAAAGGGGATGATGGACGGAGCGCTTGAGCAAATCAAACACTCACCCCCAGTCAACTGATCTGGGTTTAATCCATCATCATTCTTTAGCTCACTCCACCACCCCAGTTCAGACATGGCCATATGCAAATCAGTCTGACCCTGTGCCTCATGGGAACAGTCCAGACCGAACTGCCAAGCCATGTCTTCCCTGTACCGGAAACAAGCATCCTGGGACCGGTTTCTGGCTATTCAGCCATCATCAGCCAGGCTAGCTTGAATCCAGTGGCAAAGTGAGCAAGGGACCCACGCCTGGGCATACCCTGCCAACTTAGGGCTGAACAAAGCGATACCAAAGGATGATGGACGGAGCGCTTGAGCAAATCAAACACTCACCCCCAGTCAACTGATCTGGGTTTAATCCATCATCATTCTTTAGCTCACTCCACCACCCCAGTTCAGACATGGCCATATGCAAATCAGTCTGACCCTGTGCCTCATGGGAACAGTCCAGACCGAACTGCCAAGCCATGTCTTCCTCGGACCGGAAACAAGCATCCTGGGACAGGTTTCTGGCTATTCAGCCGTCATCAGCCAGGCTAGCTTGAATCCAGTGGCAAAGTGAGCAAGGGACCCACGTCTGGGCATACCCTGCCAACTTAGGGCTAACAAAGCGATACTCAAAGGGGATGATGGACGGAGCGCTTGAGCAAATCAAACACTCACCCCCAGTCAACTGATCTGGGTTTAATCCATCATCATCTTTAGCTCACGCCACCACTCCCAGTTCAGACATGGCCATATGCAAATCAGTCTGACCCTGTGCCTCATGGGAACAGTCCAGACCGAACTGCGAAGCCATGTCTTCCCTGGACCGGAAACAAGCATCCTGGGACCGGTTTCTGGCTATTCAGCCGTCATCAGCCAGGCTAGCTTGAATCCAGTGGCAAAGTGAGCAAGGGACCCACGTCTGGGCATACCCTGCCAACTTAGGGCGAACAAAGCGATACCAAGGGGGATGATGGACGGAGCGCTTGAGCAAATCAAACACTCACCCCCAGTCAACTGATCTGGGTTTAATCCATCATCATTCTTTAGCTCACTCCACCACCCCAGTTCAGACATGGCCATATGCAAATCAGTCTGACCCTGTGCCTCATGGGAACAGTCCAGACCGAACTGCCAAGCCATGTCTTCCCTGGACCGGAAACAAGCATCCTGGGACCGGCTTCTGGCTATTCAGCCGTCATCAGCCAGGCTAGCTTGAATCCAGTGGCAAAGTGAGCAAGGGACCCACGTCTGGGCATACCCTGCCAACTTAGGGCAAACAAAGCGATACCAAAGGGGATGATGGACGGAGCGCTTGAGCAAATAAAACACTCACCCCCAGTCAACTGATCTGGGTTTAATCCATCATCATTCTTTAGCTCACTCACCACCCCAGTTCAGACATGGCCATATGCAAATCAGTCTGACCCTGTGCCTCATGGGAACAGTCCAGACCGAACTGACAAGCCATGTCTTCCCTGGACCGGAAACAAGCATCCTGGGACCGGTTTCTGGCTATTCAGCCGTCATCAGCCAGGCTAGCTTGAATCCAGTGGCAAAGTGAGCAAGGGACCCACGTCTGGGCATACCCTGCCAACTTAGGGCAAACAAAGGATACCAAAGGGGATGATGGACGGAGGCTTGAGCAAATCAAACACTCACCCCCAGTCAACTGATCTGGGTTTAATCCATCATCATTCTTTAGCTCACTCCACCACCCCAGTTCAGACATGGCCATATGCAAATCAGTCTGACCCTGTGCCTCATGGGAACAGTCCAGACCGAACTGCCAAGCCATGTCTTCCCTGGACCGGAAACAAGCATCCTGGGACCGGTTTCTGGCTATTCAGCTGTCATCAGCCAGGCTAGCTTGAATCCAGTGGCAAAGTGAGCAAGGGACCCACGTCTGGGCATACCCTGCCAACTTAGGGCGAACAAAGCGATATCAAAGGGGATGATGGACAGAGCGCTTGAGCAAATCAAACACTCACTCCCAGTCAACTGATCTGGGTTTAATCCATCATCATTCTTTAGCTCACTCCACCACCCCAGTTCAGACATGGCCATATGCAAATCAGTCTGACCCTGTTCCTCATGGGAACAGTCCAGACCGAACTGCCAAGCCATGTCTTCCCTGGACCGGAAACAAGCATCCTGGGACCGGTTTCTGGCTATTCAGCCGTCATCAGCCAGGCTAGCTTGAATCCAGTGGCAAAGTGAGCAAGGGACCCACGTCTGGGCATACCCTGCCAACTTAGGGCGAACAAAGCGATACCAAAGGGGATGATGGACGGAGCGCTTGAGCAAATCAAACACTCACCCCCAGTCAACTGATCTGGGTTTAATCCATCATCATTCTTTAGCTCACTCTACCACCCCAGTTCAGACATGGCCATATGCAAATCAGTCTGACCCTGTGCCTCATTGGAACAGTCCAGACCGAACTGCCAAGCCATGTCTTCCCTGGACCGGAAACAAGCATCCTGGGACCGGTTTCTGGCTATTCAGCCGTCATCAGCCAGGCTAGCTTGAATCCAGTGTCAAAGTGAGCAAGGGACCCACATCTGGGCATACCCTGCCAACTTAGGGCGAACAAAGCGATACCAAAGGGGATGATGGACGGAGCGCTTGAGCAAATCAAACACTCACCCCCAGTCAACTGATCTGGGTTTAATCCATCATCATTCTAGTAGCATTTAATTTGCCAGCCCTGGGTATATGGTATAACATTTTTCTGGAGACTTATAAGTAAATTAAATATGCCAATCAGATGTAACACAATTTTACCATGTTTTAGGGAGTGAGCACAAGAACTTTAGCACTGGTTAGCAGTGGTAAAGTGCATGGAGTCCTAGGCCAACAAAAACAAATTCAGAAAACAGGGTGGTGGGGAGGCATAATGTTTGGGGGAAGACCACCCTAAGCCTAACTGGTCTAACACAAATGTATCGGTTTTTGTGAATGAGGAATACGTGTAGATGAAATCAAGCCCACGAGAATGCTAAAAAACACAAAACAAATGTTCCTACAGGTTCCCAAATTTCCCCCCTGCTATGCAGTGTATCGCATTGGATTAAAATTCTGTAAACACTGTTTTGACAACAATCTGCACATTAGATGATAAACTTCCTTGTTGTGTAAAATGTACGTAAGGGACATATTGTCACTCTTGTAATCAGGCACTGCCCTAATTCGTTGTGTCAGTAATCCTGATTTGAGTACACACTGGAGTCTGCACTAGAATCAGGATTTCAACTTGTGCTTTGATGCCACAAATTTTCCCCTACACACAGTTTACAAGTTTTACTGGCAGAATTTGTGGAGGAAGAATACTGAATGTCTCAGGTTTTGCATCTCTAAGCATAGAATTCCGCTGCTAAAAGCTAACCTGGAATCCCTGCACTAAAACCCCAGCATGTCTGTTTGTATTTATGTGTGTAGTGTAAGTGTTACATACGTAGTGCATGTGAGAGTGAACCGGAATGAAGGAGGCCTGCTGGTTCCATCTTGAAAGATCCTGGCCTGTTTATTTACACAAGGTGGAAGGTAGGTTACTTTCCCAGACAGTGGAAGGGTACTGCTGACATTTCAGAGACTGGAGACCTGGGCTGTAGATGCTGAAGTGGGGAAGAGGAGACATGCTTTCCCTTAGTTAATCAATCATGTCCGTCTGCTGCAAAAAGCTGCTAATGACTCTTTCTGAGTACAGCCATTTGGTGTAGGGTGGGACTGCAGTCTCTGTTGTTCAGACTGTGAAGGGTGCTTTAGAATAGGCTAACCATGCGTCTTTCTTACTAATCACTGATAGTGTGGCTGTTGATTGCTGATGCACGCTGTTCACACCTCCTTGTGCCTCTGTTGTGGGTACTCCAGCCTGGAGATGACTATTCTTTGATTAGCCTCACTCTAGACAGTCTGAAAGAAAGTCCAAAAAAGACACATAAAAGTAGAGCAGCAACAAACAGATTCACAGATGGCAGACAGAAAATAACATCCTCTGTTTACTGTACTTGTGTAGGAGTTGGGGCTGTTGACACACTTGTTGTTTCAGTTCTAAGTGCTCTCTGGCCAAGGAGGGGGTGCCCCACAGAGTGCCCAGAGGATTAATGCACATTCAGAGCTGGTGGCTGCCTGGCAACCAGCTTCCCAGGGATGAGGGAACATTACTGTTGTCTCATCTGGAGGGAAAGCTGTCTTCTTGTCCTAGAATGGCTGCAAATACCCTGCATGGAATAAGGGGGAAGGAGCAAGCCAACCTTGCAGGAGAAGCTGACTACAAGCATAGGCAAGAGCAGTTGGCCCTGGTTTGTTGGTCAGTTGACCAAAGACTCCCAATAGCATGATAGGCATGCTCCTGGCTCAGAACCTGTCACCCTCACTGACATAAAGGATTTGCACATTGCCCAAGTGTGACTGAGCGTATTGTCCCAGCAATACCAGCCTGCTAAGTCCATGGCACTTGCATCCAAGTGTGAATGAATGGACTTTGTCTTTGCAGCTCACAGCACTTACTCCAAGTGTGCCAGAGTGGTCTGCACACCTGAAGACAGACCATTGGCATGCCTGTGGCATTCGTCAAAGTGTGCCTGAATAGACTTTGTAATGGCTGGATCCCTCCCGCCCTCCTCTCTGCCCTCCTGGCCTTTAGCCATGTGTGCCCAAGAAGACTACTCTGCTGTAAGTGAAGCTAATACCTTGAGGAACTTGATCACTGTGTGCCTGAGAGATTGTGTTGCTGCCCATGGCGGTGAGCGGAAGTGCTCCTGATCAGACTATACAGTTGCAACTAAGTGCAAAGTGCCTAGAAGTAACCCAACTGCTATCAGCTGGGTCTGGGACTGAAAGTGGACTACATCACAGGGTCCTGCCTCCAGCTGACTCATTGTGTGCCTGGAAGAGGGCCGTCAACCTGAAGACAGCTGCACTCTTGCCTCTGCCTCTGGATTATGCTATGCACTGCCAGTGAATAATTACAGGACCGTAACAGTGGACCTGCGACAGGCCCGTCTTGCCAAATCAAGAGGAAAGCTTGGATTGAAATAGCTAGAGCCTAATCGAGTCCTACCATGGACTGAGAAACTGAGTGTATGGAGGTGAGCATTACACCTATGCCTGGAATCCACACCAGGGTACTCTAATGCAGAGAGAAAGTAAAGGGATGAGACATTTTAAGTCATGGGCAAAGTGGGAAACTGCAAAGGGGCCCCCTTTTACACAGGGCCCCATAAGAAGGTGAACTTTCTCTCTATTTGTCCTCGGACACTTCTATTTCTTTACCACAACATCTCTCATTCTCACTGCTTCCCTTTATCTTTGACTCTGTCTCTCGCTACCCTGAGTCATCCTAAGACGTTTGTGGGCATATGTCCACTGTTTTTCTGTGATCCTGTTTCTGAAATTTTATTATATAATTCAGTACTGTTTGACATCATGCGGAGTTAAATTAGTGGGAAAAGGGTGATAAAATTCCAAGTTGTTCTGAAGAGTGGCCCCCAAAATATGTGTTGCCTGGGGCCCCCAAAATCCTTAAGATGACACAGGAAAAGGGAGGTGGAGAGAGAAGCAAAGGGGACGTTTTCACCCAGGAATAGTGGCCCTGTGCCTGAGACCCTGTGCACCTGAGCTTTTGTAGTGTGATATTATTGTGTTTTATAGTATATTAAAGCACTTCATTTAAGTTGAGCACTGGGCTGGACAGTCAAATTATTATATTGTTGGGTGTTCGTTGAATGCTGAGATTGGTATACTCCTACAGTAACCTCATACGAAGTTTGTGAAAGCTTGCTATTGATGCCACTGTGAAAGCTAAAGGGGTTATACCAGTGTATAGAGCCAAAGTAGGATGGAAAATCAGAGGAAAATGACCCCAGGACCATCAGCTGTGGCCCAGAAAGCCCATGCTTGCCTTGTGGTCTGAGACAAAACACGGGGGAATTGCACATGCTAATCCACAAGATTAGCTTACCTACCAGTTGTTCCCAATTTTCAACAACATATACTAGCATTTCTGTTTCCCAACTCCCAGAATACATTAGGACCCTTTTCTATAAAGATCAGTTAAAACTGAAGTACTAGAATCCAACGTTACTCTAACAGATTAATATTGTTAGACCTGCCAGCCATAGAGTGGTCTTCCCCCCACACTTTTGGCCTTCCTCCTCTATTTTAGCCGATCTCGTTTTGCCTGGCCTTAGGACTATGCACACTTTATCACTGCTAACCAGTGCTAAAGTGCATGTGCTCATTCCATAAAGCATTGTAACAATGGCGTATACCCAATTAACATATTTATTTTACTTGTACGTCCCTAGTAAAGTGGCGCTACTTGTGGTTAGGGCCTGTAATTTAAATGTTACTAGTGAGCCTGCAGCACTGATTGTCCCACCCACTTAAGTAGCACTTTAAACATATCAAGTCTGTCATTGCAGCCTAAGTGTGCAGTTTTTAAACTGACAATTCTACCTGGCAAAATAAACCTTTTGCCAGGCCCAAGGCTTCCTTTTTAATATATATAAGACACTCCTAGGACAGCCCAGAGGACAGGGTGCGGTGTATTTAAAAAGTAGAACTTGTACTTTTAAGTTTTACCTTTCCTGGTAGTGAAAAAATCTCAAATAATTTTTTTACTACTGCAAGATCTGCCTCTCCTATATGATAACATTGGAGTTACTGTATTACATTTAATAAGCTGCAATTCCCAAATGGGAGCAGGTAACCAGTTCATGCTTGGTGTTTTTGGTATTGTAATGAAAAATCCTTACTTGGGGTATTGTCAGATTTTAAATTGCAATTTTGAAAATGCCACGTTTAGATAGTTGGTAATTTCCTTACTTAGCCATTTAGTGCCTGTAGTCTGTCCCTTGGTCACATTGCGGGCGTAGCCGACAGATGGGCTTTATGTATTCCTCCTAGACAGCCACACACAATAGAGAGCTTTTGTGTGCCTGGATGGGCACAGCCCTACTTACACTTGAATAGGCTGTGTCCTGCCTCCTCACAAAGGACTTCATACCACCTGTGGTTAATCTGGAGCCAGGGTAGGGAAGACCAGATGCCTGGGAACTTCAAAGGGGCTTCTTCCACCTTCCAGAGGAAGGGCACCAGGTATAAATATTGGACCTCAGGCTCCACCTGAACAGTACACTTCTGGACCTGAGGGTACTCTGTCCGGAAGAAGTCCTGCTGTGCAGCTGAAAGGACTTCTGCCCTCTTGCCTGATAGAGAAGGACTGGACATGCATCTGTTGAACCCAGGACCCCGAAATGACTCTAGGGACTAATTGGCTGTCCTCCTGACTAGAGTCATAGGAACGGAGGCTTCAACAACCTTGACCTCTTCACCTGAATTCTGTCATCTGTGACTCTACCCTGCCAAGTTGTGCCAGACATGGACTCTTTGAAGTGGGCCCAAGGTACTCTGCCAGCCTCTGTGGATCCAGCAAAACCGACGCATATCCTCTACTGTGTGCGCAACCCCGAGCAGAATCATGGCATCACTGCTGCTGTGTGCATCAGAACCATCGGAACCCCCCCGCGCAATGCACCTTTGGCGCAGGCCCTCCCATCCCTCATCAGCGGCAGCCTTGACGACGACGATGTACTCGACTGAACGACCCATAGTAGGTTAGGGTCATGGACCAGGATGAACAAAATATTGAGTAAAAAATATCAAGATGAAGAAAAATCGAGTTTTTAATATTGTAATACACAAATATTGTGATGCAGGAATATAGTTGACAAGAATACTGATTTTCTAAGGTAAGTAATATCGATCTCAAAAATATCTATGTTGTTAATGTTGCTCCATCAGATCGACTGTTGCGGCAAGATGACGAAGGGAACGTTATCATTTGGCAAATGGTTAAAGAAGATGCACACACTGTGTCGTCATTCAGGATCAAAGGAGTACCATCTCCAGGCAACTTGATGACACCAGATTTTACAACAGGATCACGAAGGAAGACTATAGCAACAGCATTGTTGAAATCTGGGACAAACTCACGGCATGGAAAGACAGGGGGATCCTAGAGAGGGATGAGTTCTACTATCTCAAGAATGATTACCCCAAACTTCCCATACTATATTTACTCCCCAAAATTCACAAAGACAAAGAGAGCCCTCCGGGAAGACCTATAGTATCCTCTAGAGGGAGTGCTTTGGAAAATATATCCAAATACGTGGACCACTTCCTCAGAGATTTTGTTACATCACTACCCTCGCATGTCAGGGATACTAAAGACTTTTTAGCAAAATTGGAGGGGGTGGTGTGGGAGGAGGGTTTCCTTCTCATTAACATGGACATAAACTCCCTGTACACCATTATCAATCACGATCTGGGGATTAGGGCATGCTATCACTTCCTCAAAATAGGAATATTGTTTTTTTACAGTATACCAATATGCTGCTGGAAATGATAAAACACTCCCTGAACAACAACAATTTTTATGTTTAAAGGTACCATCTACAGGCAAATACTGGGGACAGCGATGAGCACTTGCTTTGCCCCCAGTTTTGCTAATCTGTTCTTGGGGGTGTGGGAAGAGGAACTCCATATGATACATCCCGAATTGGCAGAAGGTGGTGAGGTAACTCTTTGGCTACGATACATCGACGACCTCTTCATTATTTGGAGAGGCAGTGAGGATAGTGCCAGAACCTTTGTGAACAAATTAAACTGCAATGATGATAATCTCAATCTGACATGCAACAAGAGTAAAGAGAACATTGAATTCCTTGATGTAGGCATAAGCATTGTGAACAACACCATACATACTAACCTGTTTCGTAAACCCACAGCAGGCAATAGTCTCCTTCATGCTCTGAGCAGTCACCCAGAGAATTTGAAATGGAGCATTCCATATGGAGAACTGCTCAGAGCAAGGAGAAACTGTAATACTGGATGAAGCCTATGACTTAGAGAAGAACAACATCGTGAAAAGATTTCAGGAACGTGGCTATCTGAAATCGGTTCTGACTAAGGCAATAACCAAAGCTAGTAAGGTTTCTAGGGAATACACACTTACGGACAATAGCACCAAAGAACTGGATGAAAGTCCAAATAACACAAGGGTTATTCTCACATACAATAGTACCTCACAGGAAATACAGAGAATACTAACCAAGAATTGGAACATCTTGACCAGTGACCCCATCATTGGCCCTACCCTACATGAAAGACCCAGGGTCACCTATAGAAGTGGTCGTAACCTACGAGATATTCTTGTGCATGGCGACATTACGGCTCAACGTTGTCCTAACGAACACAACTTACAGGGATTCTTACCATGTGGCCACTGCAAGGCTTGCCGCAGTAGCTACATGAAAAAGGAATTTACAACGCCAGGGAACAATAGAAAAAATAAC
The DNA here is from genome assembly GCA_963921515.1 of Calotriton arnoldi. Taxonomy (NCBI): domain Eukaryota; kingdom Metazoa; phylum Chordata; class Amphibia; order Caudata; family Salamandridae; genus Calotriton; species Calotriton arnoldi. Next base: position 479,298 of record CAWUFW010009727.1, on the reverse strand, counting down.
ACAATTTCTTACTTGTAGTTCCAATTTTGTTGTGTATGTCCTTGAGTGTCCATGCAACCTACGTTATGTGGGTAGCACCACCTTCATGGTGAAGAAAAGGATTTTAGAGCACATGAGGGCAATCAATAACAAGGATACCCACTACCCCATTGCTAGACATTTTGAACAATACCACCTTTCTAATAGTTCCCTCCTGAGATACTTTGCCATTGAGCGGTACTGGGTGACCACAGAGGGGGAAACAGAGTACTCAAGTTAGACAAAAGGGAGTCTAAATACATTATTGAGTTGGAAACCAAGAGCCCGGGGGAACACAACCAGGATGAGGAATTGGGCATACATCTGCAGGGATAACACACAACTTAGATTTTCACTTCATGTTGTGTCTCAATGATTATGCTGTTGCTATGTGCACTGCTTGATGTAACTCTCGCTTATTTAGATCTGTTTTTTGCTACATGAACATATTGGTTTGCTTGATCGAACTATTTTATCTGTTTTTAAACATATATGTTATCTGTTATTTCTTTTTTAGGAGGCAAGGAAGGGGCCCTCGTATGATTGGACTCACTGGGCACTGGGTTCCCTACCCTTTTCTTCAAGAATTCCACGGGTGAACAACATCGTGAGATAAGACATTTTTCAGCTTATCTGCTATGTTTAGTATATTAGGTATTATTGTGAAGTAGTTCTCACTATTTAGCGCACACTGTGTGTCTCTATTGAGACTTCAGGCTCTGCTAGTTTCTTTTGTTTCTTATATGGCTCTTTCTGCAAGCTGGTTTGACTCCGGACGAGAATTTATTAGTCTTTTTACCTGGCTGGTTCCGCATTGGTACTTTAGATCATTTACATAGGATTGTCTTTCATTTGTGATTAACCCACTAGTGTTTTTTACATGTTCACAGTCAGGAGCCTGACCGTGATCCTATAGTCATTATAATTATTTAGGGAGCACTTGACATTGTGCACTGCTCAGTTTCACAAATATCATCGAGTTGTCAATAGGACCAATTGTCGATTTCATTGAGTACGGTCATGCAGGATGCCTCACCCAGGATTCTGTATATTTATTTCTATTATTGGCCACATTGTGCAATATGGTGAGCTGTTCGCCTGTTCAACTTTGTTATGTTTATCGGTTACACATACAACACTATTGTCTTACAGATAACCGTGATGTTCCATTCATTTTTCTATGAACTTTTTCTTTATTTTTAATTGTAATGTATTTTCATTGACTAAGGTATATTATTGCAAGGAACAACGTGTAACCCTTATACTACTCCATTTGTAATCTGCAATGAATCTGTACTAACCTATGTATACAAATGCAAGAAAACAATATGTAACCGATCCCTACTACAGGGAGGTCCATTTTTTATATTTATAAATGTATTTCATAGTTGAGTGTATGTCTAACCGCTGACTATACACAATAGTATACACTTGTTCACTATTTGCACATTACAAAATGGCCGCTAAAATTACATCACTTTGAGCACTACTATGTGATGTAGTCTCTTTGTCTATGTGTAATCCGAATATGTAAATCATGCTTTGTCATACATTCTGTGTGTGAACAAGACTATGCAAACAGTTGAAATGCGTTACAGAACCAATAAAATTTTCTCTGAATCTGCTATTCGCCTGACCCTTGACCTTGCCAGGTAGGTCGCTCCCCCACCACACAGCTCCGCCTGTGCTGTCTGCCCGCTGCTCCTGTAGGTAAGATCGCCCTCCGCTTGTGGCCCCGGTGCCAGTTTTGTCTGCTTGTCTCCCCTTTCCTTTCTGTGCCCCTCGCTGCCCCACTGTTGTTGTGCCCGTGATTTGCCTGCTTTCCCCCCGTTTTTCCTTCTGTGCCCCTCGCTGCCCCACTGTTGTTGTGCCCGTGATTTGCCTGCTTTCCCCCCGTTTTCCTTCTGTGCCCCTCGCTGCCCCACTGTTGTTGTGCCCGTGATTTGCCTGCTTTCCCCCCGTTTTTCCTTCTGTGCCCCTCGCTGCCCCACTGTTGTTGTGCCCGTGATTTGCCTGCTTTCCCCCCGTTTTTCCTTCTGTGCCCCTCGCTGCCCCACTGTTGTTGTGCCCGTGATTTACCTGCTCTCCCCCCGTTTTTCCTTCTGTGCCCCTCGCTGCCTATCGCCATTCCCGCCGCTGCGTCCCTGCGGCCCCGCCCCCTGACTGCCCATTCGCTGCCCCTGCCTCCCGCCTCCCAGCTGCTCCTCCCTCCCACCTCCCCATAAATGGCGGCCGCTGCACGGTGAGGAGAGCGACCCTTGACCTTGCCAGGTAGGTCGCTCCCCCACCACACAGCTCCGCCTGTGCTGTCTGCCCGCTGCTCCTGTAGGTAAGATCGCCCTCCGCTTGTGGCCCCGGTGCCAGTTTTGTCTGCTTGTCTCCCTTTCCTTTCTGTGCCCCTCGCTGCCCCACTGTTGTTGTGCCCGTGATTTGCCTGCTTTCCCCCCGTTTTTCCTTCTGTGCCCCTCGCTGCCCCACTGTTGTTGTGCCCGTGATTTGCCTGCTTTCCCCCGTTTTTCCTTCTGTGCCCCTCGCTGCCCCACTGTTGTTGTGCCCGTGATTTGCCTGCTTTCCCCCCGTTTTCCTTCTGTGCCCCTCGCTGCCCCACTGTTGTTGTGCCCGTGATTTGCCTGCTTTCCCCCCGTTTTTCCTTCTGTGCCCCTCGCTGCCCCACTGTTGTTGTGCCCGTGATTTGCCTGCTTTCCCCCCGTTTTTCCTTCTGTGCCCTCGCTGCCCCACTGTTGTTGTGCCCGTGATTTGCCTGCTTTCCCCCCGTTTTTCCTTCTGTGCCCCTCGCTGCCCCACTGTTGTTGTGCCCGTGATTTGCCTGCTTTCCCCCCGTTTTTCCTTCTGTGCCCCCGCTGCCCCACTGTTGTTGTGCCCGTGATTTGCCTGCTTTCCCCCGTTTTTCCTTCTGTGCCCCTCGCTGCCCCACTGTTGTTGTGCCCGTGATTTGCCTGCTTTCCCCCCGTTTTTCCTTCTGTGCCCCTCGCTGCCCCACTGTTGTTGTGCCCGTGATTTGCCTGCTTTCCCCCCGTTTTTCCTTCTGTGCCCCTCGCTGCCCCACTGTTGTTGTGCCCGTGATTTGCCTGCTTTCCCCCCGTTTTTCCTTCTGTGCCCCTCGCTGCCCCACTGTTGTTGTGCCCGTGATTTGCCTGCTTTCCCCCCGTTTTTCCTTCTGTGCCCCTCGCTGCCCCACTGTTGTTGTGCCCGTGATTTGCCTGCTTTCCCCCCGTTTTTCCTTCTGTGCCCCTCGCTGCCCCACTGTTGTTGTGCCCGTGATTTGCCTGCTTTCCCCCCGTTTTTCCTTCTGTGCCCCTCGCTGCCCCACTGTTGTTGTGCCCGTGATTTGCCTGCTTTCCCCCCGTTTTTCCTTCTGTGCCCCTCGCTGCCCCACTGTTGTTGTGCCCGTGATTTGCCTGCTTTCCCCCGTTTTTCCTTCTGTGCCCCTCGCTGCCCCACTGTTGTTGTGCCCGTGATTTGCCTGCTTTCCCCCCGTTTTTCCTTCTGTGCCCCTCGCTGCCCCACTGTTGTTGTGCCCGTGATTTGCCTGCTTTCCCCCCGTTTTTCCTTCTGTGCCCCTCGCTGCCCCACTGTTGTTGTGCCCGTGATTTGCCTGCTTTCCCCCCGTTTTTCCTTCTGTGCCCCTCGCTGCCCCACTGTTGTTGTGCCCGTGATTTGCCTGCTTTCCCCCCGTTTTTCCTTCTGTGCCCCTCGCTGCCCCACTGTTGTTGTGCCCGTGATTTGCCTGCTTTCCCCCCGTTTTTCCTTCTGTGCCCCTCGCTGCCCCACTGTTGTTGTGCCCGTGATTTGCCTGCTTTCCCCCCGTTTTTCCTTCTGTGCCCCTCGCTGCCCCACTGTTGTTGTGCCCGTGATTTGCCTGCTTTCCCCCCGTTTTTCCTTCTGTGCCCCTCGCTGCCCCACTGTTGTTGTGCCCGTGATTTGCCTGCTTTCCCCCGTTTTTCCTTCTGTGCCCTCGCTGCCCCACTGTTGTTGTGCCCGTGATTTGCCTGCTTTCCCCCCGTTTTTCCTTCTGTGCCCCTCGCTGCCCCACTGTTGTTGTGCCCGTGATTTGCCTGCTTTCCCCCCGTTTTTCCTTCTGTGCCCCTCGCTGCCCCACTGTTGTTGTGCCCGTGATTTGCCTGCTTTCCCCCGTTTTTCCTTCTGTGCCCCTCGCTGCCCCACTGTTGTTGTGCCCGTGATTTGCCTGCTTTCCCCCCGTTTTTCCTTCTGTGCCCCTCGCTGCCCCACTGTTGTTGTGCCCGTGATTTGCCTGCTTTCCCCCCGTTTTTCCTTCTGTGCCCCTCGCTGCCCCACTGTTGTTGTGCCCGTGATTTGCCTGCTCTCCCCCCGTTTTTCCTTCTGTGCCCCTCGCTGCCTATCGCCATTCCCGCCGCTGCGTCCCCTGCGGCCCCGCCCCCTGACTGCCCATTCGCTGCCCCTGCCTCCCGCCTCCCAGCTGCTCCTCCCTCCCACCTCCCCATAAATGGCGGCCGCTGCACGGCCCGCGCAGCGGACGTGCGCAGCGGGCGCGCCGCTGGCGCGCCGAGGGCGCGCCTAAGGCAAGCCCGTCTGCGCCCGTCCGCGACTGGACCGCGCCCAGCGCCAGAACCCCTGGATCCCACCGATGCAACACCACTCGACGGACCTACGACGCCGCCACACTCACCGCACTCAATGCCGGCCGGAACCCTGCCTGCTACCGAGCCTCACCGAGACGCACCCACGGACCCTTCACCTGCCAAACCTGCCGATTCACCTGCCCCCTGACGTGCACCACCTCCGCCAAGTCGAGCAACAGCAGCAACCACCTGAAATGCATCCTGCTGAACACCCGCTCCGTCCACAGGCACGCCGTGGAACTCTGGGACCTGCTCGACGCAACAGCACCGGACATCGCCTTCCTCACCGAAACCTGGATGAACGCCTCCTCAGCGCCTGACATCGCCATAGCCATCCCGGATGGATACAAGATCACCCGGAAGGACCGCGTCAACCAGACGGGAGGAGGCATCGCCATCGTACACAAGAACACCATCCGCATCTCGACTAACTCCGACGAGACCTTCACCGCCGCCGAACACCTACACTTCCAGATACACACGGACCCCAAGACCACCCTCCGAGGCACCCTCATCTACAGACCCCCGGGACCACGCACACTATTCAGCGAAGACATCGCAGACTTCATCAGCCCGCACGCCATGCCCTCCGCCGACTACATCCTCCTAGGGGACCTCAACTTCCACCTGGAGAACAACAACGACAGAAACACCACCGCCCTGCTGGACAACCTCGCCAACCTCGGACTCAAGCAACTGGTGAACACGCCCACCCACTACGCCGGCCACACGCTTGACCCCGTCTTCTCTTCCAGCAAGCACATCTCCTTCAGCCACGCCACCGGACTCCACTGGACCGACCACAGCTGCGTCCACTTCAGCTTCAGAAAGACTGCGACCCACCACCACCCGCAACAGGCTCCCCGCCGGAGCTGGAGCAAGATCACCGCCGAGCAGCTCACCGCCTCCCTCAGCCAGAACACACCCACCGACACAACGGACCCAAACGAAGCAGCCAGCAACCTCGCCAAGTGGCTGACCGCCTGCGCCGACGACCTCGCACCACTAAAAAACCCTCCCAGCAGACCCGGAAGCAAGAAAACCCCTTGGTTCACCAACGAACTCAAGGAATCCAAGAAGAACTGCCGCACTCTCGAGAAAACCTGGCGACTCGACCAGACCACAGACAACAGGACCGCCCTCAAGCACGCCACCCGCAAACACCACCAGCTGATCCGTGCCACCAAGAAGTCGGCACTCAAAGAACGACTGGACAACAACGCCCATGACAGCAAGGAACTTTTCAGCATCGTCAAAGAGTTCTCCAACCCCAGCGCCGGAAACAACGACATCACCCCCTCGCAAGACCTCTGCAACTCACTCTCCGCGTTCTTCCACCGCAAGATCACCGACATACACAACAGCTTCAACGCACAAACAACGCACCCTACCGCCGAACCAATGCCCGCCACCACCACCCTCTGCAACTGGACCCCGATCAACACCGAAGACACCACCCGCACGATGAACTCCATCCACTCCGGATCACCAACCGACCCCTGCCCACACCACGTCTTCAACAAAGCCGACGCCACCATCGCACCCCATCTCCGGGACATCATCAACTCCTCCTTCCGCACCGCCACCTTCCCGGAGAGCTGGAAGCACGCCGAGCTTACCGCCCTCCTGAAGAAACCAACGGCGGACCCCACCGACCTCAAGAACTACCGCCCCATCTCGCTCCTTCCGTTTCCGGCCAAAGTCATCGAGAAGACCGTCAACAGACAGCTTGCCGCCTTCCTCGAGACGAATGGATCCCTCGACCCCTCGCAGTCCGGGTTTCGGGCCAACCACAGCACCGAGACCGCCCTTATCGCAGCCACCGACGACATCAGAACCCTAACCGACAACGGGGAAACAGCTGCCCTCATCCTCCTGGACCTCTCCGCGGCGTTCGACACCGTCTGCCACCGCACCCTAGTGAAGCGCCTCAGCAACATCGGAATCCGAGAGAAAGCACTGGAATGGATCATCTCGTTCCTCGCCGGAAGAACCCAGAGAGTCCGCCTCTCCCCGTTCAGATCCGAAGCCACCGAAGTCATCTGCGGCGTTCCACAAGGATCCTCACTCAGCCCGACCCTCTTCAACGTCTACATGAGCCCCTCGCAGCCATCGCACGCCCGACACAACCTCAACATCATCTCCTACGCCGACGACACCCAGCTGATCCTCTCCCTCACCAACGACCCCACTACCGCCAGAGCCAACCTGCACGACGGGATGAGAGACGTCGCCGACTGGATGAGGAACAGCCGCCTTAAACTGAACTCAGACAAGACGGAAGTCCTCATCCTGGGCTCATCACCCTCCGCCTGGGACGACTCCTGGTGGCCCCCGGCCCTGGGCACCGCACCCAAGCCAACGGACCACGCACGCAACCTGGGCTTCATCCTGGACTCCTCCCTATCAATGACCAAACAAGTCAACGCCGTCTCATCTTCATGCTTCAACACCCTGCGCATGCTCCGCAAGATCTTCAGATGGATCCCCACTGAAACCAGGAAGACCGTCACCCAGGCACTCGTCACCAGCCGACTGGACTATGGGAACACCCTCTACGCCGGAACCACAGCCAAACTTCAAAAGAGACTCCAGCGCATCCAGAACGCCTCCGCACGACTCATCCTGGACATCCCCCGACACAGCCACATCACCGTACACCTGAAAGACCTGCACTGGCTCCCCGTCAGCAAGAGAATCACGTTCAGACTCCTCACCCACGCACACAAGGCCCTCCACGACCTGGGCCCAAAGTACCTCAACGACCGCATGTCCTTCTACACGCCCACACGCCAGCTACGATCAACCAGCCACGCCCTCGCCACCGTACCACGCATCCGCAGAACCACCGCCGGAGGAAGATCCTTCTCCTACCTGGCGGCCAAGACCTGGAACTCCCTCCCCACTCACCTTCGGCGAACCCAGGACCATCTCGCCTTCAGGAAGCAGCTCAAGACCTGGCTGTTCGAGCAGTAACTTACCCCCTCCCCCAGCGCCTTGAGACCCTCCCGGGTGAGTAGCGCGCTCTATAAATGCCGTGATTGATTGATTGATTGAGAGTGTGCTTTATGTATATATGTATATATACATGTATATATATACGTTGTTATACTGGTAAATTTAAAAACCATTATAAAAATATAATATAAGTTAAAAAACATTTTTTAATAGTTTTATATTATATATGTGTATATAAACATAAATACTTTCAATTATATGTTTGTGGGTTTGTTTAAGTTAGAAAATATTTAAATATTTGTAACTATTATTTAAACATATTTAATTTACATTAGATTAATGTTATATGTTGAAATATTTAGGTTTTATTTACAAAAAATTATATATATATCTCAAAAAACAATATTTTTCATATATTTTTCGATATTTGTGTGAAACAATGGGCCTGATTCACAGAACTAACTTACGTCAAAAACGTAAAGTTAGTACTTTTTGGTATTCACAGAATACACTTACTCATTTTGGTATTCACAGAATGAATTTACTCATTTCGGTATTCACAGAAGTTAGTAGTCCTAACTTTAGGACTCCTAAATACCTTCTGTGAATACCGAAAAGTCTTAAAGTTAGGATTTTCTCAGTGTAGGAGTAGTAAAGTCCTAACTTTACTACTCCTAAACTGAGAAAAATCCTAACTTTAAGACTTTCGGTATTCCCAGAAGGCATTTAGGAGTCCTAAAGTTAGGACTACTAACTTCTGTGAATACCGAAATGAGTAAGTTCATTCTGTGAATACCAAAATGAGTAAGTGTATTCTGTGAATACCAAAAAGTTCTAACTTTATGTTTTTGACGTAAGTTAGTTCTGTGAATCAGGCCCAGAATTTTTTTCTGATATTTTTGTACTTACCATTATATGTATAGAAAAACAATATTTTTGTGATCAACATTTTTGACACCACATTTTGGTATCATGATATTTATGGTTTTGATATTATGTCAATGATTCGCATTTATATATATATATATATATATATATATATATATATATATATATATATATATATATATATATATATATATATATATATATATATATATTAATTACCTACTGGCGGTCGCCAGTAGGTAGTTATAGTTAAGACCTAGTTTCCATAGGAAAAGCGTTTTTTGTTTTCCAGTTAACTTTGGCGCCGGTTGACGAATCTTCGCAAAATTTTCAATACTAGTGGCCTGCTCTAGTCAGCTCCTGTCTTGAAAGTTTCGGGGTGATTCGCCAAGCGGGGGCTGAGAAAAAAGGGGGGTCCCAAAATACGTTTTCCCATGTTATTTTCCAAAGGAAACTTTAGACACAGCTATAGCCCGAACTGCTGAACGGAATTACACCAAATTTGGCAAAAAGGTAGCCCTTGGTTCAGAAAGAGTCCTTTTTGTTAAATGGTGTAAATCCGTTCAGTAGTTCCTGAGAAATTAAAAAATAAAAGGTGGATAATCAATTTTCCATAGGAAACTTTAGCCAAGGCTACAGCTTGAACTGCTGAACGGAATTACACCAAATTTGGCAAAAAGGTAGTGCTTGGTTCAGAAAGCAACCTTTTTTAAATGGTGTAAATCCGTTCAGTAGTTGCTGAGAAATTCAAAAAATAAAAGTTTCGATATCTAGGGACGCAGTGGATTCGCGAACCCTCCCGACCACGAGCTTCACTGTGATTTGCTGCCAACACTCCAAACCAGGAAGTGTTGGTAGCCATCTTGTGACTCAGTAGAACCGAGTCACAAGAAAACAGTAAAACTAAGTGAAAAATGAAGAAAAGGGGGCAGAGTAGAAACACCCGGACCCTCTAGGCCTGCTCAGGGGGTCCCACAAGGACCCCAAAGACCAAAAAAAGCATTTTTTTTTTTTAAATCGGCGGAATTCGCGTTGGGGACGCGAATCCTGCTGAATTTTTTTTTTAAATGAAGCGCGGGCTCCCGCACTTCATTTAAATGAGGCCCCCGGGTGGGCCAGGTCCCGGGGGCATTGCCCAAAAAATAATAACGGGGCCCGCCACCTCCCCGGCACTTATTACAATGTATGCGGGGGCACTACGGCCCCCCGCAGCCCCGGGGACCGCCACCTCCCCGGGGCTTTGATAAAAAACCACTGGGGGCACGGACCGTGTGGGCTAGTTGGGCCCCAGGGACCCTCAGGACTCAAGGGGAATTAATCCCCCAATTTAGTGGTGCAGGGAGGGGGCGGGCTAACAAAACAAGTGTGCAAATGTGCCCCCTGGCGCATTGTAAATTAGGGGATTAAGTCGCGTTCAATCCTGAGGTTCTCTAAGGGCCAACTAGCCCACCATGTACCTCCAGTAAGTGCCACAGAGCTGCGTTGCAGAGAGGTGGTCCGAGGCCACGCCGCTTTTCACACCAATCTGCAACGCAGCTCTGTGGCACTTACTGGAGGTACCTGGTGGGCTAGTTTGCCCCCAGGGACCCTCAGGATTCAAGGGGACTTAATAGGGATGCTATAGATAAAAATTAGCATTTAAAAAAACCTTCGAAATTCACTGAAAAAACCATAGGTTTCAGGCACGTTATAGACCATGTCATGAATGATGTAATATGTGACGTCATCAGAAGTGCATTGCGGGCGCGAGTTATAGTTAGCTGAACTAACTATAACGGTGGAATTTCTCTGGTTTTGTACGAGTGAAATCTCCAACTAACTATAATGCCCCTGAAACCTATGGTTTTTTCAGTGAATTTCTAAGGTTTTTTAAATGCTAATTTCTAACTATAACGTGCCTGAAACCTATGGTTTTTTCAGTGAATTTATATATATATATATATACATATATATATATATATATATATATATATATATATATATATATATATATGTGTTTGTGTGTTTATCCAATTATATATTTATATATAGTATTACATATTAGTGGAATGTATTTAATTCATATTAAATTAAATTTATATATTAAAATATTTAACATTTACTTCTTTAAATTGTATTTATATAAAAAATCGGTTTGTATATTTTTGACGATATTATTGTCAATGATATTTTTCTTTAGGTGTTTAATTACCATTATAAGTATAGGGACACAATATTGTTTACCTCGATATTATGCCAGTGAAGTCAAAGTGAAGTTAATCAGTGGCTTAAGAAGGCTGACCCATTGCCCCATGCCCATGCTGTATGCTGTACTAGACGAAAGCATCATGTGAATGACAACAACAGACCGATGGATGAAGAAAAGTGGCTGAAAACGCCCTTAAGTAAGTACATTACACATAGAATTTTATTAAAATCAAAAGGTGCTGACTAATGGCAGACCTAAAAAGGGTGATACAAGCTCCCATAAAACAAAGACAGCTAAGGGAAGCCCAAGGGTACAACGAGTCATAGGACTATGATGCTTTAAACCAGTCCTGGCAGCTGATGTTTTGGGTTCAGTCGTAGTAAGCTGCCTGCAGACTCATGTGGCTCCAGGGCTGGCACAATACCCTGGGTCAACCTCCACATGGAGCCAGACAGCAGGGCCTTGATTCAATGGGCATGTCGCTCCATTCATGCCATGGGCAACATTGGTCCAATCTTCCAGGATGGCATAGCATCAATGCATCTCTGATTGTGTAAGCTTAGTCCTAGACTTGTGGGTAGCAGTAGCACATTATGTCCTGTCTTTGGTCTGTTGTCACTAAACCCTGATGATGTAGAGCTTTCTTTGATGCACAGACAAATACGAGGAACTGCTCCTGGAGGGTCAATTCAGAGGAACCCATAATGTTAGAAAACTAATAGGGAGTTTCTCTCAAAGCGGGGTAGGGGCAGGTTCCAAATAGTCAGAGGGCTGTACATTTAAGAAAATATAGTCTAGGCTTCCTGAGTATGGCCTCTCCTGTTTTCTGAGAAGGTTAGAACATGGTAAAAGGGCGAGGCCAGGGTAGAACTGGAACAAAATTTAGGCCTGGGCACCAAAATGTATGTGGCCCACATTAGTGAACCAGATAGCTAAAGAAATGGCAAATCAGGCCAGTTTTGAACTTATAAAGACACGCTGTCTATGTAGTTTACATGGTATGGAAGACTGTATGCATTTTTGTTTGCTGCAGGCAATGTTTGTATTAAAATCAGGGAAATCAACGCCTACAAACTGAACAAAAACCGGCACACACACTGACTTGTCAGACCATCCCATTGGTCACTGCCTGATTGCCCTATAGGCCAGTCCGACCCTGGGAGAGGCCCCACAACCATACATTTTCCCAAGCTGTTTAGTGGGGAGTGATGTTCTAGACATCCTATTTAGGGCTTTCACATGGCAGATATGGAGGCAGAGCATGCACAAAAAGCAAAATGATGCTCAGTCATTCCTTTGCTCCAATAGATCAAACAAGCATGACAAACATATGGTGTCCCTAAATGTTGGCAAATTGGCTGCAAGGCTGAGCAAAAGGAAGCAAGGGAAGCCACATTGGGTTTAATACTAAAATATTGAGTCGTAAATACTGTGCTACAAAAATATCATAGCCAGAATGCCAACTACTAAAATATGGTGAATGGAAGTATGTGCATGTTGGTTGAGATTTAAAATATTTAAAGCCGCATTTGCGCATCGTGACAATATGTACATATTTTCAAAGTTATGGTGGTGTGTAGTTTGGAATTTATTTCTATTTCATTTCTGAAATGATTCAATGAGTCTTTAACAATAGAAAGTGACAGAGCTAAAGAACTTTCCTATGTAAAATGTGAAAATAAAAATGATTTTGATGGAAGGAGGCAATCAGAGGGACTGAAATACTGCTGGAACGCTCTATATAATGACGCTTTATCCACAATTGTGTTGTCCTATTTGTATGATTTCGGAGTCCTGTGATGTGTGCATTGTAAAATAATGCATTGATTTGTGTGTCCACATGGGTAAAGAAAAAATGTTGTGAGGAGAAAAGATGTTCCTCAGCAGGACAGATTCCCAAATGTTTATTGTGCTCCTTTCAGTTTTGCTCACAGCTTAATAACTCATCAGTTTTACTCCTGCAGGGTCCAGAGGCACTTGCAAAGACTGGCAATAGGACACACTGCATAAGATTGCTTGCCTTGCATGTAACATTAAAGAGTGGTGTGTGAATGAAAATACAATTTTGCAAGATGAAGAGGATTCGGACCAGAAGCTAACACTAGCTGAACCAAACAATACCCGCAAACGAAGTAAGGCACGTGCATCACTTCTGTAACATCTTGTTTTGTAGATTAGGTTCCTCAAGTCAGACAAATTTGTTTAGCAATACAACGCATGCCTTTACCATGCATGCCTTTACCATGCATGCCTTTTCCATGCAGACTTTACCACGCATGCCTTTACAACACAGATGCCTTTACCACATAAGTATTGGTAACCCACTTTTTAGGTTGAGCCTGAATCAGCGTGCATGCGCTGCTTTGGCGAGCTGCTGTAGTGGAGTAAGGAAGAGAAGCTCCGCCCCTCTCTGCCCAAATTTGTCATTGCATTCTGTCTTTGCCTTCATAAATGCAGGCTTCACTTTCTGTAATCGGTTTTTTAGTCCCTCCTCAGTACCGCCTTTTCTTCATTTGTAACCTCCCATGGCTACTGGCCCCTTTACTTCTGTTGAAACACGGTACGTGTTTATTAGTCTGTAAACACTATTTTCTTTTTTCGTTCTGCAGGCAGGACGACATGCGCAGCCAGGACAATGGCACTGCTTGTTTTAATTGTGAGCAGACTAATGGTCAGCACTGCGCCAGCTTCAAAAGCACAGCGCTAGCAAAAGCGTACCTTTCGCTTTTGTTTTTGTCTCCGTAAACAGTGCCCCACTCTAGCGAAAGGTGCGGCCTCCTCCCCTCTGTGACACGGCTGGGCCGCTGCCTCCCATTACTGGTTCCACCTGCCCAGGGGACCCGCCAGCAACAGCAGTGCCACTGCTTCCCCAGCACCGAGCATGGCCGAGGCCAGGGAGGACACTGGAGCCCAGGCGCTGCTGGCTCTGTTCTCATCCACATGCAGCCCGCTGCACAGCTCGGGCAGAGGCAGGGTGTGTGAGGGTCCGGCCCTGGCTCGCCTCAAGGGTCGCGTTTTAGAGTTTCTCATGTGGCAGCCGCCCGTCACCATAGGTCACAACTCTCCGCAGGGCTTGGTGGATGTAATCATTGGCCATTTGAGCTTCATCTCTCGCCGCCACCTGTAGCTCTTCTTTCAGGAGCTGCAATTCTACCTTCGCTGCCTCGGCAACTACGGAGTGTTTGAGGATGGTGCATTCCAGAGGCAGGGGGCGCCTGCCCTGCAGCTCCCTGGCAGTAAGTGACACGAGGGAGTGGTGGAGGTGGCCTGGGCGCAGGGTGCTGCTGACCTGGCAGCCGGTGTACTGAGAATCTGTCCATCCTGATTTGCGGATGCAGGGGCCCTGGAAGTCATGACTTGCAGGGGCCCGGGCAGTCGCCACTTGCGGGTGCAGGGGCCCAGGCAGTCATAACTTTTGGGTGCAGGGGCCCAGGCAGTTGTAACTTTTGGGTGCAGTGGCCAAGGCAGTCGTGGCTTGTGGGTGTAGGGGCCCAGGCAGTAGTGACTTGTTGGTGCAGGGGCCCAAGCAGTAGTGACTTGTGGGGCCAGGGGCCCAGGCAGTCGTGACTTGTGGGTGCAGGGGCCCAGGCAGTCGTGACTTGTGGATGCAGGGGCCCAGGCAGCCATGACTTATGGGTGCAGGGGCCCAGGCAGTCGTGACTTGTGGGTGGAGGGGCCCAGGCAGTCGTGACTTGTGGTTGCAGGGGCCCTGGCAGTCGTGACTTGTGGGTAAAGGGATCCTTGCAATTGTGACTTGTGGGTGAAGGGGCTCTGGCAGTCTTGTGGGTGCAGGTGCCCTGGTAGACTTGACCTGTGGGTGCAGGGGGCCTTGCAGTATTGAGGTTCAAAATGTGCATGTAGCCTTGCTGGAATATGTTATGTGTAAGTGTTTGTTGGGTTAGGCTTAAAGGAAAATTGCAGCGAGTGTTAGATGGGTAAGTTACTTAGTACTAGATGGAAAAAGTAAAGAACATTGGTATAAGATTACGGAAGTTGGCACTGGCGTATATGCTTGGAAGTCTATGTTAAGTGATGGCGATTGGGCTGATAGCAAATGGTTGGTGATGAGTGTGGATGCAGTGTGTGGTAGGTGGGGATGTGTGGGGTTGGTGCCGATTTAGAGGTGGGGGCAGTTGAGGACTGACTAAGCAATAAGTGTGAAGTGGAAAATATTAGCGCAACTGAATTACATGCTCACCTGAAGTGCAGGCCCCAATCCTACTTCCTTCAACCCGGCAGCCACATACCCAAAGTGGCCCCCACAGGTTGCTACCACATTTTAATGGGTTGCCTTCAATAAATTGCTACTTCAACAAGCATTAGTAAAGCACCTATGGTGTGCATGTGTGGCGACACTTCACCCATGAGGTACTTGCCAAGTACTCATTAACACAATGCACGCTTTGCGTCTTTCAATATATTTATTACGAAGTGCAGGACCTTGCCAAGGGATTTTGCACACCAAATACATATACTCCAAAAATAAAACGTATAGGTAAAAAACATTGTCACTTACAACGTCAATAGCTCTAACTCACAATTGCGAGACCTATTTGCATTGCAAATGCTTGTTTAATTTACTCCTAATCTCCCTTTACTACTAACCATCCCTAAACCCAAAAATTACCCTTACCACCCTTTGCTACTACTCACACTAAACCCTAAAATGACCATTACCCTTCCTTACCACTACTCACCCCTGAATCCTAAAGTTACCCTTACCACCTTTTACCACTACCCACCCCATAACTCAAAAATTAGTCTTAACTTCCTTTACCACTACTCACCCCAAACCTTAAAATTACCTCTATCTCTCTTTACCAATAGTCACCCCTAAAGTTATAGTTATGGGAACTTTATTTATTCTGTCTATAGAAACCAAACTTAAATTACACAAACATTAGAAATTCTCAAGTTATAGTTATACCTTAAATTCATAATTTACGCACCACCTTCAAATTATTTCAACTCTATTTATTCTTTTTATACAACCCAGATTTAAACGACACAACCGTTAGAAATTCTAAAGGCATAGTTATAGTTTAAATTCATAATTTACACTCCACCTTCAAACTATTATAACTTGTGCACCTCCGTACATCCTTACACACTGTTGGAAACTCGCTAAGCACACTACATGTGATGTAGAGTGGACTAGCACAGAGCACTCAAAAACACTCTATGCCACTTCTCTCTACACTGTTCCACTGAACGCCACTCCACTCTACGCTATTCCACTCTACGTCACTCCATTCTATGCTATTCCACTGTTTGCCAATCGACTCTACACCACTACATTGTACGCTACTCCACGCTACGCCACTGATCTCTATCCCACTTCATTCTACACCATTCGACTCTAAGATATTCCACTCTACACCACTCTACTTTATGCCACTCGACTCTATGCCACCCCACCTTATGCTATTCGACTGTATGCCACTCCTCTCTACACCACTGTACTGTATGCTATTCCACTCAATGCCTATAGACTCTATGCCACTTCACTCTACGCTATTCCATTCTATGCCACGCCCCTCTATGCCACTCCACTCTAAGGCATTGCACTCTACACCACTTCATTACACGCCACTCCACTCTACGGCTGTTACACTTTATGCACTCCAGTATATACCACTGGACTTCAAGCCACTCCACTCTATGCTATTCCTCTCTATGCTATTCCACTACTCTATTCCACTCTACGCCACTCCACTCTATGTCAATCTTTGCCACTCCACTCTACAGCACTTCACACTATTCCACTCTATGCCACTCCACTGTACAGCACTCCACTGTTTGCCACTCAACTCTACGCCACTCTACGCATTTCACTCAATGCCACTCCACTCTACGCTATTCCACTCTACGCTATTCCACTCTATGCTATTCCACTCTATTCAACTCCACTCTATACCACTCCACTCAATTCCAATCCAGTCTACGCCACCCCACTCTACACTATTCAATTTTACACCACTGGACTCTACGCCGCTCCACTGTACGCTAGTCTGCTCTACACCACTCCACTCTACACAATTGTACTGTACAACACTTCACTCAGTGCCACTACACTCTACATCCCTCTATTCTACGCTATTCCACTCTACGCCATTCAACTCTATGCCACTTCACTCTATGGCATTCCACTTTACAGCACACCACTCTATGCTATTCCACTCTACGTCACTTACTCTACGCCACACCACTCTTTGCCACTCCACTGTATGCCACTCCACTCTACATACCTCTACTCTATGCTATTCCACTCTGTCACTTGACTCTACTCCACTCTACACCACTGTACTGTATGCTATGCCACTTTACGCCACTGCACTCTACTCCACTTCATGCTATGCTATTTCACTCTATGCCACCTGACTCTTCGCCACTCTATGCCACTCCACTTTATGGTATTCCACTCTACGCCACTTCACTCCTTGCCACTCCACTCCTTGCCACTCCACTCCACTCTACGCCTCTCCACTCTACGCCTCTCCACTCTACGCCACTCCAGTATGTGCCACTGCACTTCAAGCCACTTCACTCTATGCCACTGGCATATTCACTTAACTATAACCTCACTTTGACTCTTGTTTTTTAAGTGAATTTCTAAGTTTTTTAAAAACAAAAACAGATCTTTTTATCACACTTAACTATATGTTACTTTAACCTTTGTTTTTTCTGTAAATTTCTAAGGTATTTTTAAACAAAAAAGATCTTTTTATCACACTCCACTATAATGCTACTTTAACCTTTGTTTTTTTCAGTGAATTTCAGGTTTTTTCTTTTTACGTAAAGGTATATTGTATTACCATAAGTAAAGTCAACCCCCCACTGTAGGTCATGAGTGGCGGGGGAGGGTGGGGTTACTACAGGGTCTGGCCTGTCGCCAGGCCCTGCACCCAAGAGTCCCGCAGGCAGCCAACCTCGTCGGTCATGCAGAACAGGGGGTTTGGAAATAGGGTCTGGCCTGTGGCCAAGCCCAGCAGTCAACCCACCCAGAGATAGCCAACCCCCCTTGCAGACAGCCAACCCAATGTTGCTCACTGCCTTTCTTAATGCACAATGTGGGGTTGGCAGCAGGATCTGGCTGCAACTCCCTGCAGGCAGCTACCCAGAGGCAGCCAACCCCATGCCACAAATGGCCTTTGGTTGTTTATGGCATGGAGCTTATAGCCAGGCCCGAGTCCAACTCCACGCAGACCGCTAACCCCACCCTGCCCATGACATTTGGTCATGCAGGGCAAGGGATCCGCTGCAGGGTCTGCTGCCAGGCCCTGTAGCCAAACCCCCGGCAGGCTGCCAACCACATGAGGTGCACAGCTTTTGGGTTTGCAGTGTAGAGTTGGCCTTTGTACCCAGTGGCGGCTCGCCGAGGGAGTGCTGCAGGGCGGTGCGGGGCGGTGGAGGGGAAGGGTGGGGGGGAGTGGAGTCCGACATACGACGGACAGGAGTAAGGTAAGTAATTAAATAAATAAAACTATTTACATTACGCTTGCTGCATCGTCGAGTTGGCGATGAGGCTATTTAATTAGGGGGAGGGAGACGCGGTCCCTCTCCCCGAGCTGTTTTCAGCCCCAGAGATCCTGTCCCCCAGGGCCCGATTGAAATAATTAGGGGAGGGGGCCTTTACAAGACCCTGGGGACCCCATCCGCCAGGGCTGCTACTTAGATTAAATCGGAGGGGGCCTTCTATGGCCCCAGGGGATGGCTCACTTGCTGGGTATCGGCAGCCTACCCTTGGGACTCAGCAGTTTCCCTGCCCAATCCGCACCGCCTGGTGGGAGCATTTTTTTAAATCCCACCAAACGGGAGCAAATTCTCTTTAAGAAATGCTCCCATTGTCTGAGACCTGGCTTTTGATCTTATTCCCTGCCTGCACTGATGCGGGCAGGGAAACAGATCAGCATAAACAGCTGTTCCCTGCAAGTGGGAGCAATGCTGGCTGGGGGTTGTTGGGTGCTTTGGAGGGAGACCCACAGCACTCACAGCCCCAGCCAGCTCCACATGTGCTGTGGGGAGCTGGCTAAGGCTGCGGGGGATCTGTGGCTCCCCCTGCAGCCCCCAACATCTGCATGGTGGGTGCCCTGGGAGGGCACCGAGGCACCAACCTTTTTAAACAGGGTTCCCCGGGGGATGAGGTCCTTGGGGCCAAAATAGGTTTAGGTAGGGAGGCCGCATGACACCCCTCCCCTTTAAAAAAACCAGCCCTGTAGGATGGGGTCCTCATGGCCTAATAAGGCTTGGGGAGGGTTTGCCATTAGGCCCCTCCACTTTAAATTACATAAGACCCTAGGGGATGGGGTCTCCAGGTCCTAATAAGGCTTGGAGAGGGGGTCCATGCGGTCCCCCTCCAGTTTAGAAAAAAACAGCCTGGGGGATAGGGTCCCCAGGGCCTAAAAAGGCTCGGGAGAGGAGCCACAAGCTTCCCTCCCCTTTAAATTACTTAGGGCCCTGAGGGATGGGTCCCCAGGGCCTAATGAGGCTCAGGAGGGGGGCATGCAGCCTTCCTCCCTTTTAAAATACATATGGCCCAAGGGGATGGAGCCCACTCTCCTCTTTTAAAAAAAATATGGCTGTGTGGGACGGGGATAGAATCCCTGGCACCACATAAAGCTCAGGATGGGGGTCACGCGGCCCCCCCTTCCATTCTCTATTGTATTTAGCCTGGGCCTATTAAGGCTCAGGGAGAGGGGTTGCACCACCTCCTCCCCTGTTTAATTGTATTTGTATTTGGGCCCGGGAGATGGGGTCCCCAGGGCCAATTAATGGTCAGGGTGGGGGCTGCAAGCTCCCCCCACTCAATATATGTATATGTATTGGCCCCAATGGTTGAGGTCCCCAGGGCCCACAGGCCACCCTGTGCACACCAAGGACTCTGTGGTTGGCAGTCTGCTGATAGTTTTGCCACAGGACTTGGCAGCAGGCCAAGCCCTGTGACCAACCTCCTGCTGCACACGGCCTAAGGCTGTGCTCAGCATGGGGTTGCCTGCCTTCACGGAGTTGGAAGCATGGCCTGGCTCCAACACAAGCCCTGCAGCTAACCCCATGCCATACATGAGCAAAGGCTGTGCGCAGCACACCACCACATTGGGGGACACAGGAGGAGCCCAGGGCCCCTGTGGCCCCATTCGGCTCCCCGCATGGTGCAGGAGCCAGCACTGCTCCCGACCAGAGGGAGCAGCTGTATTCTGCTTGCTCCATCCAGTCGGGAGCAATATCGGTTCTGTTTCCCAGCCCATTGGTGTGCGGGCAAGGAAAAAGAACACAAGTCTGCTCCCAGGCAGCTGGAGCATCTAAAAATCTCTCACTGGCTGGGAGTAGACTTATGTGATTGCTCTCACTTGGCGGGAGATTTAAATATTGCTCCAGCCAGGCAGGAGCAAACACATGTTTTCCCTCCCACGGTAGTCAGGGCAGGGAAACTACCATGGCCCGGGGTGGGATCCCCTTGACAGTCACTGAGCCAGCCCCGGGGATGGCATCTCTGGGGCCTATAAAGGCTCATTGAGGAGGCCGCATGGTCCCCCTCATTTTTAATTACTGTGACAGCACTGGGCTATGCGACTGTTAAATAAGGGGGAGGGGACGTGCCCCGCCTCCCGAGCCATTTTCAGCCCCGGAGACCCCATCCCCCAGGGCCCGATTGAAATAATTAGGGGAGGGGGCCCTTAAAAGACCCTGGGGACGCCATCCTCCAAGGCTGCTACTTATATTAAATGGGAGGAGGCACACGTCCCTCAAGCCTTCTATGGCCCCGGGGGATGGCTCACTTGCTGGGTATCGGCAGCCTACCCTAAGGACACAGCAGTTTCCCTGCCCAATCCGCACGCCTGGCAGGAGCATTTTTGAAACTCCCACCAAATGGGAGCAAACTCTCTTTAAAAAATGCTCCCATTGGCTGGGAGCTGAATTTTGATCTTATTCCCTGCCTGCACTGATGCAGGCAGGAAAACAGATGAGCATAAATAGCTGTTCCCTGCAAGCTGGAGCAATGCTGGCTGTCGGTCGTTGGATGCTTTTGGGGGGAGACCCACAGCCCTCACGGCCCTAACCAGCTCCTCATGTGCTGTAGGGAGCCGGCTGGGGCTGTGGGTGATCTGGGGCTCCCCCTGCAACCCCCAATATCTGCATGGAGGGTGCCCTGGGTGGGCACCACACTTTTTAAAAAGGGTTCTCCGGGAGATGGCATCCTTGGGGCCAAAACAGGTTCAGGGAGGAAGCCCCTCTGACAGCCCTCCCCTTTAGAAAAAAAAGCCCTGCGGGGGGGGGTCCTCATGGTCTAATAAGGATCAGGGAGGAGGGCCATTAGGCCCTGTTCCCTTTAAATTTACAAAAGCCCTAGGGATGGGGTCTCTAGGTCCCAATAAGGCTTGGACAGGTGGTCTATGCGGCCCCACTCTCATTTAGAAAAAAAACAGCCCTGGGGGATGGGGTCCACAGGGCCTAATAAGGCTCCGGGAGGAGAGCCACGAACCCCCCTCCCCTTTAAATTACTTAGGGCCCAGGGGATAGGTCCCCAGGGCCTAATGAGGCTTGCGGAGGGAGGCATGCAGTCCCCCTCCCCTTTAAAATACATAAGGCCCAAGGGGATGGAGCCCACTCTCCTCTTTTAAAAAAAAATGGCTATGGGGGATAGAAGCCCTGGGGCCTACTAAAGTTCAGGAAGGGGCCCACACGCCCCCCCTCCTACTCTCCGTTGTATTTGGCCTAGGCCTATTAAGGCTCAGGGAGGGGGGTGCACCACCTCCTCACCTGTTTAATTGTATTTCGACCCAGGGGGTGGGGTCCCCAGGGCCAATTAATGGTCAGGGAGGGGGCTGCACACTCCCCCTCCACTCAATATATGTATTGGCCCCAAGGGTTGGGGTCACCAGGGTCCACAGGCCACCGTGTGCACACCAAGAACTGTGGGGTTGGCAGTCAGCTGGTGGGCTTGCCACAGGGCTTGGCAGCAGGCCAAGCCCTGTGATCAACCTCCTGCTGCACACGGCCTAAGGCTGTGCTCAGCGTGGGGTTGGCTGCCTGCAGGGAGTTGTAAGTATGGCCTGGCTCCCACACTGGCCATGCAGCTAAGCCCATGCCATACATGAGCAAAGGATGTGCACAGCAGGGGGTTGGCTTAACGTATGGTAAGGAAATATTACATTACGTTAAAAATTAAAACTAGAAATTCACTGAAAAAAAACAAAGGTTAAAGTTATGTTATAGTTAGATGAATATGTCAGTGACAACATTAACATTTTGAAATTCACCAGTTGAAGTTAGCCGAGCTAACTATAACTTGCACTCCCACCATGCACTGCTTATGGCCTCACATATTACATCAATCATTAAATGTTCTATGACATAATTTGAGACATCACTGATGACTTCTCAAATGACATCATTGATGACATTACTGATGACATCATCCAAGCTTCTAAACTTCTTTTGCACACATTGCTCTATAAACTAGTATAGCATTAGAGGCCTGAAAGTAAGTGCAAAATAGCTTAGAATAATATGAAGCATCATGACTGCTATTATACATAAAACCCCCATAGGTGAAGCAAGCTTGTGTTATGTCCAACATTGACCCTGTACAATACACTTCATGGATAGCCAAGTTCATGTTGACTATCAACCACAAACATAAAGGTAAACTGTACTGCATATGGTGTTCAATCTGTATACAACTGTTCAGGGAAAACTAAGTTCCTGCAGATACTCAAGCCCTGTTACATAACTAATTCCCTACTACGGACAGTGTTTACCTGTATCATACACCTCACAGTCACTGGACCTACAATGAAAAATGAAGTGGGTATGAGTAGAATGGTGGGTAATATTTTAAACTCTTAATATCTCTGATCTGGGCAGGCACTGTGATAATTGCTTAAACTATTGCTAAGCGGGTAGCGACTTCGGCTCCCTGGGCACTTACCGAGTCTCCAGCGTCGCCATCTCTCCTCTCCTCGCTAATCCTCCCCTGTCCACCACACCTTTTGCTGAGTGCGTGGAGGGTGGATTACCATCGGAAGTCCTCACTTCCGGTTAGCCACACAGCGGCCGCCATTTTGGGAGGGAGACGGTCTAGTCTCCTCCCTGTTCAGCAGCATTTGGGTATTTAACCCGGGGATGCAGCGGACGCGCAGCAATCTTGAGACTGCGTGACATTCTGGCATTCTGGCAGTCAGACTCGCACGCTAAGGTAGCATTTCGGCACAGTCATTTTTAATATTTTAAACTCTTTTATCATTTTATTATCTCTGATCTGGGCAGGCACTGTGATAATTGCTTAAACTATTGCTAAGCGGGTAGAGACTTCGGCTCCCTGGGCACTTACCGAGTCTCCAGCGTCGCCATCTCTCCTCTCCTCTCCTCGCTAATCTTTCCCGGTCCACCACAGCTTTTGCTGATTGCGTGGAGGAAGGAATACCATCGGGAGTCCTCACTTCCGGTTAGCCACACAGCGGCTGCCATTTTGGGAGGGAGACGGTCTAGTCTCCTCCCTGTTCAGCAGCATTTGGGTATTTAACCCTGGGAAGCCGCCGACGCGCGCAGTGGGCGCGCCGCTGGCGCTCCGAAGGTGCACCAAAGGCAAGCCCGTCTGCGCCCGTCAGCGTCCCGGAGGCAGCAGGCGCAGGGCATGCTGCCTGTCATTCTGTAGAACCGAGAAATATCCCCAGCTACACTCGTGAAGCACTATTGAATATAGGCAATTTCCACAAATGCAGAAATACCGCGGCAAGCTTGAATAATATAAATTCATTTGTTTGCCCTCATTGCAACTGGTTTCCTGTCAAGGGATGGGGGGATGCTCGGCTGGGTCCAGTCCAGAGGAACAAGGCAACTAGTGCAGGCAGACAGGGAAAGCATGTCAAAGCAGCACTTCTTAATACTGGCTCCCTCCAAAAGCACGAAGCACAAGTCCATGACCTTCTATTGGATGAGCTTCCTGACCTCATGTTCCTCACCGAAACATGGCTTTCAGACTCATCCAATCCCACGATTGCATCAGCCATTCCCGCTGGCTACAAAATCATGAGAACAGATAGGCAGACAGGGATCGGAGGGGTAGTCACCATTGTTCACAAACAGGAACTAGTATGCTCCCCTATTATATTCGACCAGGTGGAGGGCCCGGAGTGACTGGGGTTTCGCTGCACTGTCTCACCTCACCAATGCATCACTGGGATGCTTATCTATAGACCACCAGGCACACCTGGGAATTTTACTAATTCTTTACATGAATGCATTACATCACTTGCCTTAAGATATAAGCATCTTCTCATCCTAGGGGACCTGAACTTGCACTGTGACAAGCCCTTGGACCCCCATGTGATGGCACTGTCAGACATCATGGCAGCTTGCAATCTTAAACCTTTCGTCTCTGGTCCTACCCAGCTAATTTGGTCAGACCACTTCCTAGTAAACTTTCGGATACCAGTCATAGGGTAGCTCAACCCATCAGGGGAGGCTAAATCAGAACTCACTTATAGAGCTCTCCATAAAACAGATCTACCTTCCCTTCAGAGTGCGCTCGACACCTCTGCCCCCTCTCTGGTTGGGAACCCCGAAACGGACGCTCACTCTTTAGAAGACTGGCTGAGGACTTATATTGAGGCAGCTGCTCCACTGACCACGCGCACCTCTAAGAGAACTGGCCATTCGGCGCCTTGGTTCGATGAATCTCTGAGAGCCAGCAAAAGTAAATGCAAAGGACTAGAAAGAAAATGGCGTAAGCAATATCTTTTAGAAGACAGAAATATTTATAAGGCAGCTCTCAAAACACACTACAAACTGACAAGGATGGCCGAAATGTTTTATTTGGAAAATAGAATTGCAAACACTAACAATAGAGGCAAGGAAATCTTTAAAATCATTAAAACGTTCATGGCTCCTAACTTCCTAAGGCAGAGAACAAAAAAGCTCCGCCATCAGCTGAGTGGGCGAAGCAGGTGGCCCGCTCCTTTCATGATAAAATAATGACGATCCAGCAGTCATTTTCCACGGAGGTAGATACATCCTTTCCTCACACACAGGTGGGATGCGTCACTCCACCCTCTCCCCTGGGGGCACTCTCACAAAGTCCGCCACTGTCACAAATCCCCACCATCAAACTTGAGGACTCACTTACATACCTCGCGGGTCTTAAGTCTGGATCACCTACAGATGCGTGTCCAGCTAAACTGATACCAGCACTTGCAGCTACCTTAAACGCACCTGTCAATAAGGTACTCAATTCCTCGCTGGAAACGGGCATTGTGCCGCCAATCTGGAAGCAGGCCAAAATCCTGCCTCTCATGAAGAAACCAAATGCAGACCCCAACACTCCCACTAACTATAGACCAATCTCCCTTCTTCCTGCTTTCGCCAAAGTAGTGGAGAAACATGTCAACAAAGTACTCATGGAGTACGCGGAGGTACACAATCTCCTGCACCCCCACGCAATCCGGCTTTAGGGCCAACTATAGCACCGAGTCTGCCCTAATGGAAGTGACTGAACACCTTAGAGATCAGCTGGATCGTGGGGGAAGAGCAATGCTTATCTTGCTTGATCTGTCAGCGGCATTCGATACGGTGCCCCATAGGATGCTCCTAGACAGATTAAGCAACATGGAAAGCATTGGCATGGATTACATCCTTTTTTGGAAAACAGGGAACAGGTCATCTGGACCCCTCCGTTCTCAGCCCCAATGCCAAGCATAAAGGTTGGAGTCCCGCAGGGCTCCTCACTAAGTCCAACTATGTTCAACCTGCACATGTCACTGCCAGAATCATTAGCAAAGGCACAGGGCGCAAAAATAGTCTCTTATGCTGATGATACTCAGCTGATTTTTACATGCAAGAAAGGGGATGATTTCGATAGGGATGCAATTAGATCCTGCCTCAACCAAGGTTTTTAAATGGCTGAAGCAGAACCAGCTCAAGTGCAATCCAGACAAAACCGAGATCATATTCCTCGACCAACCAGTGGAGGACAATTGGAGTCGGTGGTGGCCCGCAGATATCTCCCCCCCCTCCAGCACTGCCCAATCGAAAGTTAAAAACCTGGGTATCTACATCGATAATGAGCTCTCGATGGGGTCCCAGGTTCAAGCTCTAGTAGAATCCTGTTTTGGAGTACTGCGGATGCTGAAGACATTTCTGCTGCTTGGTCTTGGTTAGAGTGTCAGTTGAAGATGAGAGGCTGAGCAGCAGGGAGGCTGCTCCTGGTGGGGCTACTACTGATTACCATCTTACTTACTATCTGCCTTTTCTACTTACCTGGAACTGGATATAATAAACTCCATCCTTGGAACTTATCACTTGGTCTACTTTTGGACTTCTTTACTTAGTACACTGTCCAAGCGCAACTATTCACTTACATAACAGAGATCTGATGGTGCTAAAGATCATACTACCTGCTGCCTTTATACTGTGGTGAAAACTTTACAGATAGCCCACTTCTGAAGCAAAACAAGCACATGTACATAGCTTAATCCCTGGTGGACATAGTCTTCTATGTTAAGTAGAAATTGTCATGCTGAGACGATTCTGTAACTCAAGGCTGCTTACAATACATAAGGGCATATTTATGGAAGACTTGCACCATGCAATGTGGTACATGCATGACACAAACCTCCACGACAGATTTATGAAGCCACGCAAAGCCACTTTGCAGGACTCTGAGTGGCTTCATAAATCTGGAGTGAGGCAACACAGATCAATTTACTGCGTTGCCTTACTCTGCCCTGGGTAGGTGTTCCATGGGCATTGGGGTGGGTGTTCCCATGCAATTTCTATGGATTTTGGGCATTCCCAGATTTACAACGACTTGTAAACCTGGGAATGCGCCAAAATCTTGCACCTTCCGAGGGGAGGTGAAACGAGGAGAAACATCTATACGTCTCCTTGTTTTTTCCTCTTTCTACATGTGCTGCATTGTGCAGCACACATAGAAAGAGCAAAACGTCTTTTTTTTTGTAAAGGTAGGTGTCCCTTCTTGCACAAAAACAATCCTGCCTACAACACACGCACTCTTACACGATGGTGCAAAGGTTCCTTCATTGGCGACAGGCTGCCAAAAGGGCAGCCAGCACAGAGGAAAACGACATGAAAGCACTATATACCTTTAATATATTGCATTTCTGCCCTTTCACTGTGACGCAGCGCAGCAAGGTGACTTGCTGCACTAGCTTGGGCCACATTCTTCATAAATATGCCACCGATTATATAGTACATAGAATCTTTGCCCTGCTGGAAACTTTTTCTGCAGTACAAAAACAATTTGTGTGGAACATAATGAACACAAATCTCAAATGTCACTGAACATAGAGTTAAAATTCAATACAAATATTTATGACGTGTTCAATACCTCTACACACCTATGATGCATTAGGATCACATGCGTTTTGTAAACAGTTACACTCATTAGCTAGACACAGGCTGACAAAATTAGGTAGAAAAGTAATATGGCAGTTACCCTCCACTATGCAAACTATAAAACAAACTAGCACACTCATTGGATGATGTCATCAGTGATATCATCAATGATGTCATTTGAGATGTCATCATTGTTGTCATAAATGATGTCACAGAACATGTCATGAATGATGTAATATGTGAAGTCATAATGAGTGAATGGCAGGGGCTCAAATTATAGTTAGCTCTGCTATCTATAACTGGTGAATTTCTTAGTTCAAAACGTTAATGTTCATACTGATAAATTCATCTAACTAAAATGTTACTTTAACCTTTGTTTTTTTTGTGAATTTCTCAGATTTAAAAAACCCAGATATTTTTGTTACAGCTAATTCTAATGTTACTTTAACGTTTGTTTTTTCCAGTGAATTTCTAGTGTTTTTTTTTTAAAGTAAATGAATTATTTTTGTGAGTGTATGTATGGTAGAATGTCTTATATGAAATATATGTTGTGTACTCACATTATTTTAATAAAATAATGTTTTTATATTGTAACAAAACAGGATATGGCTCACAGTTTGCAGAATCTTTGTAAAATGTGTATTTGTATTAAACAGATAAATGTTCAATAGAAATTGTTTATTTGCTCTGTTATTGTTATTGTGATATGAAGACATGTTACCAGCAATCTTTTTTTGAGGTGCCTTTACTCTTGTAATGACGGGTGTGCGTAGTAGGGTGTGTAGAGGGACTGACCTCTCTACTCAGATCTCTCTCTATAATGATGGGAGTGCACAGTAGGGTGTCGGGAGGACTGGCCTCTCCTTTCACACCTCTCTCTCAGATGACGGGTGTGCATAGTAGGGTTTGGGGAGGGACTTGCCTCTTTGCTGAGACCTCTTTCTGTAGTGAGGTTTATGCAGTAGGGTGTGGAGAGGGACTGGGCTCTCCTTTTGGAACTCTCTTTCAGATGACTGGTGTTGGTAGTAGTTTGTTTAAAGGGACTGGCCTCTCTTCTGAGACCTCTCTCTGTAATGATAGGTGTGGATAGTAGGTTGTAGGAAAGGGTTGGGCTCTTCTTTCAGACCTCTCTCTCATATGATGGGTGTGTGTAGTAGGGTGTGTAGAGGGACTGGACTCTCTGCTGAGACCTCTGTTTGTAATGATGTGTGTGTAGTAGGGTGTGGAGAGGGACTGAGCTCTGCTTTCAGACCTATATATCAGATGACAGATTGTTATATTCCATATAGGTACCCTATATAGGCGCAGGTAACATCACAACCTTTCACCTACATCCGTCCCTACTTACATACATAACGGTTCTTAGGCACTGACCTTTTACCTATATATGACACTGCATCCAGAACGCAGGTTTTTCCCTGGTTCGAATCTCATACATTATGCATGAGGCTTCTTGGAAGCACAGAAGGACTAACAGTAGGATTACCATCTCCTG
Source organism: Calotriton arnoldi (assembly GCA_963921515.1). Lineage (NCBI taxonomy): Eukaryota > Metazoa > Chordata > Amphibia > Caudata > Salamandridae > Calotriton > Calotriton arnoldi. Next base: position 450,776 of record CAWUFW010009727.1, on the reverse strand, counting down.
TATAATATCTCTGTATAGAGATCAGGCCCGACGTCATCCTTTAGGCCGACACAGTAACACAGCAAGGTAGGACCCCTGAGGAGACCTATGGGTATATATACAACACATCTTGCTTAGGAAGATAGAGGAGACCGTGACTTCGCGGCGGACACACTGACCAGAGACGCTGTGGTTCCTGCATGCAGACGCTCCAGCTAGCAGTGGTCTAACATCCGTCGCAGGGTGTCCAACTCGAGACCAGGATGGGCTCCCATATTCTCTAACTCTCAGGTAATGGGGTGGACTAGATCCTAGAGGGATTCTTGGCATAACACCTACATAGATGGTAGGTACATTTAGGTACATCTAGTTAGGGAGACACCGTAGGAGTATGCACTTTTTATCATGTGTTTTATGTACATGTATATATTCATGATTTCTGCAAGATGGTAGAACTTTACCATCCTTTTACTTTCATAGTATTGCTAATCATATATCTCTGCTACTGTCTAATGGTTGTTGCAGTTCATCTATTATACACTGGAATAACAACTGTTCAATAAATACTTATTGAAATGCCCAGCCTGTTTATTCTGTGTAACTCTCTGAGACAAACTAAGTAAGCACGAGTGACTGAGCGAAAGGTAGTATATTGTTTCCACAATTCTGAGGGATCAGGGTTGTCATGTTCTGAGGTTGCCAGAATCTATTCTCTCCGTGATAAGAGGAGATTATAGTGGCACTGTGAGCTAGCTAATACAGACAGGCTAGCGTATCCGGTGGGGGTGTACGGAATCCGTCCGCCACCAATCCCACAGTTTATGTTATCCAAACGCGCAGATCCTGTATAGGTAATATAGGAACTACACGACATGGCGCCGCCAACGTTGGTTGGGTACTTATTTAACAGTAGAATCTGAGTAGTTCAGTCGTGCTATTCTCAGAGATCCCTAATCACAAAACACCAGAGACGTATGGAGTGGGTGGGCACAAACTCCGCCACAGAGTAGGCTAAAAAATCCTATTTATTGGCTGTTGGTTAATCAAGCTTGAAGGACACAGTGTTCCTAAAATTGTGCAAAAACACCTTATCTTAGTTCCCTTGAGAAACTTCTTCTTTACAAAATGACTGAGGACAGAAATAACGAAGAATTAGACCCAATGCAACAAAATCGGCCCCTCACAGATGAGGACGATGCAGACGCAATACAAATTGCACCAAACTTTAGTAATACAGTCACCCTGAAACTACTAGTGCATGGTTTATCAGCTAGGGGTGGCATAGTAGTTTTTGTGATTGAGGCACACAAATCAATCAAAACAGAGGTATTTTATTCGTGGGTTACATTCCCAGCAGCAGATGCAAGAACAAAAACATTTCACTCCTACACGGATGGAGATGCACCAGCGGAATATTATCCGTTCGAGGATATAGAGGTTCTGCTCACGTACCAGGAACACTTATACTGGTTTAAAGGCGCCCTACCCCACATAAGAAGAAGAGTAAGACTCGGCCCGCTCGGAAGAGAAGGGGCAACATGGCCGATATTAGCGGTCTACACACCACATCCTGACATTGACACAATGCCACCAGGAGACTTACTCATACAACATAAAGATTTAATTAAAATATACAGAAACTTGACGCAATTCGTCATGAGGACACTAACAATCCAACCAGCAATAGTTGCAACAAATGGAACTCAGATTCAGGGTACAGCAACTAAAATTACACCACAAACATTACACGCAGTGATGGGTAAAATGCCCACAAAACGTGAACAAATACCATTCTGGGTAACTCAGAAAATAACGCAGCTAGAGGCAGTATTCCCAAATACTACCCCGTATGAAAAACACAGAATGCTAACAATCTGCTTGCCCATGGGGATAACACCACACTTAGAGGATTGTACCTCTTGGGGTACAGTCTTTGCTGCATTTGCAATGTAGTACTGTGAGAGGTCTCTTTTCGCGAGACCCTGACTTCGTTCCTTACAAGCTGACATGATAGCTTCCAAACACTTAGACACGCGTGAACGTACGCAACCTGGTGATCCGTATAGTTGCGGATCAATCTGGGTACACCTATCTAACATATAATGAAGGTGAAACAGTACCAATTGCATACAAATCACATTTGTACACAAATGCTGAGATGCGCTTCGCATCTACAGAAAAATTTCTAACAGCAGTCCAGACTGCTGTAGTGAGAGAAAGAGCACTGGCTCAGGGGAAACGAATAATAGTAGTAACTCCGGTTCCAGCCTTAGAGGCTGCGACAAAGGCAAGCGCTCCTAATGCTAAAGCTTTACATCCGAGATGGATACAATGGGCTAATTCTCTTACTGCAACAGATATAGAATACAGGTAAGACCCAAATTTAAAGACACAAGCATTCCTGCAATACAAACCAGAATATCCTCTACCAAACAAAATAATGCCTCTAGATCAGTATGAATATATAGTTTACACTGACGGATCTGCTCAACCGACCATAGGAAGTAAGCAACAATATAGCGCAGCATGTGCAATCGTTAAAGGTCGCATGCGGGATGGAAAATTCCACCCCAGTTGCACAAAAACGCAATCTCTAGGAGACTGCATGGCACAGTTGGCAGAGTTAAAAGCGCTGATACTGGCACTAGTAAATACGGATCGAGAATTCCCCACACTAATTGTGTGCGATTCGTTTTACTGTGTGCAGTCTTACAATGAATATTTGCAGTACTGGGTTCAAAATGGGTTCAAAGATGCAAAAGGTGGCACAATTAAGCATAAAATGCTATGGGAACAGGTAGTGGAGTTGAAAACCGAACTACCGAGGGCTCACGTGATACATACACTGAGTCATCAGAGTGATGGCGTTCACATTGAAGGGAATTCATTGCCTGATGAAGCCGCAAAGGGTGCTGTACGTACGGCTTCCGTAGCTGCAATCATGGTAGCTATTAATGCAACCCGCAAAAACAGCGGAGCAGTACCAAAAAGGTTTCCACTCAAGTACTCCTACAAGTTAGATGCCAATAACATTCCATTTGCTCAGATTCCTGGAGTGGGGGATAGAGTAATTCCAAACATGGATCGTAGGTTAGGTTTAAATCTAGCAGCACACGAAGGGATAGTTTAAGCCCATGCAGGAGTTACGGCGACTGTTTCATTGTTGAAACAACGCTATTGGTTGCCTGGGTTAACAAAGCAGACTAAAGACTAAGGGGCCGATTCCGATCTGGGTCAGAAAGCTCTCCGACCGATCCGGATCCGGATTGTTTTCCGACCGAGCCGGACCCCTGCAGTCCGATCGAACGAGTACGATGCAGCCGTATGCTGCCGGACTTGGTTCGGTCGGACTCCCATTGAAGTCAATGGGAGCCGGTCGTACGACGTGTACATGGGCTCCCATTGACTCAATGGGTACGTTGCGCACAAGGGGGCCCCTGTAGTGGGTACGCATTGGTGCCATCTGCACCGTACACGCATGTATAGGGGGGACCCATGTGTCCCCCCTGTGTCCGACTCGTACGGCTACATGTGAAGGGGGGTCCGGCACGGACCCCCGAAGTCCGCGTCCGGGTGCTTTTTCGAGTCGGAGGCTCCGTCTCGATCCGGCTGTCCGGATCGTGCATCGTACTGGCTCGGTCGTAAAACGTCTCCATTGCGCGCCACGGATCGAGTGCGAACGAGTCGGACGGAGCGGTTCGGACCCGGAAATGAGTCGGTCGGCGATTTTGCGTTCGCTCGCATCGTACTTGCTCGCTCAGACGACTGTACGAATCGGTCAGAAACACAGCCTCCGACTCAGATCCGGTAAAGCTGAATCCGATTCGGAGCCCTACCGACCGAGATCGGAATCGACCCCTATGACCTGAAATGCGACATCTGTCAGCAGATGAAATGTTCCACCGTAACACGTCCAGCACAGACACAATTATTGATATCTGACAAACCACTAGCGTGTGTTTACTTGGACCACTGCGGCTCCTTACAAAGAGATGGGGCTTACAAGTATATCATGGTTGCAGTGGATTCCTGCTCGAGATTCCTATGGGTGTGGCCCCAGCGCTCGGCTGACGCTCGAACTGTTATAAAAGATTTGCGAGTCTTCATAGGGACATACGCAATTGGCACATTACATGCTGACCAGGGCCCTGCCTTTAGCTCTAGGGCTTACAAGGAGGCCATGCGAGGATTGGGTGTAGCATTGCGGTACTCATCTCCATACCATCCCAAGGGAAATTCGGTAGTGGAGAGAAAAAAACGAGACTTAAAGCAGTCTTTAACAGCTAGAGTATTAGGCACGGGTGAAAAGTGGGTAAAACATCTGTATGGAGTACAGCGTGCTCTTAACAACATGCCAAGAAGTTCTCTAGGGGGTGTCACTCCATATGAGGTCCTATTTGGGACAAGAATGTGGGTATCTGATCTTGATTGTGAAGGCACAGTGGCGGATGAAAAGCCTTTTGACATCCATTATCGTTTGGCTGTTTTACAGGATCTAAATGAATCCAGGACACAACAAAGTAATATCTATCTGAAGCAGACCGCCACTGGGGAAGTCAAATCAGTCACGGCAAGACCTGTCTGGATCCCAAAAGTCAGGGATCTGGTCAGAGAGAAAATAGCGGACAAAAACAATTTGGGGCCCTCATACAGAAAGCCTGTACCAGTCCTAGCAATTGAAGGAACAAGAACTGTACTTCTGCCGCTTCTTGCCGGAAAAAAGGAGAAAAGATTTGTCTCAATCGACCTAATCAAACCACATTATGTGGCCGATACTAAGCAGTAGGCCACGTGGACTCCAAAGTAGCAGACGCCCTCTTCTCGCTACAATTCAAGAAGTTCAAACGGAAAGACTCATCATGTTCGAAGAGCCTCCAACACGGAGTGAAGGACTAAGCAACAATGCTATGGAACTCGTTCCTCTTGAACCTGAAGTTCAACTTCAAAATCAAACTCAAAACGAAAAACAACTCGCTATTCGACCAAATACAGATGTCTATATCAACATGCCCCGACAAGAGCAAAGTACGATTTCTACAAATCCTGATGCAATACCAACAATTGATCGAACTGCTTCTGGCTACTTCATAAACTTTGATACGTTTTCTTTGGATCCAAGCGAACCTGAAACAATGCCAGCCAAAAAATCACACAAACAGCAAATAAAAGACTTTCTGAACTTTCTTAAAAAGACTTACCTGGTGTCACCGTGGGTAGAACTATGGATAATCACCGGGATACTTTTCTTTCTTTTCTGGGTAGGCTTGGTACTAGTTTTTAGTATGCTTATTAATGGAAAATACATTCGACAAAGCTCTGCAGCCCAAAAGATGAACTTACTTTTAAAACCACAGCAATATATCTCATCGAGGACAAAGAGACTTGTCATCAGTGAACATTACAGCAGTTCCTATACCTGATGGTATAGTGTGGGACAAGGTTGATTTCGATGTATTTGGTCCGACTGAAATTTTAAAAATTCCTCAATTATTTAAAATATCATTAAGTGATATCATTACCTCAAGTACATTTTCCGATGATTGGGATTTTGAAACTGTTAATAACATGTTATCTGATTTGGAAAAATCTGCTGCATTTTCTAATAGTGAAATATTGGAAGACATGTCAGATTTCGAAGCTATGTATTGTTATCAACATTATGGTCATCATTTTCTGCATAAATCTGCAAATCCTAGAAATGTGTTCACATACCACCAGTGGGAACATTGTCCAACACCGCCGAAAGGCAGTTCAAAAACATTTACACAGAAGTTTCCATATTTTTCAGGGTTTGATATGTCTGACACAGCCTCATACTATTATAAGTTTGCACCAACATCAGCACAGAAAAATATGTTGACAAACACCAAACAGATTTACTCTGCTTCCTTTATTGCCCAGTTGTCCGAACAAGGTTACGACTTGTGGAAAGACACCATAGACCTAAAATCAGTCTGGGGTACCAGGGAATGGCAGGTACAAGGGACAGAAGCTTTGTTCAGAGCATGCCTCATCCCTCAACCAATCATGTTTTTGAACGAGACAGTGCAACAGACGTCTTGCCTTGGACTAGCCAAGAACAAAGACTTGAACACGCCTCGGTTGCCGACTCCATCCCACACTGAGCTCAACAAAATATCACAGGAAGAAATTACAGTAGAAGACATCATACAATACAACAGATCAGACCCCGATTGGAAAAAATGGTTGATTTGGCCCACATACACTAATAGTTGTCAGGCAAGATTCATGGGTAAAACCGAAGGGTTTAGTATCCATAGGCCAGATCCACGTTATGTACAAAGACAACATCCAGGGGTAGTGACATCCTACAGTGTTGGGAAGTTGTGCCTTGATTGGCTAAAAACCTCAACACTCACACAGGTGAAACAACACTTATCCTTACTGTCACAGGATGTGGATCTTAGGGATTTTTTAATGGGTCCCTGGAAGCCACGTCAGAAACTTTTCTATTATGCTGTCTACAATGAAATTTGGAAAATATCACAACAAGAGGCCGCAGAGAGATTACGGGAAATAGACGTATAAATCTAGAAAAATCTCGAGCAGTGTTAGACAATGGGTTAACTACATTGACCTCCAGGATATATTCCTTAGGCAACATTGTATCTTCTGCGATAGACATACTAGAACAAGATTCGGCCATATTAGAACATGGGCAATCACAGTTACGTTCTATTATGTTGTTAAGCTGGACGCTGCAATCTTTGCGTGCAGGCTACGTGCCTTGGCGTTTTAGCAACAGCACGTCTATGTTTTCTGAATACAATCTAACCGATAAACAGATAGAAATGGCACAAAGGGGAGCAAAATATACAATGCTGCATATCGAAAAACTGGATAGATTACCATTCACAGTGGCAGAATCACTGTCTACAGAATGGCTAATCCATGGCCACATAACTCTACCGGTCACTACTTTTCAGTTTCAATATTGCCTTGAACAAAAGCAGGCAGGCAGATATGAAGAAATGGGTAAGGAATACATTAAGGAATCTTGGGAATTACCATACAGATTTCGATGCCGGACTAGGGATCGAGAAGTGTTTCTGAGCGGTACAAGCTGCGGGAATGCTTTAAGTGGATCACTCATATGCCAGGATATTATGTTGCACGGAGCTTGTAATGGTTCTGTAGCAAACCTGTCCTGTCATTTGAAGGGTGCCCCAGCTGCAGTGATTACTCCAGTATTCAGGCTACTTTCAAATGGGAGTTACTTGATGCTGAACAGTCAAGGCTGCTGTGGCATGCTCCCGGGCATCGCATATCTGGTAACCGTGAGCTCCAGGGTTACTTATTGTATGCAAGTATTGTTTCCACTGACAAATACAGTCAGGGCGGCGCAGTTATGGCCTTCACTGAATGTTTCCTTAATACGGTTTGATACTCTAAGCAGAATGAAAGCCATGCTTCTACAGAAGTCTGTGCCCTTAACCACCGCTCGAGAGACTTTTGATCTTCAACTTGCAAGGTCTTCGGCAGAGATACAGGAACTCATTCATACTAACTGCCCTTTCCATTTCGCAGATATGGTAAATCGTATCTTTAACATGTCTGATACGACAGGCATTGTCCACCTATTTAAGACCATAGGTTCTGGACTTCTGAGCACCTTTCAGACGGTACTTGGAGTTATACCAAACTTCATACATTCCGTATTCGGAAGCATCTTTGGAGGACTTCAGCTGATCCTGTTTCTAATAGCAGGTATCCTGATTGTTTTCTATCTGCTACGCAATGGACGTCCCAGTCACAAAGGCGATGGAAAGAACACTCCTGGAGCGTAAATACCGTGACCGCATGGTACAACTTCTAGGCACACCTCGCCTAAGAGAACTAAGTGAATCTTGGTTCTTGTCATTTCGACCGGTCTGGATAGACTGCATCTTACCTGTCCTCCGATGCCTGTTTTGCGGAGAATAATGCGTGTTAGACCTGTGTTTGACACTCCCATCATGTGCACAACCGGACTTGAATGCGTTACTGGACCCGATAACGGCCCATGTTCTACAGTGTCCTCAGCGTATTCCAATGTTGATGGCGGCATTCCTTGAGCCCCCACAGGTTGTAACAGCACCTGTTGGTATGAACACCGGCTCCTCCACTGACACCCAGGCTTTGGACGGCGCACAAGCTGCCCCAGCACTGGATGTGGACAGCGTGGAACATCTGTGCTCAATTGATGTGCTCTGCGAGGTGCTACAGGGGCCGTCTACTGCGGAAGCGAGCAACGAAGATGTTGCGTCTACCAGCCAGGACACATAAACATTTGAACTCATTTGGCTCGTCGTGTGCTGGGAAAAATTCGCCCTTTTTAAAACAAGCTCAAATTTGGAACTATGGAACTAAATTGACATTCCTTTAATTTTTGGGGCATACATGGCTTTATAATGCTTATAGTGATCCAGACTATATCAACGGACATTTTAGAGCTAGGGCTTGCAACATTTTTTAAAAATCGTTTTTTAATTTTTTTAGAAATTTTTAAACATTTTTAGTTCAAAAGATGTTTTTATAAACTTTGTGCGTACCACTATCTAGTAATGTTAGTAGTTATAGTAATAGGTTACATATGTCGTCCATTCGGAAGAGGAGTGGGTGTTATATTCCATATAGGTACCCTATATAGGCGCAGGTAACATCGCAACCTTTCACCTACATCCGTCCCTACATTACATACATAACGGTTCTTAAGCACTGACCTTTTACCTAGATATGACACTGCACCCAGAACGCGGGTTTTTCCCTGGTTTGATTCTCATACATTATGCATGAGGCTTCTTGGAAGCACAGCAGGACAAACAGTAGGCTTACCATCTCCTGTATAATATCTCTGAATAGAGTTCAGGCCCGACGTCATCCTTTATGCCGACACAGTAGGACCCCTGGGGAGACCTATGGGTATATATACAACACATCTTGCTTAGGAAGATAGAGGAGACCGTGACTTCCCGGCTGACACACTGACCAGAGACGCTGAGGTTCCTGCATGCAGACGCTCCAGCTAGCAGTGGTCTAACATCCATCGCGGGGTGTCCAACTCGAGACCAGGATGGGGTCCCATATTCTCTAACTGTCAGGTAATGGGGTGGACTAGATCCTAGAGGGATTCTTGGCATAACACCTACATAGAAGCTAGGTACATTTAGGTACATCTAGTTAGGGAGACATCGTAGGAGTACGCACTTTTTATCATGCGTTTTATGTACTTGTATATATTCATGATTTCTGCAAGATGGTAGAACTTTACCATCCTTTTACTTTCATAGTATTGCTAATCATATATCTCTGCTACTGTCTAATGGTTGTTGCAGCTCATCTATTATACACTGGAATAACAACTGTTCAATAAATACTTATTGAAACGCCTAGCCTGTTTATTCTGTGTAACTCTCTGAGATAAACTAAGTCAGCACGAGTGACTGAGCGAAAGGTAGTATATTGTTTACACGATTCTGAGGGATCAGGGTTGTCATGTTCTGAGGTTGCCAGAATCTATTCTCTCTGTGATAAGAGGAGATTATAGTGGCACTGTGAGCTAGCTAATACAGACAGGCTAACGTATCCGGTCGGGGTGCACGGAATCCATCCGCCACCAATCCCACAGTTTATGTTATCCAAACGCGCAGATCCTGTATAGGTAATATAGGAACTACACGACAAGATGTGCATAGTAGGGTGTTTGGATGAACTGGCCTCTCCTTTGAAACCTCTCTCCCAGATAACAGGGTGTGCGTAGTAGGCTGTATGAATAGACTAGCCGCTTCTTTGAGCCCTCTCTCTCAGATGACAGGTGTGAGTAGCAGGGTGTGGGGAGGGACTGGCCTCTCTGCTGAGACCTCTCTCTGCAATGAAAGGTGTACATAGCAGGGTGTGGGGAGGGACTGCCCTCCCCTTTTAGATCTCTCTCTCAGTTGAGTATGCGTAATAGGGTTTGTGGAGGGACTGGCCTCTCTGCTGAGACCTCTCTTTGTAATGATAGGTCTGCATAATAGGGTGTGGGGAGAGGCTGCTCTCTCCTTTTAAACCACTTTTTCAGATGACACATCTGTAGAGGCACTGGCCTCTCTGCTGAGACCTCTCTTTGTAATGATGGGTGTGGTTAGTAGCATGAGGAGATGGACTAGACTCAATTTACAGATCTCTCTCTCAGATGACAGATGGGCATAGTAGGGTGTAGGGAGGGACTGCCCTCTCCATTTAGCACTCTCTCTCAGATGATGGGTGTGTATAGTAGGGTGTGTGGAGGGACTAGCCTCTGTTGAGACTTCTCTTTGTTATGATAGGTGTGCATAGTAGGGTGTGGGGAGGGACTGCCCTCTCCTTTCAGACCTCTCTCTCAGATGATGGGTGTACATAGTAGGGTGTGTGGCAGACTGGCTTCTCCGCTGAGACCTCTCTCTGTAATGATAAGTGTGCATAGTAGGGTGTGGGGAGGGATTGGGCTCTCCTTTCAGAACTCTCTCAGATGACGGGTGCTAGTAGTAGGGTGTGGGGAGGGACTGACCTCTCTGGTGAGATCTCTCTCAGGGTGTGCATGGTAGGGTGTGGAGAGGAACTGGCCTCTCATTTCAGTGGAGAAGTGTGGCTCAATGGTTAGAGCGGCAGACCCTGATGCAGAGATCTGGCCCGGGACCAGGGTTCTATTCCCGCCTCGGCGGGTCTTGGGCTCAATTTCCTCGGACCTGATAATTCTCGCCTCGGTGCCTATTCTAATCATGGGTCCCACTCTGCAACTCTGGGCAATAGCTTGCTTAATCTCCACAACGGCCCCAACAGCGCTGGGATGCCTGGCTTCACCTTGGAGGTGCCCAGGAGTGGACATTTCACAGGGAAAAGCCAGGAAGGGTTCCACAGCGGTATGCGTACAGCGCCGGGACACCCCTTTGGGGGTATAAGTGCGCTTTACAAGTACAAATTTCATTTCAAATTTCATTTCAGACCTCTCTCTCAGATGATGGGTATGTGTAGTAGGGTATGGGGAGGGCCTGTCCTCTCTTTTTAGACCTCTCTCTCAGATGACGGGTATGCATAGTAGGGTATGTGGCGGGACTAGCCTCTCTTAAGAGACCTTTCTCTGTAATAATAGGTATGCATAGTAGGGTCTAGGGAGAGACTGCCCTCGCCTTTTAGACCACTCTCTCAGATGCCAGGTATATATAGTAGGGATTGTGGACGGGCTGGCCTCTCTGCTGAGACCTCTCTCTGTAATGACAGGTGTGCCTAGTAGGGTGAGGGGAGGGACTCGGCTCTCCTTTCAGACCTTGCTCTCAGATGTTGGGTGTGTAGAGGGACAGGCCTCTCTGCTGAGATCTCTCTCTGTAATGATGGGTGTGCGTGGAAGGGTGTGGAGAGGGACTAGCCTCTCCTTTCAGACCTCTCTCTCAGATGATGGATGGTGGACGTAGTAGGATGTGGGGAGGACTGTCCTCTCCTCTCCTTTTAGACCTCTCTCTCAGATTACTGTTGTGCATAGTAGGGTGTATGGAGAGACTGACCTCTGTCCTGAGACCTCTCTCTGTAATGATAGAAGTGCATAGATCTTACCCAGAATCTCCTGCAAACCTCAAATTTAGCTACAAATCGCATTTTCATCACATTTCTGTGTGGAAAAGTTGTGGGATCCCGGGCCGGCACCAACTTCCTACTAACTAGCATTCCCCCAGGTTTCCCGATAAAAAATGCTACCTCACTTGTGTGGGTCGGCCAAGTGCCCGTGACAGGGAAGGGCCCAAAACGTATTGTGGAGACATCAAAATTATCTATCACGAAACAACCAGGTTTTGCATGGGGGTCACCTGTGTTTTTGGACCCGTGCTCAGGGGCCATCTAGGGACACCTACCAATCCTAGACATTTCTTAAAACTAGACACCCATGGGCGTCAAGGGAGGTGTGGCTTGCATGGATCCCCCAATGTTTTCTTACCCAGACTCCCCTGTAAACCTCAAATTTAGCTAAAAAATTAAATTTTCTTCACATTTCTGTGTGGCATCACTGTGCCGGCTGTTGCCCCATATCTGCCCCACTGGGGGGACTGTGCACATTATTTTAGGGGGATGGGGGCATTGGCATTCCCATTCTGGGTTAGCTCCCACCCTTACGGAAAGAAAAAAATAGTCACTGGTGGCTAGTTAGTGGGCTTTCTGCTCCCCGAGGAGGCAGGATGGGGCTGTACCCTATCTGCCCCCTAGGGGGGGCAGAAAGACTGAATTGACTGGGGGTACAAAAGTCCTTGTGCAAGGGGCCACTGCACACTCCCTGGTGTCTAGTGGTGGATTTCTGCTCGGGGATCTCCCTCCTGTGGCAATCCTCAAGCAGAGATCCACTAGGGAAAGGTACCATTGAAAGGGGAAGATTGTACCCTTTCCAATGATACCTCTCCTCTGTGCTTCAGTGCTTGGGGGGCTGAGATAGCCCCATGAGCACCAAAGCAGTGAAAGCGAAATGAGCCAATCGGCTTATTTCATATTCACCTTCAATGTAATGACGCCAGTGCACCATGCGTGCGTTCATCATTACATTGAAAAAAAAATGCCTCAAGTGGCTGGGGAAGCTCTTCCGCAGCTCCTGAGGCTAAAACAAAACCCATGAAATTCCTCTGCTGTGAACAGCAGAGGGATTTCGTGGTTGTGTGCAGAGAATGGAACAGTTTCATCCTGAGCATACGACCACAGCGGCTTAGAATTGAACCATTCTGTCCTCAGCACCCAAAGGATTAGGAATCAAGACAGAAATTACCCAAAGGCAAAGGATTTTTGGGAGGCTGTCAATGGGAATTCCAGTAGCTTCCAGTATTATGGGATCAAACCAGTCACGGCTGGCAAGGCTCGTGGGTGGCGAGGCAAGCAGGTCGCGCAGGGGATTAAGGGCCGCGCATATTTTTATTTTTTTAAATGTAAAAATAAAATAAACTTACTGTTGCGCTGGGTCCTGCGTCTTCACTGTTGCTTTTCTCTGGACGGAAGCACAGCCAGGCCCCACTAACCAATCACAACGCTGCATGCAGAGTTGTGATTGGTAGGCACCCAGGCTCCCCTGACCAATCACTACGCTGCAATGCAATGTTGTGATTTATTGAGAGCGTCCTGGTTGGACGCTCAACCAGGGAATGGGAGCCTGGGCTTGTTCTCCATGCAGGCTGTAATGCAGCCTGCATGGCGAAAGGGTAAAGTGTGCATGACTAGTTTGGGCGGCCTGAGAGGGCCAACCAAATAGTCATTGCGCACTTAGGAGTTATCATACCACTGCTCCCCTGCCCTTATCCAAGCGCAGAGAAGCCGACCCCACCCGCCGGCCCACAAAGCAGCAGAAAACGTCAATAAGCATAAAATGATAATAACTTGAAGTTATTATCATTTTATGCTTCTTTGCACTGCTTAAAAGCAGTGGGGGGGAGCTCCTCCGCCATAGCGGAGGAGCCGCCACTAGTTCAAACACATTAAGGCACACCCACGAAATGGAGACTGTGAATTGGAGTTACAGAGATGTGAATCTAAGATGATTATCCTATTGGGCTCTGAGCGACCATGGGGTCATAATCTTGATGCGGAACTCCACGTGCAAATTCAGTGGTTCCCTGGACAGTATGCGTCCTGTCAAACAGAGCACAGTATGGGGCTCATGGTGCATAGTAGGCTCTAAATGATTACCCTGTGAGACATGAAGAGTTTATCGGCCATGTGACATTGATTAGAGATCGCACACAAACATTAGAAGTGCTCTATCTCCATTCAGTCGATATGTGATTGAGTTAAACTGGTTGAATCATTGATCATTTTTATAGCATTGAAACCATCATAGTGAATGAGCATTGAAACCATCATAGTGAATGCCTATACCTTAATGATAATTTGAAAAGTATTTGAGTATGCAACACTGTCAGTGATAGATCAGCTACTGCCACCATGAATTTGATTTTCTTACAGTATGACACTTTATAAAGCCAATTTGTACAATTGCATGATAAGGTCGTATATTGATTAGAGATTGAACCAGTTCCTTGCTTAATTTACACAAAATGACCCATTGCACTATGTATGTCTCATGTTGAAACACACAATACTCAAGGACACTATTGGATTGCCATTATTAAGATACATAATGATCGGCCCATATGTATAGAACCCTTTGGGACAAATTGCATCCTGAGGAGAGCAAATAGCTATACTAGAGTTCTGATAATTAACATGCTATCATGGATCCATTATGCTAGCTAGTATTACAATTGTATTTGTGTCATGGCACCTCTTTATGGAGGAGAAAGAAAAGGATTCCATATGCATTGTGTTGAAATAATAGCTGTATGCCACAAACAATAAGCGGCTGTGTCACTAACACAGCCGATCCTTCCTAGCTCAATGTGCTATTACATAATTTGTTGTCATGAGAACATTGAAGTGAACATGGTTGGAGTTTAATTGCACTGTGACACTTTATAGCTTTTTGGAAATTGGATTGAGCATGAATATTGGAACTAGGAATTTAATTTGCACTATGACACTTTATATAGTTCAGTTGCTGCTAACCACTGCAGTGAAAACAGAAAAGTGAATATGATTGAAGCAGGTTTGAACTGTGACACTCTACCTACATGCAAATTGGACTGCGTAGCATCACAGACGATGTTAGAATTTAATTTATACTTTGACCCTTTTATGTGTGGATACAACGTAAACAATCCAATACACATGGTATGATATGAGGATAGTCCTTGACATGAAATGAAAGAAATCAACTCATCTTTGTTGACGATACAATACTGGGACTGTGTTAGGTATGAAGAGAAAAGAATTAATCAATTGATTCAGCTCGATCTGAAATGCTGCTATTTAAACTAGCTGCTTTGAAATGTTTACAATTGATTATTGTTGATACTGATTTGCACTGTGATACTGTATGGTCAGATGTGGAAAGCAATTGGTTTCACCCGCTTTGACAGTGAAGTGTCTGGGACTAGGTCTGAGAAAGAATATGTGGTGAGGAAAATGTAAACAGAAACATGAGATAAGAACCACAATAAGAGGTGTGAGGGACGTGCAATAGATGTATATAAAATATTGAACAATGGAGTTTCAAAGTTTTAACTGTCATGGTGCAGGCAAACTGAAAGAGTAAGAGGCATATGCATCAATATACTGATTTGCGATTCCCAAATTGCGAATATTACCGACTCGCAATTTGCGAGTCGGAAATTGCAATGCATCAAAAAATTCGCCTTTTTTTAGCGAATCGGTATAATTCGCAATCGCTATTTGCGATCTCGAAATAGCGACTCGCAATTTTTGCGATTACGCTACTTGTGACTCGCTAATAGCGAATCTGAGAATCCGATGCAGCATGATGATGTCACAATCAGGAAGTGAACCATCCCATGCTGTTACCTGTGTGCTGAGAGTGAGGAGGAGGAGGCAGACTGCAGGAGAACAGCACTAGGAAGACATTTGGGACAGCTGAACCGGTCCAATTATCCAGCATGGCATCAGAAACACCCCAGAAGCAGCGCAAAAGAAAGCTGAAATTCAGTGAAAAGGAGTTGGAAATGCTAATAGAGGAAGTTGTGAAGAGCCATGAAAAACGTTTTGGCAAACAGTCACTGCAGGTCTCAGAGTCCGAAAGAAGAAAATTATGGCTGGGAATCCAATAAAAAATCAGTGCTGTGGGGGTCACACAGCGCTCCATACCTGATTTGCGCAAACAGTGGTATGACCTGCGGAGCCGGGCCGAGGAAAGGGTTGCTGCAAGGCTAGCTGAAGCAAAAAAAAACAGGAGGAGGACCATCCACACAAACAGACCCCACAGCCCTAGAGGTCCTTGTGGAGTCCACCCTTCAGCCTGAGGCTGTTGTTGGAGTGACGTCGATCGATTTCTCTGCACTACCCAGTACCTCCCAAGGTAAGATACATGCAAATGACCATACAATGTTAGAATTGCTAAACATACTCCATATGTCAGACCTGGCTTAGTGTAGAAAATAGTATTCCAGACCATATTTTACTTGTACACACAAATGCATTATGGGACTAGCATTCAGCAACTCCAAATGGGAAGGCAAGTGGGTAGCAAACCAGCATAGTTGCAATTAATTGTGACAAGCAGGTTTAATCTCCACACACAGTGTGTTGAGAAATAACTTTATTTAACAATACAATGTACAAAATTAAATACATGTCCAAATATGCAAACTAAAAATGCACTGTTTAACATCACAGATGCACCTGAGCAGGAGCCAGATGACAGTGAAGGCCATGCATCCCCGGAGAGTGAGTCACAGTCAGGAGAAGACATTACAGTGTCACCATCATCCACAACACCTGCTCCCACAAGACACAGAATCACAGTGGCACCATTGCCTGCATTAGAAACAGAGGATGAGAGCCAACCTGACCCTCCAACAGCACAGCCTGTGCAGACACCCACATCAAGACGATGTGTCCAGGTGCAAAAGTAGGAATTCCCGCATCAGGAAACGCAAGGCAGCTGCACAGATGAGAGCTGAGGAAGGTGACAATTCAATGTCCTTTGGTGGCCTGCAGAACGCAATGTTGAGGGTACAGCGCCTGCAATGTAAACACATGCGTTCAATGCAGGCACACCTTTCATCTCTTGCAAGCAACATGGGAGAGATTAGTGACAGCATAAAACAGATCACAACAGCTGTGCAGGAAGGTCACAGGGAAACAAATCAACACTTTGGTGAGATGACACTAGCACTCAGGGACTTAAATAAGGTGATACAAGAAGACCAGGTGTCCCATCGCAAAAGACACCATCAATTTCTTGGACACTTGGATGGATACACTAGGGCCATCAGCTAAGCACAACAACTGCACAACTATCCGACGTGCTGTAGGCATGCAGTTGGAATTTACTCATTGCTGCGGCGATGTGGCCAGGGGTCTGATACAGGTCACCAGTGCTGTGGAGCAAATGCAAACTACTTCTGTTGCTGCCAGTAGTGTCATGGGTGGAGGGGATAGTGAGGATGGCTCCAGCTGCAGTAGCAGCATGGCGTCAGTGACTGAATGCAGGAGGCGCAGCACACGGAACACTCCAGTATCAGAGTGCTCAAACATGGATGTGTCACAACTCCCAGAACGGGCAATGGGAGTGAGTGGACGCTGAAAATAGTGTGGACATGAGCACCGCAATGTGTTTTGGTGAGGTAACTGTTGGACTTGGCCCTTTTTGAAGGGTCATCCCTGAACTTCTTGCCTTCCTCCTGTATTTTTTCTTTCCTGTTGTTGGCTATTTTATGACTCTGGGCACTTTACCACTGCTGATCAGTGCTAAAGTGCATATGCTCTCCCTATGGTAAATTGATGTATGGATTAGTGACCCCATGATTGGCTTATTTGGTTTACTTGTCAGACCCTAGTACAGTGCACTGCGTGTGCCCGGGGCTTGTAAATCAAATGCTGCTGGTGGGCTTGCAGCACTGGTTGTGCCACCCACAGAAGCAGCCTGTAAAAGTGTGTCTCAGGTCTGCCATCGCAGAGCCTGGGTGCAGTCTGGTACTGCCATGTTGACTGGGCAAGTACACCCACTTGCCAGTCCCTAAACCTTCCCTTTTCTGCATATTAGTCACCCCTATGGTAGGCCCAAGGGCAGGGTGCATTGTAGGTAAAAGGTAGGACATGCCCTGATGTGTGTGGCATGTCCTACTAGTGAATTACAGCCATTTTCGTTTTTCACTATTGCAAGGCTACCTGTTCCCCATAGGCCAGAATGGGCAGTTTGATTATTACATCTTATAATCCTAACTGACCCAGGGAACTAGGTAGACATTCGAGTTTAGTATGCTTGAACTCAGAATGATAAAATACATCTTTTAGTGAAGTTGGTTTTAACATTCTGTGTTTGAAAATACCACTTTTAGAAAGTAGGTATTTTCTTGCCTAACTATCCAAGCCTGCCTCTGCTAGGTTGTGTATTCCTTGTCTGGAGTTTGAGTGACAGGGGCTGGGGGATTCCAGGAGACAGGGTGAGTCAGCACAGGGCTGAATAGAGAGATCTGCATGTAGATGGGTGGGAGGATTGCACCTGGGACCTGAATAGGACTGTGCCTTCCCTCCACAATGCTGGCTCCACCTTCTGTGGTGTGTCTGATGTCCCTGGCCTACACTGTGAAAGGAAAGAAGGAGTCTTGTCAACAAAGTGCTCCAGGACTGACCAGAACTGGTTTGGACTAGGCAAAGGCCTCTCTGCCTTCAGAGGACAAAGGATTTATGGGTATAAATACTGGGGCCCAGACCCCAAGACTTTAGATCACTTTTGGGAAACAAGAAGAACCTTTGCTGAGGAGAGGAACCAGAGAAACTGAGGAGGAGACTATTCCTAAGCTGAGTGCTGTTTGGGGGATTGCCCTGCAGTGGTTGCCTGACTGCCAAAGAAAGGAGAAAGGACTTTGTGCTACTTTCAATTCAACTTGTAAAGGATCTCCAAGGGCTTGAGATAGAGCTTGCCTCCTGCTGAAGCCTCAGGGACAACAGACTTCACCCACCAGCTCCCCAAGAGTTCTTTTGAAGTGCCTGCTGTTGCGTTGGGCCTTCTGAGGGACTGCGTGTCGCAAGGAGCTGGAAGCGCGATTCACGAAGAAGAAGCGTGACGCCGCTGCAGCAGCTGTTGTCGCATCACTGAAGAAGGGTGTCGCCGCTGCCGCTGTCGCTTCGCAGAAGCGCCTCGCATCGCCGGAGAAGAGTGTCGCCGTCGCCTCAGACGCCGTCGCATCATCCGAGAAGCGTGTCGCCGCCGCAGCCGCTGTCATCGCATCACTGAAGAAGGGTGTCGCCGCTGTCACATCGCATCGCCAAAGCGCCTCGCAGCACCGGAGAAGAGAGTCGCCGTCGCATAAGACGCCGTCGCATCACCGGAGAAGCGTGTCGCAGGGCCTGTCGCGGCTCAGAAGAATCGTTGAGTCACCGCACGGCCGTTGGGCGTGCACGCATCGTGTTGCATCAAGAAGAAGACGCCCTTTTTGTTTCATTGCACCGGATCTTCATCGCATCACGGCGCTGCTGGTCGCATCGCCACGGAAGCGCAGTAAGAAACCGATGCATCACCTCCCCACGCGGAGAAGAACCGACGCATCCCCTATGCAGCAGTAGGGACCCGACGCATCACCGTTCTTGCGTGTAAGGAACCGACGCATCACCTTCCCTGCAACACTTTCGTTGTATAGCGTTATGCATCCAAAGGTACATTGAACTCAAAGTGTCGCATTTACCATCTAAAGAGAACTAAGCTAATTCTACCATTTTTAAGTACAGTATTGTGGATTTTTGTCGTTTGTGGTCTTGTGTTAAGTCTATATAAAAATACTTATTTTTATACTACAACTTGTGTGGTGTCCATCTGTAGTGTTGTCACTGGGTTACTGTATGTGTTCACAAATGTTATACACACTGCCTCTGAGATAACCCCTGCTACCAAGGGGGTGAGCAGGGGTTATTTTAGGAGTGTACCCCCTTACCCTGACTAGACGCAAGGGTCCCTATTTGGTCAAAGGTACCTACCTCTGCCAACTAGAGACCCCCAAATCTAACATTGGTGGTCAGCGGTGAGGATTCTGGACTAGCATTTGTGACTCATATACAGTGATTGGTGAACACTACTAGTGAGTGCAGACCAAACGCGACCACATACTTTTGGTAGATTGTTTTTCCTGGGATTTTATATTTTTGCCAAGAACTGCCAAGTTTAACCACAATGGATAAAGCAGCATCCATAGCATCGGTTAATTTTGATTGGGAAGAGGAGAAACTAGAATGCTACAATGTGAGACAGCTAAAGCACTGCTGCAGGAAATTTAAAGTTGCTATGACCGGTCTCACCAAGAAGAATGAGTTCCAAAGGGTGCTGAGGACCTGGGTCGAAGCAAGGAATACCCCTGAGAATGAGGAGGGGGCTGAGAATGCAGATGAGCAGCTGGATGGGCCATTGGGTCCAGGGGGGAGGAGAGCAACTTCCCCAGTGGGTAGCAGTGTTTCTGCCAAGGGCCTGTCCCCAGAGGAGTTGGAGGACAGATAGAAAAGTAGAATGCACGAATTGGAGCTGTCTAAGCTCAAATTGGGTGGGCAGTTGGAGTTGGAGAATAGGAAATTGGCCCTAGAGGAAAAAAGGATGCAAATGAAGCATGAGTTGAGAATGAGGGAGCTTGATTTAGAGCTCGAGAGGCTGGAGGCCATGAGTGTCTCAGCCCAGCAACAAGAAATGTGTGTAGCTCAGAGAGTGAGCTTTGCTGAGTTGGAGGTGGAATCCAGCTCAGATGGTGGCAGCAATATTGAGTTATCAAGTTCTGAGGGAGTAGTACGCACACCCAGAGATGTGGCACTTGACTTGGAGGGGGTTGATTTATGCCAGGAGGTTCAAGGACGTGAGGTAGCTCCGGTGGTGCACAGTGTCCCTGAGATAGATTGGAGAACTGGCCCAAGGGTTCATGGCCCTAGTGGTGGGAGGGACACTCTACTGACTCTAGATGAGAGGTGCAGGGAGAGGGGTTCCCCCAGGGTTGAAGTCCTGGTGTGTGAGTGTGAAGACCGCCCAGAAGAGTGTGGGTTGTGTGACAGAGACAGTCAGATACTGTCCTGCCAATCTCAAGAGAGTGGTGTGGAGTACGTGTGCGAGGCACTGGATGGTGAGGTAAAGGATAGTTTGGTTAACCCTTATAGGGGGCTGTGTGATCCAATTGTGAGAGAGCATATTGTAAGTCCCTGTTTTCCAGAGCTATGCCAACACCTGTTGGAGAGTGAGTTCTCTGACCCCAGGGAGCTCACCAAGGAGGCAGACCTCTGGCTGCGTGTTAGAGGATCTGAAGAGGTATCTGGGGGTGATCCGAAAGAAGGTGGCTCAGGCTTCTCCCAACCAAGTGAGGTGGGGGAAGAGGTTCAGAGTAGCCCAGCTAGGTCCCAGTGTAGTGGGAGGGGTGTAGGGACTCACGTCCTGTCTCGGTGAAGAAGGAGTGAGTGTGGGGCTGCATGTCCCAAGGTGCCCGAAACCCAGTCTCAGGGCCTGGATGGTTCTTTAAGGGAACACCAGGTAGGGAGCCTAGGCTATCCTGATGGGCCGCCCGTTGAGGGAGATCCCCTAGTGTCTAGTGAGCTGGGAGTGTCTGTAAGCTGGCCTCCATCAGTTCTGGAGTCTGGCAGTGCCACTCCTAAGGGAAGCGTGCAGAAGTCCAGAGTGAGGGGTGAGAGGGGGGAAGAGTCCCCAGTGGAAGAACCAGTGGGTCAGGGACCAGCCAGAAGGGCTGAGTCACCGGTGAATGACCATGGTAACACCACTTCTGTCCTGGGGGATCTTCACGCGCTGTCAGATGGACAGGGGTTGGGAGATCTGCGCCAGGCAGACTGTCATACGACACATGAGTTGTGTGTCACCCTCGGGGGGGCATATGTGCTCCCAATGAAGTCCTGGTGCGCAGGGCAAGTGTTCAACCGCAGGGGTTGGTCCCTGGGTTGGGAAGCCAGGTTTAGGTGTTGTCTGACCTGGAGGGTGGGACAACTGTAAACCGTGTCCTGACCGGTTCGTCTTCTGGGAGTACCGCTCCTCATGGGAGGGAGCAGTACTCTGGAAGTGGGTGCAGAGGGAGAGAGTCCTCGCCTCTGACCCCGGTTCAACTGGCGGGTTTACACCATAGGTTGGAGGGCCAGGTTCGGGGTGTCCCCCCTGACCTGGATGCCCAGTTGCAGGATAGAACCCCTGAACTGGTGGGCGAATTGAGCAGGATACCTGCCACAGGTGCCCTGGCAATTCTGGAAGGGGGTACCACTCCAGGTGGGAGGGTACAGAGCCCCAACAAGGAGGAGGAGGACCGGGTGTGGGAAAGCCAACCCCAGTCTCCTGTCCAGCCACCGGTTATAGGCCCGGGGCTGGTTGGTCAGTGCCAGGATGCCATACCTGACCTGACAGGAGGGAGAGTGGACAAGGGATGCAAAGCACCTGGGGCTACTGCCCCCCGCTCTCAGACGCCACAGAGGTTTGAGAGCCCGGAGAGGCATAAGGCCTGGGTCTCATCCCTGACCACTGTCAGTGGCCACTGTGGCTGTCTGTCTGTTTGTTGGGACACACCTGGGAGCAGGCTAAGGTTAGGTGCTGCACAGGTAGTGTCCACAGGTGAGGAGAAGGGTTCCCCATGGATTAGCTTGGTGGGCCCTGAGAGTATGGACAGAGGGATTCCAATAGGTTCAGATTGGCATAGAACTGGAGTGTGCCCCTGCAGTTGCGGGCCAGGTCCAGGTTCTATCCCCCAAAGCAGGGAAGCCCATCAAGGTAGTGATTGGTGTACCCTGCGTTTTGGCTGGTAGGGGGTTGTGTTGGACTTGGCCCTTTTTGAAGGGTCATCCCTGAACTTTTTGCCTTCCTCCTGTATTTTTTCTGACCTGTTGTTGGCTATTTTATGACTCTGGGCACTTTACCACTGCTGATCAGTGCTAAAGTGCATGCTCTCCCTATGGTAAATTGATGTATGGATTAGTGACCCCATGATTGGCTTATTTGGTTTACTTGTCAGACCCTAGTACAGTGCACTGCGTGTGCCCGGGGCTTGTAAATCAAATGCTGCTGGTGGGCTTGCAGCACTGGTTGTGCCACCCACAGAAGCAGCCTGTAAAAGTGTGTCTCAGGTCTGCCATCGGAGAGCCTGGGTGCAGTCTGGTACTGCCATGTTGACTGGGCAAGTACACCCACTTGCCAGTCCCTAAACCTTCCCTTTTCTGCATATTAGTCACCCCTATGGTAGGCCCAAGGGCAGGGTGCATTGTAGGTAAAAGGTAGGACATGCCCTGATGCGTGTGGCATGTCCTACTAGTGAATTACAGCCATTTTCGTTTTTCACTATTGCAAGGCTACCTGTTCCCCATAGGCCAGAATGGGCAGTTTGATTATTACATCTTATAATCCTAACTGACCCAGGGAACTAGGTAGACATTCGAGTTTAGTATGCCTGAACTCAGAATGATAAAATACATCTTTTAGTGAAGTTGGTTTTAACATTCTGTGTTTGAAAATACCACTTTTAGAAAGTAGGTATTTTCTTGCCTAACTATCCAAGCCTGCCTCTGCTAGGTTGTGTATTCCTTGTCTGGAGTTTGAGTGACAGGGGCTGGGGGATTCCAGGAGACAGGGTGAGTCAGCACAGGGAGATCTGCATGTAGATGGGTGGGAGGATTGCACCTGGGACCTGAATAGGACTGTGCCTTCCCTCCACAATGCTGGCTCCACCTTCTGTGGTGTGTCTGATGTCCCTGGCCTATACTGTGAAAGGAAAGAAGGAGTCTTGTCAACAAAGTGCTCCAGGACTGACCAGAACTGGTTTGGACTAGGCAAAGGCCTCTCTGCCTTCAGAGGACAAAGGATTTATGGGTATAAATACTGGGGCCCAGACCCCAAGACTTTAGATCACTTTTGGGAAACAAGAAGAACCTTTGCTGAGGAGAGGAACCAGAGAAACTGAGGAGGAGACTATTCCTAAGCTGAGTGCTGTTTGGGGGATTGCCCTGCATTGGTTGCCTGACTGCCAAAGAAAGGAGAAAGGACTTTGTGCTACTTTCAATTCAACTTGTAAAGGATCTCCAAGGGCTTGAGATAGAGCTTGCCTCCTGCTGAAGCCTCAGGGACAACAGACTTCACCCACCAGCTCCCCAAGAGTTCTTTTGAAGTGCCTGCTGTTGCGTTGGGCCTTCTGAGGGACTGCGTGTCGCAAGGAGCTGGAAGCGCGATTCACGAAGAAGAAGCGTGACGCCGCTGCAGCAGCTGTTGTCGCATCACTGAAGAAGGGTGTCGCCGCTGCCACTGTCGCTTCGCAGAAGCGCCTCGCATCGCCGGAGAAGAGAGTCGCCGTCGCCTCAGATGCCGTCGCATCATCGGAGAAGCGTGTCGCCGCCACAGCCGCTGTCGTCGCATCACTGAAGATGGGTGTCACCGCTGCCGCTGTCGCATCGCATCGCCGAAGCGCCTCGCATCACTGGAGAAGAGTGTTGCCGTCGCATCAGACGCCGTCGCATCACCGGAGAAGCGTGTCGCAAGGCCTGTCGCAGGTCCGAAGAATTGTTGAGTCGCCGCACGGCCGTCGGGCGTCCACGCATCGTGTCGCATCAAGAAGAAGACACCTTTTTTGTTTCATTGCACCGGATCTTCATCGCATCACGGCGCTGCTGGAAGCGCAGTGATGGAGCAAGGTTTCAAAAATGAAACTTGCTTGTACGCAATCCTCCTCATAGTATTAACTTATTAAATTGTATTGTCAATACTAACCTTTGCATTCACAAACAGAAGAGGGACAGAAGCTTGCTTATGTGTTTTACTAATGAATAACGCTTGTCTGTAATCCAAAATGTCCGCTAAAGCGCAGGAACTTCAATGCGCATGTCGCAACCTGATCACATGGTGTGACGTCTTTCTTTGCTTGGTGGGAAACTTCTGCTTCTGCGCAGTGTGCGCTAAAATGGCCGCTAAATGTTTTCACATGCTTAAGCTTGCTCTCATGTCATTATTAAATTGTCGTTTTCTTAATGCTACTAATGCAGGATATTATAATAATTAATGGGGAATAGAGTAGGGAAAGTGGGCATACAGTGAAACATTTTATTTGTGATTTTAATATTTTCTTCTTGCACTTTTAGTAATTCGTAAACTTGGGCCTGGGTTGGTGACTTGTAACTCGAGAGACAGATGGTTCTGCGCATGTGTCCTGTGTGCCTGCCAAGTGAAGTCAACTTGGACATCTCCCAAGGCCATGACCCATTGGCCGAAGATGCTGTACGGTGGACAAAATGATACTTTTCCCCTGTAAAATGTATAACATTTGTCGTGAGACGGGTGGGAAATAAAGCGAATGTATTAATTTGAAGGGGAGGGAACGTAAAGACAATAGGCTTTACAATTTAGGCCAAATCGATATGGTGCGAGAATCCACCCCCTGTCCCTGTCCAATCAGAAGTCGTGGCCCCATATTTTAGCAACATTAAGGGGAGGTACATGGGCGTAGAAGGGTATAATAGAATATAGCATTAGTTAATTAGTCAGAGCATGCTTTCACGAAGAACAGGCGTCCATGCTGCGAGAGAGCTCTTAGCTCCTTGCTGCCATGCTGATCGGTTGCTAACTGAATCCCTGTCCAGAAGAGGTCCTGAGGAGGGGGCGGCAGAGTCCATTAGAACGGGAGAATCGAGGAGAAGTCGAGTATCAGAGAGGGGAACGGCGCAGGCGTCGTCGTAGAGAGGTCACCGGTCCTGTCCTGATCCTGGAAGAAGTCTTTGCTCTTCATCCTTCCTGGGTCCTATCTTTTCCAACTCCTTGGCCAAGGGGCTTGGTTCTCGCATTTAGGTAACTATACTGCAACCTTTAGTTGCGCTGCTGTCTCTATTCTCTTCTTTTCCTTAAACACCGTCATTGATTAGCAAAATCATTTCTATGCTTTTTCTTGGGTATTTCAATCAAGTACCGTGTTTTCTGTATTTTACTCTGCTAAAACTTTAGATAAACATTTTAAAACTTCCTGACTCAGTGGTTATTTCAGAATTATGAACTATATTGAATGTCACTCATTTTAAATTTCCCAATTGGCAAAGGATCCATTGGTAAGTTATTACTCTTCAATCAGAAGGTAATTGGTAGCAGGGACTTTGATAATAGAGTACATCTGACACCCAGCGTAAGTATTAGTGTAGTATGAATGTATGGGCCCAAGTGAGTATATGGTGTATGAATGCTGTTGGCTAATATTGCGCTGGATCAGTTTTCTGGTAAGCAGAGGACGGTTATGGTTACTCTTTGTTAATTGGGTAATGAGAATTTTATTTGTATTTTTATGAACTAACATCCGCTTAAATTTTGAGTTGTTATATGTTGTCCAGAATACCCCGGGGGAAAAAGAATAGTGGGTGGCAAGTGGAAGCCATACTGCAGTGAGGTTATCTGTCAGGCAGAATTAGTACTGAGAAGTTAAGCAGGACTTTTAGTACTTGTTAGGGACTCTATGCGTGTGAGTAATAGCAAAAAGGGTACGCTGATAAAAATTTGATGTTATATCACCTAGTAAGGATAACATTGGAGAAGTAACAGGTACTTCTGGAGCTTGTGTGAAGAGTAGACGGAAGTGTTTTACTCGTAGTATATGTTTTAGTAAACGGAAAAGTTTTACTAAAGTGTGGAAGAAACTATCCTTTTCGAATTTAGAAGAAACTGGCACGATAGCGAATGTTTTATGTTGTTACTGAAATTTAATTAAGATTTATAGAGAAAATAAGTTTGCGTACATTTTTGTAAAGGGAGGGTCAGTTGCCGGAGAGGGAGCTGACGTCACAAAACGCCGCGCTGTGGTAGGTTGAAACAGCGGGTGTGGAAAAACCCTTGTAAAGGAGGGGTCAGTAGTCAGGAGTAGTACTGACGTCACAGGTGCCGCGCTGGGATTGGTTAAACCAGCGAGGACAGAAAAGAGCAGATTGTAAAGGAGGGGTTGACAGAGAAACGTCATCAAAAGGCCGCGCAAGGATTGGCTCGGAAATAAAAGATAGCAGACATTTGATTGGTCGAAATTATAGAAGCAAAATTCTTAGTGGATAAGGATTGGATGTTAAAACGCGATCCTACTTTAACAGGAACTCGTCCGGATAGGAGATTCCTAGGTTTTGCAGAATATAATTTTGTACACAGAAGATTAGATAGAATGTACGGAGAAAGGAGGAAAATGTCATTCTTACAAAAGATTAAGAATTATTTTAAAAAGGACAAACCAATCAAAACTAGAGAAGGAATTATTATTCCACCAGCTAAAACGCCAGCATCATTTATGATGATGGAGAGAGGTTATCATACTTGTGTATGGATGAAGAATTGGATAGAATACACCAAAAATGATGGAATATTAGCATTTCCCCAGAATGGCACGTTCAATGGGCGAATTCTTCAGAACTTGAGATTGAGGATGAATGACTTAGAACCCAGACCTAGATTAACTCAGTACGAAGCTCTAGAAGAATGGGAAACCGAAGCATTTGAGCGGGATAGATCTAGAAGTAATAGGAGTTACCCAGGATTTTTCCCCAGATATTTACGTGAGTCGAGAGAGGGTCAGATGAAACAATGGAGAAGGGTAATGATTACAGAAGAACTGTATCCATTATTCACAGAAGGAGAGAAATCAGGAGGCAAATGTACAGAAAAGACAAAACATTTAATGAGAAATGAGGAGTCTGAAGACGAATTTATGGAGGAAATGTTAAGAAATCCCCCACCATATCAGGAAGGGACAAGTGGATGCACCCCAAGTGCACCACCAAAAACTCCATTAGTGCCACAGGTAATGCATGAATTCACCACGAGTAGAATACTTCATGACAAAGAAAAAGAAGCCCTAGAAAAACCAGAGCAGAATTAATACAGAAAATAACCCAGATAAAAGTACATCCTGATTCGTTGACCATACCTGTAACAATTGGTCCAGTAGTTCCATTATATGGTACTCAGGAAATTGTCCTCCACCCATACTTGCACCTACTCCTGTGAGTAATCCCAGACCTGAAGCTCCAGTTATAATTGAGGATCAATTTAGTGACTGTGAATCCACAATATCACTTATGGACTTGCCTATTCGAGGTTCTGTAAATAGTACTCCAAGAAAAGATGTACCTGGAGGTTCAAAAGATGTAAGTTTAGTAACTTCATTGGGAGCAAAAAGTGCTACCATAGTAACACCTGAAGATCTAGAAAGATGGGTGCAAGGGTCAGTTAAACAGTGCACACCTCCGAAAATAATGGACATTCATAAATTGAAAGTCGAATTAGAAGAAATAATAGCAGGAAATGTAGGACTAGAACGCTTAAATACCTATGATGAAGAAGAATTATTATTCCTGTGTAGGAGTATCACCAGAAATGTAAGGATATTTCATGAAAAATTATCCAATTTAGCACTACAGATGGGAATAGAAATAGGGAGATCAAAGGTATTACAGAAACCCTATAGAGCAGAATTTTCAGACAAAGACTTAGAAAATATGAATGCCTCTGGAAGAAGATTACAAATAAGAGAATTAATGTTAGTTTTGCAAAAATGGGGAGACCTAGATAAATGGAAAACTAGGTGGGCCAAGAAAAAGGAAGAAGCACGAACAAGTAGAACAGCATCAGAATATGTGATGAAGGAAACAGGGAAAGCAGACCAGATGTATCCAATGCGAGAAGTTGCGGGAGGAGGATATGTACATGTCCCATGGAGCAGACAGGATATTTTGTCATTTACGAATGATTTTCCAAAATTAAGAGAAAAACCAATTGAATGGTACAAGCAGGTTGAAAGGTTTGTGAAGGTGTCAAAGGTATTGTTGAAGGATTTGGATGGTCTGTTTGTCATAGTGGTACCTGCCGATTTATGGACAGATTGTAAGATCACAGTGGATTGGCCAAATGATGAGTATCCCAGAGATCCGAAAACAGGTGCCCCGTCAAATGACGTGATGAAAAAGTATCAGCAGGTGATAACATACCTGAAAGGGAAAATACCCCCGAAAGAAACAGATTGGGTGAAAATAGATCGAACCACCCAAGAAGCCAGTGAAACAGTACATTCCTATTATGAGCGTCTATTGCAGGTATTTAAACAGTATAGTGGATTTGAGGACATTGGAGACAAAAACATGAGTCAGTTTGTGTATCGATTTGTTTATGGTCTGAAGCCAGAGATTTGCCAGATGATTAAACAACACATGCTGTGTTGGCAGGGAAAGCCCATAGATGAGATTCTGAAGTATGCAAAACATTGTGGAGACAATATTGAGGATAGACACAAGAAATTGCAGGAAAAAGTGATGTGGGCTCAGGTGAAAATGGCAGAGAAGCAGGGAATTATTCTGGAAAATCCGAGTGAAAATCCAGGAAAAGATTCTGGAACGAGTGGTGATACGGGAAATGGTGGAAAATTTAGAGGACGAATGAGTAGAGAAGAAGCTAAAAAGAAATTTCCTTGTCATGGATGCGGAAAATTGGGGCATTGGAAGGACAAATGTAAAAAGTTTCGGAATAATAATGGCCCAAATCAAAACTTAAATCCACAGACCCAGAATGACTCACAGCAGGGTGTAAATCCCCAGAGTCAATTACCACCTCCACCTGTTCAGGGTAATGTAAGTAGAGCAAAGCATGGTACAGACATTGGATACCCAGGAGGGCGTGGTAAGAATGATTATATGACATCACAATTTCTTTTGCAGGACAATTACTGTGAATTCAACTCATGACGGTGCCTAGGAGAGGGGAAGAAGGAGTGCGTACTTGGCGCATCCTTACAGGTAGATCAGTCTGGTCCATATGTTGAAGGAAATGTGAAAGGAAATGATATTACTTTCCTTTTGGACACTGGTGCTACCAGGTCTATGGTGAGATCAGCAGATATCCCAGACCTTCCTCTCTCTGGTGAAGATATCCAAGTAATAGGGGTAGCTAATCAAAGAATTAGAACGCCTCTTACAGAACCAATGGAAGTAAAAATAGGAAACTTCAGAGAAATGCACCAATTTGTAGTGTGCGATTCTAGCCCAGTGAATTTATTAGGTAGGGATTTATTGTGC
Source organism: Calotriton arnoldi (assembly GCA_963921515.1). NCBI lineage: Eukaryota > Metazoa > Chordata > Amphibia > Caudata > Salamandridae > Calotriton > Calotriton arnoldi. Next base: position 421,214 of record CAWUFW010009727.1, on the reverse strand, counting down.
AAAATGAACTGTACAATTTTCTGCATGCCAGATGGTGTGGCAGTTCAGACACCAGATGAGGACCATGTATATAAAATTATGGTTGCAAAACAAGGTACAGAAATAGACGAAATGTTTTCGTTAATAACAAGAGATGAGTTGCCAGAAGAAATAAAAGGTACAGTAAACCCCATGGTATGGGATTTCACCGGAAAAGAAGTAGGACTTATGGCAAAAATAGATCCAGTTCAAATTACGGTAAAAGAAGGTGCAATTTTCCCAAATACCAGACAGTACAAAATGAGTGCAGAAGTAAAAGCAGGAGTCATTGACGAAATAAAACGAATGGTAGAACAAAACATTCTAAAAGAAGTAATGAGTAGCCCATGTAATTCACCAATCATGGGATTAAAGAAACCTAGTGGAAAATATAGGATTGTTCAGGACCTGCGTAAAATAAACAAGATTGTGGAACCATGTTGTCCCATAGTACCAAATCCTGCAGTAATTCTATACCAGATCCCTTGGAATGCAGGATGGTTCACAGTAATTGATTTATGTCAAGCATTCTTTTCAATACCATTGCATCCAGACAGCCAGTATCTTTTCTCATTTAAATTTGAGAACAAGGTCTATGTGTGGAATCGTGTTCCTCAGGGGTACACAGAAAGTCCTTCCATCTTCAACCAGATACTGAAAAAGTGCCTGGAAAAACTAGTGATGCCAGGAAGCTCAGTCTTAGTACAATATATCGACGACTTATTGGTGGCGTCGACCACCAGAGAAGACTGTGTTGTTGACTCCATAGCATTATTAAATCTGTTGGCTGAGGAAGGGCATAAAGTCTCACCTGAAAAGTTACAGTTTTGCAGGACAGCTGTTAAATATCTGGGACATCAAATTGAGAGGGGAAAAGAAGAATAACCTCTGAAAGAGTAGAATTAATAAAGAGAATGCAAATGCCTGTAACCCAAAGACAAGTGCGGATGTTCCTAGGAATAGTAGGCTACTGTCGACAATGGATACCACATTTTTCCATGTTAGCTAAGCCCTTAATTAACATGACGAAAAAGAAAGCAAAGGACCCTGTTGAGTGGGAGGATGAAAGTGTAGAAGCTTTTGTAAAATTGAGAAACGCACTTTGTTCAGCACCTGCCTTAGGCATGCCTGATTATAAAAGAGAATTCGCATTATTCTGTCAAGAGAGAGAAAATTGTGCACTTTCTGTCCTAACTCAGAGACATGGACTAGACAGACGTCCTATAGCGTACTTTTCTGCTACATTGGACCCAGTAGCAGCCGCGTTGCCAGGATGCTTAAAAGCAGTGGCAGCAACTTGTTTGAGCATTGAACAAAGCGAGTCAATTGTGATGGGACATCCTGTAAAAGTGTATGTTCCACATGCAGTTGTGATTCTATTGACAAGAACCCGAACTCAGCATCTTACTCTTAGTCGGCTGACTAAATATGAGAGGATAATAATGGGTGCTGAAAATGTGACCATGGTAAGGTGTACAATAATAAATCCAGCAACTTTATTGCCGGATCCATATCATGAAACAAATAAGGATGACGAAGAAGATGAACATGATTGTGTACAAATTACAGAATTATGTACAAAACCACGCCCAGACATAGAGGAACAGCCTCTTAAAAAGCCAGACAGGGAGCTATTTGTCGATGGTTCATGTCAAAGACATGAAGATGGTAAACTAACTGCTGCCTATGCGGTATGTGAATTAACTGGAATAGTCGAAGCATCCTATTTACCAGGAGTAAAATCTGCACAAGTAGCTGAATTGATTGCTTTGATAAAAGCTTGCAAAATTGGGAGGAATCAGAGAGTGACCATATTTACAGATAGTCAATATGGTTACGGGGTTGTGCATGATTTTGGCCAACTGTGGATGCAGAGGGATTTCATGACTTCTTCAGGATCCCCCATTAAAAATGGACAATTTGTAAGGGAATTGCAAGAAGCAATACAATCACCAAAAGAATTGGCTGTGGTGAAATGTGCCGCACACCAATCAGGAGATGACTGGGTGTTAGTCGGCAACAGATATGCGGATCTGGTGGCTCAACATTGTGCCAAAACCAGAACGTCAGTCAATAAGACGGTGGAAAGAATGGGAATCAGCTGCCAACTTATGCTGTATATGCCACCTGAAACTTGGAATGAGGTGAAGAAATTGCAAGATGAGGTTGATGAAAGTGAGAAAAATTTGTGGATTAAAGTGGGTTGCTCCCAAAGAGGAGAAGATGAAGTGTGGATCAGTGCAGATGGCAGACCAGTCATGCCAGACTGTTTACTCTCACAAATGGCCAGAATGCACCATGGAGACACACACATAGGGAGAGATGCAATGATTAGGCTGTTCAGACAAAATTGGTACAATCCCAAATTCAGGGCTGTTGTAGAGAGTCTTTGCCAGAGATGTCTAACTTGCCAAATGCATAATCCAGGCAGGAAAACGATAATTGGGTTTGGAAAGATTGGAAAAGCAGAGGGCCCATTTATAAGACTCCAGTTCGAATTCATACAGTTACCACCATGCAGAGGACTAAAATATGTACTAGTCATAGTGTGTCTGTTTTCAAAGTGGGTGGAGGCTTACCCTACTAGGAGAAATGACAGTATTACAGTTGCAAAACTGTTGTTGCGTGAGCTCATACCTAGATTTGGTTTCCCAGTATCTTTGGAATCAGATAGAGGAAAACACTTTAATAGCTAAGTGATCCAGATAATCTGTGAAGCATTTCAAATCAAACAGAAATTGCACTGTGCATATCGCCCAGAGGCTTCTGGAGTGGTTGAACAATTAAATGGCACTATAAAGTCAAGATTGGGAACAATGTGTGCATCAACATCATTAGAGTGGCCAGACGCATTGCCACTTGTCTTGATGGGAATCAGAAGCATACCTGACAGAACAACAGGATTGCGCCCCCATGAAATAATGATGGGAAGAGCAATGAGACAAACACATGTTCCCACAAACAAATTAGTAAATATATCTGATGATATGGTTCTGGATTATTGCAAAGGATTGGCTGACCTAGTGCGTTCTGTCTCTCATCAGGTTGGAGAAGACGCAGTTTCCAGGCAGCCTGAACTAGAACATGATCTGAATCCTGGTGATTGGGTGGTAGTGAAGAATCACACCAGAGAAACGTGTCTATCACCCAGGTGGAGCAGACCTTGTCAAGTTATATTGACCACCAATACAGCAGTGAAGTGTGCAAGATTTCCTAATTGGATTCACGTAAGCCACACAAAGAGAGTACCAGACCCTGAAGAGGAGAATTCACAGACAACACCAATCACTGAAGAAGCTGAAGGTTGCCCAGCAGAGGAATCTCAGGATCGAGGTTCGAGAGAAGCTGACGGAGAACAACCGAGCACAAGTCAGGATTGGATACCAGTGGTAGAAGTTCCTGAAGTATACCACAGAACGAGAAATCAAACTAAATTGGAAGAAATTGAAGAAGATCAGATAGGTGAAGAAGAAGCAGTTCAGGATCAAGAAGAAAAGACAGTAAAAGTTCCTGAACAAAATAAGATAGGGAAAGAAAATTGGACACAAAACAGTGAAGATTTAATAGACTTTACACAGGAACAGACAGGTTTAGAAGAATCCGATCAGGCTGCAGAAGTTCGCAGTGCAATAAGACCTGATCAGAAGCAGTTAGATCAAGAAGAATTCACTAGAGAAAAAGGGGTTGATACAAATGAACATATAGAAATAAAAAAAGAACAAGGTCAACATCTTGAAAGACATTGTGGAGCTACTGAAGAAAAACAAATTAGACCTGAAAAGGAGCAAACAAGAAACACAGTAATTGAAGAAAATGAAACAGTGCTAAGAAGTGAAATTAACGAGATCCCTGAAGACGAAAGCAAAGAAACAGTGCCAACAAAGAAAACAAAGAAAACAAGAAAAGGAGATCATTGGCCAAGTGTCATTAAAAGAGTAAAGTACCACATAACAACCAGAAGTGAAAATCCAGATCAAGTACCTGAAGTAACAAGTCAAACTGATCAAAAGAAAAAGTCAGGGAAAAGAAAAAGCAAAAGACTGAAACTTGTGAATAATAAATTCAAAGGTCCTGACTGGACTTATATCATTCTTGAAGATTTTGAAAGCTCAGAGTCAAGTGACAGTGGTGGCGAAGGAACAAGTGCAGAACTAACATACGAAGAAGAAACAAGACCACCCTGACTAAACAAAAGAATCCGCTAAAGAAAAGAAGAAGAGATAAGAAGAGCAATCTTCCTTGTCGAAAAATGCCTGACGATAGAGTTACTGGGAGACCAAAACGAAATTGTTGTAGGAGATGCTGTGCAATCTGCATATGTAGTCTAGTATTGGTGCTTATAGTATGGTTAGTCCTGATTGTAGCAGTTCCTTACCTTATGATAATAGATAAGAAGATTAATAATTAAACTAAAGGGAGGACAGCAAACATGAAGGGCAATAGAGTAGAATTAATGACAGAAGATGAGGCAGAAATTCATCATGAACTAGCTGATAACGACCCTAGTTTAAATGTTTTCACAAAATTATTGTTTCAGTATGTAGACACAATGGAAGTTAGTAATTGTTATGTCTGTATGAAGTTACCTGAATCAGTAGCGGAAGGATTAACATACCATCATTTACCAATGACATATGGCATCTCATGTAGTGTATTAACAAGTTTATTTTATAGAACAGATAGACTGCAGTATTATTATTCTAACTTAGATGTGATATTTTCTGAGGTTCCGATTCGCAAGAGTATGAACCCAGTGCTTAGTAGTCAAGACGCACAGTTTATGGGAGAATTTTTCTTAACAATGAAATCGATAGACATAACACATGCACATAGACACAATCTAACATGTTCTTTACTAGAAGAAGAAAAGATATTTTTGAATTTAGTAGAAGATAGAAGACATGATTTTCAAAAGAAAGTTTCAGAGCATAAGGCTCAGTTGCCACCTTGGGCGGAGAAAGAAGGGAGTTATACACCTGGTAAAGCTCAAGCTGCAATGGCTCTGGATTTCGTAAAGACAGGGAAAATTTGTCTTCATAGGTTAAAGACTGATTATAACAATGTTTTCATCGGTACCAGTGAATGTGAACACAATTTTCTAATTCTTGGATGTTGGGGACTCAAAGGAGGAACAGATTCAGTTTTTCCTGGAATTTATTATGTATGCGGGAATAAGGCTTACTTTAGGCTTCCTGCACGGTGGTATGGAAGTTGTTATTTTGGAATCGTTTTTCCAAAGATATACCACGTAAAAAGAAACACTGAGAGCAATGAAAACAATAGCGAATTAACATGTAGTAAAAGAGCTATTTTTTCAGAAATTGTAGGTGATATATTTGGTGCATTGATACCTTCAGTGGGAATAATTCTGAACTCAAGGAAAATATGCAAATTGTCTAAAGTAGTTGATCGTTTATCAACTGATACTGCTGGAGGTTTTCTAATGATTAATGCGGAGATGGTTGCGATTAGATCTATGGTGATGCAAAATCGACTTGCTCTTGACATTCTATTGGCAAAAGAGGGAGGAGTCTGTAAATTATTGAAGACGAAACATTGTTGCACTTATATTCCTGATAAGAGTGCAGAAATTGGAACGTATATTCAGAACATAACTAAACTTGAGAAAGAACTTAAACCACTGGAAGTTGATAGTGTATGGGAAAGATTGACAAATAGTATCTCGTCAATGGGAACCTGGTTTGCTAATATAGGAAAAGGACTTATAGGTCAAATATTAGTACCCCTAGCAGGGATAGCAATAATAATATTGGCAATAACAATATGGTGCAAATGCTGTAGAAAGAATGGAACATATAAAGTGACAGAAAAAGGAAAGAAGAGAAAACTAGATGAAATAGAACTTGAAGAATGGAGAAGTGAATTATACAAAAAGCTGAAAGGGGATGTGAAAAACAGAAAATGTAAAAATGAAAATGAAACGAATTGCTAGAAGTTGGCATCTGATTGAGGGTAGTGTTTTTGATGGCTCAGAAACACCATCAGAGAGGGGATTGATGGAGCAAGGTTTCAAAAATGAAACTTGCTTGTACGCAATCCTCCTCATAGTATTAACTTATTAAATTGTATTGTCAATACTAACCTTTGCATTCACAAACACAAGAGGGACAGAAGCTTGCTTATGTGTTTTACTAATGAATAACGCTTGTCTGTAATCCAAAATGTCCGCTAAAGCGCGGGAACTTCAATGCGCATGTCGCAACCTGATCACATGGTGTGACGTCTTTCTTTGCTTGGTGGGAAACTTCTGCTTCTGCGCAGTGTGCGCTAAAATGGCCGCTAAATGTTTTCACATGCTTAAGCTTGCTCTCATGTCATTATTAAATTGTCGTTTTCTTAATGCTACTAATGCAGGATAGTATAATAATTAATGGGGAATAGAGTAGGGAAAGTGGGCATACAGTGAAACATTTTATTTGTGATTTTAATATTTTCTTCTTGCACTTTTAGTAATTCGTAAACTTGGGCCTGGGTTGGTGACTTGTAACTCGAGAGACAGATGGTTCTGCGCATGTGTCCTGTGTGCCTGCCAAGTGAAGTCAACTTGGACGTCTCCCAAGGCCATGACCCATTGGCCGAAGATGCTGTACTTTATGTTTCCGGTGAACAAAATGATACTTTTCCCCTGTAAAATGTATAACATTTGTCATGAGACGGGTGGGAAATAAAGTGAATGTATTAATTTGAAGGGGAGGGAACGTAAAGACAATAGGCTTTACAATTTAGGCCAAATCGATATGGTGCGAGAATCCACCCCCTGTCCCTGTCCAATCAGAAGTAGTGGCCCCATATTTTAGCAACATTAAGGGGAGGTACATGGGCGTAGAAGGGTATAATAGAATATAGCATTAGTTAATTAGTCAGAGCATGCTTTCACGAAGACCAGGCGTACTTGCTGCGAGAGAGCTCTTAGCTCCAGACTGCCATGCTGATCGGTTGCTGACTGAATCCCTGTCCAGAAGAGGTCCTGAGGAGGGGGCGGCAGAGTCCATTAGAACGGGAGAATCGAGGAGAAGTCGAGTATCAGAGAGGGGAACGGCGCAGGCGTCGTTGTAGAGAGGTCACCGGTCCTGTCCTGATCCTGGAAGAAGTCTTTGCTCTTCATCCTTCCTGGGTCCTATCTTTTCCAACTCCTTGGCCAAGGGGCTTGGTTCTCGCATTTAGGTAACTATACTGCAACCTTTAGTTGCGCTGCTGTCTCTATTCTCTTCTTTTCCTTAATCACCATCATTGATTAGCAAAATCATGTCTATGCTTTTTCTTGGGTATTTCAATCAAGTACCGTGTTTTCTGTATTTTACTCTGCTAAAACTTTAGATAAACATTTTAAAACTTCCTGACTTAGTGGTTATTTCAGGATTATGAACTATATTGAATGTCACTCATTTTAAATTCCCCAATTGGCAAAGGATCCATTGGTAAGTTATTACTCTTCAATCAGAAGGTAATTCGTAGCAGGGACTTTGATAATAGAGTACATCTGACACCCAGCGTAAGTATTAGTGTAGTATGAATGTATGGGCCCAAGTGAGTATATGGTGTATGAATGCTGTTGGCTAATATTGCGCTGGATCAGCAGTAAGAAACCGACGCATCACCTCCCCACACGGAGAAGAACCGACGCATCCCCTACGCAGCAGTAGGGACCCGACGCATCACCGTTCTTGCGTGTAAGGAACCGACGCATCACCTTCCCTGCAACACTTTCGTTGTATAGCGTTACGCATCCAAAGGTACATTGAACTCAAAGTGTCGCATTTACCATCTAAAGAGAACTAAGCTAATTCTATCATTTTTAAGTACAGTATTGTGGATTTTTGTTGTTTGTGGTCTTGTGTTAAGTCTATATAAAAATACTTATTTTTATACTACAACTTGTGTGGTGTCCATCTGTAGTGTTGTCACTGGGTTACTGTATGTGTTCACAAATGCTTTACACACTGCCTCTGAGATAAGCCTAATTCTAAAAAGGAAATGGAAGGTGCACTCGTTGTGAAGTCAATACACGCATGTCGAAATCTGTTCCAGAATTGCTTCTTTTTATTCAATCAATCTTTTTAAAACTGGCACACAGCCAACGCGTTTCGTTCCCGATTTTTGCCAGAGGGAACTTTGTCAGGGCTGTAACATTATAGACAGGACATAACATCAATAAACCAACAACAAACATGAATAAGCAAGACATAAATAATATCAGACGGCCCACAAATTTACATGACAAAAACTCACGTACATAATGCATATCTTATTCAAACATGTAAAGAACATTTACAAAACATCACATAATATATATATCAAACAGACATATAAAAAACATATATAAAACCTACAAAGGAGAACTTCATTTTCAAATACACATATTAATAATTTTTTGTACAGAGGATAAATAGTTTGTTCTTAAAAGTAGCATAACATAGAGCAACACCATGTATAAGAAGGTGCAGAACAAAATAAGTCTATACAGAAAAAGGGACACTTCTAACACATGAAACTGGAAGGAACATTCATGTGCTAATTCTTATTAATGAATCCCTCTATTAAAGTCAGCAACCCATTTGAATACTCGTATATCCCATTGTCTTCAAACCATGTCTTATTTTATATTTTCAAAGTTAATTGAAAACAGTGGAACCTAATGGCTAAGAGTCATTGACTGGGGCAAAAACCATAAATAAGTACACTTAAAAATAACAAACTAAATAATAAACTAAATCTCACCTCCTATATAGTCAGTTTATCAGTGGCAGAAATGGACCTCATCGGGCATAAGTTAGCCACGATAACAGTATGGTTGCTAAATTCTAAGACAAAAAAGAAAAAAGAAAAAGAAAAAAGGAGGGATCAAGGAGATGAGCCGGTTGTAAGTCCCGTGAGGGGCCTGAAGTCAATACCTTTATTAAGGTTATTAAAGAAATGCAAACTCACCTCACGCCTCAGAATATTGGGCTTAAAATTATCCTATGTGGTGAAATCGAAGTGAAGAAAAGGTCCAAACAACACTTATTCGTCAAGAGACTTTATAAATAAAAAGTCATGCTGTATCAACTGTCAAAGAAATAGCAAATATCAGAGGTGGCACCGGATGTCAAATTACATAAATACCTGAATAGTTTATAAGAACATCTACCAAAGAAATGACAGATATCAAGGGTGGCATCAGATGTTAGACTGCCTCTAAACATAAATAGCCTCGAAATGCATCATCCAAAGCCACAGTAAATGGAGTCATCCATAATGATGTTAGATACCCCTATGTAAATGGGGAACACTCAAATAATTCACAACGTATCAAAGGGAATGAAAAGTCATATCTTGCATACTGACGCTGTATTTGAAAAACATATCACCTGCAAATAATTCCCAAAAGATGTCAGGGAACCAATTCTACAAAGAAAACGAACTATAAAAGAACAAAGAATCCAAAGCAAATTGTCCCTCACAAAGATGGGTCCTAAAAATAACCACCAGCCAAAAAGCAAGGAGATGATTCTCCAAATACCTAAATAACTCTGATATTACATATATGAAGTATGGCTGGTGTGGATATAATAAAACTGGCCACACCAATGACCCCTCAGTCATTATGTCATAAAAAATGAAGTATTGTTGGGCGAGATGAGTGTCCTTGAAACTGGAGACTCTAATCCCCCTTGTTTATGATAGAGCTCCATAACAAATCACTCAAACTTAAAAACACAATTAGAAGCATGAAATAATGCAAACATTTTGAAACCGACAATAGGCTAATACAGGGTTACTGACCGAAAGTAATAAATCACTAAAAAACCTCACAAAAACGTCATGCTTAGATAGAGGCAGCGCAAAAAGTTGCAGCTAAAAATAACAACCCAATAATCAGTAAAAATAGTCCGGCATCGCATCCATAACGCAACTATAATGTACATAGTGCGTACCCATCGCCCCATAGTGCAGGATATAGGTACTAATCACCATATGGGTATAGTTTAAAAAGCTAACAAAAAGTGCACTCAAAATTAAAAGGCCGAAGAATAGGCCCAGTGCTACGGCATGACAAACGAGTTCTTCTTACTTAGTAAAGCAGCGTCTTCTCCTCAAGCGGCATGCTAACCGACAGTCCTGACCCGGGCTGGATGGCGCCCTTATTTGAAGACCAGAGAGACTGCTGCCAAGCGTAGCGCGTTTCGATCACTTGACCATACACAAGAACGAGAAAAACAGATAGTCAGAACAAGAAAAAGACGGCGGCCATATTATAATAGCCAATATATGCCGACAAACACCTATAATAGAAGAGGAAATAATGTAGAAAAGCAAGAGACATAATAACAAACTTAAAACCCAAGAAACGAAACTGATATACCACTAAACAGATAGCCAGAACAGGAAAGAAACGGCGGCCATATTATAATGGCCAATATATGCCAAAAATCATCTATAATAGAGGAGGAAATAAAGTAGAAAAGCCAGCGACGTAATAACAAAGTTGAGACCCAAGAAACGAAAATAATATACCGCTACATGATTAAGCGAATTATAGTCACATCAGCCTCATAGAGAGTAAGAAGCATGCAGTTAATAACATATTGGTTCAAAATAGGCACTACGGCCGCCATCTTGAACTCACCATTATATGCCGATTATAATTCAGTAAAGATAAGGGATAGTTCAATAACATCGTAGGGAGACAGATGCGCATCAATAGTACAGTAAATTGATCAAGTATCTTCAAAATGCAGATGTCTCGATGTCTTCAAATAACAAACACTAAATCGAACTAATCATTATGTAATTTGTATAATGGAGAGGACATATAGCAGTCATCTCCAAATAACGTTAATGCGCCAATTGTAATTCAATGCGACAAGGAGCATAAATAACCAACAATGAGCAAAATGCACCCAGTGAGATGGTATTATTACAGTTTAACATAAAAAGTGATGTAGCTCCCTATCTGTATTATGTCCCATCACGGTGGCTTGAAGGCGACAGATCCATTTTGCCTCTCTCTGTCTGACAGTGAGTTCACGATTCCCACCTCTGTTCCCCACTGGGATGTGATCAATACCATGAAACCAAAAAGTGTTATTGTTTGGGTGTTTTTCTCTATAATGGTCACTAAGAGGGTAACGGCTGTCATTATTAAGTATAGCCCTTCGATGTTCTTGTATACGGATTTTCAATGGGCGTACCGTGCTACCCACATAAATAATACCACAATCACATCCCAGTACATAAATTACATGAGTGGTGTTGCAGTTTATGAATTGTGAAATATTGTAGGGAACAGAGTTGTTATATGTGAAGCTGGTGGTTTTGTTACGGCCAAAAGGGCAAACATTACAGGAGGTACACGTATAAAAGCCAGGTGGTTTGGATGGTAGCCAGGTATTTTGACTTTGTTTGTTGATTACATAACTAGGGCACAAGGCATCACGTAACGTTTTACCCCTACGGTAAGTCAGTGTTGGTACATTAGAGATGCAGTTTTTTAGCCCAGGTACATCTAGTAACAGACCCCAGTTCCTTTTAAGGATATTCTGGACCTTGTTACTGTTGGTATTGAATTGTGTGACCAAACTCACAGTTCTCTCGTTTGTAATATGTTTCTGCTTTTTAGGAATATTACAGAGAGTATGCTCCCTTGTCATATGCTTAGCTTTTGTAATTGCCTTGTTTAAAATCTCCTTTTTGTATCCCCTTTTAAGGAATCTTTTTTCACAATCATGTATATTTTTCCAATAGGTCTTTTCCTCACTGCAGTTCCTGTGAATACGCGTCATCTCCCCAAAGGGGATGTTATTGATGACAGACTGTGAGTGAGCGCTCCCTGCATGGAGGACCCCATTACATGCTGTGTCCTTCCTATACAGTGTACTCTCAATCACCTGATCCTTGATATAAAACTGTATATCCAAGAAATTGATTCTTGCTCTGTCACTATTCATAGTGAACCTAACATTAAAGTCATTTGCATTTAGATACAAAAAATATTCATGCAGCTGTTCACTAGATCCTGACCATAGACAGATGATATCGTCTATGTACCTCCCCCAGCATACGATATGTTCCATCCAAGGGGAGGCACGTCGGTTCCAGGCATACTCCCTCTCAAACCAGCCCATAAAAAGGCAAAGATAAGCCTGTCTGCTCGTGCCAAGCTATCAAGGGGGTGAGCAGGGGTTATTTTAGGAGTGTACCCCCTTACCCAGACTAGACGCAAGGGTCCCTATTTGGTCAAAGGTACCTATCTCTGCCAACTAGAGACCCCCAAATCTAACAGTAACCATTATCTATATTTGTCTGGACTGATGTATAAGTACCATGGCACAGTTATCCTGGTGCGTTAAAATTTACACATTGGACTATTTCTGCTTGGTAAGTGTGCATCAACACAACCAGAAGACTTTTTATTTTAATAAATCACAATGGCATTTACCCACCTCAAAAATAATTCTGCGTTATTTCTGCACATCGCTGTCTTCCTTCTGCTGCACTCAATGCACTTGCTGCTTGTTGTGGTTGTAATAGCTCCTCATCTTGGTCGGGTTCACTATCCGAGAGTTTCAGGGGTACGCCTCTAGCAGTTGCTATGTTATGCAACATGGCACAAGTGGCAACAATTTTACAGCAAGTGTCTGGCCTGTACTGCAATGCACCGCCGGTTTTATATAGGCAGCGGAAGCGACTTTTCAGTAGGCCAAAGGTTGACCTGTGCGCTGCATTGAACCACTGTTCACTTGGTGTACTTGGATTCAGGTATGGTGTCAATATGAATGAGCGCACAGCATATCCGCTGTCACCTATGGGGTACAAGGCAATAGTTTAGTCACTGTTATGTCTCACAATGTCCAGAGAAACAGCAAAAGAGAGTTACATGTGTTTACCAAGCAGGTATCCTTCGCCAAATTCACCCCCAAGGAGACGTGTATGTATGCCACTGTGTCTGAAGATGTAGGAATCATGCGTACTACCTGGGAATCTTGCCACTATGTCTGCGATGATGTGCTTTGCATTGCATATGACTTGTATATTCAGTGAGAGATATGACTTCCTATTCCTGTAAATGTACTCATTAACTGAGGGGGGACATATAGCTACATGCGTACCTTCAACGCAACCAATTATATGGGGGATGTGGGCTATCTGGTAAAAGTCCAATTTTGTTTCCTGCAATTCCTGTGGGGTAGAGGGAAATCTTATGTGGTGGTGCATCCTCAGCAACATAGCGTCCAGGAATGAGTTAAAGAGACGCGATAGTGCACTATTGGAAACACCTCCTGCTGCAGCTATTACCCCTTGGAAGCTACCTGAGGCTAGGAGGTGCAGTGAACATAGGACCTGCACATGGGTGGGGATGGCATGTGTTCTGCGAGTCTGTCGCTGCAATAGTGGATCTAATTCAGCTATCAGATCATAGATCATGGAAGAATTCAACCTATATTTCTCATAAATCTCTTCCTCTGTCTGACCCAACAATGTAATGCGCAATCTAAAAATGCGTTCCTGTATCCTCCTTCTTCTCTGCACTGCTGCTTGTATCCTCATCCTCCTCGCCATGACATACAGCGCGGCCATTGTGAAACATTCTGAGCCATTCTGGGCCTGTTTAAATAGTTTTCAGTTTGCTAACACCTGATGTGAATTGGTGCTATTTTGCATGTGCTAAATAGCAAATTCTAGCATAATAGCAATTTGCGATTGTTTGATGCATTGGTTTGCGAATCTCTATCTGCGAATTCGCAAAGAGGGCATCGCTATTTCATGGTCGCAAAATTGAGAATCGCAAATTTAGTGAATTTACACCAAATTCTGCGATTTTCAATGATGCATTGCTTAGTGCTATTTTGTGATCGCAAACAGCTGCTTTTTGCGATTCGCACTGTTTGCGATCGCAAAATAGCTTGATGTATGTGCCCCCAAATGTAAAGGTGGTGGTCTAGTTGTTGAATCCATGTGGTAATGCAACAGAAGAAGGACTGTATATAGGCATAATGGTGAATGCAAATGGGTTTGCCTGGTTGAAGGTGTTTGCCGAAACGCATATGCTTCCAGTTGTTTTATGGTGCTCAAAATTCAATAAAAGGAGTTTATAACCCCGCTGTGCTGTATCCATGACGTGATATATGGTACACTTCGGGCAGCTGTTTTAGTGGTGAACAATACCTGGAGTGAGCATTATGTATATATACATATTTTCACTGGAAAAAAACGAAGGTTACAGGTAGGCTCAGATTTCACTCGTACAAAACCATAAAAATTCAGCAGTTATATTTACCTGAGCTAACAATAACTTACGACCCCGCAATGCACTGCTTATGACCTCACATATAACATCACTCATTACATGGTCAGTGTCATCACTGATGACATCTCAAATGACATCACTGATGACATCATCCAGAGTGTAAGTGTTTTCTAAGAGTTATGAGGGTTAAGCATACATACTTAGCTACAACAAATGTTTAATTAGTATACCAGGTGTACTACTAATGAGTGATACTACTTTTAACATATAATATGTGTGTGGCTATGAGTATCCGTGTGTGACTGTGTGTCTGAGTAGCTATATGGGTGTGAGAGTGGCTGTGTGGGTGTCTAAGTGGGTGTGTGAGTAGCCGTGTGAGTGAGTGATTGGCTGTATTGGTGAGTGAGTGGGTGTGTCAGTGGCTGTATGGATATATATATATATATATATATATATATATATATATATATATATATATATATATATATATATATATATATACACTTACTTTCTCAGTAAGCCTTCTTGGTGAGGGCTTTGTGTCGTAAAGGCATTGTTGTAAAGGCTGTTTCCATGTCGTGGGGTGTGCCTTTTACACTGTCAATATCCTTGAGCGAAAATGAGGCTCCGTCCTTATGGGGGACCTGGTGGGATCCTAGGACCTGTTACACAGACCATGGGCCTTATTCCGAGTATGGCAGTGACGTGGACCACCATATCGGCAGTGGCAGTCTGAGTGCGGTGAGCTCAGCGGTCTGACCGCCATATTACAAGTTGGGTGGATCGGCTTTGTGAAGACAGCTGCTGGACCACCAAGACTGCCAGCAGACTGCCGGGTTCACAGCCGGGGAAAGGCAGTCGTCACAGGGTGGTACAGGGAAGCTGCACCACTGTCCGTATTATGAGTTGCCTTTTCCACGAGCGAATAGCGGCGGTCCGACCGCCTGCTTCAATGTGGTGGTGACGAAGGACTTGGGATGCGGCCTCACGCCTTTCTTCTTTTTCCAGGCAGATTCTGACCTGGATCCCTTTCTCCAGGCCCCCCCTTCACAGCAGGATCTTCACGCTGAGGATTATGACCCTGTCTGTGGCGATCTACAGGTGAGTCGTTTTTGAACCATATACCCATTGCCAGGACAGCCCACGCGGGCTGAACCCAGCAATGGGTATACAGTATTTTTCCACATATATCATGCATATGTGTGCATCCGATGCATCTGTAGTCGTAATGCACACACAGGCATCAATATATTTGTGAAAAATACTCACCACCACTACAAGATCCCTGCCTTCACACACCAGCCCCATGGTCAACTCGTAATACAGTGGTCCTTGGACCGCCAGCGCCGTGGCCTGCTGGCGGACGCAGTCTTACGGGGGTCGGACTGCCAAACTCATAATAAGGCACTAAATATTTACTACCTGATGTGTAAAAAACATTCAGCTCTTTGCTCCTGCTTTTGCCTAAACATTTAGAGCTTGTGTATGGTGAAAGGGCATTTCCCTATTCAAACAGACTAAAGGTGAAAAACATTGCAATTTCCTGAAATTGTGTTGTTTGCCAATTTAACAAAACATTGCCATTGAAATTATAATTTGTCCTCCTTAATAGACAGAGAAAGCATTTGTCTATCAGCAAATGCCACTGTAAAAAACCCAAAGCTTATCTCAATTCCCTAATGAACGATGCAGAGACACCAATTTTCCCTTGGGAGGCAGGCCAAATTGTATGAAGCATTGTTTGTTCATCTTCACTGCACTTTTCCCCATGATTTCTAGCATAAATATAATTTAGGCAAACAAGAATAAAGCATGCACACCCCTGTGTATCCTGTCCAAGTTGTGATTTTCTTATGGGTATATCATAGTCTTTTCAGTAAAAAAAAATGTACAGGGTTTTAGGAGGTGAGGTAACCAGGGCATTAGGATTATCTGTGTTTTGCTTTTTGAAGTAAATCTAGCATATTATTGGAGCTACCATAAATATGCAGAGGTTTGGGTACACAGAAGCAATGCACGTACAACTCCCTTGCTCCTATGTGTTAGTCTAGGGTGAACATCAGGTGGTTTGAACCCAAGGCACCTATTGCTACTATCCAGGTAGAGGGGGATTCAAAATAAGGTAACTTTGTAATGTCTTGTGGATCAACCACAATCAATGTCACAAAACGATTTCCCTGTCAGAGCCCAATGACATGTGTAGGTGGTGTCTGGGGCACATTCTTCTTGGTTCACGCCCATAAGAATACTCTATAATGGTCTCCATACTCTTCCTCTTCGTACGTCTCATAGCAGGGAGCGATCCTTTAAAGGGTCTTCCCATAAAAACTACCAGGGAAAGCAGAAATCTTCTTCTTTGAAGAAAAAGCCCCAGGTCTGTTCAGTGAGTTAGAATGCTGGTTACTTCTTCTTCTTCCAGAGCTTCTGTCTTCATTCATGGATATATTTCAGGTTGAGGTCTTTTAGCAGACCACGTGGGACCTCTGCAGAGTTTCTTTCCTCCATCTAGCCTACTTTTTGAGCCCAGCACTTCACAGGCAGATCACTCGGCTTCATAGGCTTGTGGCCTCTGATAGAAAATTATCATCGATCCATCCGTCTCTGGGAAGTGTGGTGGTTCATGCATTTAAATAAACTTGTAATACTCATGCTTTTCCTATGGCATCACCAGGCCCTGATTCCAAAAGCCTTGACTCCATGGGGTGCAACGTTTTTGCTGTAGCTGTAAGTCCCTAAGCACTGCCACCATGACCTGTGGTAATGGGGGAAGCTGGCTGCAATGAGATTCCATGATCACATGGGCTGTAATTTCTCTGAGTTGGGTAAGGATAGCTTTGGTGCTTCAAAACAGATTCTGATATGCGGATTGGACTCGGTTGACAAGATGGTTTGCTCTGAATTCTTTGAATGTTAATTTGTTCAGGCATGCTTGACAGCACTCCCCTGGATTTCCTGAGGACATTCAAGTGGCCCTAATTGATATGCTTACTGATGGTGAGAGTCTCTTCGGTGAGGAAGCAGGCTTCTCTTCATGCTTCAAAGAGAGCTGTGCTATGGGGTACTCACTAAGAATGACCCCCCAAGGGCAAACAAGTCAAGTGACAGCTGTACTGTCACTTACAATGCTTTTCCAGAGGTCAATCTTTCTATTTTTTTTTTTAAGGTGCAGGTAGTACTGTTTTATGATGGTGGGAAGCAGCAATTTATTATCTTGCCCTTTCGTGTTCGTTAAAGGGTTGAATTTGTGACTTATTGAGAAAGCGCTAAAAGAAGCAAGCATATAATTTTCCATATAACTTTGCATATTTGGATGCTATTTGGTCAGTTATCTTCCTTATAAGGAAAATAGATTGCGGTTTGGCTTTTTGACCCTTGTCATGATGGGTAAGCATTTAAAGATTGCTAATGTATGGATCATGTTGACTCAAATGCGGGTTTTAAATTTAAAATTCGAACAGCTCAGATGAAGACAGCTTCAGAGCAGCAAGAGCCGAGTGGTCGCAAAATGCTTGCAGAGGGTCAGCCCCAATATCAAGCCCTCTGAGCTCAGAAGAGGATGTGGTGGACCATGGAGTGGGGGTTAAAGGGGGTGATCAAGCTTTGGAAATTCCTCAGCAGGGAAGGTCGGCTGAGGAATTAGGCTCTGAGGGGCTACCCCCGGCTCAATCTGGCTTAGACGGTAAAGAGGACATTTCTAACGATAGCTGGATAACAGGAAATATAGAGGAGAGGTCGAATCAAGAGATCTCAAAGGAAGATTCTACTAGCCTGTTTCAAGGGAAAGCCAAGGAATACCCAGTATTTGTGAAATCTAAAATATCCTCATCGCTTGCACAAGTTCAAGAGCAAGAGCCCGTCAGTACTATGCAAGCGAGTGTGCCACAAAGCGTTCAAGCTCCTACTTCGCCTCAGATTGTATTGGAAAAAGAAAAGGGGCCTTCTCGACCCCTAGAACAGCAGAAGAGGGTCTTAATGGACGGTCAGCCTCTATCCTCCATCTTGGGTAAAATCCCAGAGGCAGGACAGCAAGATCAGGCTCGGCAAATATCAGAAGAACCCTCAGGAAAACAGACGTCAGAAGAAGGGGGGGTGTCGTCCAATGTGATATCAAAACCATGTTAAATCTTATCTTGGATGAGATACGTGAGCTTAAAGCAACTCAAGCAAGTGAGATAGCAGCATTGCATCATCGCTTGTCAAAAATCGAAGAGGCAGTTGGTAGCTATCCGGCAAGGATGCAAGAGGCCGAATCCCTGATATCCCAGCTTGAAGATCAGATGAACACGATGCAGCACCAGGCTACTTTTGATAAAAAACAGAAAATCTTACTCGAAAGTAAGCTGGAAAAATCACTCACGATGCTCCAACCTGCGGCTGGACGGGGTTCCAGAAGGTTGTGAAAACTCACAAGTGAATCAATAGGTCGAGACATTTATCAAGGAGAATGTGTTGCCAGAATTCTCAGGCAATCTTACTATCACAAGAGCACATAGGGTCCCAGCACAGCCATGCTGAACCCAAAGTTGCCGCGTACAATCCTAGTGAACTTTGCAGATTTTCGGGTCAAAGAACAGATATTGCACAGGGCCATCCAAAAGAGACAATTTTCAACTTGCGAAGTTCCTAGGTGCCGCATTTTCTCAGATACATCAGCAGCAGCAGCTTGTCGTCGGAAGGAATTTGTAAAACTTCTGTACTTGTTTAAGGCACAGGGGGCTCAGGCGGCTATAGCTTAGCAATCTAAGCTACGAGTTTTGGTGCAAGGGAAATTTCAAATGTTCGCAAATCTTGATGAGGCTCAGGAGCTGCTACAGGAAAGCACTACTGAAAAGTAGACAAGGAAAGAGAATCAGGGATGTTTTTTGTTGATTTTTTTTTTTTTGGGCTGTTTTTTCTGATTTGATGAGATGAGGGGGGAGGGCCAGGTCACTTTAGGGTGCAATACCATGGCACCCAGCTTGGGGGTAATTCAGGGGGGGAGGCAAGGGGTATGGTGGGCTATTCCCCAATTGCCATGGGTTGGAGGGGACACGGGGAGTTGGTGAGGGTCAGGGAGGATGGGGGGAATGTCTGGGAGCAAGAATGAAAAAAAGCAGAACGATAGAGGAATGAGCAATCATGAGGTGAGAAGAACTCAGAGCAATACAACAACAATGTATAAAAAAAATTTGGAGACGTTTCAAGTTAAAAAAAAAGTTTGTTATTGGTTACTGGTTTTACCCTTGAGGCGAAATGGATCTTAAAGTAAGGATAATTAATGTAATGGAGTGTCCAACAAGCAAAAATATGGTGGATTGATTAGATGGCTAACTTCCTTTTCTCCTCAGATTTTATATCTTCTGGAAACCCATTTAAAAACAAACACACCTAAACTTTTTATCCCCAAATATAATTCGAAGGCATTCTTCGCCTCTGCTGGGTTAGCTGTAAGGTGGGTAAACATCTACTTTGGGCAAGGAAATGATTGGGAGATCTCTCAAGCTTTGAGAGACCCCAAGGGAGGTGGATTTGTGTTACTGCCGGGGTGAATGGGAAGTTCTTTAATTTTGTAAACTACTATGCCCGATGGAAGATGATCCTAAAGTCCTCATAAAGATTAATGAGTTGGTTAGAGAGAAAGCAGGTCCTATAATCTTAGGGGGTGATTTTAACTTTATTCAAGACTTGAAAAGGGACACCTCTAATAAAACAAAAAAACAACTGAAGCCTAGGACTAAAAAAGTATTGGATTGTATAAAACAGGACTATCATTTAATAGACCCATGGCGTAGGGCTCATCGAGATATTTCACAATTTACTTGTTACTCTCGCCGATTTCAGACAGTTCTTCTCGTATTGATTTCTTTCTTATCCCTCGATATATTAATTGTTTAAGAGCTGAAATTGGGGACAATTAATTCTCAGACCATTCATTGGTTATAATTGAGATTATGATAGAGGAAGCAAGGAGGGAGAAGTCCAGGTGGCAGATGGATCGTCTCCTCCTCTCGAATCACCAATGGGTGGAGGATATGAAAAAATGGATAAAAACATCCTTTCAGGAGAATAAGAACACAGCCGCTCTATTTTCGGTCTGGGGGGCTTTCAAGGCCACATTGGAGGGACAGATGCTCGCTTTTCCGGCCTCGCAGTCTAAGGCTCTGAGGGCAAGAATAGCTGAATTGCAACAGGCAGTTGATACTGCTTTAATGCAGAGAAATAGCGGTTGGGGACAGCGTTTGGTAGCTGAGGAACAATTAATGAAAGCTAAGCAGGAGTTAAGAGAATGTTTTTATTCTCAAAGAGTTAACTAATTCACGGACGTTCCAGCAGAGCATATACGAAGAGAGTCAGATGGTGGGGAAACTGCTCGCTTGGTCAAGCAGGGTTAAGCAGGAGGCCACAGTAATAACAGAATTGGAGGAGCCAGAGTCAGGGGCTTTGGTTACCAACAAGGAAGAGATCACAAAAAATGTTCTAGAGCACTATCACAAGCTATATGCAACAAAATATACGGCTTCAAATGAGGCGATAAGTCAATATTTTGAAGGTATCAAACTTCTGCAGCTGACAATTAAGCAGACAGAGGGAATAAGTGCCAAAATTACAATAACAGAAATCAAGAGCGCCCTACCCTCAATGCCTGGTGGGAATGCCTCAGGCAACGACGGCCTTCCAACCAAGTTTTATAAAGTATTTTCAGAGGAATTAGTACCTTTTTTGGTAGAGCTTTTTAACTTTGTGAAAGCGGGGGGCAAAGTTCCATCTATTTTCAAAGAATCTACCATAGTTAGCTTTGTTAAAAAGGATAAGAGCCCTAAAAATGTTAACTCATACAGGCCAATTAGCTTGTTAAATGTTGACTATAACATTTTGATAAAAATTTGGGCGAATCGATTTTCTCCAGTAGCGCAGAAGGTGATCCACAAAGACCAGACAGGATTTGTCTCAGGAAGATATTTGTAATCAAACTCTGGGTTTTTAGTTGAAGCACTTGATTTTCTTAACACCAACAAACTTCCTGTTTTAATAATGATGGTCGATGCTGTAAAAGCATTCGATCTAGTTAACTGGGATGCTCTTTTTTATGGGGCCCAGGCTCAAGTCTTTATAAATTCTTGTTTAGCAGGGAAGGTGGATATAAAGCGAGGAACTCGCCAGGGCTGTCCCCTATCCCCCGCATTGTTTACCTTTTTTATAGAACCACTCGCTGCTAGGATTAGGGCTAATCAGGAGATAAAAGCACCATTAGAGGGTGTGCCCAAATTAAATCTGTTTGCAGATGATATTATTCTCTATCTTAGACCTGAGGAACATAATATAAAAATAATGCTGACAGAGTTTACGCTGTTCAAATCTATTGGGGGATACAAAATCAATCATAATGAAACCAAAACCCTACTACTCAATGCAGGCTGCCAAATTCTTCTGAGTTATCTTCAACGGCAAGCCTGTTCCCCAGAGCCAACTCGATACCTGGAGATATATGTAACAAACCAATATGAGGAACTTTTTAAATTGAATTAAGTGATGGTTATTAAGATCAGAAATTTATTAGATAGATGGACACTTCTTCCACTTACATTGATTGGTCGGGTTGCCCTTATAAAAATGTCTATTTTACCATTATTAATTATTTTTCTTTTCACAAATGTACCGATAAGAATTAATGTCGTATTTTAAGGAGTTGGAAGCAATGATTTGTCAATTTATTTGGAGGAAAAAGGCGTCAAGGGTAAAATTCTCAGTACTTCAACTCGACATTAGTCAAGGGGGGATGGCACTCTCCCAAGTCCGAACTTATTATGAAACTACTTTTTTGGATATAATGGCTCGTATGTTAGATGGCAAGGCATTGCTGCATCGTTTTTTTGTGTATAAAATGGTGCAGGAAGCAGAATCTCAGAATCCAGTTTTTATTAAGACAGCCAAGCTCCCAAAGAAAACTAGATATAAGACACTACAGGAGTTTGGGGTCAGACTACGGTCATTTTATTCTCTGAAGACTCAGACAGCGGGATATGAGAATTTGAAGCTTACTGAATGTAAACATTTGGGCCTGTATATGCAGAATAGCCAGATAAGATTTCGGGAAAGTAGTGGTTTTAGGGAACTCAGTCATTTTATAGTAGGGGGGAGGTATCTGAAATGGCAAGAGATTTAGGCTATGTGTGGAACGAGGTGCAAGCCCTTTTATTTAAGGGTTTTTCCAGATTATGCAACTGTTGAAAAAATACTGCTCCCCATCTAGTCCTGCTCCAGTGCCCGTACTGGCAACCCTCTACAGAACTAAGCTAAGGGGGGTTGGAAACTGGTACAGACTTTTGTGGAGCCACAGGGAATGTTCTTTAGTAATAAGCTTTTTAGATAAAATTTCCCAAGAAACACATTGCACTTTTTCAGAGCTTGAGTGGCAGGGGATTTCGCTGCATGGCAATAAGGCATTAAGAGCGGCACATTTTAAAAGAATGTCATTTCTATCCCGCTAGATGTCTTACAATACACCAAGAGTTTTACATAAGATACATACAGAAATAGAAGACAGGTGCTTTCGTTGCCATCAACTGGGACAGGGGGGATGGCTTCATATTTTTTTTACTTGTCCGCTCTTAACCCAGTTTTGGGAAAAAGTGTTCTCCGCCCTCAACGATGGCTTACAGAGAAAATTAAAACCAAAGGCGGAGATACCACTTTTTGGGGTAGTAAGGCAGACCCAAAATGTCCCAATCTCCAAAGGAGAGGAAGCATTTATAGCAACATCCTCTTTAATGGCACAGTCCCTGATCCTTCAGAATTGGAGGACAACTAAAGTCCCAGTTTATTTAAACTGGCATAAAAAAATGCTACGTACAAAAACATTTGAGGCAGCTTATGCAAAAAGGGTAGGTGCTATTAAAAGATTTTCAGCAGTTTGGAAATTTATGGACAAAGTACCAGGGTGCAAGGATGCCTGAGTCATGGGGAGATTGTTTTTGTGCAGGAAGGGGCACCCACCTGCACAAAAACAATCAGTTGAGGTGATTTCCTCTTCCAATGTGTGCTGTAGAATGCAGCACGCATTGATAGAGGAAAAACCGAGGAGAAATGAAAACATTTCTCCTCGTTGCAACTCGCTACGCAACCAGTAGGGTGGAGTAGCATTCTGACGCATTTGCAGATTTACGATTTCTCGTAAATCTGGAAATGCATCAGTGGACATGGGTGTTGCGTGGGAACACTCACAGCAACACCCATGTCACGCCCCTAACACGCAAAGTGTTGCGTGAACAGGGGCGATATTTACAAGCACAGGTTAAGTCACGCAGGGTGACTTTGCCTGTTCTTGTAAATATCACTTAGCAGGCTGCGCCACCGGTGCGTCACCCAACGTGATGCACCGGCGGCGCAAGGGGCTTGTAAATCTGCCCCAGGTATTTTCTTAATTATGAAGTTGTCCTACATTTAACTTTCTCTTTATGAAACAATCTGGCTCCCAGAATTAATGATAAACCTGTTCATTCGAGCTTATGAATAATTTCTGGTGTATTGATCACTGAAGAAGAAAGGGGCAGTAATCATCTATGGTATAAATCAATTGAATCTGACACTCAGTGGTGCATCAGCTGCACCCATTCTCAGAGTTATAACTGCAACTTTCCTACCTGCCTTGCAGTATGGGCATTAAGCCTATCCGGGCACCATGGCTTCTGCTCTGGAGCTTATTCACTGTCCTGTTTACAGGACAACCTTCCAGCAGCCACACTACATCCGATGGTCAAGGTTAAGACTGGAATTCGGCTTGGTAAAACAATCTCTAGACTATAAAGCTGCCCTACTGAAATACTACATCAGGGTCGTGAAGGCCCCTGACAACTCGCTAAAGGGACACCTGAAATGCATCTTTGAAATCCGTGGCATCAAAACCTGCAGTTCTCCCTTAAGTCTCTTAACATAGAGGAAAAGGCTTTGAAGAACATGTATGTACCCCACACAGCGTGGAAAAAAGCAATAAACCAGGAACTGAGGGAAATCTCAAGGGACCAGGACCTAAGGTCATTAAATAACTTGGCTACCTTACTTCCTCTGAAAAGATCCTATTTGTTGGGGAAGCTGCAACCATATTTTTTGGAATTTCTAAACAGGCAGACCCTAAACTAAAGAGCACTGATGGACTGTACAAGGGTGGGCATAGCATGCCAAATTGGGTATGATTGTGCCTATGGACATGCTTTGGGCTACATGCAGAACTGGTCAACATACAACCCAGTCCAACGGTGTTGGGCTATTTGAGCATAAAATGTTCAAGCAACATCGTAATGCGATAGGAACATCCTACATTTACAATTATAATTTGGTGTGGTTGCTAGCGGAGATATGAACGGACTGAATAATATCACCGCTATCCCATCTATCTTAGGGCCAAGGGGCTGTAGAAAGCTACTTTTAGTTTAGTAAATTATCAAGTCTAGATGTTCTCACTTTTGTGATGGTGGTTCACACTTTTACTATTTTAAGTTGGAAAGCAACGTTTGGCCAGTAAACCATCACGTTTAGTCATTGCTATTTTTGTGATGTTGGTTCATACTTTTATCTTTTGAAGTAGATTTTTTTTTGTTGAAATTTCTGCACTTAATAAAGCACTTTGGTAACACATTTTATTAGCTCCTGAAGAGGTAATCCAATTAGTTTTAAGAAAGTTCAGGAAATGAGTCCACATTTTACTACATTAAGCAGTGGCGGCTGGCATCTACAGGGAGTGGGGAGGCGGGGGCGCAAGCGCAAAATATTATTTTTAAAAAACAAAAAACGTACCTAATGCGCCATCGTCGCTCCTGACCTCTTCTTCATACAGGAACTGGAACTGGATGCTGGAATACCCTTGCCCAATCCTGCCACTGCTCATATGCAGCTGATGGAGCAGGGTAAATGAAAAAATTTAACCTCCTAATATTTACGTTGAATAATTAACACACAGGTTCGTCTTAGTAAATAACCAACCATATATGTGTCATGATAAGGGTTATGGGTAACACGCTATATCCGTGCAAACTAATTTACTTACATTTGTTAACGTGGATAACATAAATCTAATAATTTGCGTACTAATTAAAATAATAATTGCATGATTTGTGCTTGAAAATAAACTGTGTGGTGGCAAAATAAAGCGGTTGGTAAGTAAGAAATAGCTTTATATGTCGCTTTTGCTAGGTAACACTTAATTGGGGTACGTAGAATGATGGGAGGGAAACGAAAAGGCTTATATTCTTTATTCTTAACTATGTTCTGTTTATCTTTATAAATAGTTCGCTTAGGCCTGTTGTGCCGCGATGTAAAATGGCTGCCGAGGCAAGCAAGCTAGAGTACGCAGGCGCAAATGGTTTCCGCGAATGAGAAAGGCTGTGAACAGAGGGATCATGTGACCGTCCCAAAGCCTAGGATGGAAGCTTGGTCAAGGCTGCGATGACCTTATTATACAAACGTGTGCCAAAGAAGGACATTGCGAAAAGCGTGAGAAGTTGCAGTGAAAACGTGAATGAACAATGAACTGTTCAACTTAAAGTATCAGAAAAGGATACAGATAGAGACCAATGTGCGGATGGGTAATGTCATGAACCCGTGAGAAACGACAGAAGTATGAACTTTCCACAAAGAACTGGTTGGAACAAGGATATTCATAATGAGATGTATACTGACCCCAAATGGACCAATTAGAGAGAATCTCGCCCCCAAAGATGTAACATTTTCACTTAGTAAGCTATTATTAGGGTATAAGAAGACCTACTCTGAGGGAGGGGGGATCTGATGCTACTGCTTTTTGCTGGTGTTGTTGCTGCGGGAGCTGCTGTATATTTTTATTGAGCACGGGACGCTGCTGATGGAGAAACCTTTTTGCTTTAATAGATTTTTCCATTTTTAATATTATTAGACCTTTTATTCTTAAACACTATAAGGGAAAAGGACTGGATTGTGGCGGGAAACACCATATAGGTGATCCGTCAAGAAGGCCTGTTTTACAGGACAGATAGACAGTTTTTCGGGAGTTCTATGCTGTGATCTGAATTCATTGCTGTGACGAACTTTGTTTTTCCATCTAATAGGTATGCATTGCAACTTAAATTTATTCTTATAATGGTGATAAATGTATTAATCTGAATAATAAATTTGAAACTTATTCATGCTTCTAAAAATTAGATAAACTTTATTATCTTTAAACAATGAGTCTGTGGTTCTTTAGCTCAATGATAAATATAAATGTTTAAAGGTTTATAGTGATTGAGCTGGTCTTAATCACCATCAACTGATTCCTACTAGTTGGTCCATCGACCAATGAGCGGAATACCTTAAGGTTTGAGAAGTATTATGTCATTCTAAAAGGTATCCCGTCTCCTTCCAGCAAATCATTTACTGTTTTCTCCTAAGTAAAACGGATGAAATCCAGGGAATATATGAGAGAGTGAATGTTTATGCGGTGTTATGGGCCCCACCGTCATATGGATATAAGTTGTGGAAAAAGGGATATTTGTACCAGGACGTCCAAAGCATATAGGAGAAGAAATTTTATTGATAGCGCTGGATCAGATTTCTTGGTAGCAGAGGATGGTTACTATAGATTAGTTTGGTGATTATTGATTATCGATTATTGATTATTTTTATGTATAACACTTCATGTTGTATGGTATTACGTTATATGTAAGTCAAAGGTTTTGAAGCTTCCGGGAATTAGGAAGTGGACACGTGTGGCAAGAGAAGTCACACGGAATAGTGCATTGTCTGAATTCATATTGGTGATAACACAGGTTGTGTTATGATAGGGACATTTTCCGTATCAAAGGTGTGTGAGTGAAATAGCAACCGGTTTTCTTGTGAAACTCTGGCCTTAATTCTCAGGAGCAGTGTAGTCTCCACATGTGTTTTATCCCCAGAGAAACAGGTTTACCCCTTGCTTGAAAGAAGGGTAAGGTAGAGGGAAGTGCTACACTTATCGAACAAAACTGTATTCTTGCGAGATAGAATAAAACTGTCACTTTTGTTAGCGAAATCAGACAATGGAAATGTGTTTTGTATGTCGTAACTAACCAAGAACAGTTGAAAAATAAATTGCCGAAAAATTTTGTAAAGAAGGAGTCAGGAGCAGAACTGACGTTGACATAAGCCGCGCTAGGATTGGACAGTGCACTAGTTATACAGAAGACGCTCTGATTGGTGCGTTGGTGTGAGACGCGCTAGGATTGGTTGAATAAGCTGTGACGTAGAAACTTTGGATTGGAGCGTTGGTGTGAGTCGTGCTGTGATAGGTCCGAATAACGCATAGAGAACAGTGTTGAATTGCGGACTTTGAGAAAGGAAAAGAGATCGTGAATTATGGCTTATTATGAGTATGGTAGAGAGAAAATGTCGTGGATGGCGAAAGTTAAGAACTTTTTTAAGAAAGACAAAAAGGTAGTGACTAGAGAGGGACAAGTAATTCCTCCGCCGAAATCACCAGCTCCGCATATGATGCTGAAGTACGGATATCATACCTGCATATGGTTAGAAAATTGGACTAAATATACCCAAAATGATGGAGCATTAGCATTTCCTGAGAATGGTTCATTTAGTGTAGCTGTACTTTGGAATTTGAGGGAGAAGATGACGATGCTTGAGCCTAAACCTAGACCAACACAGTTTGAAGCTTTAAGTGAATGGGAAGATGAGATGTATGAACGAGAAAGATTCAGAGGATTAAGAAATCATGAGTTTGTACCCGGAAGGTTATGGGGAGTGAATCATGAGGACAGAATAAAGCGTTGGAGATATGCTAATATGACAGGAGGTTTGTTTCCAGCTTTTACAGTTGAGGAAGAAGCGAAGAGAAAATGTACAGAGAAAAAGAAGCATTTAGTTACTGTAAGGTACGGGTATGGTGGTAGTGAGACGGAAGATGAATTGCTGGAAGATATTTTAAACAGAAACCCACCTCCATACCAACAGAATTCTGCAGTGGTGATACCTAATGCACCGCCAATGGAAACTGGGAGGAATAAAAATCCTGAACTGAGAGATGAGATAAATAGGTCACAAGATCAATTGAAAACCCCACAAAGCGAGAAAGTTGAAAGTGACAATACAACTGAATTAGCAAAAACCACGAGAGAATTGACTGAAAAGATAAGAGAATTGACAATGAATATGGAAGCTGTAACTGTACCCGTAACAATAGGTCCAGTAATACCAGTTTTTGAGAATCAGAAGATAGAAGAGCATTCTTTAGTCATTCCTATGAATTCAAATTTGCAAAGAAGAAAAGAAGGGATGGAATTAGACAATGAAAGGGCAAGAAATCTGGTTAGTTCATATAGACCAAGCCCACCTACTAATTTGACGGTAAATGAGAATGAGTTTAGGAGGATTCCTATGGGAACTGAGTCTGCGTCAGAGACACCAGAAAGAAGTAAAAATTGGATAGAATTAAATAGTACACCTGTAGGTCCAACTCCGGATGAATTGAATGAATGGATGAAAACCCTGAAAACGAAAGAGACAGAATCAAAACCATTAGATGTAATTAGGTTAAAAATAGATATGGAAGAATTGATCTTAGGGACAATTGGTACAGAAAAATTGAAAACTTATCAGGATGATGAGATAATGTTCTTATGTAAGAGCATTACATGGAGAGCTAGAAATTTACATGACAAATTAGAAGAAACAGCAAATGAACTAGGAGTAGAATTTGTAAAGGTGAGAAGTTTGCAGAAACCATATAGAGTAGATTTTTGCGAGAAAGATATAGAAAATTTGAACACATCAGGACGGTTAACCCAAATAAAAGAATTAATTGTTTTGCTGAGAAAATGGGGTGATGTGGATAGATGGAGAAGCAGGTGGACTAAAAGGAATGAGAAAACAACCGATAAAGCGTCTTTGGCTTTTGCGGTGACAGACAAGGAATCAATTGTAAGGGAGTACCCGATGAGAGAAACTCCAGGAGGTAGTTATGTGCATGTCCCATGGTCTAGACAAGATATACTGTCATTTACAAATGACTTCCCGAAATTAAGAGAAAAACCAGTAGAATGGTACAGACAAGTAGAGAGGTTTGTTAAGGTTTCAAAGGTGTTATGGATAGATTTGGATGGATTATTTGACATAGTAGTACCAGCTGATTTATGGACAGCATGTAAGATTACTATTGATTGGCCAACTGTAGAATATCCAAGAGACGCTAAAACAGGCGCGCCAGGACCAGAAGTGATGAGGAAATATGACCAAGTTATTACCTTTTTGAAAAATAAAATCCCACCCAAAGAAACGGATTGGGTAAAGATTGACAGAACCACACAGGAGAGTAAGGAATCTGTACATGCGTACTATGAAAGGCTACTGTTAGTTTTTAAACAGTATAGTGGATACGAGACACTAAATGAAAAGGACATGAGCCATTTCGTATATAGGTTTGTTTATGGGTTAAAACCAGAGATAAGTGAAATGATTAAGCAACATATGATTTGTTGGCAGAATAGCACGGTAGACGAGGTTTTGAGATATGCTAAATACTGCAGTGATGACATTGAGAGTAGACAGCGTAAATTGAAAGAGAAAGCAATGTGGGCACAGGTGAAAGTTGCAGAAAAACAAGAAGCTCAATTGAATAATCAAGTTAATGAGGCAGGACAGACGAAATCCAGACCAAATATAGGTAAAGGAAAAGGTCAAATGAGTATAGAAGAGGCAAAGAAAAAGTGGCCATGCCACAACTGCGGAAAATTAGGACATTGGAGAAACGAGTGTAAATTCCCTCCAAAAACTAATGCGGAAAATGAATCATTGAATCCACAGGTGCAGAGTGAGGTGAGTTATCAACTGCTGCAGCAACCACAGGTAGTTACTCAGCAAAGTCAGGTGCCTCAACCACCACTTCCCAAGAGTGTAAATCCACAGAGATACAGTGCAGAAACAGGATTCTACGGAGGAGAGCAGGTAACACAATTGCCGCGCGCAGCTGCCATATCTCAATACTGGTTACGACAGGATGGGAATGAGTCGGATGAAAGTTTATGACGGTGCCTAGGAGAGGAGGAAGAGTGCGTGCTTGGCGCAACTCTAGAGGTAGATCAAGCAGGTCCATTTGTGGATGGAGAAGTGAATGGTGCAAATGTAACATTCCTTGTGGACACTGGAGCTACCCGTTCTACTGTTAGATCAGTGGAAATTCCAAACCTTCCTCTCTCAGGTGAAAATATCCAAGTCGTGGGTGTTTCGAATCAGCAAATTAGGGCGCCTCTTACCAAATTAGTGGAGGTAAAGATTGGGCCATTCAGTGATATGCACCGATTTGTGGTGTGCGATTGCAGTCCTGTGAACCTATTAGGACGCGATCTACTTTGCAAGATGAACTGCACCATCTATTGTACTCCATATGGGATTGCATTTCAAACCCCAGATGAAGATGTACTCTATAAAATGACATTGGTAAATTTAGAGTCAGAAGTGAGTGAGTTGTTCCCTGTGTTTGACGTAGAAAAAATCCCAATTGAACTGAAAGAAACGGTGAAACAGGAAGTGTGGGATTTTACGGGTGAAGATATAGGGTTAATGAAAGGAGTAGACCCTGTTAAAATCTCTGTAAAAGAAGGAACAAGTTACCCAAATACGCCACAGTATAAATTGACACCAGAAATAATTGAAGGAATAACACCTGTAATAAATAAAATGATTGAACAAGGAATTCTGAGAGAAATAATGTGCAGGCCATGTAATTCACCTATAATGGGACTGAAAAAGCCGAATGGAACATATAGAATTGTACAGGATTTGAGAAAGGTAAACAAAATTGTTGTGCCTTGCTGCCCAATAGTACCAAACCCTGCTGTAATTCTATACCAGATTCCACGCGAAGCAGAATGGTACACAGTTATTGATTTATGCCATGCATTTTTCTCTATTCCATTACATCCAGATAGCCAGCCAATATTTGCGTTCAGGTTCGGAGAGCGTATCTTGGCATGGTGCCGAATTCCTCAGGGGTATACAGAAAGCCCCTCGATCTTTAATCAGATTCTAAAGAAATCATTGGAAGATTTAAAAATGCCAGAGAAATCTGTGATGGTTCAGTATATTGATGACCTATTGGTGGCATCAAAAACAAAGGAAGCATGTGTTACTGACACAATTGCTTTGCTGAATTATTTAGCAAAAGGAGGACATAAGGTGTCCCCATCAAAATTACAGTTTTGTCAACAACAGGTCCAATATTTGGGACACAAGATTGAAAAGGGAGTGCGAAAGGTAACGACTGAAAGGATAAAAATAATTCAAGGAATGAGAGCTCCAATGACACAGAGAGAAGTAAGAATGTTCCTAGGAATGGTTGGATATTGTCGACAATGGATAAGTGGATTTTCATTGATTGCAAAACCATTACAGAGATTGACAAAGAAGGATGTTAAAGATCCTTTTGAAGTGAATCATGAGGAAATGAAAGCCTTCAGAGAACTAAAAACAAAGCTGTGTGAAGCCCCGGCATTAGGAATGCCTGATTATGAAAAAGATTTTGAGTTGTATTGTAGTGAAAGAGATGGGTGTGCGTTTTCAGTCCTAGTGCAGAGACACGGAAACATGAAAAGACCGATTGCATATTTTTCAGCTGTCTTAGACCCAGTAGCAAAAGCGTTGCCTGGATGTTTGAAAGCAGTTGCTGCTACTTGTGTAAGTCTGGAGCAGAGTGAAGGCATTGTGATGGGATATCCACTAAGAGTATATGTCCCTCATTCTGTGGAAATTCTTTTGACAAGAACCAAAACCCAATATATGACACATAGTCGGCTGACTAGGTATGAAAAAGTAATTTTGAGTGCAGACAATGTCACCATTGACAGATGCATAAATGTGAATCCTTCAACATCATTGCCAGATGAAGAGAGTGTGATTGAAATGGATGAAGTTGATCATGATTGTCTGAATGTACTTGAATATTGTACAAAACCAAGACCCGATATACGGAATGAACCTTTAAAGGAATCAGATTATATTCTGTTCGTGGATGGCTCATGTTTGAGAACGAATGATGGAGTTCTGAGTGCAGCATATGCAGTTTGCACCGTAGCTGCTGTAATGGAAGCATCTTGTTTGAGAGGGATACGTTCTGCTCAAGTAGCGGAGTTGATTGCTCTAATTCAAGCATGTAAATTGGGAAAGAATGTCCGAGTCACAGTAATCACGGATAGCCAATATGGCTTTGGAGTGGTTCACGATTTTGGGCAGATCTGGTCCCAGAGAGGTTTCTTGACGTCTGCAGGAACCCCAATAAGAAATGGTGAATTTGTGAAAAAGTTGCTTGAGGCGATACAGCTACCTAAACAGATTGCGGTGGTAAAGTGCAATGCACATAAAAATGGGGAAGACTACATAACTGTCGGCAATAAGTTTGCTGATGAAATAGCTCAGTACTGTGCCAAAAATGTAGTCTCATTAAACAGAAACCGAGAGCGAGAGCATATTTCATGTCCGTTGCTTTTACTAACCCTGTCGAGACATGGGATGAGGTGAGACAATTACAGGAAGCAGCAGATGATGGGGAAAAAGATAGCTGGATAAAAGCAGGATGCAGAAAACGGGAGGAAAATGATGTTTGGGTTTACAGAGATGAAAGACCAGTTATGCCTGATAGCATGATTTCTGACATGGCACGGATGTACCATGGACAAGCTCATATTGGGAGAGATGCAATGATCAGACTTTTTAGGCAAACATGGTATAATCCAAAATTCAGAGCCATAGCTGAGAGTCTTTGTCAAAGATGTCTTATCTGTCAACAGCTAAATCCAGGAAGAAAGACAGTAGTGAGTCTAGGAACAATAGGACGACAGGGAGGTCCTTTCACGAGAATGCAAATGGATTTTATAGAAATGCCCCCAAGCAATAGACTAAGATACGTTCTTGTAGTCGTCTGTTTGTTTTCTCGTTGGGTGGAAGCATACCCGACCAGAAGGAATGATGGAATCACAGTAGCTAAACTAATGCTGCGAGAATTCATTCCAAGGTATGGTTTTCCAGTAACGATTGAAACAGATAGAGGAACACATTTTCAAAACGAATTGATTCAACTGATTTGTGAAGCACTTAGTATTAAACAGAAATTGCACTGTGCATACAGACCAGAGGCTTCTGGAATAGTAGAGCAAGTGAATGGAACAATAAAGAACAGGCTAGGGAAAATGTGTCAAGCCACAGGACTCAAATGGCCAGATGCCTTGCCATTGGTCTTAATGACTATCAGAAGCATACCTGAAAGAAAGACAGGACTTAGTCCCCACAAAATAATCATGGGACTAGCAATGAGGCAAGCACATGTACCTGTCAACAAACTACTGACTATAACTGATGATCTCGTGTTGGATTATTGCAAAGGATTGGCTGATGTAGTACGTTCTGTGTTTCATCAGGTTGGACCGGATGCGACCACTCTTGAAAGAAAACCAGCTCATGACTTGAATCCAGGAGATTGGGTCCGCATAAAAGTCCACCGAAGAAGAAACTGTTTGGTTCCTCGCTGGGACCAACCACGACAAGTGATCCTGGTGACAACAACTGCAGTCAAATGTGCAGGAGTAAAACACTGGGTACACGCCAGTCACACCATCAGAGTTCCAGATCCTGAAGCTCGACCTGTAAGTCGACTTCTGGAAATATCAGATACCAGTTCAGCATCTGATGCAGAGGAAGAAACGAACAAGGCTCCAGAAATTGAAGATTGACCTGTAAGTCGACATCTGGAAGACCCAAGTACAAGTGTAACGACAGGAGGAGAGGAGGAAATAGCAAAAGTTCCAGAATCTGAAGATCGACATGTGAGTCGACATCTGGAAATATCAGACCCTAGTTCAGCATCTGATACAGAGCATTCTGACTGTGATGAAAATCTGAAAAGAGATTGGAAATTTGATAGCATAAAAGAAGAAACTGAGCAAAAAGATAGTAACAGTGAGCAACCAAGTACAAGTTATGGTGAAGATCCTTCAGAAATTATATTAATAGACGAAGAAGGGACAGTTTCAAATAGAAAGGTAGAAGAATCGGAAGACCCCCGAGGAGCAGTAGGGACAGATCGGCGAACAAAGAAACAGGGAAATTCAGAAACAGATAGAGAGATTGACACAAATTCGGAAGAACCTCGAGGAGGGACAGAAGTAGGTGATCAAAGGAAAACACGAGGAAAATCAAAAACAAATGAAGGAAGTGAAATTCTAAAAATTAAGATAAGAGACAATAAAGAAAGGACTGAAACAGAGTCAGAAGAAAGTGGAGAAGAAAGAAACCAGAAACTAGAGTCGAGAAAGAGAACTTGGAGAACAGAAAGAGAGGAAAAAGAAAGTGAACCAAAAAGGCCAAGAAAAGGAGACAATTGGCCCCACGAAGTTAAGAGATTGAGATACAAGATCATAAGGTTAGATGGAAAGAATGCAGAACAAGTAAATGAAATAACAAGTCAAAAGGAACAAGAAAGACAAGGAGGAAAACACTTGCAGAAAACAAAAAGAGTGAAGAAAGCTAATCTAAAGTATAAATCGCCTGAATGGCTACACATTGCGTTGACTGATATTAAAGAAGAAGAGATCACTCACGAGAACCCGGAACAAAGCTACAATTTAATGGGTGAAGGTGAAGTGCAACAAATTTAAAGAAATTTGAACAAATTTCTACCGGACTGGACAAAACACTGGATTTGACACGAAAGAGTTCTGAAAAGAACTAAAGAAAGTACCAAACGAGACAAAGTGAGAGCGTAGGGTGGCTAAGAGGTCATTTCTGAGGTGTGGTGACACATTTTCTGTACATATTATAAAATAGGTAATAGAACAAAATGGTAGATACTAAAAATAGAACATGTAGATGTGAGTTCTTACGTAGATGGTGTAAGATGTGCTTCTTTTGTACAGGATTATTAATGACCGTATGGATTATTTTAGCAATCACCATTCCAATTAGAATAGCTGTAGAAGAGACGTCTATATTAAAGAATAACACAGAGATAGAAAAGGGAGCTAACATGCAGGAAACAGCTATATTAAAAAGTAGTGCAGAGTTGCATAAGGACAAATCAATAACAGATTTTTCAAAAAATGTTTTTACTAAATTATTATATGAGTATGTAGAAACCATGGATGTGAGAGATTGTTACGTTTGTATGCAATTGCCTGCGTCTGTTGCAGAAGGTGTGACCTATCATCACCTTCCTTTGACGTATGGAATAACATGTAGTGTTTTAGCAAGTCTATTTTACAAGACAGGAAGATTAGAATATTATTATACTGATATAGATAAGATTTTTGCAGAGATTCCTATAATTTCTGAACTAAACAAAGTGAAAGAAGCAAGAACGTTTGGTGAATTTTTCATAGAAAATAAAATTCTAACATTAGATGATATAGTTAAAAACAACCTTACCTGTGAGTTAAGGAATGAAGAAAAGGTGTTTTTAGAAATGGTCGAGGATAGAAGAGTAAAATTTCAAAGAAAAGTGATAGAAGAGACAAAAACACCTCTTTGGGCGTTTGAGGAAGAAAATCATGACAAGAAAAAGACAAATGCAGCTATGTCTCTGGATTGGCCTCAACAGGGAAGGTTGTGCATTAGAAGAAATAGAACAAGATATGACAACTATTTCGTGGGTTCCAGTGATTGCCAAGACAATTATAACATTTTAGGAGGTTGGGGATTCAAAGGGGGAAAAGATCCAATATTTCCTGGGATCTATTATATTTGCGGTAACAGAGCTTATTACAGGTTGCCGGACCATTGGTATGGATCATGTTACTTAGGCCTGGTCTTTCCAAAGATTTTTCATGTAGATAGAACAGAAAAGGGAACACACGAAATGGTAAAGACATTTACACGTAGGAAAAGGGAGAGCTTTTCAGAAATAGTAGGTGATGTTTTTGGAGCATTGATACCAGCAGTGGGAATATCTTTGAATGCATTTAAAATTCGGAAGTTATCCACAGTAGTAGATCGTTTATCTACAGATACTGCTTGAGGGTTCTTGATGGTAAATACCGAAATGGTTGCCATGAGAGCTATGGTGATGCAAAATCGACTTGCCCTTGACATTCTTTTGGCAAAAGAGGGTGGAGTCTGTGGAATGCTGAAAGTCCAACATTGTTGCACTTAAATTCCAGATAAAAGTGAAAATATACAAAAGTATATTTAGAATATTACCAATTTGCACAAAGAACTTGTTCCACTGGAGGTTGAAAATGCATTGGGAAAACTTGGTAAGAGTTTTTCCTCAGTAATAAATTGGTTCACTAGAATGAGTAGATTAGTAATAGGAAAAATCATAATAATAGCGACCATAATAGTACTAATAGTCCTAGTATTAAAATTGATTATTGTATGTATAAAGAGAAGAAAAAGAAAGAATAAAATAGAAAAGGAAAATAAGATAAATAAAGAAAGAGAAAGAGAGATGGGTGAAATAGAGCTAGAAGAAATAAAAGAAAACATGTATAAGAAAACAAAGAGACAAGATGAAAGGGATACAGTTGTGTAAACTAACAAAAACAAACTGGACAAGAAAT
Source organism: Calotriton arnoldi (assembly GCA_963921515.1). Taxonomy (NCBI): domain Eukaryota; kingdom Metazoa; phylum Chordata; class Amphibia; order Caudata; family Salamandridae; genus Calotriton; species Calotriton arnoldi. The sequence continues at coordinate 384,431 of CAWUFW010009727.1, read as the reverse complement.
ATGCTATCTGACAAAATTGTGTAACATGGGTTTTTGTGGTGATATTAAAAATCACCAAAGGGGGAGTTGATGGAGCAGGGTAAACGAAAAAATGTAACCTCCTAATATTTACGTTGAATAATTAACACACAGGTTCGTCTTAGTAAATAACCAACCATGTATGTGTCATGATAAGGGTTATGGGTAACACGCTATATCCGTGCAAACTAATTTACTTACATTTGTTAACGTGGATAACATAAATCTAATAATTTGCGTACTAATTAAAATAATAATTGCATGATTTGTGCTTGAAAATAAACTGTGTGGTGGCAAAATAAAGCGGTTGGTAAGAAAGAAATAGCTTTATATGTCGCTTTTGCTAGGTAACACTTAATTGGGGTACGTAGAATGATGGGAGGGAAACGAAAAGGCTTATATTCTTTATTCTTAACTATGTTCTGTTTATCTTTATAAATAGTTCGCTTAGGCCTGTTGTGCCGCGATGTAAAATGGCTGCCGAGGCAAGCAAGCTAGAGTACGCAGGCGCAAATGGTTTCCGCGAATGAGAAAGGCTGTGAACAGAGGGATCATGTGACCGTCCCAAAGCCTAGGATGGAAGCTTGGTCAAGGCTGCGATGACCTTATTATACAAACGTGTGCCAAAGAAGGACATTGCGAAAAGCGTGAGAAGTTGCAGTGAAAACGTGAATGAACAATGAACTGTTCAACTTAAAGAATCAGAAAAGGATACAGATAGAGACCAATGTGCGGATGGGTAATGTCATGAACCCGTGAGAAACGACAGAAGTATGAACTTTCCACAAAGAACTGGTTGGAACAAGGATATTCATAATGAGATGTATACTGACCCCAAATGGACCAATTAGAGAGAATCTCGCCCCCAAAGATGTAACATTTTCACTTAGTAAGCTAGTATTAGGGTATAAGAAGACCTACTCTGAGGGAGGGGGGATCTGATGCTACTGCTTTTTGCTGGTGTTGTTGCTGCGGGAGCTGCTGTATATTTTTATTGAGCACGGGACGCTGCTGATGGAGAAACCTTTTTGCTTTAATAGATTTTTCCATTTTTAATATTATTAGACCTTTTATTCTTAAATACTATAAGTGGAAAAGGACTGGATTGTGGCGGGAAACACCATATAGGTGATCCGTCAAGAAGGCCTGTTTTACAGGACAGATAGACAGTTTTTCGGGAGTTCTATGCTGTGATCTGAATTCATTGCTGTGACAAACTTTGTTTTTCCATCTAATAGGTATGCATTGCAACTTAAATTTATTCTTATAATGATGATAAATGTATTAATCTGAATAATAAATTTGAAACTTATTCATGCTTCTAAAAATTAGATAAACTTTATTATTTTTAAACAATGAGTCTGTGGTTCTTTAGCCCAATGATAAATATAAATGTTTATAGTGATTGAGCTGGTCTTAATCACCATCAACTGATTCCTACTAGTTGGTCCATCGACCAATGAGCGGAATACCTTAAGGTTTGAGAAGTATTATGTCGTTCTAAAAGGTGTATCCCGTCTCCTTCCAGCAAATCTAAGTAAAACGGATGAAATCCAGGGAATATATGAGAGAGTGAATGTTTATGCGGTGTTATGGGCCCCACCGTCATAAGGATATAAGTTGTGGAAAAAGGGATATTTGTACCTGGACGTCCAAAGCATATAGGAGAAGAAATTTTATTGATAGCGCTGGATCACAGCATGTGAGCAGCACCATGATTGGAGGGAGCAGCTTCATTCTGCGCTCCACAGCGCACAGGAGGCCTGCACTTACTCTCAACCGAGCTGGGTTTAGAGGTTTAAAGTGCTCATGTGTGGCTGGCAGCCGCAAGTCAGGCAGCCAAAAAGACATGCGCACTTTAAACAGTGCAATACCAGCCCAGTCTCCTCCCTGCTGCTGTCAGTCAGCAGCGGTCCGCCCCCGTCCTGATGCTCAGGACGGGGGATGAAAAATAAAATGTTAATAAATTACCATTTTATTTTTCATCTCAGGGGCTTTGAGGGGGGGAATTTAAGTGGGGCAACACTCCCTCGCTCCAACGGAGGAGCCGCTCCTGACCTTAAGCATGGTTTTAGTAACCCCCTTCAATTTAATAAGGAACTCCTGATAATACATTATTAGCTCCCTGTAGAGGAAAACTAACTTCCTCTTAATAAGGATCGACACTAGCACTGTTGCACTTTAATACAGAGATGGACAGGAGGCCCAGATGTCATTAAATTAGGCTCTTTTCAAATGCACATCAGCGAATCGGAGGTTAGGCACGTTCATGAATATTTTACCATAAACATATATACAGTGCCTTTAGGCATAATGAACTTTGCTGTAACCATAACGCTATTTTATTGCTATCAATGCATTCTATTGTCTTTGTCTTTATGTTGTTATGGTTTTAATTAACTAAACAATAAACAAACAAACAAATGCACTAATATGCCTTTTTAAAACAGGTTTTTCATTCTTCATTTAGGTCAAAAGTCCTTGCTCAAAAAGACCTTCCGCAGTGGGTATAAAGGCGACCATTTAACCCACCTGCATTATTACAAAGACACAGCGCCTCAGCAAAGTCGTGGTGTGATGCAAAGCACCATTTTCTTTTAATACTATCAGTTCACATGGGCACTCATTTCTAAAACATCTAATGCTGCCCGGGTACGGCTGAATTCCTTTGTTCTCAAATATTTTTTATCGGGTTTGACTTACAGCAGCTCCTGTGCGCCGAACAGGCTGTCATTCTAAATCTAGCATTAGGGGAGCAGCTAATGTTTTTTCTCATCTGCTCTGCCCAAGCCCCACTCCATGCCTCCACCACCCACACCATGGTCCCGAGAAATGCTCACGCTCACATTTAACATTTGCTCCGAGCAGGTGGAAAGTGTATGCCAATTTTGGCTCAAATTGGGGAAAACATGCAGAAAAGGCTTGAATATTGCCAGGTCGGAGAGTTATTCCCCATTTCTGGGAAGTAGGTAGTAATCCCAATATTTAGGTACAGGGTTTTTCAACTGGAATGGATATTTAGGTACTGGAAAAAAGATACGTTGCTAGTTTTCCACAGGCATGCATACAGAGGAGTGCAGGACAGAAGTGCATCATACATGCCCTGTGTCGTGTGTAATCTCTGTGGCTGCCTGAAGATTGGGATATCATTCTATAGTTTCCGAATAGATGTGCTGAAAGTGTGAGTTCTGAATGGGTGATTCATTATTGAAAAGGCATTGCTTGGTGTACACCAAGATAGATAAGTATATTAATACGAAAAGAGCTGCATGATTATCGTCCGTATAGAATGCCAATGTGTGCTGTGTATATCTCTGTCAATGTATTTTAACCTTAATTTACAGCATCCTTGTCATTCCAGCCCTGATGCCCCACCCATCCTGTCGGTGCACCAAAATACTGGCCCGTAGCACTTCCGAAATCTTATACCCCACACACAGCTATGGCAATGACCCTCGAGGGTTTGTGTATATGTAAACAAATGCTATGTGTATTTGCTGGATATACCCGACTATATGGTTTAATTAGCAGGCGTAAAATATGTTTACAATGTAAGTACTTTTCTGTGGAATCATGCAAAAACAGATCATAAAAGCCAACTAGAGAGATGATAAGAGCACAAGAAAACCAAAGCCATATCAGGACTTGGAGTTCTCATACCCCCAAATCTACTTGGCCTCACCCAACGCACCAGCAAGATACTGCGGCCTCACCTCATCCAATCCCACCATGACCACCTCAACATTTTGGTCTAAAGAACTTCTTTGGAAGCAAGTGTGCTTCCAACAGCATCTCTCCATTCCTTAACACATGGAATGACAACTCTCTAATGCTCCGAAAGGGATGGATTCCGCATGTACACAATAATTATGCAAATTACCTCTATTCGACTTGAACCGCTGGCAAATTTCCCAGTTTGATACATATGCAGAAACAACTCTACTGACCCGTTAACATGGGCATTGAAGAGCCTTGGAAGTTTGGGACATACACAGTACCTTACTGGGGAAGTAACTTTTGACTCTGAAGGAGCCCCTCTCTCACACGACAGCACAAATGACTAATATGAAGCCAGCCAACACAGACCAACCAGCCCAAGGCTCAGAACATAGAGTGAATGCCTCCTATAACTCAGCAACTATGTCCCAATGCAACCCATGTTAAAATTGTTCACTAACATAGAAAGGACTCGAGGACCTTTGAGAAGCATCATAAGTAGCAGAAATGAGGAGCAGAAGCAGATGTGACAAACAGATGCAACATACTTTAAGGACTCTGTAGACAGCTACAAAGAGAACCAGGGTGACAGTAAAGGGCTAATTCCGATGTCGGTGGGACTGCCACCGACAAGTCGTTGCTCGGACCACTGGATTACGATTTCTGTGATCAGAGCGAGTTAGGCAGGGGGAAAGAACTCCGCCTACGACAGGCTAAAGGAGCCCATTGGGACAGCGGTCAGATTCCTAATCCCTACAATGGGGTGGTGCCTGTGCAGGCACCGGCGTAGGGATTAGGATATCCCTTTCCGAGTGCCTGTTAATGGCGATCCCACCGCCATGAACAGGGACCCGGAAAGAGACTTTGGAGGCCCCTATCAGTGACCCTGTCCCCTGTGGGCCTCCTTTTACGGGGGCAAGGGACCCCCAAACATCCATGCACCATGTGCCAGGCATCACATGGTTCTGGCACACAGTGCATGGATGTTTGAAAACTGATCTTTTGCATTGTGGCTTGTGCTGCGGCCCCAGCAGACCTTTTCCAGTGCTGCAGCACATGCCACAATGCAAAGGAGAAGTTTTCCTACTGCCTGCGTGGCGGTTGCATTGTATTTGGGCAGGTGTAACCACCGAGATGTAGTCGGTTGGACACCTACCCGATACGATGGCGGTTAACTACTCGTCCGACCGCCTTCGTACTAAAGCCCTAAGCGTGGAAGGATATTAGGAGAGAAGCTTGCCCCCATGATTGGCTATGTTTGAGGAAAAGCACTAGCTTATGGAAATTCTTGTGGATCCTCTGAATGCCCACCCTCAAGGATAATCAGTGAAAATTCAATAATCGGGCCTCCTGCACTAATCATAATGGAGGCTAAGGGAAGTCAAGAACCAATGACTATCGGGAAACCCTTTAAACTGCAGCTTACCCCATTTGCTGATGGGTTTATAGAAACACCCTCACTTCTGTGCTCAGTTCCACCTGGAAAGTCTCCGTTACTTGTCGACACTGTCTTTCCCACAGTTTTGTCAGATGGGTTTCTGCAGCTTTTCACTTTGAAATAGATGTGCTAATTAATCTTCTCACGTTCAAGTGTTGCAAATGTATTTGCATTTCAAATCAGTTTCAGACCCGGGCTGAAACACCTACACTTAACAATTATAGACAGATCAAAACAACAGAGCGAGAGGCACACCTTCCTTTCAGTATACCTGTGTTTCTATGCAAGACTCCGGCTGTTGTTTCTAAAATAAAAAATGGAGCACTAAAACATAACCTTTTAAAAGTCAAGATTTTAGCAGCTAACTTCAATGATTCAAATTTTCATTGCTTGCATTGTTACACATTTATACTACCAAAACCATTGCCTACAATTTCAGGGTCTGTAATTGTGTGAACCTCACTAACATCCTAGTGCCCTCTCAATCCTTCTACATGTCAAGACTTAGATACTGATATGTGTCCACCAACTCACAGAATCCATGTGACAACAAAACTGAAACTGTAATTGACAAAACCAATAAGTCTAGCCTACGAGAGGGCTATTGGCTTTGTTGATGTTTTTTAGGTCTCGCCTGAGCCAGCGCATGCGCTGCTCTGCGAGACATTTAGTAAGTGGGATTTCAAAGTGCTACCCCACGCTTTTGCTGGCCTCCAGCTTGCGTTCACGATCGCGTGCACGCGCGCAGCTGCCAGCTTTCAGCGCCCGATCAGGCGCCATCTGGCTTTCCTCTCGCTTGCTGTCTGAACGCTCCTCCGCCCCTCCCCTGCCGCGTTTCGTTAATTAGAAACATATGCTGCTTTCACTTTCAGCGCAGCGGGCGCTCGCGCACCACTTTTGAAGCCGGGCTTGTCTTGTTGAATGTGAGTTTAAATCATTGTTTTGTTTTTACTCTGTTGTGTATGTATTTGTTTATACATTTCACACCTCTGCATGCAAATCTAAACATGTGGTCTAAAAAAAACATGCGCTAACGTATTTGTCATAAATGTCGTCTAGGTGTGCATCGCGGTGTTTGCATCTCTAAGAACAGTTAGGTATCGAATCATGCTAAACACAACTTCCGTAGATGTGTCTGACACTCAAACTGATACTGACCTCCTGTGCGACACACGTGCAACAAACACGTACGTTGAGCACTCTCTCATTACGTGCATGCAGACATTGACAAACGAAACATTAGGTGCACTGCACCAAATACAATTAAATAGCTAAATGTAATTAGTAGAGATCATTCCGGCGTCAGTTTCTTTTTCTCAGTGAATGTCTTTTTCAAGGTACCAAGTTGCTTTAGCGTTTTTTTCTTCAGAAATATAGTGGATGCTTTTGTTCCACGTGAGCTCCTCCTGAAGTTGCCTGACGGTCAAGATAAAACATGTTTTATTGAACAGGAAATATGGTCAGCACTTGGATGATGAATTCTCTGAATACAGAACTTTTTGTTTACAACATGTATGCGAGCTGCATTTGTTTGAAAACATTTCAATTGGTCTGTGTACGGGGCTCCCCGTTTATTGCTTTTGATACCACCTAGTGTACATACTGTGTAATGCAGGCTGAGAACATTTAACAAACACTGCAGTTTATCAGACCAGTTACAGGAAATAGCGTCGTGCTCAAGAGACAATCTTCTGAGAAACAAGCATTTGCAATGCAATAGGTCTCTGTGTTGCCAGCCTGCTTTTCCCCGCCCTCCTCCCTCTTGCAATACGTTCCCCCCCTTATTTCCTCTGTTTCCCTCAAGCATTAGCTCCAGCCCTCCCTGTTGCTTTTGCCTCTCCTCCAGGATCCCCCTGCACTTTTGCCCCCCCTCCCACATTGCTTCGGCATTCTCTCCCCACCCTCCCTTTGTTGCATCTCCATTCCTTCCTTGTTTCTCCTGTTTAAACGCTTCTGCACATTTTCTTTCTAGTTACCAATCAAATTCTGATTAGTAACTAAAGAAACAAGCATTGGCATAGCCAATAGGTCTCGCCTTTGGGACCTTATAAGTGTTTAACCATGCAACAGTTAATGTTGTTGCACCAAGGATATTGTGCTGCATAACTAAATACTTATAAGGTCCCAAAAGCGAGACCTATTGGCTATGCCAATGCTTGCTTAGCCATGTTGGACAGCAGCGCTCCCTGCTGTGTAGCAAGGCTGAAAGTAAAAGAAAAACGCTATGTTGCAGTCAGCGCTATCCGCATAATAGCGTTTTTTATTGCTGTTGGGGTGGACAGGTGGGAGGCAACAGAGAGGGAGGGAGGAAAATGTGGGGGCAACAGAGACAAAGGAGAGTGTGTGAAAAAAGTGCTAAGAGGGGGTCCGCCCTGGCAGTCTCATAGTGCTTTTTATGTTTAGTGTGGAGTGGGAGGGAACACAGAAGGGGGTACGAGGTAACATGGAGAGGGGGACAGGAGGCAATACGAACGGAGGGCAGAAGGGGGCAGGAGGTGATGCTGAGAGAGGGAGGGCAAGTCAGGGATGACACGGACAACAGAGGGTGGGAGGGAAGGGCTGGGAGCAAGCACACGGAAATCAGAGGGAGGGGCTCTGACGACAATATTAGTTGTGAGGGAGTGCTGAGGACAACAGCAGGGTCTGCAGGAGGGAGGAACACAGGGGAAGGGCAAGTACGCGAGGAAGACAGCTCAAAAGGCACACTCTCATAGAGTGCTTAAAGACAGAGAAAAAGTAGCACATAAAAAATGAGCTTTGGAAGGACATAAGTATGCATTGATGTTCATGAGGATGGACTAACACACAAATCGTAAGGAAGCCTACAGCAGCTGATCACTAAGAAGCAAGGAAATGAGAATGACAATGAAGCCAACCAATGGTAAGCAATAGGTGGCCTCTGAGTCCACTATTAGAATACAAAAGGTCGCGAAGAGACAGCGCATGCACTGTCTAGGAGAGACCTAAAAACTGGCCTCCCACCACTCCCTTCTCCCCTTCTCTACTGACCCCTCCTCTCTCATGAGGACCATAAAGCAGCCAGAGACTACCGGATCTACCGGTTTTTTGTGTCTGTTGTTGCAGGCACTACTTGGACTGGCTGGGCCAATTTAGAGTACCTATCATTTTTCTTAATTTATTGACAGATTTATTCCTGCACAGTTCCAGTCTGGTTACTGAATCAGATTCCCTTCAACAGAAAAACGTTTCCTAAATTATTTAGCACACTTTTAGTTTAAAACTTTACTTGTACTCATGGTGTTATCTTGGCAGTAAAGCCTGTGCTGCTTTTCCATGTTTTCTGCTTCAGTTGAAGCTCCCTGCACGGTCGCAGGTTGTGCAGCAGACTCAGCCACGAGGAGACAGCAGGCCGAGATGGCAGTGCTGAGATCAGGCAGGACAGCACTGACATAGCGGGCAAGTTTTCAGATTTCCTATGTGTGGCATTTCCATGGTTTTAGTATACCTATCAATGACATTCAACTGCCAAATGTGTGACACTTAGAGTGAGACTAGTGCAAATAAAACCAAGCAAAAAAAACTCTGATAATTGCACTCATGAGTTCAAGGCACTTCTAGACCCACCTGTGCGACGAGAGGTGACTCCTCAGTTACTGCCAGTCTGAACCTGAGAGCGTCTTTGGCCTGGGCTGGGCAAGCGAGCTGGAACCACCGGGCTGCAAACAGTACTGATTGCAGGGTGAGGCACCTGGGCAGGCCTGCCGGTGATTGGCTTTGGATGAAAGTGTTCTAGTGCAATAAGCCATGTCATTGCAATGGTTACTAAGCAAATTTATTTTTCTGCTCTATCTGCTTTGCAAACCTATTCCAGTCCATAGGATTAAATAAGAACTTTTACTTCATTGGCATCCCACTTTCACAAGCCACTTCTTGGCCATTGTTAATCTTCCTACACATACCACCCCTTTTCCACCTCCTTTTTTATAAACCTTGCTTATTGCTAGGTTCACACTTTATAAATGTCACATGTATATACTTGAGTTGAAGTATGAAATACTCTTTAAAAATTATTGTTTCATAACCAGCATAAAACTTTTATAAAGATGTACTGAAGTCAACTCCATCGGTTCGGATGTATACCACAAACAGGCATTGCTCGTGCCTTTTATAAAACACCCCTGTGCATTCATGACTCCTTTAATACTCTTACAATGCATTATGGTGACATACACTTCTTTTGGCAACAGTCTGATCACTATGCCAATAAGTTGTGCCATTTCTGTTCAACTTAAAACACAAATTCCTTATTACTGGCGGGCAACAGCAATCAGATTATGGAACTTGCAAAGAAAGGATTTCTAAGGCAAACTTTATTCCTAGCAAGATACACAAACAGTTTCAATCTGCCATTGATCCATTGTCTTTAACGGACTCTTGGAGACTCAGTAATCTTCTCTTGAGAGACTATTCCTTTTTACCCCTGTTCATAACTCCTATTCCAGGCTGGATTTTCTCAGCTCCTTTTTACTACAACACTTAATAATTAGTTCTGAGATTGAATCCATTCTGATTCCAGACTATGCCCCTGTGATTCGGGGATATTGATCAAATCCTGTATCAACATTTTCATAATTGTTGGAGATTTAGCAATGCTTTATTGGAAAACTCCCAATTTACTATTTCTATTACAAAGTTTATATAGGAATTTTTTCATTTCCACAAATCCTCCAATTCTGCTATATAGAAATATTATGGGATACATTTGAAGTGTCAGCACAAGGTTATATAATGGATTTTTTCTCCAAACAAAAAAAGAAATTGCTCTTGGATTCTCAATTATCCCTAAACAGAATAAAATCTTTAGAACATAAATTTTACACATCCAACTCTAAGCAGGTATTAGAGAATTAGATTAAAGGAAAGATGACTTTTAACAAGTCTTCTACCAATAATGCCTCTATTTATCTTCTTAAATCTAGTGCTAGATATTATTGTGGACAAAAGAAAGATGGTAAACGTTTTGCAAACTACCTTAACATAATAAAAACAAATGAAAGTGCAGTCTTTGTTAGAAAGTTCAGGCTCTTCTATTTTTAAAATTGAGGAAATTGTTTGGTGGTTTGTCAAATTCTACAAACATTTACATTTTCAAGAACACTCTTCTAATTCTGAAGACAAGCAAAGATTTTTAGACTCAATTTGGAAGCCACCCACTGACCAGGTTGATTTATCCTCCTTAGACCATGATATTTCCATAACTGAAATTGCTCGATCAATTTCTCTATTAAAATGGGAAAGCACCTGGTCCAGATGGTTTTTCTATTGAATTTTACTCAAATGTTTCTAATATTTTGCTCACTAAATTATTAGAACTATATCAACATCTTCTCTCCAGAGGTTCTGCTAAAAGTAACTTTCAGGAGGCAATTATTTATCTTATTCACAAAGATGGCAAATACCCCTCACTTTGCAAACATTATAGACCAATTTCGCTAGTTAAAATTGACTATTAAATCTTTGCAAAGATTCTTGCATTGTGATTGGATCCCCTTATATCTAAGCTTATTGGAAAAGAATAATAGGGTTTTCATACAGGTTTATTGTTGTCTGACAACACATGCCTGTTCTTTAAAGTTTTAACTAAAGCAAATCTCTCCAAAAGCACTTTGATGGTCATTCCTTTTGATGCTGAAAAAGCTTTTGACAGTGTTGATTGGAATTTTATTTTTGCATGTCTAAAATGGTATGGTTTTAGCTCTAATTTCATTTCTATGGTCTCCTTGTTATATAATTCACCAAGAGCCTGTATTTGTGTTAATGGTCAGATTTCCACCTTATTTTTCGATACATAGAGGAGTTCGTCAAGGTTATCCTTTATCCTAGCATTAGAACCCTTTTTGTCAAGACTCAGAGAAAATACTCACATTTCTGGTTTTAAATATTCATCTAACCAGTTAAAATTGGCCACATATGCGGATGACATCCTTTTATTTCTCTCAGATCCTGAATCCTCCTTACCCTCTCTTTTGAGAGAAATCCCCCAATTTTCACTGGTGTCAGAATAAAAAACGAACTCTGATAAAACTGAAGTTTTACAACTAAATAAATACTTCACCAAAGATATGTTTAATTCCTCTAATTTTTGACGGGCCCCCTATAGGATTAAATATTTAGGTTTATGGTTTGCTACGTCGATTAAAGAACTGTTAACATCAATTTTAAAGAACTATGTAAAAAATAGAATCCCTTACCATTAATTGGAATCCCTGTTCCTCTCCTGGTGGGGTAGACTGGCGCTTTCTCCTTTAATTTTGTACCTCACCTCTATTTTGCCAGTTAACATTCCTTCCTCTAATTTTAAAAATAATTATTAAATTCTCTCAAACCTCTTGGTCTATTTCCTTATGGGGCAAACTTTGGTCCAAATTACAAATAACTTCTACATCTGCAAATACTACCCAAACATCATACTTTATGTGTAAATGTTTGCTTACTACTCCAACATCCATGGGTAAAAAATATTAAACAAATGCCTCACATTGCTGATGTTGTAATGTTAATGATTCTGACCTCATGCACATGTTATTTTCCAAATGTGCTATCATTTTGAAAGCATGTTTGGTGCCATATTACTCATATTTTTCATGCTGATTTTCCCTTCAGTATTGTTCAAATATTTATGTGAAGTTTATTTGATAAATGGTTGCACTGCCTTTAATATTAAGATTAAGATAACCAACTTGCTCTTACCAATTGCATTTCAAATTATAATCACCAATAGGAAGAATTGTTTCAATGTTTCTTTTAAAGCTTGGTGGTAATTGGTATGTGATAATCATAGATTAAACACTGCATATATACTTCCTGCTTCACTTAATTGTTACCTGTTACAGACGTTTTAGATATTTCTAATATTTAAACTGTCAAATATGTAAAAAATTATTATAAACCTCCATAATTTTATGTACTCTCTCTCCTTTTTATTTATTTCTGTATTTTTCACTGCCTTCTCTCACATTATTATTATTTTATATTACTTAAGGTATATTGTTTTTTAGTTATATATTACTCTTCTCTGCCCCCTTTTTTTTCTTCTCGTTGTCCTTTTCATCTCTCCATTTCCATTCTCCCCTTGCAGACTTATTCACTTACTTGTTTCAATTAAATTGACTACTGTTCATCTTACTCTGATTGTTTTTACTTTTTTTATCAGTTATGCTATATACCGTTTCTTATGACATTTTGTTCTCATAGTACTGGTTCAATTATTTTATTATCTTTGTATTCTTGTAACTTGTAAGCTGTATTATGCATACTAAATAAAGCCTTTTCAATCTAAAAAACCCTACTAAAATTAGTGCAAGTAAGTGCAACCGAGGTAACATGAAATTAGGTATATTCTTGTTGCCTATAATAGGCAAGTCTCGTCCATTGAAATGGCTTTTAACTATCTCAGAATACATTTGCTGTTGATGTGTGGTAAAATAAGTTCCACACAGCAAGTCTTTCAGCACATCCCCGCCACATGACATCCTGGGCAGAGTACTTACCCTTACGTTGAAGGAAGAAAAAGGGATAGATGAAGGTGGAAGTTTAGAGAAATGTGCACTGTTATTCTCAGTAGCCTTCAGAAGTGATAGAGAAGACTATTCCCATGGATTGGAGATTCCTCTTCATAGGTCAGAGAGGTGTTGAGAGGTACAGAGTTCTTGCATCTATTAGACTGAGCACATTCAGGGAGATGACTGATATAAAGGGTCTGCCCCTGGTGTTGGTAGTATGTCAGGATAGGCTCTATTAGGTGGTGGTTGAGAAGGTTGTAACACTATAGTAGGTTGTTAGTTTGGAAGGGAGAATGATTCTGAGGCAAGGTGCTCTTTGGGTAGGCTCAGGGTGGCCCTTATCGATAGTAACGATCCTTGTGAAATAGATATTTCTGAGAAGTCTCTCTCCTCTAGAAGTTACAGAGACAAACATTTAACAAAGCAAAATATGACAGATTAAGATGACTGAAATCAAGGCAGCCATTAGGCATTCCTCTTGGAAGCATACACTTCCACTGCATTATAAATTGCCACTACTATTAAAGCTCATATATATGAAAGTCAGTTTTTCTTACATCTAATAGTGGGAGGCCAGCCTTTACTCACACATCACTTCCCGTCTTAATTGGAAAATAAACAGCCTAAGAAACTTCTCTGCCTGGGTGGTCTTCATCAGTGTGGTGAATAGATTCCTAAACCTGTGTATACTCAGGTAAGGAGACGATGTAATACCCAACAAAAGCTACATAGAGTCATGTAAATGTTTTTGCGCCTTAACAAAATTGTGCATAATTAAAGATGTGCAGAATAGTAAGCTACACTCAAGTTTACATGTGTACACTTATATTATAATATTGCCTTTGAAACAATGTTGCTATTACCTGTCAAAGTGTATTTTCTTGGCTTATAATAACTAGACCTCAGCTAGGCATGGACTCCACCTAGTTTAAAAAGGATGTCTCACCCTGAACGTTCACTATTTATTATTTCTGCTGCATGTAGTCAGGCAAGTCATGTTTTTTTTTCTGACTGACATTGTCCTTGAAGAGGTCTTCCTAGCATGGGATGAGTGATGCAACATTCCTCAGAGTTTATTCAGCCTGCTCACAGTATTGCATTCATTCAGAATAGTTCATTGTTGCTTTGAAATTAATTTGTTGTGACATCTCCATATGAAATTAGCATAGAAGAGGCTAAGCTAATATGAAGACTTAGCACCTGTATGATGCTCTGCATTGCGATGTTCTAATTTGTTGGAATTGTAATTCCTTTGCTCACACCATGACAAATTTGTTCTTTTTAGGTTAGTCTATGAGAACATTTCCTTTATAAACCCTCAAATTAGGGGTGAGCCAGATCACTTTCCCATGCTACTAGGGATGCTGTCAAATGTCTTCCTGTTTTTATTGCTCATTTGAGATTTAGAGCATTCTTGATTTTGCTAATTTTTCTGTATTATCCTATTACTGAGAGCCTTTATGGTAATGATTTTTAAGCATGTGCACTTCAAAATGTCTGTTTTGCACCTCTTTTCATTTTTGTAGTTAATCATCCTAAATTTCTAATTCTGTCCTAGAACTCACTTATTGAGTCTATCCTTCCTTGACAGTATTTTTGATGTGTTGATTTACACCTTATTTTGGAACACATTGCCTCATGAAATTGAGGTTCAGCACTGTCCCTGATCCATCCACCAAGTCTTATGGGGTGCCACAGTGCTCTTCAGAATGGACTAAGAGATATTAGACATAAAGAGCCTTACTTTTGGTGCACAGAGTTTTCTTACTAGGAAGGATATGTGAGGTGATAGAAAAACACCCTCTGTGTGGTATGAGAAAGATCTCATGTAGAGATGCTCGAGTCACGCGACCTGGAGCATTCAGACAGGAGTTTTGTGTTGCTCAAGGAGGTTGATGACTGGAGGAGGTGAACCTTGGATTTGGGACAATAAACCAATTGAACTATGTCTGCCTGCTGCTTTGATTGTCTTTTTTATGATTTGTTAGCTCAGAACACATCACATCTGTATCATGGTTTCCAACGTGCAGGTTCACTTGGACGTATAGTGCCCTTAACTGCAGTGCTACTACGAACTTATAGCACTATTCCCTGCCCCCTCATAGTTGGTTCCTAGCCTTGCAATGTTCCTACAATTTGCAAATTAATTACTGCCCTTCCACAGCTGTAGTTTTGCCTTAGATCTCAGTCATCCCTCCAGTGCCCTGGGATTGATGCCCCATTTCACTTTCTGCTTTCCATCTGCAGACAGGACTCCTGCCACACTCTTTACATCCATAGTGAAGTCTTTATATCTTAACCTGTGACTGTCCCCTCACCTTTCTACTTTCCCCCATGATGGTCCCTTCCCCTTGAAGTTCTAATACATTACTTGACTACTGCTCTACTGTCACGGTTGTGATGATAGCCTAACCTCCTTTATCCTCCATATGCACCTCTTTCCGTGGTTGTTGTTTTTGCCACCCCAGAAGATACTCAGTTTGAATCAGTTCACTTCTCAGTTCAGAACTATAACCCCGGCTACTGCTCCTCGGGGCATAGGGTACACTTAAACCTCTGGTTTCAAGCACTGAACTGACTAATTGTCAGAGACCAGTTGATTGCATGGTTGCTGCTGACACAGCTCTAGCAGGCCTTGCCTTTCCTGTTGTAAGAGTGCTCTGCTGAATGATTCAGATTCTATTAAGTGTACCATTTGCCACCCACGGGACCGGAGAGGGATCCCCTCTATCCCCGTACTGGGCAGGTGAGTGTTCTTCATGTTGTTGACCCAAGTTGACTTAACAGCAATAATTATCCGGCCGAAAAGTCTCAGGGTTTGGGGTGGCTCAAGAGAAGGGAACCATGCGCTCTCTCAGCAAGGAAAACATCCTGCATCACTGATGCTTGACCACCACTGTGAGGGTGGCCTGACGCTCACTTATCTGGGGCGATGGGGGCACAGCAGAGAGCAGGAAAAAACAATGAGAGCTTTCACATTGCCATTAAATTAACCTCTGTAAAACAATAGAAGTAGCCAGAATCCAGGTAGGCTGGTCCTGGCACTTACTGTCTGCTATGTTTTAGTGACATTGGAACCACATGTCCCAGAGAGGCCGGGACTAGCAACAGCTCAATTTGTTTTTAAAATGAATGTTGCGCTGAGGAAATGAATATTTATAAATTATCAGTGGCTGACACTAAGCCATCATGAAAAATGAAAAAGAAATGAACTGCCTTTCATTTATAGGGAGAGGTACAGTGTGTAAAGGTCTCTCACGTTTCAGGATGAAGGATCTAACTCATCTAATAGGAGACATGCGGCCTCCTCCGCCCCTTCCTGCACTATTCAAGTGGATCCAGGTGCAAGCTACTAACCACTAAATTGATGGGGACCTTATTTGGTTATTTTCTTTTATGGATTTGTGGCTATGCCACTTAGCAGTCAGTGTAAATGGGCATAGGGGACAACATGTGTATACTAAAAATACCTCCTGGGGACACATTATACATGCAACACTTTTAAAAGGTGCGCTCAGCGCAATGAAGGAAAATGCACTGTATTATGATGAATGCACTGCCCTCAGGGCAGCCGTGAACTCGTGCTACCTTGGGGGCAGCGCATTCTTGTGAAAAGCGGAGCGGCTGCTTTGAAGCCCCTCCATGTTTTCATAATGCAAGCAGCAACCTGCCTTCACTTTGAAGGGAGATTAAAGATCCCCTTGCAGGCGGGTGCAGTCAGTGACTGCACCCGCCTTCAAGGGGATGTCTGGGGGTCCGTAAGACCCCAATTTCCCCCTCCAGAGGGCTGCTCAGGGGGCGCACTGACAGTGTTCCATCTTTTTGATGGTGCACTGTCAGTGCGCCTCCTGAGAGCTTCTTTGCCTCTGTGCCCGCGTCTGTAATATGGGGTGAGCGCAGAGGCAAAGGGATTCCCTCATGTGCATGGGTCATGTCCCCATGCAAATATAAAGTTCCCCCTCAAGATAGCGCTGGTGCTTTAAGCCCTATCAGTATTACAGAAGGGGTTGCACAAGCGTCTGCGGCCCCTTCTGTAATACCAAAGTGCCCCAGGGGTGCACAAAGTGGGTGCAAACGCCTGTTGCGCCCCCGTGGCACTTTGTGTAATACGGCTCCTGGATGGACTAAATTACTTTTATTGTGTCCCCCAGTGGTAAGATAAAAAAGAAGTCAGGAATAGTTCTACCTACCATTGGATGTTGACATTTTTCTACCTATTCAACCCTCTAATGAGATGTCAGTGGCATTCATCTGGATGAGGTCACCCTCTCTGCTTAAATGTATTTAATAAAGAACAAATATTACAACCCACAGCTGATGAAGTGTGATTGAACTTGCCAGGTGTATTCCTCAGTAAGTGAACGTAGTGGGTCTGTAATGAATAAAAAAGTCATCTGACAACCATTAATGTCAAACAGTAAATAATGAATTATAAGTGCAGCATTACTGGTAATACACTCATAAGTGAACTAATAGTCTGTGCACACTGTACTCCAAACTTTAAGTGTGTGTCACACTTTCGAGTTTGTGTTACCAAAATTGTAAAATGGCATTGTTACATTCTTAATGCTGAAGTCTTGGATCTGGACTCTAGTGGAGTGTATAAGAGAAACTTGCACCCGTTAAGGTCTAAGGGACTGATTTATGTTTTAGCGGAAAGGATACTCCATGACAGCGGAGTATTCTTATCGATAACATAATGGTCAGCCCAACAGATTTAAATGCAGGCGGGCCTTTGGTGTCACCATGGCAGAAACCACTCCATCTCCACCATGGTTAAACCCCTCCAACTGCCCTTACTCAGTTGGGCCATCAGAGGTCGACCTCTATGTCCATGCACTTAATTTAGATGGGCGGACATACAGGTCAGTTTTCACTGCCTGTCACCGCCAGGAAAACCCTGCCGGTAAGGGACAGTGAAAACTGTCTAATTCCTCCCCCTCGCCATGGAAGATAACTCCTATAGCGAGGCAGGGTTTGTTTTTTAATTTTCAAAAACAAAATTCTGTTTTGGTGTTTTGTATTTGAAAATAATTCTTTTTTTAACTTTGCCCTATGGCTCCTTTATGTTTGATGGAGCTGTACAGCAAAGTTACAATCCATTGATTGGAACCGCCCTGATGGCTGCTCCCGTCAATTTATTAAATGTCAGCCAGCCCGACAGACATTTATAAATGTAGTCATCGGGGATGCAACCAGGGCGATGGAGTCATTTACTCCCTCGTCCAGGAGGAGGACAGCCCAACCTCCATAATAATAATGCAGGCTGCATTATTGATAAAGCCAATAGATCTTCCATTGACAGAACCTATTGGCTTTGCTAATACTTCCCTTTACATGTTCCCAGTTATATAAAAACACACAGAGTCACTATGACGTCAATCTGAGACCGATGTAAGAGCTGATCCATGAAAGTGTTAGTTAGGTAAACTGTGCAAACAAATATCATTTTAAAATTATACTAAAATCTCTTATATATAACAAGAAGGCACTTTTCGATTGTATCATGGCAGTGAGTGGCATTTGATGATTACTGACAGGATCTTGGAAACATTTATGCTCGCCTTCTATTTCTGATGACAAAGCCATTCACAAACAGAGGCAAATCAATCAATGTGCACTTCATGAGTGGTTTAGGTTGTGTTATATACACGGAGCAGCATTATAGTCCATTAAATCAAACTCAAAAAGAAGTTTTTGTGCAGCGTATCTTGACCTAGTGTATGTCAATGTGCTCTCAATTGTAAAATGAAGTAAAAGGGGCAAAGTGAAATAAAATACTTGCCTAGTATCACACAATTTGGTCAACTTGGAAGCTGGGATTGATTCTGGGTTTCTCATTTCACATTCTGCAATTCAGCCACTAGATGTGTATCGCTCTCTCATTTTTACATCAATAGTTAGTTCTTTCCCTTTAATTCTTGGTGCATGAGGTTATAGTGTGGGTGGCAGGTAAAAGCAACTTGAAGGCTTGGCTCACATTTATTTGAGGCTTCAGAGGCTATGTATCTCTCTTGAGTCTGGCTCAAACCTTTAGTAGCTGGCCCACTAGTATTCAATGGATTACATGCACGATCAGCTAGTGACCTTCACGCATGTGGCTCCAAAGTGCGATGCTGCATTAGACTACACCTTTCTCTCTCTTCCACTTTTAACATGTTGAAGGAATTTAAGATAGGGCATTGGCTAGAAAACGATCACTTTCCACAGAAAACAGTTTGTTAATTCAAGCCTAAAAGCTCAATTGCTCCATCCAGGTAGGAGACAGCTCCATTGGCCCAAGAGCAGAATGGGTCAACTTGTTATCTAATATAGAAGAACAGCTGGTGGTTTGGAAGAACAAATTTCAGGAATGCAATTGCCTTATAATAATGATCCATTCAGCTCCTTAACTTGGTCCATAGCAATAACAAATTTACAATATGAGCTAACCAGTAGTATGCCCCAAACCTGTACTATGTTCAAACCTCGCAGCCACTTTGTTGCTCCTCCAAAAGGTGCATGATTATGGCACACAATCAGCCTGCGAAATGAGAAACGAAAGGTGGCTAAACTGACCAGATCAATCGCCAAATTAGACCAGGAATTTGATGTGTGCAGGGCCGAGCTCTCTAAACAGAGGTAGTGATACAAAAAGCTAGTTTGGGATGCAAAGCAAGTGGCAAACGAACAGACCTGAGTCTTCTTATGTAACACCTGCTAGCACACCAACAGCAGTCAGTTCTGGAAATGGGAAAATCATCTCATCAGAGGCACTTCTGGACACAGAAACTAGGGCAACATGCAATTTCCATTGCCAATTCATACAAATACCTTGGCATTGAGTTTCAGGTCTCAGGTGCATCCAAACTCCACATGGAAGTTCTAAAAAAAAAGGCTACACAGATTTCAGCAGCTTTGAGTAAAGTGGCAAATACTCTCAGTTCCTCTCCTTTCGGCCTTTATTTCAAGTCATAACGGTGAAGTTTTTCCCTCGGTAGCCTATAGCCATGAAGCTTTTCCGAATAGGTTTGGAGGATGGCTAAACCTGAATAAATCAAGGCTGTTTAGATCAATTTTCAGACTCCCAAACTCTACTGGGGAAAGCCCAAATCCCCCTGGAACTTGGCCTCACAGACCTCTTGGATACAGACATGTCTACCTATATCCCTGGAAGTGAGGGGGCCTTAGCCTTTTACAGTCCCTCCATTCCTATATAAATGGGTTCCGTACTTTCTCTTTTCCTTAAAGTGTGTGCTTTTTTTGAGTTGCATGTGAAATGTTACATACGCTGTATCCCTGGGAGACTGTGTGCAGGATGAATGGTGTTCAGTCGAGCTCGCAGTGATAGCTGCACAAAATACTCTTTTACCTGCACTTTGTCTCCTTCCTTTTGGATGAGAGAGACTGCGTGATAAGGATTCCGGGGGCTACGTTCCAGGAACCCTAACGATCACTAGTCAGCTGGGGAAAATGAACACTCATTCGGTGCAAAGCCAACGTTCATTTATTTTACATGCCTATTTGTTTACAACTTTTGAAACTGGCTGTTCACTAACAGAAATTATTTTGTTAGATGTATGAGACCCATATGTTTCATTTGAAGGTATACTACATTTTCTCTCACAGCAACGTTTTTGGTGAGAGGTCTACAGTTTTTACTGCATATTAAAGTAGTTAATTGCGGGGGGCATGGCTTAGCGTGTGACCGAGATGGCCGCAATCTTCTAAGCTCCGTTGATTCTCCGGTGTGAACGCTCGCTCCAACATGCTGTTCGGGTGATTGGTGTTCACCAGGTAACGGCAAAAGGCGGCGGAACAACACGGGAGTCTGAGGGACGATTTTCAAGTTTCTCGGTCCGCTCCTTCAAGGGAATTTCCTCAGGTCATCTCTCTCCTCACTCCGGTCACGAAATGGCGCCTGACATGGAGATTATGCCGATTCACGGACCGAGTTCAGGCATCCATGGGGTCTAATTCTTTGGTTTTTGTGCACATTCCCCTGCTTCAATGAGGTATTGTGAGGCTGAATTTTTATACCTCTCTATATGTACGATTATTGAGGAGTCATTAATGCGAGTGTCGTGATACAAATTGGCGGCCGCTGACTGACTGATTTGACGCTATTGTGTCTAATTACGGTTTGGATATGCCTAGCTGGCGGTTAAGTGCCTCATTTCCAGCTGCAACAGTGGGAGATTATTTTCATTAATGACGGGTGTGCAGAATCTACCATATGTCATACCATAAGTCATACATATATAATCGTCTGTTCTTCGGTGGGGGTGCATTCTCTCATCTGTTGTTCCATCTGTGAGCGATTATATTGTTTATTGCCAATTGCGCAGATTCTATTAATCTTCCTGAGTCCGAGAAGTCCTCGTTATTTCTCAGTGTATCACTGGTCTGCTCATGTATTTTAACAACAGAACTTGGTTTCTTGCAATATTTCCCTTTGATGGTGGCCTATATAATACGCTTGATATCTGTGTTCTTACGTCATTCTGCTGGGCGCAACACCTACATTTTTCCTGCAGTCACTTTGTGTGCCTTTTGTGTTTCGTTCCAATAGCAGAGGGCATGGGTGTCACTTCAAAAGACAGAGACTCTAAGGGGAATTTGAAGAGGTCTAAACAAAATTCTCCCACCCCAGATATTCCAGCGAAGGTCAATATGGACTCTGCTTCGACCTTGGAGTCTATTCTAGCTAAACTTAATGCGCTCCATGACATAGCACAGAGCACTAAAACAAACACTTACCTGCTTCAAGTTGAGGTGGCGGCAATTCGAAACGATCTAAAAAATCTCTCACTACGCGTTTCCAATGCAGAAGCACGTATAAGCACGGTTGAAGACTTCACGAATAAACAAGCTAAATATGTTCAAGGTATGGAACGCTCCTTGGCTTCTTTGAGGAGAGACTTGACTGAGCAAGAGGACAGAAATCGTAGAAGTAACCTTCGAATTTTTGGTTTACCGGAGGACTGCGAGAAATCTGCTCCTTCAGCATTAGATTTTTTGCTTACCTGGATCCCTTCTGTATTGAACATTTCATTTCAAAAAGACTTTGAAATAGAACGTGCTCATAGAGTGCCCACCTTCAAACCTAAAACGCTTTCTTATCCAAGACCGCTGATCTTTAAGCCTCTACGTCATCAACACACTGAACAAATCCTGGCCCAAATGAGGAAGATTAAAACGCTACAATGGGAAGGTCACAGAATATCAATCTCACAGGACTTTGCCAGAGACACAGTTGTTCATCGTAAAGGGTTCTTAAATCTACGTAAAAGGCTCATAGATATGCATATTCCATTTTCCTTTGCAGGTCCTTCACGATTTAGAATAACTTTCAAAGGGCGTTCACAGATTTTTTATGAACCCTCGGAATTCTCAACCTTTTTGGATAATCATTCGGAATCATTGATGGATGCTGAGTCTCTTCCTGGTACCTCTCATCCGTAGGAATTATTGATGAATGCTGAGTCTCTTCCTGGTATCTCTCATTCGTAACATCTTTCAGTGCCTGACAAGTTGGCTTCATGTTCTCTGTGCTTTACCACTAGTATGTGGTTAATATTGCTCCTCTGGTTTCTTGGTATATGATAACTAGGCATTGTCAAGGTTATTAGTTTTATGGTGAATATTCTTTTTTCACTAACATCTTCCTTTACAGGTTTTACGGTCTATCACATTCTTATGTTGGACCCTTGAGATTTTCCACTCAATATGTTGATTCTATCTTAGTGCTATCCTGTTATTTATCAGCTGTACATCTGTCTCTCTTTTCCTTCTTTTCTTGTTCTTTCTTTTATTCCCTTATGTTGTCTGACTTTTTCCATCCTTGATCCTGGTCTCTCTTTTCCTATTTTCCATTTTCCATACTCCTTTTCTTTCTTTGCTTGCTTGTTCTATTCATGCTATTTCTTCGCATATCTTATTTTTGCTTACTATTTCTTGGTATTTTTCTTCACCCTGGTTTTTCTCTTTATATATATATATATGTTTTGTATGCACTTTTCTCTATGTATTGTCTTTATTTTTTGTCTCAATTGTTCTCCTTTAATTATGTCTTCAAGTTATGTATTACATTCTATAATTTTGGCTATATACTCTAGTACTGAGTTTTTGAATATCATCCATTCTGGTATGTTTACCTCGCTCTTGATTTCAGTTTTTATAAGGTTCCTTACTGATATTTATGTTACCTCGGTTTGCCACTTCCTGCATTACTTATTAGTATTTAATATGCCTTAGGCTTTACTTACAATACCTAATAGTACCACTTATCATTTTCTATTTGTACGTCTTTTTATCTTGGATATGGTAATTTGTTGGATGCTCATCAATATGTTACATTTTTTGCATTTGGTATTCTTTACTATTCTTAGGTCTCCGTACATCTATTTTCCATTCTCTATTTCTTTCCTTGCTCGCTTTTCTTTTCTACATATCCTCTCCTTATTTATTACTTTCTGTCTTTTATTCCTTGTTCTGACTCTTTCGTCTTTCTCCATGCACTCTATTTGTATTTATTTCATGAATTACTTCTTATGTAGCACTTGCTTTTTATTTTTTATTTTCTATATCATATAGTATTTATTCTTGTTGCTATCAAATTCGTAATGTTTTGCCTGTTACAATATGCAATTTATGCTGTTATATATTATTATTTATATTGCCTAAAATTCTTATTTAGTATATTATATATTTATTCTGTCTTAGCTTGTTATTAATTTCCCTCAGGATAATATTTATTAGGTACTCTTTTAATATTTATCTGATATTTATCGTCTCACCTTACCTTTAGCATAGATGTTATGTTGCTCATTGATTAACGAGGTTCTACTTTTTAGAGCTTATATTAATTATTCTTATTGATACTAATTACTAATTGATTTGTAACAACTATCTTTTTATATTTGTTTCGTCGCTTAATGAATTTTTTATTGTTGAGCGTTCTGCATTGTGCTTGTTGTCCTCTGTGGTTGCTCCTCCACGTTATTTCCCCCATGCAAACTGTCTCTTACAGACATCCCCTGGTGGGGTTTTTCCTTTTTTATGCTCCTTTTTGCTTTGGAGTACTTTTGGTCTTTCTTTCCTTTTTTCTAGCTTTCTCTCTTCCTCTGGGGACATCTGCTTCTATATATTTTTTCTGTTTTTTTGCTTGTTTTCTTTCTTCTCCTTTCCCTGAGTTTATTTTGTCTACCTCTCTCTTTTGTTCTAACTGGATGCTTCCATTTGTATTGTTTTATGAATTCCTATGGTAGGTCTAAATATTGTCTCACTTAATGTTCGGGGGTTGAATCATCCTGTCAAACGGGCCAAGATCCTAGATTACTGTAAAAGTTTGTCTGGTGATGTTGTTTTACTGCAGGAGACTAAGATAGCTTTTAAAGAAGCTTTACTTTTACGGAAAGATTGGGTGCTTGATGTCTCTTGTTCTGAAGCTTCTGGTAAAAAGAATGGAGTTGTGACCTTGATTTCTAAACACTCTGGTTTATCTATTGTTACTGCAGAGCATGATGCAGATGGCAGATGGTTACTAACGCGCTTCTCCAATGGTTCAGATGAGTTATATGTCATGAATTTATATGCCCCCAATATTGATGACCCTCTTTTTTGGCGTTCTATCGATAAAAAACTTTCTGATATCCCACAGGATGCTAGAACAATTGTGGGTGGTGATTTTAATCTGCCCTTAGATCCTATTTTAGATAGACATTCGGCTGTTCAGTTTCGTCCCCCTAGGGCGCATAAGCAACTGCTCAACATGTGTTCTTCTCATCATCTGATTGATGCATGGAGATTGCATAATCCTACGGGTAGCGATTTCACCTTTTTCTCATCTCCACATTCTAGCTTTTCCCGTATTGATTATCTTTTAGTTGATACAGCTCTTTTAAAACATACCATAAATGTTATGATCCATCCAATAGACGTCTCTGACCACGCTGCGGTTTCTTTGACTATCCTTAATCTTACAGATACGCGAGGCCCTCGCACTTGGCGCCTGAATACAGAGATTTTGGAAGACAAAGATGAAGTCAAGGAGCTTAACAAAGAAATTCATAATTTCTTCCAAGAAAATGAACTTTCGGTTAATTCCCCAATAGTTCTGTGGGATGCATTTAAATGCACCATTCGGGGTCATATTATCAAACACGTCTAAACGGAATGGAGATATTAGGAAATCGTTGCAATCTATGGGAGATGAGATCAAAAGTAAAGAGATCTTATATAGACGCTCTAATGATAAGTCTCTTTTACAGGATATCAAGAACCTCAAGTATTCTTTCAATTCTATAGTTACTAAACGAGCTTATCTTAGTGTGCACGCTCAAAAATCTCGCTGTTTGTTATTACAAAATAGAGCTGGTAAATTGCTAGCTGCTACCTTGAAATTTCAAAATAATAATATTAAAACCACTCAGATTTCTTCTATTACTGATAAAAATGGCTCTAAAAAATGTCATACTCATGAAATTCTTGAAGTCTTCCGTGACTTTTATGAAAAATTATATACTCCTAAAGATCCATGTAATATCTCCGCATGTCAACAATTCCTGAAGCTGATTCCGACAAATACTGTCTCCCATTCTGATATTCTTGATTTGGGAAAACCGATTGAGACTGATGAAATAATTCAGGCTATTAAGGCTACTCGGTCAGGGAAGGCTCCAGGGCCTGATGGATTCCCTATAGCCTTTTATAAAACCTTTTCTTCCTCTTTCATTCAATATCTCAAGACTGTTTTTGATACTTTTGTTCTTTCAGGGAAAGTTTCTGGCTCCGCGGCTGAGGCTACTATTGTTGTAATCCCGAAAGTGGCCAAGGATCATTCTGATCCTAAAAATATCGTCCAATTTCTTTATTGAATATGGAAGCTAAGATTTTTGCCAAAATTCTGGCCAAACGTTTAGAAGGTCATATCCCTGGTCTTATCCATGCTTCTCAAACTGGTTTTGTTAAAGGGAGATTGGCCAGAGATAATATTCAAACTTTTTGTCATATTTTAGAAAAAGCCAAACTTTCATCATTGCCTTCGGCGGCGATCGCGCTTGACGCCGAGAAGGCTTTTGACAAAGTCTCTTGGCCTTTTTTACAAGCAGTCTTACAATCCCATAATCTCGGGGACTCTTTTATTAATATGGTAATGTCTCTTTATGCACAGCCAAAAGCCAATATTCGTGTTAATGGGGCTACATCCTCCTTTTTTAATCTTCGTCAGGGCACTAGGCAAGGGTGCCCTTTATCACCTCTTCTTTTTTTACTATCTATTGACCCACTTCTTCGTTTACTTAACCTGCACCAAGGTATCAAAGGATTTAAAGTTGGTTCATGTACACTTAAAACGGCCGCTTATGCGGATGACGTCCTTATCTTTTCAGAAGATATTGCTACAGCGATTCCTGTTATTTCTAATACCATAAATGAATTTTCGCTTGTTTCTGGGTATTCTCTGAACAAAGAGAAAACGGAAATGTTTCCCCTTAATTCGTTCTGTTTTCCCTCTCATATGGGTGACACAGGATTTAAATGGCAATCGACTTGTATCAAATATTTAGGAATTTGGTTTTGTAAAGACCTTTCAGATACTCTTTCTTACAATGAATCTCATATTATAACTAAGATTAAAGATCTTTTGTCCTCCTGGTCCCCTAAATTCATCTCCTGGTGGGGAAGAATTCAAACTCTTAAAATGATGATAAACCCGATTATAAATTTCTTATCTTCTATGTTACCTGTAAAGTTGTCTTCTTCCTTCTTTCATGAGATTGATTTAATTACATCCAAATTTCTGTGGAGTGGTAAGCGTGCTAGAATCGCTTATAAATACCTTAGGAAGTCCTCTGTTTTGGGTGGCTGTAATTTGCCGGATTGGAAGTTATATCAAACTGCATTCTTGGCCTCGCAGGGTATTCTTTGGTTCCTGCCAGACTCTCCACATACACCCCCGTGGATGTATATTGAGCGAGACTTGTGTTCACCTCTTTCTACCTCTTCTTTAATTACTGCTTCTAAATTCGTTCTTGGTCATTCCCAGCGCATTATTTTTGACACAATTAATGCATTAAAATATATAGACAAAAAGATAGCTACACCTATCCATAAATCGCGATGGTCTTCTTTATGGTTCTGTAGAAAACTAGCTGCAATGGTTGTTAGCATCAGCTGAAGCCATTTTGTTTTTGGCAGCCATTTTAGTTAGCCATGTGCTCGCCATGTGCTTTCTCCCTCTTCACAATTGCCTGCCCTTGTATTCTGCTTGTGTCATCTGTTACAGTTAACTCCTTCAGTACTGAGCCAGAGCACTGCACATGCTCAGAAAGGTCTAGCTGCTAGAATGCACCTGCTTTTAGAGTAACTGTCAGGCTATTTTGACTAATATCAGCAATATTGTAAGCCCTCCCACTCTGTTGACTAAGCAATTCTTATGTATCCTTATATGTAACTAGCTATTCATGTGCACACTTGTACCGCCTCTTTTTGAGTCTACATGCTAACTCAGCTATAAACTGGGCATAAAAGACCCAGAGTCTTTGTACTCCTTAGACTGTCTCATACAGTGGCCTGAGGGTATTGTATTGACACAGTCTCCCTCATGTGAGGTTAATAAAGTTGTTATTTTGATATTCCAGCTTCCGTGCCAATCTCTTCTTTGTTGGTTTAAGGACCAGGTGCATCAGTGCACCCCTAGAAAGGTTTTTTCTTCTACAGTTCAATCCTAAAATTCCCACTGATATTGATCCTACTACGGTTTCCTCTTGGGCTGCCCGTGGTATTAGTTTGGTCAAGGACCTTTATGACTCCAATAATGACCCGCTCCCTTTCTCTTTTCTGGCCACGAAATTTAATCTCTCTAATATGGATTTTTATCCATTCTTGAAGTTGAAGGTTGCTTTGTCTAAAGTATCCTTTTCCACTGATTCAACTACTATCTCACTTCTTTCTATGTGGTATCGTTCAGGCCATATTGCTTCGCGAATATATAAATTTCTTTCTGCTCCACTTCCTTCACAGTCCACAATTACCTATGATAAATGGTCTCATCATTTTGAACCTGACATTTTTAAACATATCTCACAAGAGACCTGGCAAATCATTGGGAAATTATCCCTACATAATAAAATTGCCCCTTCTCTTATTCAATCTAAATTTTTTACTTTAAATCTCCTTCATTGGACCCCTGTTCGTCTACATAGATTGAAATTAAGGGATAGTGATCTTTGTTGGAACTGTAATTTGCAACCAGGTACTTATCAACATACGTTTTTTCAATGCACTTTATTACAATCCTATTGGGATTTATTACGGAAACATTTATCACTCATCTTTAATATATCGTTGGCGCTTTCTTTGCCTTTGATCTTATTGGGCCCTTGGGCTTCAACTTCTCCTTTACCCCTTGACCAGACGGATATGCAGTTACTGGATTTACTTATTTCCATTGCTGTTAAAGTTATCTTAACAGAATGGAAATCTTTTCATCTCCTATCTTATCATACTTGGTGGGCATGGGTATCTTATCTTCGTAGTGCTCATACTTTTGTTGAAGAGAAACATTATTTCCCTGCTATTTCTAGTAATGTATGGCGTTCACTGGATACTTATATAAATTTGGCCTCTCAGGGATTAATAGCTCAATATCCTTTTAATTCTACTCCTTAGCTTGTTTTTACAATCAAAGCAGTTGTTCCCACCTCTCTCTTTCTTCTCCTTTCTTCCTTCTCTTCTCTCCTTTACTTTTTCCGTCTTTTCTTTATCTTTCTGTTTTTCTCTTTCATTCTCTATCAGCAATTCGACTGGTGTATGAATTCCACATGTTTTTATGATGGTATTTTTATTTATCCTGTATACCTAGGTTTTATAATACTATCTGTTCAATATTATAACAGATCACATTTGTCATCTCTATTTATATCGTGGATTTCCCTCGTTTTAATGGGATATGTTAATGCTTTTTCTCCCCCAGCTCATTAATTGCTGCGATGAAATCTGTTTTTGATCTGTACTCCCTTTGTTTTTAACCTACTATTTACTATCTAATACTATGTCGAATTGTATTATATTATCAATGTGTTATCTCTTTTAAATAACAATAAAATATTTGAACAAAAAAAGTAGTTAATTGCATTGCATGTGTGAAAGTATGTATGTATGTAAGTATTTATGTGTACATGTTATTCATATAGCGCAAATCTACCCAAAAGGCAGTGAAGTGATGTACATGGTCAAAGTCAGTGACACAGTCAACGTGCAATAAAAGGGGTTTGTGGTCTGTACTGCTTCATGATGTAGTGTTCTTTAAAGGGGTGAGTCTCCTGCCCTATCCTCAATGGGAACAGGGTTGGGGCAGTTCTGATAGAGATGGGTATATCGTTGTAGATTACAGGTGCGTTGAGGGAGCTGGCCTGTTGTAACTCCAATGATTAGCCACAATTAACATTTAGATTTCAAGGCACATCAAAGAAGTCCTTAATTGACACTGGTACCTATATAGCAAAAAGGGACGGATTGATATGTTGAATCTTTCTGAACCTCTGATAATTTCCCAAGAGGCATGTTATCTACGGATTGACCATAATATTACAGATTAAGAACAACCATATGACAACCGTGCGACAATGAAAAAAATGTTTACCCCCTGCTTTTCCACATTGCAAAAGCATACAAAGCTGGCCCAAAACTGAACTAAACTACTTGAAAAAATATTTAGATGAACTGCTTCCCTATCATGTTGGGCGCTCACTCTAGCTTCCATTACGGTAAGGTTGGCGAGTCTGCACCGGATGAATCAGAGTGCTCTAAAGAACATTGTTTTCAAGATTCGCAGAGTTAAAGTAGGTTCGAGTGTTGCCATTTAGGACCCAATGATATCTCCTGACCTGCCAAATGTCAATCTGACAGGAGAAGAAAAGAGGCGGATGCTGTTCAGACTCTGCCTGTGTTCAGTGAAGCTGAAGAGGCCCTACACGCTGTACAAAGGTACCTTTTGTACTGGTCTGAACAACTACTTTCCATCTCCAGGGAAGGCAGCTGCAAAGTGGGAACATCAACAATGTATGGTCGAATGTGAAGTGGAAGTAAGAATACTCAATGAGGTGTCCCATTGTACAGTGGTAGGCAGCCTAATATAGTCAGTAAAAGTCACAGCTAAGGGTCCTGATTCAGCAACGCCAAGGAACAGAGAACAAGACCAACAAGAACTCGGATACACAAACTTTGACAAATCTTAACAAATGACATATGCCAAGCAGACACACAGACAAGAAGCCCGTGTTAACTACATATGAATATATTAATAACACAGTCAAGATACAGCAATTATTGCTCAAAGACTCACCCTAAACAAGTCTCTTAGAATACTTTTCTAAGGGGCGGCTCGCCCCACTGATCTCAGAGCAGAGGAGCAAAAATAAAATGATAATAACGTCGTTATTATCATTTTATTTGTTGTATCTGTGGGGCTGGGTTAGGGCAGGGCGGGGCTGATGGCACACGGGGTCCGGGGAGGAGTGGTTTGCACACTCCCTAAGTGCACATGACTGTTTGGCTGGCCCTCCTGCGCCGACCAAATAGTTCATGCGCACTTTGCATGTTCCCCACCAGGCTGCATTACACAGCCTGGTGAGGAACATGCTAATCCTCCCTGTGCCCGTCTGAGCGCTGAACCACGGCGCTCAGACCAATCACAACGCTTCACTGCAGCATTGTGATTGGCTCCGGGGAGCCCAGGAGCCGGGTGCTTCCTGCTGCCGGGACTGCAGGAAGAAGGAAGCTGAACAAGACAGGGGAGAAGCGGCAACCAGCGAAAAGGTAAGTAGTATTTTTTTTTATTTTTTTTCTCCCCCCCCCTCCGTCACCCCTCTCTACCGCCGTTCCCTGCCAGCCGCTTCTGTTCTGAACAGCAAGTAGACACAACTAGTGGGATGTGCAGGCTGCAGTGCGGTGTACAGGTGTGGTCCCTTCTTCCATGAAAAGACTTCAATTCACAATTAATTACAAATGCAACTACACAATATGCAGGTGTCAGCATGGGAACACAGTGCTCTCCAAAAGCAACAAAATGATGACACTTTTACCCAGAGAGCAACACCCAGACACGCACACACACACGCACACACAACTTTCGCGCTCTCTCCCTCTTTCTCCTTTCCCTCTCTCTCTTTGACGCAGGCGTTCCACAAGCAACCAAACTGAAACCACAACCAAATTGAAAAGTGGCTGCTTGTTGCAGCCCAAACAAAGTTGAGCCGAACAGACACATTACTTAAATACCACACAAAAAAGAAATCAATAATTATTGCACATGTATGAAATTGATGCACTTTGGAATGGAATAACCTTAACATTTCCTGATACAATCTACAAATGATAATCATACACTCTGATGTAAGGAGTATTTTGTAATGTAGGCTAACACGTCATGAGCACCCCAACAAACCTATAGATTAGGTCCTCAATGTCACATGCTTTAACCAAAAAACAATAAGTACCAAGGCCCGCTTTAGCAGTGCTGGTACCCGGTGCAACAATCTTTCATGGCGCCCCTCAATAATCTCTCCACGGATTCCCTCACTGCCACCATCCAAGGGTGCCCCTCATCTCTCCATAGCCCCTCTCTCACATGTATTTAATTTCTTTTGTAGTGCTTTTCATGCCAACTGAGGGTGTCAGCTCACTTTAGATCACACACACATTACAGAAAAACAATGAATCATGCAAGTGTGTAAATCAATGCATAGGAAATGTTATGTAAGACAACAAGGACTAGAAGGTGTAGAAGTCACATGTCTGCCATACTGGTAGGCATATCTTAAAAGTGCTTGGTCTACAGAGGCACACACTCAGGATTTAAAACATAACACAGAGGTTGGCATTGGCTTTACTAATAAGAAATTATTCCCAAACAAACTATTTTTAGATCCCTTAGGATAACAAAAGACTGGAAAAAATAAGGTTCTAAACCTATACCGTGGAGTTTGCATGCAGCGTTATGATGCCAGTTCATAGCTCATATGCTATACTGAATGATTGTAAATTATGAACTGAAATTAACAAAAGTATCTCTGTGAAAAGAACAATAATCCACAGGGCTATCTATGTAAAATGTAGGTTGTACGTGCTTTGCAGCAGAAACATTACCCCCCTGCACTGCTTAATGATGATTCAAAACTGCTATCAGATAAAATTCGGATACATTAATCTTGAGCGTTATCTTGACGTTTGTATTATTGCCTGAAAATTGCTGGGCACACAAAGAACTCTGAAGCAGGGGCTTTTAGGCCCATAAGATATTTCAGTATGCAGCGCTCCCCTCAGAGCTTGGTGCCTGGTGTGACAGGACAGGTGCATTGGCCTAAAGCCAGAACAGATAAGTACTGACACAAAAAAACTGTCGGGCTAATACAATTTAAATTATAATCTCACTGCATGATTTTAGTGAAGGAATCACACAAGCCAGTACACACTGGCAACATCCAGGGTAAAACGCAAAAATCAGGACATTCCACAAACATAAAATTACGACTACAATTTATCATTGACCGAGGGGCATAGAATACATTCAGTGACAGTGCTCAATAACACAATAGCGATACCAAAGGGGATGATGGACGGAGCGTTTGAGCTAATCAAACACTCACCCCCAGTCAACTGATCTGGGTTTAATCCATCATCATTCTTTAGCTCACTCCACCACCCCAGTTCAGACATGGCTGTATGCAAATCAGTCTGACCCTGTGCCTCATGGGAACAGTCCAGCCCGAACTGCCAAGCCATGTCTTCCCTGGACCGGAAACAAGCATCCTGGGACCGGTTTCTGGCTATTCAGCCGTCATCAGCCAGGATAGCTTGAATCCAGTGGCAAAGTGAGCAAGGGACCCACGTCTGGGCATACCCTGCCAACTTAGGGTGAACAAAGCGATACCAAAGGGGATGATGGACGGAGCGTTTGAGCTAATCAAACACTCACCCCCAGTCAACTGATCTGGGTTTAATCCATCATCATTCTTTAGCTCACTCCACCACCCCAGTTCAGACATGGCTGTATGCAAATCAGTCTGAACCTGTGCCTTATGGGAACAGTCCAGCCCGAACTGCCAAGCCATGTCTTCCCTGGACCGGAAACAAGCATCCTGGGACCGGTTTCTGGCTATTCAGCCGTCATCAGCCAGGCTAGCTTGAATCCAGTGGCAAAGTGAGCAAGGGACCCACGTCTGGGCATACCCTGCCAACTTAGGGTGAACAAAGCGATACCAAAGGGGATGATGGACGGAGCGTTTGAGCTAATCAAACACTCACCCCCAGTCAACTGATCTGGGTTTAATCCATCATCATTCTTTAGCTCACTCCACCACCCCAGTTCAGACATGGCCATATGCAAATCAGTCTGACCCTGTGCCTCATGGGAACAGTCCAGCCCGAACTGCCAAGCCATGTCTTCCCTGGACCGGAAACAAGCATCCTGGGACCGGTTTCTGGCTATTCAGCCGTCCTCAGCCAGGCTAGCTTGAATCCAGTGGCAAAGTGAGCAAGGGACCCACGTCTGGGCATACCCTGCCAACTTAGGGCGAACAAAGCGATACCAAAGGGGATGATGGACGGAGCGTTTGAGCTAATCAAACACTCACCCCCAGTCAACTGATCTGGGTTTAATCCATCATCATTCTTTAGCTCACTCCACCACCCCAGTTCAGACATGGCCATATGCAAATCAGTCTGACCCTGTGCCTCATGGGAACAGTCCAGCCCGAACTGCCAAGCCATGTCTTCCCTGGACCGGAAACAAGCATCCTGGGACCGGTTTCTGGCTATTCAGCCGTCATCAGCCAGGCTAGCTTGAATCCAGTGGCAAAGTGAGCAAGGGACCCACGTCTGGGCATACCCTGCCAACTTAGGACGAACAAAGCAATACCAAAGGAGATGATGGACGGAGCGTTTGAGCTAATCAAACACTCACCCCCAGTCAACGGATCTGGGTTTAATCCATCATCATTCTTTAGCTCACTCCACCACCCCAGTTCAGACATGGCCATATGCAAATCAGTCTGACCCTGTGCCTCATGGGAACAGTCCAGCCCGAACTGCCACGCCATGTCTTCCCTGGACCGGAAACAAGCATCCTGGGACCGGTTTCTGGCTATTCAGCCGTCATCAGCCAGGCTAGCTTGAATCCAGTGGCAAAGGGAGCAAGGGACCCACGTCTGGGCATACCCTGCCAACTTAGGGCGAACAAAGCGATACCAAAGGGGATGATGGACGGAGCATTTGAGCTAATCAAACACTCACCCCCAGTCAACTGATCTGGGTTTAATCCATCATCATTCTTTAGCTCACTCCACCACCCCAGTTCAGACATGGCCATATGCAAATCAGTCTGACCCTGTGCCTCATGGGAACAGTCCAGCCCGAACTGCCAAGCCATGTCTTCCCTGGAACGGAAACAAGCATCCTGGGACCGGTTTCTGGCTATTCAGCCGTCATCAGCCAGGCTAGCTTGAATCCAGAGGCAAAGTGAGCAAGGGACCCATGTCTGGGCATACCCTGCCAACTTAGGGCGAACACAGCGATACCAAAGGGGATGATGGACGGAGCGTTTGAGCTAATCAAACACTCACCCCCAGTCAACTGATCTGGGTTTAATCCATCATCATTCTTTAGCTCACTCCACCACCCCAGTTCAGACATAGCCATATGCAAATCAGTCTGACCCTGTGCCTCATGGGAACAGTCCAGCCCGAACTGCCAAGCCATGTCTTCCCTGGACCGGAAACAAGCATCCTGGGACCGGTTTCTGGCTATTCAGCCGTCATCAGCGAGGCTAGCTTGAATCCAGTGGCAAAGTGAGCAAGGGACCCACGTCTGGGCATACCCTGCCAACTTAGGGCGAACAAAGCAATACCAAAGGGGATGATGGACGGCTGATTAGCCAGAAACCGGTCCCAGGATGCTTGTTTCTGGTCCAGGGAAGACATGGCTTGGCAGTTCGGGCTGGACTGTTCCCATGAGGCACAGGGTCAGACTGATTTGCATATGGCCATGTCTGAACTGGGGTGGTGGAGTGAGCTAAAGAATGATGATGGATTAAACCCAGATCAGTTGACTGGGGGTGAGTGTTTGATTTGCTCAAACGCTCCGTCCATCATCCCCTTTGCTATCGCTTTGTTCGCCCTAAGTTGGCAGGGTATGCCCAGACGTGGGTCCCTTGCTCACTCTGCCACTGCATTCAAGCTAGCCTGGCTGATAACGGCTGATTAGCCAGAAACCGGTCCCAGGATGCTTGTTTCCGGTCCAGGGAAGACATGGCTTGGCAGTTCGGGCTGGACTGTTCCCATGAGGCACAGGGTCAGACTGATTTGCATATGGCCATGTCTGAACTGGGGTGGTGGAGTGAGCTAAAGAATGATGATGGATTAAACCCAGATCAGTTGACTGGGGGTGAGTGTTTGATTTGCTCAAACGCTCCGTCCATCATCCCCTTTGGTATCGCTTTGTT
This sequence comes from Calotriton arnoldi, assembly GCA_963921515.1. Classification (NCBI taxonomy): domain Eukaryota; kingdom Metazoa; phylum Chordata; class Amphibia; order Caudata; family Salamandridae; genus Calotriton; species Calotriton arnoldi. Next base: position 349,255 of record CAWUFW010009727.1, on the reverse strand, counting down.
CGCCCTAAGTTGGCAGGGTATGCCCAGACGTGGGTCCCTTGCTCACTCTGCCACTGGATTCAAGCTAACCTGGCTGATGACGGCTGATTAGCCAGAAACCGGTCCCAGGATGCTTGTTTCCGGTCCAGGGAAGACATGGCTTGGCAGTTCGGGCTGGACTGTTCCCATGAGGCACAGGGTCAGACTGATTTGCATATGGCCATGTCTGAACTGGGGTGGTGGAGTGAGCTAAAGAATGATGATGGATTAAACCCAGATCAGTTGACTGGGGGTGAGTGTTTTATTTGCTCAAACGCTCCGTCCATCATCCTCTTTGGTATCGCTTTGTTCGCCCTAAGTTCGCAGGGTATGCCCAGACGTGGGTCCCTTGCTCACTCTGCCACTGGATTCAAGCTAGCCTGGCTGATGACGGCTGATTAGCCAGAAACCGGTCCCAGGATGCTTGTTTCGGTCCTGGGAAGACATGGCTTGGCAGTTCGGGCTGGACTGTTCCCATGAGGCACAGGGTCAGACTGATTTTCATATGGCCATGTCTGAACTGGGGTGGTGGAGTGAGCTAAAGAATGATGATGGATTAAACCCAGATCAGTTGACTGGGGGTGAGTGTTTGATTTGCTCAAACGCTCCGTCCATCATCCCCTTTGGTATCGCTTTGTTCACCCTAAGTTGGCAGGGTATGCCCAGATGTGGGTCCCTTGCTCACTCTGCCACTGGATTCAAGCTAGCCTGGCTGATGACGGCTGATTAGCCAGAAACCGGTCCCAGGATGCTTGTTTCCGGTCCAGGGAAGACATGGCTTGGCAGTTCGGGCTGGACTGTTCCCATGAGGCACAGGGTCAGACTGATTTGCTTATGGCCATGTCTGAACTGGGGTGGTGGAGTGAGCTAAAGAATGATGATGGATTAAACCCAGATCAGTTGACTGGGGGTGAGTGTTTGATTTGCTCAAACGCTCCGTCCATCATCCCCTTTGGTATCGCAATAACACAATAGGGCACTAAGGAATTAAATGCATCTTTTAAAAACTGAGGGGCATATTATCAAGGGCAATATCGCCACTTTAGCGGCAATTTTTGCCGATAAAGCGGCGATATTTTTATCGCCCTATTAGCAAGCTGTCGCTAACAGCTGTTAGCGACAGCTTAATAGCGATAGCGGCCGTTTTGTTGCCGCTTTGCATGTCAGCGATAATTATCGCTAATGACATGCAAAGTAGGCGTTCCCAAATAAAAGCAACTACAAACAGTCGCAAACACAACTTCCCCCTATTATCAATGCCCGCGAAGCGATAAAAAAAGTCACGCTAACCGCGATTATTGCTGGAATTTAACACCTGCTAAAAACTTGACTTAACCATCTTGTCAATGGGAGGTGGATTGTAAGGTTAAGTCCTCACCTGCCTATTAGCAAGCTTTTCATTAGCGCAGTGAATTTATCACTGGATTTCTCGCGCTATTGCTGGGTTTCGCCGCTATCGCTGGATTTTTTATCGCCTTGGAGATAAGCGTTGATAATAACGCGTTATCTCCGCGATGAAATCCAGTGGTAGCCAGCGATAAAAAAAACAGCGCTAAGCACGCTTTGCGATAATTATCGCAAATCCTTGGTAATATGCCCCAAAGTAATCTGTGTTAATTAAATTGCTTTCACTACAGGCTGCTATCTTTTTCTTCACTGCCACACATAAAAATATGCATTCCTCTGTGTTGAGTTGACACTGTCGTAAGAAAACTGGAACATCTGCTGTATTTAGTGAATATTAATGGGACAGGTAATAAAAAACCAAGTTCATCCCTGTGAAAACTTTTACCTTCAGGCTTAGTCTCTGGGACGGAAGTCAGAAATCCAAAGCAGGGCAAGGCAGCAGGTTGTGGCCAAAGAGGGATCCACGTCATTGGATAGCCGCTGGAAGAGATCTCAATGAGGCAGTTGACTTTTTGCTGGAAAGTTCTATGCAGGAGAAATTGAATTTTGCTCAACCAGAAAAGTTTCTTTACTCTCCGGATACTATTTGAACCTTCATCTGGTGAAGCTTTCTACCTTTGGACTTAGTTATAAGGCTGCAGACTGTAGCTGAAGATGGCTCCATGAGTACAGACACCTTCTCCACAAAGTCCCACTGGATTGGGAAGAATATAATGGTAGCAACCTGAATCTTTGGTCCAACAGAGATGCACCTTCTTTGGATTGGCTTGGTAGGTTGCTCCCGGTCCACATAAGTTCTCAGAGTAAAAAGTTTGCAAAATGTTTCTGAGTCCCATGTTTCAGGAAAATTTAGGAGAAGTACACTTTGAACCAGCCAAATGTCCACGACATTTGGGACATCACTTAGGGGGTCAAGACTCATTCCAGCAAAGACCAGAAGTTGCGTCCAGGGCAAGTCCAGCTGGAACTGATCAGCTGAGCAGTTGCAAGATAGGCCTCTGGTAGCTTGATGTTTCACTGAAGCTCAAACAGTAGGTCAACAATCTAACCCTTGGAGTCACTTCTGGGGTCCTGGATTCAAGTCAAGCAGGTCCAGTTCAGACATCAGGGTCGCTCTTCTGAGATGTCAGAGGTCCAGGAGTGTACTTAGAGGGAAAATTATGATGTCACGTTTACGTCCAGTGCCAGTCTGTGGGTGGGAGAAACTCCTGGCCACTCCCTAACCAAAGGTATAAAAGTTCCCGGGATAACCCTACCCACTTTTAAAGCACTTCCTGTGTGTTTTACTCTAAACTATCCCACAGTACCCTTCTCAATATAAATCCAACCTGGCAGAACCCTTCTTCCCCTGGTCAGAGCTCCAACCATAGGTGTGTCTATGATAATGAGAAAAACCTCCCTTGTGGTCCCTCCAAACCAGTTCTGGGGCAACTCCCATCTCCCACTGGTTTTGAGCCAAGCTGACTAGGAAGACAAAGTGAGGCAGGCATAGGAGTGAGCTACATCTGCCAGTGGCACCCTCTGAAGCTCAGGAAGGGGCTAGGCATATCCACCAGGCCATCCTTCTCAAGGAAGAAAAATATCTCTTCCTACCCCAACCTTTTGTCCACTGTCTGTGAGTAATACACATAACAGCACGGAAGAGCTATTAACAGGTGACACTGGATACTGGCAGAAAGGCACATTTGTCTTAGGGAGAGAAATGATAACTTTCTAAAATTGTCATTTCTAAAATAGTAATGTAAAATCTGGTTTGACCATTAAGTTGGATTTGAAACCACTATTAAAATGAGTCCTTGGATCATGCTTCAAGCTGCTCCCAAACTGAATTTAAGCATTACAAATTGTTAAAATGTTCACTATGTAAAACTGTAAATATACATGTCCCGCTTTTTAAATACTATGCACCATAGACTCTGTCCTATGGCCATTTAGGGCCTACTTTAGGGGTGACTTATGAGTAATAAAAGGGAAGGCTTAGGACAGATAAAAGATTAATTTTGCCAGGTCGAAGTGTCAGCTCAAAATTGTACACACGGTCTGCAAGGGCTGGCCTCAAGACATTTTTTACAGTGCTACTTTAGTGGGTGGCACAAGGATTGCTGCAGCCTGCTTGTAATATTTCATTTACAGGTCCTAGGCACACGTAGTACCATATACCTGGGACTTATAAGTAAATTAAATGTGCAATTAGATGCATGCCTATTTGACCATGTTTACCGGGGAGAGAACATGCACTTTACCACTGGTTAGTAGGAGTAAAGCATGCAGTCTTGTGGCCAACAAAAACTCGTTCAGCTAAAGAAGGCTCAAATCAGTGGGAATACTATGCAAAAGTCATTTCCAACAGCTGACAAATCCAAGAAACATGGTCACCCTACCAACATGCTCTCTCATGGCCCAATTTACAAAGGTAAACTTAGACCTGAAGTCTAAGATTAGACCTGACGTCTAAGGGCCATATTCACAAAGGCAAACTTAGACTTCAGGTCTAAGTTTGCCTTTGTGAATTGGGACCTTAGTCTCTCATTCACATCTCATTTCCACTTTTCACATTAGCTGGATTGGAAATTAAACTTTAGGGAATACCTTCACTTGTGAATTTCCTTGTGAAATCAGACCTACTAAAACATGGATTGGAGACAATGCTACACAGTTAGGGCATGGGGCAACCCCATCTGGATATTGAATCCACGCATAAAACTAGCAGAGGTGTAACAGAATCATTCCTAACCAGCACCATTCAAGACATAGGGACTCATTTACAGCTTAATTTATACTGGTTGGAGTTGCTGTATAAAACATAAGAGGAAGCAAGCATTTGCAATACAATCGGTCTCGCTTTTGGGGACTTATAAGTATTTAGCTATGCACCATATTATCCATGGGACCACCTGTACTCACTTTTCAGTTAAAGCCCATTGTCAGTAGATACTTAAAACAGTAATTGTAAGAAGAAAGCACTTTAAAATGTTCTAGACCAGCCTTAGTGACCCCCGACTGTTAATGAAAGTGAATACAAACATAAACCCGTGTTAAATACAAAAATAGACGATTTTGTTTAAAATTCCATTTAAGTGAAATGACCAGGCCTTTGCAAAAGCTTAAAACATTAACAAATGGCCGGTATTTTTCTCTGGGAAATGTGGCAGCCCTACAACCCTGTGTTCCCCAAGCTCTACACCTAGGGGTATATTCACAAGAACGTGCGATAACTACCGCAAGAGTAGCGTAACACAACTTTCAATATTGCCGCCTATTGCGGGAAAATAACTCTTTGTCAACGTGGAATTCACAACAAGGCAGTAGCATGCGATAGTCACCAGATAACGCATCAAATGTCAGTGTGAAAATCAACGCCACGCCAAAAAAATGCGAAACGCGATCGCGAGAAATCATGCGATGAGGCCAATCGCGGTACAAAAAGTAGCAAAAAGCAGCCACAGGCCTGCAAGTCCCACGCGTCTGGTGGGAAATTGCACCATAAAAACCACAGAAACAACACACCAGAAACAAGCCAAAGCACGTAGCAACATGGATGCACCCTGACCCAGCGCAGAGGTCAACGCGAACCCCACAACCCCCACAGACCACCAGCAAGGAACAACGGGGTCGGGGAAGGCCAAGGAGAAAAGGGAGAGGAAGACGGGGTGCAGACCGCAGGAAAACAAGACCAGCGCCACGGAGTCACAGAACACTACCAGCAACTGACCCACAAGCAGACCACCTGGAATGCAGTCGGAGTGCCGAGGAGGCCAATACAGGAGGCCAAGAGGCACAGCCAGGACGTGACAACCTAAACCAGGCACAAACCCGCTGCCAACAGAAAGGCAGCAATGGCGACAAGAGGTGGCAGTCCAGCGCCACAGGAGGAGCTGGAGGAAACGCAGGCCACAGTCATCAGTGTGGAGCCTGTGCAAGGAGGTGGGAGTACAGAGACAGCTCGACAGGACCCGACACAACAACAACAGGGTGAGGATCCAACAGGGACTGGGGGGACGGGGGGTGATGGGCACAATGGCACACATGCACAATGAGGTGTAGCACACTGCACACCCACAATTACCCAGGGACATGTCCCCCATCCCCATGGCACACTGCAGCATACACACATAGCAATCACAGCACATACCATGACAATGTGGCACAAAGTTCAACACCCACACTGCAGAACAGGGGACACAATTGGGTCCGCCCAGGCGCAGAAACAGAACAATCACATTGGACAGAGCAGGGAACTGTGAGATGCATATCTACGGCTACAACCCCACGTCAGCCATGTAGGCCAAATGTCCACTGTTCCAACTCAAATAGCCACCATCGCCCAAACAGTCACAATGTACATTGTCACACAGTCTGCATGTCAACAAGAACAAGGCGCCAACACAATGCCAACATGCACCTCCCCTTCACAATGCAGAGGGACAAACAACACCTCCAGCAGGACAGAACAGACAACCCATCAGTGATGCCGGAGACGAACACCACACCTTCGACACCGACGCCCTACAACAGCCCATGGACATCCCAAACAACCCACCACCAGGACCAGGGCAGACAAGCTACTCAGAGGAGAACCCAGCCCCTGCAACAGACCACACAGCATGAAGCACCCGCAATCACGGCTGGCTCACAACACTTCACCGACCCACACATGGCACCCCAATGCCAGGTGTCAGAATGCCAAAAGGAGGTGGCCCAACAGGTGCGGGGGTTGCCGAACCCATGGAATGCGAACTAGAACACATACGTGGGTGTCCAATACCCTTCAGGGACCACCTACACCCCACAAAGGAGACCCACACTGCCATAGAGACTCATGCAGATGCACATACCCAGTACAGAACCACGCCCAGGGCACGCACATATCAGTCACACACCCACGTGTCTGCGTACGACGGCACAGTCCACTCCCCTTACAAATTGAGTGGGTGACGACAAAGCTACATGTCCAAATTCTAGCCCGCTGCCTGCGGTGACATGTCTGCGTCCGCTGTACACAGCACAATGTAATGTCGTAGGGCCCAGGGCCCCCATGCATACAACAAGACCACAGGGACACATGCACATATCATGTTGAACTGGCTACGGGCACGTGCACCCGGCCCCTTTATTGGCAGGGCCACATGTACAGTGACAACTGTGCTGGATGTGTGTGGGGTGAGTATAAGCCAGCCCGCACAGAGTGCTTGGTGCTGGCAACAACCTGATCAGTGGACACCAGTGTAATGGAAACAGAAAACACCAGCATAACAGAGTCAACTGCAGAGCAACATGGAGGGATCCGGAGTAAGGACAGAGGTCACCCAATATTCAGTCAGGAGGTTCCGTGAGTTGCAGTGCACTGAGGTAGGGGCACTAGAGAAGAGCGCGCTCATGTGAAGAAATTGCTAGGATTGTGTCCCTTCGGGTTAGTCCTGATGCAGATGCAGTGGGGTGTGTTACACCTGCATCAACTTCCTCATCAACGTCCCAGGTCTCCCACACTGCCTGAGGTGACAGTTGCGTCCGCAGTCCACAGCGCAATACCCAGTAATAGATCCGGGTGTGTAGCTTGACCACCACCACCAGACTGCATTCCTGCCTTGGGGCGGTTGCCTCCTGCCCTCCCATTGTCTGTGCCTTCTCCCGTCCGCACACTTGACACATCTTCCTCATCATAGTCCCAGGTCTTCCCCACTGCATGAGGTGACATTGCTGCGCAACCTCACAACAGCACAAAACTCAATCAGTAACGGACAATGGCTTGCGGTGCACTAAGTCACTGGCACCTGGAGTGCTGAGCAGGGTATCAGGCCGATGATGGCATCCACGACAGGTCTGAGCAACTCCGTAGGTCTGTCAGGACCACCGTTTCGACTCTGCCAGATGGCGGTTGGAGGTGGTCCTTGCGGTGGTGGCGTGTGCCTGCTGTGGTGATGCGACGTCCGGGCCGGTCAAGACTCAATGCTATGTGTGGGCCCTGGTGGCCCGCAGTTGAGGCCGGAGGATGCGGACAGCGCAGGGCCACAGACACATGGCATTGATCACCCCAAGACCATCGCTACAGAGGCCATTCAATGTCTCAGAAGAAGGGGTCCCAGGCCTGAGCAGCACAGAGTTAGTGGCCCCAGATGCACTGCGGCCCGCACAGGCACCCAGCCACGGAACGGTGACTTGCGGTGCAGTCAGATGGGCCATGCGACCTGAGCGGGTCCCCATCAATGTCCGAGGTGTATGTTGCGGAGGGTTGCGGGGGACAGTGGAATGTGTCTTCCAGGGCATGATGTGGAAGGTCTGATGTTATCTGGAAGCAGCAAATGGAGGAGTGGAAAGCGCAACCCTCGTTTTCACCAACAATTCGGTATCAGCTACATGACGATGAAAACTAGCCCCTATTCCATTGACTCAAACGCCACCAATGTACAACCAGTGAGTGTCCATGAATGTCGGGGGAACACACTTAGTGGCACAGGTGCTGAGAGGGGATGCAGTCTGCGATGATGCCGGTACACAGATGTGAACTCCAACATTGCCAAATCAAGACTCTATGACCTACTGGAACGCAGTGTAGGCCGGAGGCAGCGGTCAGCATGGGCCCACAGACACGTGTTGTGTGCTTGTGATGCATTCGTTTGCTTCACTGATAGCAGGGAGTTTAGTGATATCACCCCTGCAGTAGACATCTGGTCACTGCCATTCATGACTCAGGACACAGTTTCACACATGGGACCTGCTGGACCGCAGTGTAGGCCGGAGGCAGCGGTCAGCAGTGGCCCACAGCCACGTGTTGTTGGCTCACGAGGCACAGAGTAAGTGACACAGTGGCAGTTGTCGGTAGTGTTCAATCACCTCCGTAACGATGATCCTGTTCCCTCCGGACTGCAACGCGTCATCCTCTTAAGCCTCTCCGTGCGTGCGATGAAATGTATTCTGCCTTTTGAATTACCGATGTTCAGTTCCAAATCTTTGATCCCACTCGTGCGCAGCGTAGGCCGAGGGCAGTAGTCCGCGTAGGCCCACAGACATGTGTGGTTGTGATACCATGCAGAGACTTGTTGCCACCACATCGAAGGGTGTATAGTGAATTGTTCTCTGCCTTAAATAATGTTCACTGTCATGGTGTAATCAAGACTCAGTTCCAAATGTGTGACCTACCTGACCGTGGTGTAGGCCTGAGGCAGCGGTCAGCATGGCCCATTCACCGAGTGTCGCCGGCATAGGTTGGATGGCCCCACCGGCCTGCGTAGTTCAGGTTCAGTGGCACCACGTGTTCGGTCACCTCCGTGTATGTGACTCGGCATTCGTCCCGACTGAGCCGTATCTTCCTCTTATACCTCTCCGTGCGACCACTGGTGTGGACTCCATTCGTGCTTTGCGACTAGGTGCTGGATGTGTGACCTACTGGTCCGCAGGGTAGTCCTGGTCCCTCATCCACGTGTCACCGGCTGGCGTTGAACAGGGTTAGTGGCACCACGTGTCGCCGGCCGGCCTTGAACAGGGTTAGTGGCACCACGTGTCGCCGGCTGGCCTTGAACAGGGTTAGTGGCACCACGTGTCGCTGGCTGGCATTGAACAGGGTTAGTGGCACCACGTGTCGCTGGCTGGCATTGAACAGGGTTAGTGGCACCACGTGTCGCAAGATGCCCATATGGAACTATGCCTCACAGTTCGGGGGGGGGTTTGGTGCTGTGGCCGCTGGCCCGGATTTGGGGTCACTACCATTCATGACTCAGGACACAGTTTCACACATGGGACCTACTGGTCCGACGAGTGGGCCGAAGGCGGCAGTAGAGTGCATCAACGAGAAAGGAGTAAGGCGGGCCTGTGTCGTGGAGGCCGTGATGGTCTGAGGAGGCTGCCAAGCTTGCGGGCCTCGGGCTTGGAGCTTGCGCCGGCATGTGGTGGGCCCTCCTTGACATGCGCCGGTGTCGGCAGGTGATCAGTGTGGCCTGGCTGCGCAGGGGCGGGCCTGACGGGTTCGTGGTCCAGCGTGCCGGGGTCCGGCAGGCGCACAGCATCGCAGGCAACTCCGCTCATGAGGACGGAGTCGACCTCGTGGCGGGGTGGGAGGCGCCGCCCTGGCAGAGATGTGGGTCTTTCCGGAAGAGGAACACGCCCAGGCCTACGTGCTTTTTATTCACACCCCTACTCTGGTGTGGCGTACGCCGGGCCATCCCACTCCGGTGACGCTTAGGGGGGGCGTAACAGGCAACATTTCCGCGAGGTCCCCCACTGGCTGGGGTGACATGGTGGCGTCCACTGTCCACTACACTCCATACACCAGCGGTGTATGTCGCCATGGATATGGGTGTGTTCTGCATACTGCAGTGTGTCCAGCACATCTCCGCCACTCTTGGCATTGTGTACTTTCCCAATCATGGTTCTACTGCATCCTTCACACATGCCTGGTTGCCACCTCTCCCCACATTCAGCTATTATGTGGCTGAGGTGCCATGCCGTTGCTGGCTCATGTTCAGGGCTTCCCCGTGTGAACATTGTAAGTTGTTCTGTCGTGTCTGGTGGGTGGGCATGTTGTTGTGCCTGTTGTATGTGATTTTGTGACGTGTGCATTGCCAGAGTTGTGAGTTGCATGGTTGTGGAGTTGAGGTGTGTGGGGTGTTCATTTGGATATTGCCAAGGGGCTGTGCATTGCCCTTGTTGCCATCCTGGGAACGCTGGTTGATGATGGATTGTCGGAGGATGAAGGTATCATGCACACTGGCTGTGTATTTGAAGGCGACATTGTTGGGGGTTCCACGGTGTTCTGTTGTTGCCTGCACATTGATGTGAGACGTGTGCTTCCTGTTGCGGTGATTGTGTGCTGTGTCACCAGGGGGCACAGGTAGTACATGTGTGCTGTGTATTGCCCCCAACACATGCGTGCATCCTGCTTGGGCGTATGGTCCGTGCTTGGTCTCCAACGGATCCTGCGCATTGTCTTGTACGTATGGGGACTGGGGTACCAGGGTGATGGTGATGTCCAGGACAGGTGTGGGGGACTTGGATGTGGCTGGCTGTGAGACTCCTCCGACTCTGGCGGGTGTTGGTTGGGGGGTCCCAGTGGCCAACAGGTGCAGCCAAGCCAGCAGCTTTGTGTGGGGTGGGATGTTGGTTGTCCGCTGTGTTGGTGCCGTAGGCCTGTTAGGCGATGATGGTCAGGATGCGTAGGATGTTTGTCACTTTCAGCCTGTAGTGGACGGTGACATTGTCAGATGTTGGGTCTGTGCGGCTGGTACGCTTCCTGGGGGTCCGCTGTCTTTGTCTGCGCTGCGTCTGTGGTGGTCCGGGGGGCGGTGTTCCGGGTGTGGGTTGGGGTCCTGGGGTGGTGGCGGTGGGTGTTGTGGCCCTCTTGGGTGTCCGGGCCGCATGATGAGTGGCTCCATGGCATCTGTTGCCCTTCGGATGTGGCCCTGGGCTTTGCTCCCTTTTGTGGTGCTGGCTGCCGCCCGACTTTACACCAGGTCAGAGCAGGTGTAAATTTCCTGGTGCTAACGCGCCTTATCGCCTGTTTTGTGTTCTTATCGCCAATGTGGCTGGTCGTTGTGAATGTTGAGGTGTGATGTTGTCTCGACTTTTGGCACGGGAACGCCTACTCTGCATCTCATCATCTCATTAGCGATATTTGCGGGGGTCCTCTGTGGAGATGTTTTTTGCGGCTGCTATCGCGGGTAAACTGGTGCTGTGGGCTGTTAACACCAGCTTGTGAGTGGGAAGGTATATTTATCACGACTTTGGCTGCGATAAAGTGCCATTAATTCGGCGATAGCTCCTTGTGAATATGCCCCCTAGTCTTTGCATTCAACGTCCCTTGCTTGCATGCCTGGTCCTACAAGCTATGTACCTGGTACGGCGGCTCCTGGTCCAGGTCCTTTCCCTCCCCGTAGCTCGCCCGGTCGGACTGAGATTCGTGCAGAAGGGAGATTTCATCGGAGGTGGGGGATTTCAGAAAATTGCCCATACTGAGCCTCGGACGCCTGGTCAGTGCTGCTTACTGGCACTGCGGAGGAGTGTGAGCAAGCCTCCGTGCTGCTGCCCCATGTTGAACAGGAGGCCCGGGTCCCCAACACTTCCGTACTTTCCACTCTGCAGCGATCTTCACGCACTGCCCACTTGCGAGGGGGACTGCAGAGGACGCGGCCAAACCACTGAGTGCGGCATCCAGGCGACTCCCTCCCAGCCGCCACGGGAGTTGACCAGAGTGCACACAGGCGGGGTACCAGACGCACAATGATGTGGTACAAAGTGGCACAGTCCTTCTTCTGTGTTTACAATTTGGATGTCACCACTTGGAGACAAAACATTTGTGCCTGCGCGCCGCTTCTTCTTGCAGGCGAACGAGGCGCCAATATTTGAAGAGATCATCAGTCTCACTCTCTAGAAAGATCAAAATATAACAGCCGAATAACTTTTAAAACAATCCTGCTTGCGCCAAACGTGTTTGCTCTCTCATCTTGTAATTTCACTTTCTACTAAATATGTGCGCCATTAACTAATTTACTATCTTGGCTGTAACACTAAGCACACGCCAGCTGAGGATTAAACTTGTCCAATGCTGTGCTTATACCTGGCGAAATGGAATGCGCCCCTTTTAAGTAGGAAGGAACGCTAAATAAACTACTATTTATTTGTGTTCTGGAGATTGCCATGTTTTGGTCAGGTAAAATGTCGCGGACACAAAAAAAAGAGTGCGAATTAAGCCAGCCAATCCCACGAAAAAAAAGCATTTGCAATGCAATAGGACTCGTATTTACGCAAGACCTATTGCATTGGAAATGAGATTTCGTGCGTCCAAAAAGGCACGAATGGGAGTGAGGGGGTGAGGGGGGGAGTAACGGACTGCGGGAGAGGGTGGGGGGGAACACAGGGAAGAAAACACTGTTGGAGTAAAGGGGCCAATAGCCTCGGAAGTGTACAAATGACGACATGGACGTGAGGAGGAGGGACAAACAAGCCTAAACGCAATCAGAAGGCAGCATTTACGATGTAAGCCAATCCAAAAGATGGGCGGAGAGTGGGCGGAGCTTAAACGAAGCTTCCCCACTATAGTGTATACTGCATGCCTCGCAATGCGAGCAGCGCATGCGCGCTGCAACGCTAGGCGAGACCTAAAAATGTGTTTGGTCTTCGCATTTCTTTCCTCATATGCTTACCATGTCCGCAATAGCAATAGAAAGACGATGAAATGCACATTTAAAATGTGGAGAGTGTGAGGAAACTTTGAGGAGAAAGTAACGTTCTTATATCTGTTATTTCACCACACATTTTCCTCTTCCCCCTATTTATGGAAGCTGAAATGTCTTCCATAGAAGGCAGAGACAATGTTTATAACCTACATGCTTTCAGCTGGCTGGTATAAAGAAAACGTGTTGTTCTGCACTGTGAACATATTGAATATGCCTTCTGCAAGGGCCAACTTTAGGGAGGTGTGATCGATGCAGACACATCTGGCACTGACCTGGGGGTGGGGGGGCAGCTGCGTTTAGAAATAATTTGTAAATTTAAAAGCACCTCTGCAGAGTTCCTTGTGTGTTGGACAGGTTTCTAGGAACAATAAAAATGTCAAGATAACTCTGGTTATAAATGCCCCTGCTGGAGGGAGATTGGGTTTTTGTTCATTGGCAGTTTGACTCATCATAAAGTAGCACAGAGAGTTAATACACCTTCTGCAAAGAACATGTACCATGCAGATAGCAGAACTGTATTTTAAGTGGATAGTTCAGTGGATTACTGCTTTTGTCACAGAGATCCTTTTGTTTACTTGCAGTTCTTAAGTTAGAATCCTCATATAGCACAGTGACCTATGAACTGCCGTCAAAGAGCTGCATGCAAACTGCAAGGTACATGGTTGGAACCTTATGTTTTCTCCATGTCTTTCATTATCCTAATGTTGCTAAAAAGGTTATTTTGGGTAGAAATACATTCTTATTAGTATACCCAACACCAACCACTGTGGTAGGTTTTAAATCCAGAGTTTGTTCTTCTCCAAACCAAACACTCTTAAAATAAACTGCCTACTAGTATGGAGAACATGTGATTCCTACATCTTGTAATCCTCATTGTCTTATGTAACATTTCCAATTGGCTGATTTGCACATGCATGAATCATTGTCTCTATATAATGTGTGTGTGATGTAAAGTTCTCTGGCACCCTACACTGGAATCAGTAGCGCTATAAAACAAATGAAATGCATTAGAGAGTGGGGCTATGGAGCGATGAGTTGCACTGTTGAAGGGTGGTAGTGAGGGAATCTGTTTAGAAGGAGGTCATTGGGGGTACCAAAAAATATTGTCGCACCAGGCTCCACCAATGCTAATGCTGGGCCTGATAAAAACACATACCTTCAAGAATTCTATGTGGCAAATCATGTTTTTACAAGACTCTTTCTTTACTATGGTGCAAGAAAAATAACCACCGAGAGAAATGGTGCCTTAAATTGAACCCCTGATGGGCAAGCATGACTTAAACAGTATAACGTGTTCATTCCTTTGAGCTATTCCTGAAAAATTCTTAAAAAGTCTCATTTTCAAGTGTTAATTAAGTAATTTCTTCAGATTTTTAAATACAAGTGTAGAAAAATAACTACCCTTTGACTCAAAAGTGTGGAAGTTATAGTTTGACATGGAATTTCTGTTTTATTTGCAAAGAAAGCGCGGTTTTGAGAGGTCAGTAGCCTTAGTAATTGAACTGGTTGCTGAACATCACACTATTTTAGCCATACCCATACTAACTGTTCTATTGTTCTAGCTAGCGGGAGGGTAAAATGTAACAGGAATACTAAATTAATAAGACTGTGATGCATTTGAAATGTATTTATCCTTCATTAGTGGGTAATGTCCAGTGGTTGTCTCAGGGAAAGATGAGCAAGGAAGCAACACCTCACTTCCTCCTTCCACACATGCAAATCACAAGCAAGAGCATGAGTAAAGACATTCTTCCTGATTCCAGCACCATTGGTGGAATCGAGCCGCCATCTGAACGCATCCAAGGGCTGGTGCCTCAACCGCCAGAAAATCATATCTTTTTATATGTAAGGGTGTTGCGGCCATGAATACCTACCTACCTTCCTTCTTGCAGGCTGTGTCTCACAGTAACAAATTGATTCCATCCCACACAAAGGTAAATGCGAATAGGATCACTTACGTCACCTGACAGCCCCAACATTGACATAATGGGCTAGAGAAGAGGCCTGGAGTTATCCACCTGACCCAAAAGATGGATGATTGCTTAGAGGGTAAAGCAGACCAACACTGGTTGGACAATTTAATGGGGAGGTTGTGACAAAGGGATGTTAAGTAGAGATACCTTTTGTACCATGGACTGCAGTGACAAAAGAAGATCTTGGGGAGGTCTATTTTAATCTTAATGCAGGGTTAATTGTGGCCGACTTTAAATCCAACCCTCAAAGCAGCAATTTTCTAGCCTCGATGTACAAGCTATTTTTATCAAGAAATTGTGTATGAATACATAAAGGGATGATGTATGCCGGAGCGTGAAGGGAGCGAAAGGAACAGTGCTTCTGCGCCAGAGTTTTCTACACCCTTGTCTTTTTTGCTGAATTTCTTTTTGCAAAGACTCACTTTGTTTATTATACATGCCAGAAAACTCCGGGGGCTTACTTGTAGCATTTTTCAGTCTCACTTTGACATTTATGCTTGACAAAAAACTTTTATTTAGTATTGTGTTGTCTCAAGGATATACTGTTATCAGCTATTTATTTGATAAAATGTGATTTAAAAATATACAGTATACTAGCCATTGGAACCAAGCCTAGCTATTGCTTCTGCAGAAGACCTGTATACATGCAAACTCTGCCAAGTTGCAACAGTGCACATTATTAGAACTCTTGCTGTCTGTGTTCTATTGCAGCTCTGATCTGAATGGGGGATCCCTGGCCTCTGTTCAGTTGCTTTTTGGTTCAGGATTAAAGCTGGACCACATTATTATGGACCCTATCATCCAGTGCTGCTGTCGGTATAGTGAAGACATTGCTGCACTGGAGTAAACTTTGAGCAGGTTACTTGAGTAAACTTTGAGCAGATATCCATTTATTTTCTGCGTCCCCCCCCCCCCACATTTCTAACAGAATTTTGGATTCTGGCTGTCTAATATTTGACTTCTTGTAAAATGGGGCCTGCAGAGCATATGTCATCTATATGTGTCTGCTGTAAAACCTTTATAGTATGGCTGTTAAGCCAGTTTTCTAATGAAAATCGTTCACCATGTGGTATAAAGCTGAAAGTTGGTACAGACATTTGTCTTTGTAATAGTAAATGTAATAGTAATCATAGAATAGCAAGACCCCAAGTGGATCTTGCCTATGATGTCATATAGCCTGATCAAAATCCACAATGGCCGACAAATATAAAAAATAATTTTAAATCTTTCAATTTGAGTCAAATTTGGCACAAATGTTCATGTGTGGACGTCAGTGCATGTCATGGGCATGCCCACGTTGCATCTAGACTGTGACGTCATAAACATAAAACCAAAATGGCCCCCAAAATCATGTAGAAAACTTTAAAATTCAAATCTGTTATAAATTTGATGTAAATATTCATACTTATTGACATGTATCAACACGCATTAATATGTAGTATATATTAATATGCACCTTTCTTTTTTTCAGCTTCAACACATCTTCTGTAATGCCTGAAAATGAGTAGCATGATGAAACAATACCTTATTACAACACCTACAACCAGTGGTCAAGCTGTCCAGCACAATGATGTTTCTGCAACAAATTGGTCCATCTGTGTTCGTTGTCTGGGAAGCTCTTCAGAAAGGCTTATTAGCCCAGCAAATGCTACACACAAACATTATGGGTCTGGATATACTGTTTCAGACCATAACCTGAAGAAATGTAAAGAAATGGAATGCGTACCTATGAGTATTAAACTAGGACAGCTTAATGATGGTTCTGTTATTGAGCAGACTTTAAGGACTAATAATGCAGAGTGGAAATATTGTGCTTTAATAAGTGTGACAATCTAAAGCTGCAACGGGCTCAAAAAAGAAAACATAGTGATGCTGATCTATATGGTAGCCCAGTTAAAACACGTTCGGCCATTCCAGTTCCACATAAAATTCCTGGAAGAAGATCATGTTTCTTTTGCAACTAATCAGATACATCTGTAATGCATAAAGAGAAAACTGTTGAAGTGGATGCTAGTGTTTGTCTGTGTGCCAATTTAGTTCAAGATACAGCACTTATTGTAAAATTGGCTATAGGTGAGATGCACGCACAGGATGCTGAATACCATCTTAAATGTTTAGTTGGACTCTATAACAGAGCTCACAGTGTACAAAAGAATTAACACAAATCACCTTGTGAGACCTCAGTAGAAGGAATAGCTCTAGCCGAGCTTGTATCTTATCTGAAACATTCAAGAGTGGGATAACAAAAAATGTTTCAAACTCTGTGACTTGGTAAACCTTTATATAAGCAGAGTAAAGCAACTCCATTCCACTGCAGGTAACGTAACTCAACAAGACTAAAAGAGAGAATTCTCAGAAACACAAGAGGTTTGAAGGCATACAATGAAGGAAGAGATGTCCTGCTAACTTTCGAAGATGACATACGATCCGCATTAGTAATTGCCTGTGGCAAGTCAGATTCTGACACCGTAAATATTGCGAATGCAGCAAACATTTTTAGAATGGACATGATGCAGAAATCTGAAAACTTCAATAGAACATTTGGTGATGGCAGTAGAAACCGATCAGTTTTGGAATCACTTTTTGCCCTTGTTAAAATGATACTTGATGGATCCGACATAAGAGATCAGTATTCCTGTGAAACAGCCACTACCAATAGAGCGCTGTCTATTTCCAAATTATTGATGTTTAGAGTATAAAGAATTGAAGAACAGATTCTTCTTCAGTTCCTAGACATAACAGCAACAAAGAAACTCCTCTGTCCTTATACATTGCTCTTTCTACCCACAGTCAAACGAGAAATCAAGAACTTATAGAAAAGTTCCATAATCTAGGTATTTGTATTACATATGATAGGGTTTTTCAAATATCTGCTGACTTAGAAAATAGCATTTGTGCACTGTATGAGAGTGAACAATTTGTGTGCCCACTAAAAGTGAAGTTGCCAGCACTCACCAGTGGAAATATTGATAACATAGATTACAACTTATGCTCCATGACAGCTAAAGACTCCTTCCACTGAACATCAATAACTCTGACACAACACCCAGAATGAGAACTAGAAGGAATTGATTGTGGTGTTGCTGTGAATAATCCTAATATGGCAAAGTAAAAAAAAAATTCAAATCTTGCAGTACAGTATACAAATATTGAATCAGTTTCAATTAACAATAAAAAGTATTACGTTCCATTTCTATCTGCAGTAGCTGATCGCCAAAGTGATCTAATTGATGCTGCTAACACCTATGAATATAAATGGCTTGAAAGAGTGATGCGCAATGTTCAGAGTGTAAATATTTCTTCTGATGACAACATATCTTGGACAGCATATCATGCATCATTGCTCCCACCTATCAATAGACCACTGTTAACTACTACATTGTTGCCGCTGTTCACAGAAAGTGCTCATTCTAAATCCATAAACTTGCATTGCATGAAAGTCTTTAAAGAGTCTGTTCATTATTTTAATCCAAGACAAACACCTATTATTTCAATGGACCAACCTGTCTTCGCACTAGCAAAAAATATTCAATGGGATGTAGCAAATCTATATGGTGAAGATAAATACGTTGTGATGATAGGGGTACTTCATATTGAAATTACTTTCTTTAAAGTACTTGGAGACTGGCTTTCGAACAGTGCACGGACCAGTATGTTAGTGCGAGCTGACATCACTGCCATAGGAAAAGCTGATGCTATATTGAAGGTTTCCCACTTAACCCGTGCACATTATGCTCATTAAATTATTGTTGCTGCACTGTTCATATTACAGAGGAAGACTTATCAAAGTTATCTTGAATCTAGACAGTCCCAGGAAGAAATAAGGGAGTTTTTTAACTGTATTAAGTGGAAATTGAACGAGCACCTACACTTTCAATTTTGGGCAATTGTTATTCATCTGCAGATAAGTGCGCAAGATTTTGTTCATTAGAGAGGGTAACTTTGATTTGTATGTACAAGTACTTGATCAGATGGTTCCATGGATGTTTGCTACAAATCACAATCATTATTCTTGATGATTTCTGTCCACATTCACGTCATGGCAACACTAGCTGAACACCATCAACACATTCATTCAGAGTTTCGTAACAGAAAGTTTGTTGTCAATAAAAGCAACTGTGCATTCTCATCAATTGCTATAGATCAAAATCATGAGCACAAAAATGCTATCATCAGGGAAGATGGAGTTGCTGTAGGTATTTCAGAAAATCCAGAAGCACTCAGAAAATGGATGATATCTGTACAGAAATTTCCAGAGATGCAAATGAATTTGAATAAACATTCGTTAATGCCAAAAAAAAACTTTGCCACCATGCACAAATACCTAGGGCCCGATTCACAGAACTAACTTACGACAAAATCCTAAACTTACTACCATTTTGGTATTCACAGTATGAACTTACTCATTTTGGTATTCACAGAATAAACTTACTCATTTTGGTATTCACAGAAGACACTTACACATTTTGTGTAACTTACACATTTTGTGTAACTTACTCATTTTGTGTAACTTACACATTTTGTGTAACTTACACATTTTGTGTAACTTACACATTTTGGTATTCACAGAAGGCACTTACTCATTGATGAGTAAGTGCCTTCTGTGAATACCAAAATGAGTAAGTTAATTCTGTGAATACCAAAATTGTTGTAAGTTCATTCTGTGAATACCCAAATGTGTAAGTTCATTCTGTGAATACCAAAATTGTTGTAAGTTCATTCTGTGAATACCCAAATGTGTAAGTTCATTCTGTGAATACCCAAATGTGTAAGTTCATTCTGTGAATACCCAAATGTGTAAGTTCATTTTGTGAATACCAAAATTGTTGTAAGTTTAGGATTTTGACGTAAGTTAGTTCTGTGAATCAGGACCCTAGTGTACAAAAGTCTTTCGCAAAAGATGTCAAATCTCTACTGTACACAATTAAGGAAGTTGTCAACCTTTTTATGGAGGAAAGAGGTGATCTATTCAATCTGGACAGCAACGAAGATATGCCTTTTACAGTTATTACGTTGGTAAAATCAGCACATGAAATAGATTATATATCGGTTGTCAGACAAGAAATGGTAATTTGGAAGAACTTTTCAAGCACAAGAATCAGTCTTTTCCGCCATCTATATCTGTGATTGTTAAACTCAGAGAAGGACAGAAGCCGCAGCTATTGGACTGTGTTGCAGAAGTATAATCATGCACAACAATGCTGCAGTGGTGGATGTAAATATATTAGATGGTGTAGCTATAGTAAACATGCTACCTCCCAAGTCTTGGAAAACATTTGATGATTACCTTTTGACAGTTTTTATACCCTACATAGAAACACAAGCAAGGAACATGAAATGATTGGATCTTGTGGGGCATATGTATATATTACTGGAAGCATCAAGCAAAGTGTTAGAGCAAAAAGTGGTGAGGGTCTTTGCAAGCGATTTGAATCTAACACTCCTGTACACAAAGATTGGCATGGTTTCCTTAGATGAGATGAAAACAAGACAGAGTTGCTTGGTTTACTGAGTAGGCGTGTGCAGCTTATTAACATTGAAGCGAAGCAAGTAATTGTCACCTGTCAGGATGAAATTGCAAGTTCCATACTAATTACGAATTTCAAAATTATATCGCCTTGCAATCATGAGGAAGTGGACACACAAGTTATGCTTCATTCTTTCCATGCAGCAACTAACTGAAGGTCATTCAAAAATAATGATTCATATACTAGATACTGATGCAGATGTTCTTGCGACTGCTAATTTAAAAAACATTAGATGTCAAGAATTGTGGTTAGCATTTGGCACAGGAAAAAAGTTATGCTACTTATCAGCTCACAGTCTTGCAGCAAGCTTAGGTGTTGATATATGTGAATCTCTGCTCTTTTTCCATGCTGCTACAGGTTGCAACACCTAGTCGGCTTTCCATGGGAGAGGAAAGAAAGAAGCTTATGATACCTGGATGACACTATCTTCTGCTGCTCCCGCATTTAAATTTCTGTCAGATCGACCAAGTTCTGTTGGTCCTGTTCACTTCAGAAATGTCAAGAGATTTATTGTACTTATGTATAGCCGCACTTGTCTTTTGCATGAAATAAAAGGTGCTTGCCAATTCATGTTTGCAAGTGGCAACAGAACTTGAAAACATCCCGCCAACACAATGCATCTTCTTCAACATGTTAAATGATCTGGGGGTCATTTTTGGGCCAGACTTTAGTACCCATGCAAGAATTGCCAAATTGAAATCATTAAGGCTGAACACAGATTGATGGTGTAATGATAGCACATTGGACATCTATTCTGGAGGCATCTAAGGCATGCAAAGAACTTATTTGTTGTTGGTGCAAAATGTTGTGTTGAAATCAATTCTCCAGGAGATCCTTCCGTACAGCACATACCTTTGCTTTTGCAGTGGAAACTGTTATCAAGATTAAGACAGTATACAAACTCAAATCATCACTGTTTTATAAAATAGAAATGTTATCAGGGTTTAATATAGTCTTGTATTGTTTAATTACAATGGAATCATTATCCACAGATTCATAGTATGTGTTGTAAGGATACAAATGATGCAAATTATTAGTATGATTTTGCTACAGTGTGTTACTTATTCCTGGCGTCCTTATTGGCGGCTATTTAGGTTTATATTTACGACGTCACAGTCTAGATCCAACATGGGCATGCACATGACTTGCAAAGATGGGTACACATGAACGTTTGTGCCAAATTTGATGCAAATCAGATTTTAAAAAAGATTTTTATATTCATCGGTCATCTTGGATTTTGATGACACTATATGACGCCATAGGCAAGATCCACTTGGGGTCTTGCTTTTATATGATTACTAATACAAAGATGAATGTCTGTACCAACTTTCAGGTTTCTATCACAAAGTGAACGATTTTTCAATATAACAGCTCTACTATTAAATGTTTTTGTGTTTTCAATTGAAAAAGTGGGTGAAATAGCAATTTGTATATTTCACATAATATCCATTATTTTCATTTAAAATATGTGCTTTTTTTCGCCTGTGGGAAAATTGCACATCATGGCATACCGCATGTACAAAAGTCAGGCAAAACAATGTGGGAAGACTGGCTAGAGCAGAAAATATCTCTCGACCACGACACACATTTCCGGTGCGACATTTTCAGCTGATATTTTTCTGCTGGTGAAAATAACATTAAAAAGCAAAGCTGGGAAGGAATAAAGATTTTGCAAAATATGCACACCTCATCAAACAGAATTATGTAGGATATCACTTGCATAACAAAAAACAAATTCACTGGGCCTACTAAATTGAAACATTTCCTTTTTGCTGCGTCATCATTAGTTGTGTGCAAAGATTTTGAGCAGCTGCACAAAGTTAAAATCTGGAAGGCAAGATTAAAAAAGCTATTTTCCCCACTTGCACCTAAAAAGGTGTCCTTAAAGGCACATGGTGGCAAAAAATTATTTACCTAACTTTTATTTAGGAAAGTGCCACACAATCCATATTTGCATACCATGAGTATAAAAAAAACAACTATGGAAACATCAGATTTTGGAAATCTATGCTGTGGGTTTTGTTTTATAAGTTGTCAAATTGTTCAGTGCGGCCTGCTTGCCATGGCAACCTTTCTCCTGAAGTTGGAGAGTGCTGAAGGCCCTGAAGACAGAGGATGATGCGTCTGCCTCAAATAAGAACTCATAGACCAGCTTCCGCTAGACATTTCTACAGCCAGCCTAGGTATATCTTCTCCCCTGTCTATGGAGCATGAAAAAGACCACGTAGATTCCAGTGGTTGGAACTGCTTCAACAGAATCCCAGGAAGTAGTTTTAACTGGACATTTTGCTTTGGGCATGAACTGAAGCATCACTCACTAACACATTATATGGGGAACACCTACATTAAACACACAACTTGATTGTACTCACATGTCTTGACTTTAAAACTCATTGGCTCAAAGGCCAGAGCAAAACACATGTTGGCTCATCAAGAGATACTTGAAGATTTGTTTTTGATTTGACATACTTACACCAAGAAACTATTTACTACTCCAGTTACAAAGTGATCAAAAATTGAAAACACCTCCCTACTATGTTTACGGAGTGTGCATGATCCAATGGCTTACTTGAATGCAAAATGATGGGCTGTAATAAAGGGTCCAGCAGCTCTGACATTAAAGGAACAGTCTTCCCAATTCTGATAGTACCTGATCTACCACACTGAGCCCTGAACCCAAAGGTGCTTTTGCACTTTTAAAGACTTGGGGGTATATGTACAAGAATTGCCGCTAACTAACAATAGTGTTAGTTAGCGGCAATTTTATTACCGCTGAAAACTATCGCCATGGTATCGACGTATTTACAATAGGTCACTACATGGCCATAGTTTCTCATCACGGCGGGATTTGTCGACGTTAACCTCTGTGTTACAACGATAAAAATCTTGCCGCAAACATGAAAAAAGTGGCGGCCGGCCAGTCAGCGGCCAGAAACTGCACGCTAATCAGCATGATGCCACTTTTTTCACGTTTTGTGGGAAAATCAACTACAAAACACCCGCGAAGTACCCAAAACACCACCCAAAAATTTATATATCAGAAGAACCATGGAGGAAGCTGGACCCAATAATGCAGGAGAGAACAACACCCCTAACACCACAAACAGCCAGGTTGACCAGCCAGAGACCCAGGGGAAGAGGAAGAGGAAAACCAGGTTCAGCCAGCAGGAAAATGAGATCCTGATTGCGGAGGTGACAGACAAACAACACCAGCTCTTTGTCAGCTCCATTGTGTCATTGGGAACCAAAAATGCAATATGGCAGTACATCGTAGCCAATATGAATGCTGTCACAGAGGTCAAGAGGACAGTGACCGACTGCAAGAAGTGCTGGCATGATGCTAAGTGCAAGATCAAGCAGAAACTGTCCATCAATCGCCGGGCAGCACTGCAGGCCAGAGGTGAGAGTCCAGCGCCACAGGAGGAGCTGGATGCCTTGGAGGAACAGGTGTCCACAGTCATCTGCTAGGAGTCGGTGGTTGGAGTCCAGGGACAGGATAGTGCTGAACATGACCAGCTACATCAGCAACAGGGTAAGTAACAACCAGGGACTGGGGGGATGGGGGTGGATGGGACCAATATCACTCATGCCCTAATAAATATCCCTCAGTACACACCCACACTGACTGCAGATCTTGTCCCAGATACTATTGTCCCTGTGGGTATAGCCACATATCACCTTAGTCATTGAATATATTGCAAGACACATATTGGTGGTGTCACAGACTTGGAAATCTGACCAGAAAATTAATCCAAAATATAGCAAAATAAATATTTACATTAGACTACAAAATAAGGGCAACATGAACAAGCAAAGGGGCATATTGACTGGAGAGATAGCAGATTGTCACATTGGCCTCCTTGCCTCAACACCACGCACATACAAATTGTCTTCACAGGGCTGCATCTCTTTGACAACAATATGAGGATGCACCGTGAATGAGACTGATCATGGGCAAAAGTGAACATGCCACCACCGATGGCAGCACACATGCCCCTTTGCTTGTTCATGAGATGCAGCCCAGTGTTCACCAAGTGAGAAAGCATGTAGTGAGTCTGCATACCATAGACACATGCATTGCCACAACGTAGTGATTATGCACCCTTCTGTCTAAAAGGTGCATATCCCACAATGCACAAATTTAGCATACTTGAGGCATAATGTGATGTCATACTATGAGCAGAGGGGTTATGCCTGCAACAGTACAGTGCATGGACTATGAATATCAGGAATGTGTCCCCAAAAAATGATCTACATGTCTTGTCTGTGTGCCATGCTCACAGAACTATAATGTCCCTGTAAAGAAGTATGACAAGTGAAGTATGACACCAAGCAAGAATAACAATTTAGCACCAATGCATGTCAAAATGCTACATGTCACCATCACCTCTTATGTCAAAATGC
The DNA here is from genome assembly GCA_963921515.1 of Calotriton arnoldi. NCBI lineage: Eukaryota > Metazoa > Chordata > Amphibia > Caudata > Salamandridae > Calotriton > Calotriton arnoldi. The sequence goes on along the minus strand of CAWUFW010009727.1, from coordinate 324,760 downwards.
ACTCATCTACTCTAAACTGTGTACACATGTGCCATACAGATAACAGTATTCTACAGTAATCACAGTCCTGGTGTGAGATGCCCATTACACCTTGACGTTCATGGAAACAAGTATTTGGGGAAAGTCAACAGTGGCAGTGAACAAATACGCAGTCATGTCTGTAAACATCCTCACACAAACAAAGGCATCCAATAATCATGAGCAGAACAGCATGAATCATCCATGTGACCATCTGAGGGGCATATTCCCAAGCACACATCACCCTGCCAATCGCACCTGATGTGACGTTGGGGTGGTGATAGGGGCTGAGCACCACTAAGAATCCAGTGAAAATCCACAGCCATGTCATCTAGGCCCACTTACACACTGCACGTGGTGTGAACTTTGAGGGTAATGGGTGTTGTTTCTGTCTGTCCACCCTGCAACACCCATAGAAAGTCACACTGCCCTATACTCACAACAGTTAAGCCAACAGGAGGGCAGTAAGCAATGTATGCAAGGAAAAACATGACCTCCAACATGCATTCAATAAAAATCACAATTGCCAAAGCTATTGCGGTTTACATGTGTACTGCATTGTGCAGCACACATAGAAACAGCAATTAGTCAATCATTGCTAATGTGCATGAAGGGGTCCCTCCTCACACATAAACATTCTCGCCCTGAACCCATGCACATTTGCACTACCCTGCAAAGCTGCTGCCACACTGACAAGTCAAGTGCCAGTGCATGATGAAATGCATGCCTGCACCATAAACATGTAAACATGGTGCAGGCCCCTGTCACTGAAGTGGATGAGTGTGGAGTTTATCCTTTAAGGAGCAGGTCTCACTCTGTCACTTCCTCGTATCCATACAACCCCTGATGTAAAAAAGACATCTGCAGTCCAACAATGCACAAGTGTCCCAACTGTGACCAAGACCCATATTTCCTCCAGCTTGCAACCTCTCACCATTGTAAATGCACATAAGTGCAAGGGTCACTGGTGAAAGTGATAAGGGGCAGTAAAACAGAAGCTGTACCATACCTGCAGATCAACATGCATCGATGAGAATGTCATTACTCACTTTGACTTAACAACATTAACATGTATCTACACAGTTTGTATCTTGGCAAATCAAGCATACCTCCCTGCCCATATCATGTGGCACATCACATCAACCCAGATCACAACAGTGTGATAGCCCTACTCATGCCACAACAACAATCATGTTGCATTGCCAACAGCAATGTGTGGCAGCATGCAATCCACACCTCTAGAACTGAACAATCTTTAAAAAGATCATAGTATACTGAGTAGGGGTGACTCCACTACAATGCAGTGTACAGACTCATATATCTGAGCTAATCTGCATTGACAACAATGTGGTACAACCTGCACCACTGTCACTACTGAACAGAGGACAAAACTGGTGCTGCATGTGTGTAGAAATTGGCCACTCACATTTGGCATACTTGTAAACTGTAAGAAAATAATTTACAACTATAATGTCACATAAATGATGTTGTACAATAATTCACTATCCTGCATGTAATAGGTATCTCCTCCTAAACATTCTGAATTGACATTGTCATGCAGTCTGCTTATAAACTGATCCAATGCATGATCATACTTGAGACACACATACAACAGCATCTCACCTGTACATTGCAGAGGGAGAAACATCACCTTCTGTACAGCAGCCTGTTCCACTCTCCAATGATGAAGATGAAGACATCTCAGCCATCGACCAGGACACCCTCCAAGAGCTGCTCAACTCCATTGGCAGCCCATCTCCGGAAGCAGGGACATCCAGCAGTGTTGTGGTAGCTCCACCCCCTGCACAAATCACCCGGCAGCAAGCACCTACCACCACACCTGTCTCCCAGGACCTTGAGGACCCACCTCTAACATTTCAATGTCGTGCGGTAGAGGTCCAGCAGGAGATGGTTGGTCAGGTGCGGGTAGGGTTTGACAGCCTGGTGACCAAAATAGATGGGGTACGTGGGTGTCTCAGTCCCATTCGGGACCACCTAGAGTCCATCACAGGCACTCACAGTCCGCTCCATGCTCTCCAGCATTCCATGTCTGACATCGCTGGAGTACTGACTCAGAGACAAGAACAACTGTCCAGTCAAAGTGGCTCCAGCGATGTCACCAAGGAGTTGCGTCACATGAGAATGATCATGGAGAACATGGAGTGGATCCAAGCTTCACACTTGGCAGCCATGGCTGCATACCACAGAGACGTTGCTGGAGTCCTCCAAGCCCTGCAGCTACTCATCACAGCACTGCTGCCTCAACCTTTGGCACAGATGAATGCTGCTGCACCTTCAACATCCACATCTCACCCCCCTGAAGTGTCACTGCCTCACAGTGCCTCAGCCAATCTTCCATCACACACACGGGAGGCACTTGACACATCAGAGGAGGAAGATGTGGACGAATCAACAATCTTGCAAAGAAGTCAGCGGTAGCACTCATCACAGTCAAATGGACTGTTTCTGCTTGGATCTGTGCCTAGCATCATGCCCCGGAACATCAGCTTCCACTGTCTCCTGAATCACTCTGCGATACTCACCTTGGACATCGATATGGATTGCCATATTTTGTGTGGTTTCCAATGACACTGCAATCACCCTGCTGACTGAACTCTGCCTCTTCCTCAACATGTCTCTGCACATGTTCCCCCATGGACTCTGTATTACCCCCCCCCCCGGGCATTCACACAATGGTTTATTGTTGCACAAATAACTGGGCCAGTCTACCACATCAGTCACTGCACATATCAATAAAAATCATTGAGTCACGAAGATGTGTGTTGCCTGTGACCAATCATGTTTGAAATGTGTCAACAATTCATGTTCAGGGTAGCCATTACTACTAATCAAAGAACATCTGACAAAGGGAATATGCTTAGTCTGTGTCCATGATACGCAATGTGAGTGCCAGACACGTGTGACATAAACAATGCCCTGATCTGTTAGACAACACTGTCTCCGAGAAAGAAATTTACTCCATGCCCATGATGTTGATTGTGATTTGGAACAATGCTCACGTCAGTGTACTGACACATGAAGGACCATATGTATAAGCCCCTATCGCCAACACAAGATCACTTTTTGCGACGTTGTGGTGGCGATAGGGGCATAGCCTTAGTTACAAGGCAGTGTTAAGCCACTTAACGTGGCTTAATACTGTCTTGTTAATAAGGCACCCTTTCACGCTATGGTTAGTGTCAAAAGGGTGGGCAGTGGGTGTTGCAGTGGGCATTCCACTGCAACACCCATTCCTTTTGACTCAGCCCCCTATGTACAAGGGCAGAGTACATAGGAGGAAGCGCATACATTTCGACCAAGGAAAACCTGCTCTAAACATGGCAAAAACATGAAAAATGCATCTTACCTCCATATATCTACTTCTCACATGTGTGCTGCCTTGTGCAGCACACATGGAAAAAGCTAACTGCCATGGATTGTGTATGTATAGGAAGGTGTCCCTTTCTGTACATAAATGTTCTGTAAAAACAATGCCATTTAGTGACGTACATGTGTGCTGCATGAAGCAGCACACATAAAAGTGAGAAAAAGACATTTTAGGATTGTTAATGTGCAGGAAGGGACACCTTCCTACACATATACAATCATCCCCTAAATTCAGACACCCTTGCACTATGGTGCAAGGGTGCCTGCGTTGCTGCTACACTTCTAAGTGTAGCACCAGCGCAGGTGGGAAACGCAAGGCTGCACCATAATGTAGTATATATGGTGCAGCATTTTGTTCCTGAAATGAAATAATGAAATACCAGCATTTGTAAAGCGCACAGCTACCTCCGTAGAGGTGTCCCAGCGCTGGGGGCCGTCGGGAAGATTAAGCAAGCAATTGCCCAGAGTCACAAGGTGCGGGGCTAACCTGCCGCCAGCACCTGGATCGAACCGTGAGCCCCCGTGTTCCGGAGTCAGCCGCCCTGGCCGCTGCACCACACCTCTTACCTGAAGTGGCGGAGGGATTTGTTAATCAATGACAGCTAACGCCTCACTCTGGCATTTCCTCTTACATAAGCCCCGAAGTGTCTACTAACAATACTTTATAAATGCATACACTGAAGAACTACCCATAGTCAATGTGGTGGACATTGTGTGAAAAGATGTGTGTTGTGGCATGACGCATGTAAAGTCCGGTCACCTAACATGTCACATATTAAAACTAATTCTATCAAGCAGAAACAGGAGGAATGATGTTGGAAAGCATAGCTCTGAATGGGTCCAAGACGTGCCAAGGTTAGCTGCAATGCACATCACTACATCCCTTGCACAACATTTGACAAATTGGTCACACTGTTGTTCTAAATCTACAAGGCTGTGCAGAAACCTGTAAAGAGGCGTCAGAAGGACTTGTGAATAATGATAAGCATACATCCCCTGCAGCCCCACGTGGAAAGTGAAGCTGTTGTGGAGACTGGTGTAATAAAAGATCTCAAAAGGTGTCCAGACTCCATACCCACAGCATTAAAACAATGCTGTGCAGAGCACAATGCCCACAATGCATCCTGTGTAAATCTGTCCTACCTAAATACCCACATATGGTTAAATATTTGTCAGACCAATCAAAAACTCTTTTCCAAAATGAACTTTGTTCCCCAAAACATCAATAGGTTTGTTGAAAACTAATTTCAAATGAGGTTTGTTGGGAGCCTGTCCCTTGAAGATGTTGTAATCACAATTGCAGACATCAAAATTGATTGAGGGGGATGCATTTGTCATGATCCACTACCAATCCAACAGGACCGGTCCACACAGCAAAAAATAATGGGAGCAGAAAGCCTCAATCATTGGCAATTTATTTGTAACAAAACACACGATTCCTAATACATCAAAGCCTATGTCCGAGTGGAACTTTAAAATCCATGGTAGAGATAAGATATTTAGCAGAATATAAATCGGGCCCGGCATCAGCAAATCATTTTCAAGAAGAGGCAGAGTGTCTATAATGTAAAATAAATGCCTTAGACTATTCAATGACATGACTCATATGCCCTAAAAAAAAAGCATTTCATCATATATACCACAATTTAACGACTTTATAAAAAGATAACCAAAGTGTCTATAGTGCATTAAAGTGTCATGAAATAAATATCAATAATAAAATACAGAGCGAAAATATTTTCCGCTTAGAAGAAATACCCTTAAAGTTGAAACATCGGCTTTACAGTTTAATCAAAATAAGCCGCCCAGACTTTTTGAAATTTCCTAATCCCCCCAATTCGTAAAGCGTATAAACGCTCACTGTTTTTGACCCGTTTCATTTTCTGCACCCACTCGAACACTGTTGGTACAAGGCCTGATCGCCATCTCTGAAGCAAAAGTGACCTAGCAACTGCCATTGCAATATAAACTAATTTGATCAACTTATCAGGGAGGCGTAACGTAGGATCAAAACCCAGAATTTTCAGCCAATTGTTAGAATCTACCATAATTGAACATGAATCTTCCAGATAACGGAAAACATCATTCCAAAACCGCTGAATTAGAGGACACTGCGATATAGTATGCGTCCAATTGGCTATCAGATAATTTGAACAGCGAAAACACTGACCTGATTGACTGGGATAAACCTTCGATAAAAAATGTGGAGTTCTATATAGAAGCCATTTGCTAAAAAATTGCATCCGGCGCTAGTTGGCACCCCGCAAGGTATTGAAATTAAGTTTGTTCACTTTAGACCACCTACACGCTGTAACCTTCAGTCCTTCATGTTTTTCCCATTTTGATATTGCTTTCTCTGTAAGATTCAAGCCCTTGATGGGGGCTAAAAACTTTTTCTATTCCCCAGGTTTCCTAACTGTGGTTTCTTCAATTAATGCATACACCAGGCATTTACGATCACTAAAAAATGTAATAAGAATATTATATGATCTAAGTAGAAGGAAATCGTTCGGAATTAAATCATACATTTCGGAAATATTTAGCCACCTATTACTTATTATAAAATCTGAAATTTTCCAAAAACCAGCCTTAGCCCATTTTTGAACAATATCAAATGACTCCCTAACCACAAATACCGAGGTAAGTTCGGATAGCGGAGTTGAGGAATTAATTACTGGAATCGTAAATCTTCTAAAGCAGTCACTACGTTTATGAAAAAACCACTGCATGGACTTATAACGCACTAATTTTGGTGATTTTAAAATTTTTAATGGAAAGTGTATCTGGTGCTCCTGACAAATTAAATTCATGAAATAGCTAACAAATAATTTGGTGTGCAATCCCGGCTTAAACCTTGACATATATTGTGCAAAGTATGCAAAATAGTACTCCCTTAGATTAGGGAGAGCTAACCCACCATTCTCTAGCTCCTCATATAAAGTGCTTAGTGCAATTCGGGGAGCTTTCTTCCCCCAGAGAAAGGATGTAAACATGGACTCTAATTTGGCAAAAAAATGGTGCAGTTAAAACACACGAAATCGCCGAAAATAAAAAATTTAATTGCGGGAGAACAGACATTTTAATAAGCGAGACCCTCCCCAGAATAGACAGCGGGAGGGAATTCCACCGATGTAACAATTTCTGTACTTTTAGCAGGAGCGGGGCAAAATTCAAATCGTACAGTTCAGTAATTTGTGATGAAAAATAGACCCCCAGGTACCTTTTTGGTTTGGAATTAAGGCAGGGTAAGATATCAGGGTGTAAAACGTCAGATTTACATACGCACTGGATTATTTCTGTTTTCTTTTTATTAATTTTATACCCACTGAGTGGTACAAACTGCTCAAAGACCTCAAAAACTTTTACTTGGACCTCCTTATCGCATTGAATTATAAGCATGATATCGTCCGCATATAGTTTTAATTTACCCATAGTAGGTAAAGGGGGACGAATATCTGCATTATTGTGGATAGCAATAGCAAGTGGTTCAATGAAGAAAGCAAATAAAACAGGGGACAGTGGAAAGCCTTGTCTGGTCCCCCGTTTAACGCTAATTTGTCCAACAGTGGAAGCATTAATAATGATATTAGCTTCAGCATTATAATACATTCTTTGAATCAACCTCGTGATTTTCGAGGGTATACCAAAACAAGCAAGGATCCGAAATAAAGTCTCCCAGACCACGAGGTCGAACGCCTTCTCGGCATCCAACAGAAGAACCAAGGCAGGTATTTTCTTAGTCTCGAAATAGTCCAGTGCTTCAACTAAATAATGCGTATTGGCCCCAGCTGTCTCCCTGCAATAAAACCATTTTGATCAGAGTGGATCAAATTTGAGGCGATATTATTAAATCTATTGGCTAAAAGCTTAGTAATGATCTTGTAGTCCGAATTTAAAAGTGTGATGGGACGATATGAATTGGGGTCTTCACCATCCTTCCCCTTTTTTAAAAAGCTAACTACATTCCCTTTTTGGAATGAAGGTGGTATCGAGGCTCCCTCTAAAATTGAATTAGCAATCAACTAAAAATATTCTAAAACAACTTCTGAAAATGTTTTTAAAAACTCGGCGGGAAAACCGTCCGGTCCACAGGCTTTACCATTCGGGAGGATTTTTATAATGTCCCCCAGTTCCTCTTTAGAGAAGGGGCGCATCATACTGGTTTTGTCGATCTCAGAGAGACTCGGAATTTTCTGTTCCCGAAGGAACTTATCTAGGGATACGTTATCAATAAACTTTTGTTGACCATAGATACGCTTATAATGTTGAAGCATTATATCCCCTATAATTACTGGATCTTCACTTCGAGTACCAGATACAGGACATTTCAATGCACTAATTCGATTACTTGCTGCCTGTTCCCGAGCCTGCCATGCCACAAACCTCCCAGTATAATTACTTTCTTCATAAACCTTTTGATTGTGGTTAATATTCAGGGTTTCAGATTTTGAATAATAGGCCTCGCTAAGAGCCTGTTTCGCCTGGTCAAGGTTACTTTGATTGGAAGCCGAGGGGTTACTAAGTAAGATATCATGGCACCTTTGCACCCTCTGTTCTAAATTACGTTTTTTTTCCTTCTCTTTTCTGGAGCCTTCAGCGTCTTTAGCGATAGCTAGACCGCGAATGTATGCTTTGAGAGAGTCCCAGACCATATGGGGAGGAGCCGTCCCATGATTTCTCGCAAGGAATTCGTTTATTTCTGTTTTACAGAATGTCACCCAGCTTTCTTCCAATAAAAGGTAAAAATAGAGATCCACTTTTAAAATTTAGATTTATTCAATCTCTACTTGTAAACCTACACTTTTTTGGAGCAAATTATAGTTTATGCGTCCCTTCCGCAAGTCTTAGTCTTTTTAATTTAAAGTGCTTATGGATAAAAAGGAGATTCTTAAACTGGTCTCTTTTAACGTTAATGGGCTCAATAATAAAAAGAAAATGCGAGCCATTAAAGCGTGGATTAAGTCAGAAAATCCAGCAGTTATTTTAATTTAAGAGACCCATATACCAGAGGGGAAGTTAGCAGACTTTTCTATGTTTAGATCCTGGGCTGCCTATCGAGGGTTCTCCTCTTCCTCCGTAACACACCGTGGCACGGCGATCTTCCTCAGCAAAAATTTTCAAGCTAAGGTGGTGGACTTCGCACGTGACCAGAGAGGAAGGTGGTGTTGGGTGAGTTGTAGTTTGGGGAATCGATACTTAACCTTCATGAGTTTTTATGCCCCAGTAGAAGATAATCCTGTCCCATACGAAGAGCTTTTTTAATCTTTAATACAAGTTCCCGGGGAAGTGATTATAGGGGGAGATTTCAATTTTTTACTAAATCCAAAGATTGACTCTTCAGCTTCCTCTAAAAAACAATTAAAACCTCTAACATTATTCAAAATTATAGGAAGTCTTTGGATATAATAGACCCTTGGAGGGTAGCATATCCGACTAAATTGGCATATACCTGTTTTTCGGGTAGATTCCGCTCCTCCTCACGTATTGATTTTTTCCTGGTATCGATTTAGCCAGCAGAGAATCCTGCCGAACAGATTCTCGGATCACGCCATGATCACGTTGGAGTTAGAGCTAGGTAAATTCTTGCCCCATCCAAGGAGATGGACTTTAAACAAAACACTTCTAAGAAAATACACTAATTATTCAAACTAATCCTACACTACACTAACCTAATTTGTACTAACATCTAACTACACTAAACTAACTAGCTTACCTAAGACTATACACAGAACAAAATATCTTAAACATCAACCCACCACCCCCCATTATGGCACATTGTTGATGGCACAAAGACACCTTATCCTATACATCAACTAACTAAACATACATACTAAACAAATATTTTTTGTTGTTGTTTTTTTTTATTAAAAAGTCAAAAAACACATCAACCCCCCTCCCAAAGGAAACAGAAACTTTAACAAAAGCACTATAAAGATAAAATCCTAAAATTAATAAGCTACCTACACCTAACACTACATTATCCCTACACTGAATCTACACTTAACACTAATTAACTACTAAATATGTTAACAGGATGATAAATAGGAGAGGGTAAACGTGGGACTAGACAGGGTGGGAAACCAAATAACTATGGTCCATCAATAGGGGAGCACCAGGCCCCCCTTAATGTCCATGAGGTGGCCCTTAATGTCATCCTGGTCCCGTTCAAGTTGGGCAACTCTGATGTTAAAACTGAACATTAACCTCCTCTCCCTTCTGGTGAGGACAGACCTTTCCCAGTGTGCTGGAGCTCTGGAGGATGTCCCTGGTTGTGCACTCTGTGAGTGGGGAAGAATCATGTGTGAGGATGTGGCTACTGCATGTGGAGCAGCTCCTGATGTAGCCTGGACAGCAGACCTTCTCCTTTGAGTGGGCAGATGAGCTCCGGATGGTCCAGGGATTTTCTGGGTCTGGCTCTGGTGTGTTGACGATGCAGACAGTGTTATGTGTTTATTACCAGCAATCATTGTATTGTCTGTGATTGACTTCCATCTGCCTGCAGCCCTTTCATCCTGGTACCTCTTGGCCATTGCCTTGTACCCCTTAGCCACACGCATGATGTGGTGATAACGTTCCTTTCGCAGGTGGAACTGACGCTGCTCCTCCGGGGACATGTTATCTGAAAAAATGAAATGATAATTGTCATGTTTCCTAACTCCAATAACATGATGGCATAATGCATATTTTCCACACCTATGAATAATAAGCCATAGCTTACGTGAACATCATCAAAAACAACATGCAAATAGACACATGACCTGATAAATCATGAACACATCATAACCGTATTCCGAATTAGATGGTCATGACAGGGAAACATCCTTTACCCTGCATGCGTTGCTCCGCAGTGCCATTACCCTGCAGTTTTTACAGTGCAAAATGTTTTACAACGCAGGGCTGTACACCACAAACTATTACAACGCATGGTAATGGCACTGCGGAGTAACGCATGCAGGGTAAAGTGTCCTATTCGTCATGACAACATGATTATCCATGTGCTTGGACAAGGCAGGCACAGAGTGCAGTGACAACAATTCGCGGATTTCTGTTTGTAATTTGGTCGAGCAAATTAACAGCAATCAAGGACAATAGGGGGAGTACAGTAAGTATGAAGTATGACAGGCCCATAGCAGGCCCTGCCATTCCAACTAACCAAATCAGTAGGCTGCACAGTCTGTGATCAAGTCTGATGACTAATCACAACAGTGTTAGTCATGTAATACATTTGAGCAAATGTAAAATCATTGTATGAGTGAGCCCTTGGAGGTGTCACCACAGGTACACAACCAGATTAGATCATGTACACATATTATTGTCAATTTGTGGAACAATGCTAAAAGTTTGACATGCATGCAAGGAAAGAGGGCATATGTTGCATGCAGCTGTTTGTACAAGTATTAACCATCTCTGCACATTTATGTGCCATGAACCAATGGGACAGCAAAGATTCTGCATGTGAACCACACATTTGTCTACACTGTTCATAAAACAGTGGCAGTGTGAACACAATTATGGTATTGCTAAGGAAAACACCCTCGCCCAAAAGTGCTCTGTTGTCTGGTCTGAGCACATGTTAGTCAATGTTACGCAAGGATCACCATCATACACCTGATCCATCAGTGAACTATTCTGTATTTCATGTGTGACACATCCAGATGCCCAACTAGTAACATGTGAATTGGCAGAACTGTTGAGCATGTCACCGTAAAGAGCATGTTTACAACATTATTCACACACAGTATGAAAATCAGTCACTACATGGAATTGAAGGTGCCCATGTGTGAATGGTACTGTGTTATGATTAGTGGGTTTAGCAGTGTAACAATGTCCAACACTCATCAACTAAATGCGGTCTGCAAGGATGCCTGTGCTGAGATTGTCCTACCCTGATTTCCAAATGCATGCTTCCACACTGAATCTGCATTAGTCTGTCCAAGACTATGTTGTGAGTACAAGCTTTCCTATTGGCTACATAGGCTTGCTTATTTGCCTCAGCATTGAATTGATTTGCCTTATTCCTCATCAAATACACAAGTATTTGATGTGACTGATTTATGTACCGACAATCTATTTCACATTGTGTGACTGTTCCTGCGAAACTTGTTGATGTTTCATCATGTCATTCATCCCTCTGTGACACATACTCATGGGGGGATATGCACAAGGATGTGGCTGAGAGATGTGTTGTCCTTCCTGGCTTAACGCCTCTCTCAGCCACTTCTGATATGCAAGGCTGCACCCTATTTGCAAGAATGTGGTGCAGCCTTGCGTTTCACCCTGCGATGATGCTAAGTTTAGCAAGTTAGCGCCAACGCAGGCACCCTTGCACCATGGTGCTAGGGTGTCTGCGTGCAGCGGTTTATTGTTTATGTGTGGGAAGGTGCACCAAAATGCACATACACAATCGTGAAATGCCATACTGTCACTTTCATGTGTGCTGCTTCATGCAGCACACATGAAAGTGACAACATGGCATTTTCATTAAAGTTTGTTTATGTACAGGAAGGGACACCTTCCTGTACATGAAGAAATAATGGCAATTTGCATTTTCCCTGTGTACTGCTCAAGGTAGCACACATGGAAAGAGACTGATACGAGGAGATACAATGCATTAAGTGGCTTAACGCTGCCTTGTAAATAATGCGCACACACCATTGCCACCACTGAGTAGAAGAAAGTGGCGTTGTGGTGGCCATAGGGGCTTGTACATATGCCACACTGTCTTGTGGTGACACAGGTTTTTTAGACGGGACAATAACGAAATTGACCCTGGTACACAGGACAAGTGGCCCATTCCCCCCCTTTTTTGAATTTTCGTACTGCCGCATGGAAGCCGAATGGACCACAGCTTCTCCTTCCCTCCATCCTGATTGAACCGTATTGAAGCAGGGCACAGCTGTGGGAATCCTAAATTCTCAGGTAACGGAAGTTACCCCAACGGACCGACCTAAGGTCAGTCCTCTCAGGAGTTCTGCCACTAAAACGTGAGCACATCACAGGAACTTTCTATAAATCAGCCTACACAGAAAAAATGGCGGAACATCCAGGTCTAAGTTACACTGATGAGGAAATAAGTGAAATCTTGTCAGGACCCTCTCTACTCAAAGAGAATGAACTGACTCAGACATTAACACAGACAAGTGAATGGGATGACTTAACTGAAACAAAGAAAGAACAAGTGAGAACGGCCATACATGGTCTCATTATGACCGAATACCTTCGTGCAAACACTGCTCCGAGAGGCTTATGGGTACATAATGCACCACGCATTTTTCTCCATGACGTCGTTTTCCGTAAAGACTGGTCATCGATATTGTGGAAATGTACTAGAGATTATCTAGTACTAATCATAAAAACAGCAACAAGATTAACCGAAGCGTTAACCATCAAGATACAAGTAAGCGAGACCAAACTGAAATCAATGGTCCAAATTTCCGTATACTAAAAGGGGCTAGATGAAATAAACCGGGAAATGAACGAGACAAGAGATTACATCACTCAAAATAAAATTCAGAAATTAGGTAAAGACCTCAAAAAATTCTCTATGGAAAAAATGCACCCTTACATAAAGGATGACTACACTGCACCAGATCAACGAACAGACGAGTCATCAGGAGATGCCTCCAACAACAATTCTGACCGAAGAGGTAGAGGCCAATACAGAAGAAACCAACGCCGTAGACCAAATACTTGGAATACACCACAATACACCGGTCAGCCCCCACCAATGTACCAACCATTCATACCTAACTTTCACGGACGGATGAACCCCTACTTTCAAGGGCCACAAACAACGGGATACATGTTGGGACCAAACAACATGCAACAACTGCCTTTTTTAGGGAGAGGCCAGAATACCCAGAGAGGAAGACGAAAAGGAGTGACTTGGAGTGAATAAGAGAGACAAGTGCTAACACGCAGCATGTCCCAGACACGACCGGGACCCAGCTCAGCGAATCGCTAATAGTCAATTTGACCAACATAACTCTCGCTGAAGTTCAAGAACGAGTACTCAATAAAGGACTGGGCTTCGTACCGACACAGACACTGGACACCTTCAAGTTACAATGCGAGATGGCAGAATTTTGCAGGAAAATAAAACTGAAGGCCTTCTTCATGAACAAAGAAGACCAAATCCCTCAAAGCGATACCAACCTAAGATCAAAATCTTCTTTCTGTCCTCCTAACCACCTGGTGCCTGTTGAAATCCAGGCGTTTGAACAGGCCATCATGAAGGAAGTGGAGAGTATTAAAGACACTAGCAAAAAACCCTTCGTTAACATTACGAAACAAGAACAGAAAGCTCTTGATGATCTCCGACAAACCGCTGACCTTATCATAAAACTGGCAGACAAAGGAGGAGGCATTGTCCTCCTCAGCAAAGAAGGTTACAACAAACAATGCCTTGACCTCCTTTCAGATGACAAGTTCTACAAGAAAATAAATACTGATCCAACAGAGAGACTACAACGCACCATCGAACTGATGGTCGACGAAGCCTAGATCAATTCGTGGATCTCAAAGCATGAAGCTGATTTCCTCCAGACAAAATCATCGCGAATACCATACTTCTACTCACTCCCGAAAACCCACAAGAACAAGACACCACCACCAGGACGCCCTATAGTTTTGGGAATAGGATCGGTACTTGAACCTCTTTCACAATTCGCCGACCAGTTCCTAAGGCCTTTAGTACAGAGAACACCGACCTATTTAAAAGACACCCGTGATCTATTGAATGAACTGGAAGGACAACACTATGACGAGAACAACATGTACCTCGTAGGTCTCGATGTGGAGAGCCTCTACACGAGCCTCCCACAAAAAAAGACCTTGAACACACTAGAGGACATACTCTTCTCTGAGCAATGGGAGCATAGGACACCCCGACATTTCGTTTTGGAATGTTGTAGGCTGGCACTAACTGAGAACTTTTTTGAATATGATGGCACACTGTTTATACAACGCCATGGAACATCTATGGGCAACACCTTCGCCCCAAGTGTGGCCGGGCCCTACGTGAGTAACTTTGAGAAACAATATATTCAAAACGAACAAAACCCATATATCGGGAAGATCCGGTTCTGGAGACGATACATAGATGACGTCATCATGATTTGGGAAGATACAAGTGAAACTCTGCAAAGATTTTTAGAGTAGATTAACACAAGAGATGAATGTCTTAAATTCACCCACACAGCAGACAGGAAACAACTAGACTTCCTATATATCACTATTTACGTGGAAAACAACACCCTCCAAACGAAAACTTTCCACAAACCCAACAGCCAAAAACAGCTTCCTCTCATACAACAGCTTTCACCCGCGCCCACTGAGAGACAATCTACCATACAGCCAGTTCCTGCGCCTTAAGCGCAACTGTAGCAAACTTGAGGACTACAAAGTACAAGCAGAGGAACTGAGTCAGAAACTCAAAAAAAGAAATTATCCAACTAAAACAATAAAAAGGTGCCAAAAGAGAGCACGCAACCAACTGAGAGAATGCTTACTAGACACCACACCCAAAGAATCATCAGAAGACCGACTTACATGTGTCACAACCTATAGTGTGGCCACGAACGCAGTAAAAAAGATCATTAATAAACATTGGAGAACACTGACTTCAGGCTCCTTACAATGGCCAAAGCCAAGATTTGCAAACAAAAGAACGTGGAACATCAAAGACATACTTGTCCATACAAGACCGGCACCAAAGGTGAGAAGTGAAACAATCACTACAGCATGGAACCTTAGCCCCATTATAGGACATTATCCATGCGGATCATGCTCGGTTTGCAAATTAACAAAAGTAACAAAGACCTTACAACTGTCAATCAACCTGACCTGGACAATACGTTACCACACTAACTGTAACACCACACATGTAATTTACATGATCACTTGCCCCTGTGACCTGAAGTATACAGGGATGACTTGCCGCAAAATAAAACAACGTATTTGCGAGCATAGGAGCAACGTCAAATGCAGGAGAGCCACAACTAAGATGACCAAACACTACATCGATTTCAACCACTCTATCGATGAATTGAATTGGGTAGTTCTTGAAACACTACCGGTGAAAGGCTACAATGCTGAAAGGATTTTATTTGAGAAAGAACAGCGTTGGGTTCATAGTCTTCAGACAAACCTCAAGGGATTAAACAACAATATCCCCTGGCATGCTCTAACGTAAGATTTACATGATCATTAAACCCATAAGACTCACAGCATGTCAATAATGTACTACGGTCCTGATTCACAGAACTAACTTACGTCAAAATCCTAAACTTACAACAATTTTGGTATTCACACAATGAACTTACACATTTGGGTATTCACAGAATGAACTTACACATTTGGGTATTCACAGAATGAACTTACACATTTGGGTATTCACAGAATGAACTTACAACAATTTTGGTATTCACAGAATGAACTTACACATTTGGGTATTCACAGAATGAACTTACAACAATTTTGGTATTCACAGAATTAACTTACTCATTTTGGTATTCACAGAAGGCACTTACTCATCAATGAGTAAGTGCCTTCTGTGAATACCAAAATGTATAAGTTACACAAAATGTGTAAGTTACACAAAATGTGTAAGTTACACAAAATATGTAAGTTACACAAAATGAGTAAGTTACACTACACAAAATGTGTAAGTTACACAAAATGTGTAAGTTACACAAAATGTGTAAGTTACACAAAATGAGTAAGTTACACAAAATGTGTAAGTTACACAAAATGTGTAAGTGTCTTCTGTGAATACCAAAATGAGTAAGTTTATTCTGTGAATACCAAAATGAGTAAGTTCATTCTGTGAATACCAAAATGGTAGTAAGTTTAGGATTTTGTCGTAAGTTAGTTCTGTGAATCGGGCCCTACATCTGTAACTTTTTACAATACCATTTACCAATCCGACAGATTAAAGGATTGCTAATCGCGTACCACACTGGCCATGCTAAAGAATAATTTGTGTACACGAAATACAGAGACATGTAGACATCGCTCAAAGTGTGCACCAGAATACAGCTACTGACAGAATTAATAGTTATCCTATATTAGTGAATTTGTCAGCGCAAGATGCCATCACGAGCTAACCTCGGACTTAAACTAGTATGCATCCAGAATTCATTGGTGGTAACTATATCACAAGAGCAGGAACATGAAATTAATGAAATAATAAAACCAGACAAACAATATATGTAATTTTTTTATTTAAAATATTGTGATTTCAATTCCTGTAAATACAGTAAATACATAATTATTTCTTGCCACTGACGGAGAGCAACCTCCTTGAATCAGTCTTTCTACTCTCTCTACCGTGTCCGAAGGTAGATAATGCTGGCTCATCACGGGCCTGCGTTACCCAAAGCGCCGTGAACAGAGCCTGCACAAGTCAGGACAAAGCAACTAGCGGTGAGAGACGCGATTGAAACCACGCTGTCCTCAACGCCGAAAGTAAGGCTTTCTAACCTCCTCTTATTCCCCCTCCAGAGCAGGTCCACAGAGCCGCCCGGCACCTTGAGGAAGCCCTGATAAGGGATATTTGAGGTATTTACTATGAACGCAGAGGGGCAGCAGCGTAATGCAAGGCGACATTAAATAACATGCACTTTGAAACTCGTGCACTCTATATAATTTATTACGCTACGACACCTAACACACGCCTCCTTTTTGTCGTCTATTTACAATGTTAGTCTCACAGTATATGCTAACTTTACACAACCATTGATGTAACAGGAACAAAAAGAGTTCCGTCACAATGGCAACTATTCATTACGATATCTCGCTATGGTCATTACTTCCTAGGTTGCAGTTTTATGCTGATGGGATCTCTCTTATTTGAATAGACTGTAATAATGTAGCCAGACCATTTATTATGGACACTAAGCGAAGTAAGACCAGAGTTCAGCGCGCACACGGTAATAACATGATGCATTACCCAATATACGACCATGAGCACCATTCACATCAATATGTCTTTAAACGTGCGTCACCCACACCACCCAGGTCCCTACAGGAGACGCCTATTTCCTCAATGATTCCTCACAGTGTTAATTTGTTTAGACCACGAATTGCAGCAAGATGCAATTAGCATTAAGCATCACTGATTTGGTATACTATTAGAGAAAGTATACAACTGTACTTGTTCTTCTATTCCAGCTACAGGTACAATCGCCCTGACTCGATACGATAGGAGTAGTAAATCAACCACTTTTAATAGTCGCCACAACGTGCGATTATACACCCACCGGTCCTGAAGAAAGCCTCCAAATGGACAGTGAGGCTGAAACATGTCGACCACCAACAGTGCGGTAGACCAGTAACTCGTTCTACGCACGTGCCACTTTGTTTTTACTTTTCCACACCACCATAAATCATTAAAACACTTACCTATATGGTGATGTAGGGAATTTTAACTCACTTCACAAGGGCACTGCACTTTTTATCTCTGGACACTACTGCAATACCAGTGGGTCTTCCTCCAGGTGGAGGTCAGCATATTCTCAAAATAAACCCGATGATGATGCTGTCACGTTACAGAAAGGCGGAGAATCAAGATATACCGCCCGGATCCTTTGTACGTGAATGAGGTTTTTTTTAGACGGAACAATAACGAAATCGACCCTGGTACACAGGACAAGTGGCCCATTCCCCCCCCTTTTTGATTTTTCGTGACACAGTTGATGCCATGGGGGAAAATACCATATGGTGATGGTAGTACATTCTAGTTATTTCTCAATAAGTTGTATGTGGTTATCTGTTAATAGTTCATGTCTGAATGACACATCACTTTGCATAATAACGATCAACAACAGATGTGACATGTTCATTGCAAAAAATGTATCATATATAACTCTCTCCAATTGAAATTGGTGGATGCAGATCTGGAAACCTTTCACAATAATGTCAGGGCACATAGATGTTTGCGATGCGGTGTGTGATTGGCTCTATGACATTGCTATGACATCACCCATATCATGCATTCTGTGCTTTGACATAGATATGGTGTTGTGACTCATATGAGGCTGTTGCAGCACCAAGTTAGAAATATCAATTCTGTCCTCCTGCATCACATGATGCTGATGTGCAATACCCTTGACTTGATGCAGCATCATCACACCAGAGGTGATTGTCATGTGATGCACATCCACAATGTGTACTACAACATACAGGGGCTGTGGCATTGCTTGCATATGTCGACACATTATCCAGAGCTAGGGACAACACACTCACATGTGGCGTGTGGGTCCATGAATGCATCCACATCTCCTTGTGTGAACAAGGGTCTTCCTGCTGTTGGAAAAATGTGTAAGGTACAATTAATGTCATAAACATCACATTTTGCAAGATAACATACATCATTGATAGTTACATGGAAAAAATACAGTCATTGGAATAGTCAGGTGTGTTGCACGTTACATACATGTTGCAGTCTGCTGAGCTGGTCTTACACACAACACATGTCAAGGTCCCAATGGTGCTGTAATGGGCATCCATGCCATGATCTGATTGACATAACAGACTACGACCTGTCCCAATTCTACATGGATGTTAAATCTACTCTCACACATCAATAGGCATGACGTTTGAGGGTCAAATCAGTTATTCAGATACGCACAGGTATGTCATGTGCGCAGAACGTTTGGTGACCCACATTATGTATCTTGAAGGGATTTGCAGCCTGTTGATCATGTAAAGTGTACCCAATTATCAAGGATGTAGGTGTGGCACAGTATGTCATGACAGGCAAGCTATTTTGCCAAATGGCAATTTATGTGATTTGTGCGTCTATCTTGTGCACAGCATAATTTGTGTCCTGTGCATTCATCCTCTGATGTGATACGATTTTGGTCATGTACTTGCATCCCGACGATTAGTCCAAGGTGATCCAATAGGTCCCCCTCACGGCCAACAAAGACCTGCCACTGGTGCTTCCACTGCTGGACAGTCCTGCCCACACCAAACATGTTCAGCATCTTTTCATGGATGTGCTCCCATCTCACCTTCTGTACCTTTACATTGTACCCCAGTAGGATGCGTCCACCAGCCTCGACCATCCTGGGCAGGTAAAATTTTACGAGCCAGAGGAAGGCCCCCGCGGCCCCCTCTGACATCCTGCCCTCTCTACCCTGCCCTAACATACCTCAATACAATATTTCCCCCAGGCAAACCAAAAAAAAAACACAGGCAACCCCTATTAACTACTTAACTATAAAAGATACCCCAGAGACCCGACAAAACAATCAGACAGTTGCAATTCACACGTAGGGACAGAGACACAGGGCTTAACTAAGACAGTATGGACAGTACACAACACACATAACTCTCTCAAACACACCAAGAACAGCAGACACCTTCCAAAACCTCCACAACTCTCAAAACACAGTAACAGTGTGGCTGAAAGAGAAAGTGAAAGTGTACTGTACACCTCCATGTGCCAGGATTCAGACTGACATCATTTCCTGTCAGTTTGCGGCCCGTTTTTCCATTTTGCGATGAAATTTCACACACCTAGGGCTGAGCTGGAATATTTCATGTATATATATATATGTATTTTGCGAGTATTTTTCATCCCGGAATTAGAAAAAATTGCCGCAAAGGGGTAGTAGCGTTTTTCTTATCGCTAATTTATACATGAACAATATATGTTCCATTTCATGCATTTAGTCTGGAATAACAGCACAATATATATTAGTGATGTGATCTGTGTGTTGTACTTTTGTGTAATGTATCTGTTCTGTACATGTGTTAGTGGTCCAGAGTCATTAGGAGGCACTATTTTGTCACATTGATGTCTGTTCCTGACTGGACATGTGTGTATGTAGATCCCTTGCCAGGGTGTCACACATTACGGTTGGCATTGGTGTTATGTGTCACTACATGTGAGCCTCTAACATCACACATTGGTGTGATGTTTGTGCGAGTCTGATGGTCTTGCTACACATATGTACTTGATCAACAGGCAGTCACTACTTGTCTATGAAATTTGCAAATCCGCATGCAATGCACAGCTATGGCTGCACATTCACATTGGAGTGTATGAATATCTGTGGACACAGAGGGGGACATTGATGACAGTCTGTGGTACGACAATCATGGCTTCATTATAACTAGATATGTGTATGCTTTTCCTGCATTGCTAGCCATTACATGGTCTCTGCTCAGTGTGCAATGACCATCTCCATTGACAACATTACCTAAAATGCTAGTCAAAACATTACATGGTGTGGGTCTGTTCTTGTGCACACAATGTCACATGAAAAGACATGCATGTCAGCAATGAGCTAACGTTATCTTGTATGTTACAATATGTATTGGATGCACAGTTAACATTGTAGGTTAGTTTTGGTGTTGTCTCCACACATATCATTAGTACCCAATGGACTACAATATCCTACAGACACAGATCAGATGATGCATACTTAAAGGTGTATAACAGATAGCATGAGGGAGCTGCATCCTCAGATTTATGCATAGCTGTACATGACACACTGAGCCATGATGAAGGATGATGGAGACCCAGCTGCACACGTGAACATGTCATTGGTACTTTGTAATGTCAAGGCTGCACTTTGCATGTCACAGTCCTTGCAAAAGCAAAAGTGACAATGCCTGTTAGCACGAGCAGTCCACATGTCCTGCGGATCATACTGTGCCTTTGTATGAGACCCTGGTGTCTAGACACAGATGCTGCTGAGTTACAGCAGAGTGACAGAGATGACATTGCCTGCATTGTATGTGATCTAGTGGTCCCATTTCCTTTGAGTTATTGCATGAACAATGAACATTACCTGATGTCAAGTCTTGTCATGTTCTTGTTTTAACATCACTCACATGTGAAATATGCATGTTGCTACATG
The DNA here is from genome assembly GCA_963921515.1 of Calotriton arnoldi. Taxonomy (NCBI): domain Eukaryota; kingdom Metazoa; phylum Chordata; class Amphibia; order Caudata; family Salamandridae; genus Calotriton; species Calotriton arnoldi. The sequence continues at coordinate 303,482 of CAWUFW010009727.1, read as the reverse complement.
TTGTGATCATAATTGAAGGATGGTACTGGTTATGTACAAATCTTAGTGTGCATTGCAAGACACACACCATGAGTACACTGATGTTGCAGGGTAGACATCCTATCAAAAGTCAAGTCAAAAAGTACTTTATTCGGCAGCCAAGAGCCATAAAAGCAAACAATTTTAAAAGAAGCACATTTCAACGGGGTACATTCTATACATAGAGCTTAGGTCACATAAATAAATTAAAAATAACTTTACAGGACAATAAGAAACAACCAGCATTGCTGTTTCAAAGAGCATATATTAAACCACAAAAAATACATCATGTGAAGTGCAACAGTGCTAGGAATGAGGCCAATTGCTATAGGTGATAGATCATAAAGTGCACATAGTGTTGTGTGAAAATGCGCATTGGCACCGCCTGGAAGAACAGGGTGGCTACTGCAACAGCAACTTTTTTCTATGTCTAATGGCCCCTATTAGAAAACTTGCGGGGCGGAGCTTGCCTGGCCCAAAGATGGCCGCTTACTAAGTGGGCTCCGCTAACCGCCACATCAATCCGGCAGGTATTTGCTGTTGTAATCCTTCCTTCTCGCTCGAGGTACTGAGTACGCTGAGCCCTATCGATGGGCCCTGAAGGCTGGCGAAACGGAATGGATCGGCCTAGTCGAACCGCAGTTACAGGACCAGATGCTTCATCCCCCTACGCTGCGCGACGTGGTGGCCGGCGAGGGCTGCGACTCCTGCTGGGATGAGTTCGCGAGATCACCCGGCCCTTTGTGAATATCAAATTGTGGAGACGGCTGGAAGCCCCTGCTTGGCGGCGATCCTTCTGCGGGGTGGGTGGTGCCTCTGCCGGCAGCTGAAGACCCGCTGGTACCGCTGTGCTCTGTGGCAGCTGAGACTATTCAGGGGCCGGAGCAAGGTGAGGATCCTTGACGTGCGGCATGATCGGCCGCGACTTGGCATGAGGGCCTGCTGATGGAGCGCCTCCGGCGCTGAATATTTGTTAAAGATACTAGGCGCGTGCAGGAAGGCCCGGATCCACTGTGAGCACGACGCCATTTGCCTAATTACCTGGTGCGTGCGGCCCATCTATCGGCGCTTCGCTGCTCCTGCATTGGGCCCTAAACTCTTGGGGGCTGCGCACAGGCAAGTACTGCCTCATTGTATTGCAGAAACGTGGGGACTGTACTCATAGAGGGGGCGGTGAAGTTGAGTGCCTGCCTCCTGAGCGAGCTGCTACAGTGCATAATGTGAGGCCCACTTTGACTCCTTTTGTGAGGCCTGCTTCCAGCACAGGCGGGTGATCACACACTAATTGGCGCAGTAGCTGAAGTTGCAGAGAACGCTGACCCCGCGCTCATTGTGCAAATACAGATCGGCACCAGCATGGGAAAACCAGACAAAACACAGCCCAAACTGAGCTTTGAGCAGCGAAAATACAGGCATAGAGAGGACGCGGCGGAGTCAGCTGCGACGGAACCGGACACGCTGTCTGAAGACCCCATTGGAGACATTAAAACAATCCTTGCATCAATGCAGAAAGGCTTGTCCGCAATTGATGCAAAAATAGACACCTTGTCCTATAGGATGAACCGCATGTCCGAGAGAGGTGACAAACATGTGGAACGTCTCGATATGGCCGAACGCAGATTCACCGAAACTGAGGAGTCTCAAACCGACTCTAATAGCGCACAGAAACAGATGGAGAGGACTCTGGTCACTTGGCAAGACAGAGCTGAGTATTTGGAGGCCAGATCGCGACGCAGCAACCTGCGCATTATAGGCCTGCCCAACCACTGCGACAGGCAATATGGAGATCTTTACAGAAAAACTGCTTACTACGCTGCTTGGCACCGCCACCTTTTCCCCCATGTTCGTTGTGGAGCGCACTCACCGTTCGTTGGGGCCTAAGCCTCCCTCAGGAGCCCCTCCAAGGCCTGTCATAGCGAAGCTGCTGAACTATAGAGACAGGGATGCGGCGCTGAGGAGGACAAGAGAACTGGGGGACCTGCAGTACGAGGGCTCTTCGCTCTCCTTATTCCCGGACTTCACTCTTAGAGTCCAGGAGGCCAGGAAGCAATTTGCACCTCTGAAACGCAAGATGAGGGAGCATAAATTGGAATACGCGATGCTGTATCCGGCGTGGATGCGAGTGATGCTGAACAGGAAAGCAAAGATATTCTCTGACCCTCAGTCCCTGCAAAAAGCCCTCAAAGAGTGGGACATGACTGGCAAGCGTAGGAAAGACCAGATGGCGGACGATCGTGCGGATGAAGAGGGTGGAGGACTCGATGAAAATGACTGAAGAGGAAACTAGACACCAGACTCTAGTGACGATTCACCCCCTCGTGAAGACAATCTGAGCAGGACTGAGGTGTTTGGAACTTAAACCTACAAGGATCGCCTCATTAATGAGAATTATAACCTTATGCTTCTTCTGTTAACCTATGAGGAAATGAACAAACCTCTTGGCTCGTATTTGCGTCAGTCAGACTCATTGTTAAGATCAATTGGTGCCTTCTTGAGCGAGAGACACTATCCAATACTAGCTGTTCATGAGGCTCCCTGGGAGAATTAGTCCCTCCAGTGGAAGTCTCTCATCCTTTGGCGAGTGGTGGTGCGGAACTGGGATCACACAGAAGTGCTGGCCAGCAACATCTGCCCCAATTCGTTCCACGCTCAATTACCACAAGTTAATGGTGCTTATTGTTGCACATCTGTTGTTTTCTTGCTATATGTACTAGTACTTACTAGTGGGGGGAAAGTAGGCCGCCTATGCCTAGTTGGGGTCGGCATGGCATGGGAGGGGGGGTTTGGTACTGTTGTTGTAGTTCACATGGACATACTGGGTGTGAGTGATAATGGCAATGCATCTGAAATAGCAGCTAGGATGGTCAGATCATGGGAAAGCTGTGAATGACACACTGTGGAACAGGGCAGGGATATAGAAGAAGCCTGCGGCTAATGACCTGGAATGTGAGGGGATTGAATGACCATAGAGAGTTGCGTACAATTCTGGCGTACTTGAAAAGAAAGGAAGTAGACATTGCGCTGCTCCAAGAGACGCATCTTGCCCCCAATAGTGCCATGCTCATGAGACGTAGCCTAGCAGGTCCGTTCCAAGCAGCTGGCTTCATCTCGCACTCCAGGGGCGTACTTACCTGGGTTAATCCCAAATCAGGTATTCAACTCGAAGAATGCAGGGCTGATCCTGCTGGTAGATATGTAATTTTAAGATGTCATGGTAGGGGTGCTGACTTTCAAATTATTAATACTTACGGGCCTAACTATGATGATCCTCAGTTCTGCAATTCACTATTGACACTCATTAAGGGCTGCCCTTCATTGCCACTAATCTGGTGTGGGGATTTTAATTGCGTATTAGATCCTGCGCTTGACCGATCGAAGGGACACCCTAGGCGCCCTTCTGCAGCTGCTAAGGCCATTGCTGATATAGCGCTACAATTGCAACTAGTAGACGTGTGGAGAACCAGGTCCCCTGGGAGAGGCAGGCACACACACTACTCAGCGTACCATGATACACACACAAGAATAGACTACTGGTTAATATCAGAGGCACTAATATCCAGAGTACGGGACTGCACAGTGTTAGCTTGCTCTTTTTCCGACCACTCTCCCATATTGTTAGCGGTCGAAATTCCTCCCCGGGGCCCTCCCCTTTTTCTGTGGAGGTTCCCTCCATACTCCCTACTAGACACGGTATTCAAAGCTGAATTAGCTGCCGCCATTACTGAATTCTTTGACACCAACATTGGTTCAGTTGACTGTTTTGCCACGGTAAGGGAGACATTTAAGGTATTCATAAGGGGGGTTGCCATGAATAAACATTCGGGTGTACTCCGCTCCATTAGAGGTAGAATCGCATTATTAGAGGACCGATTGAGTGCACTGGAGAGAGAAGCACTGAATAGGAATGATCCCCAGTTTTTATAACAACTGAAAACAACGCTAGAGGAGTATAACGAGGAAGCCGATAGTGAAATCAAGCACATGGGGAAATACGCATTGGCTAGATCCTATGGCGAGGGAGACAGGCCGGGCTCAGTATTGGCAGTGATCGCTCATCGTCGGTATGAGTCTGGAGTCATCCAGGAGTTACTAGACGAGAAGGGCACCGTTCTAAAAGAGCAGGCGGAAATAGTGAACAGATTTGGCCGATACTATCAGGACCTGTATAGCTCCAAAGTTACCCCAGACGAAGAGAATATAGTGAACTATTTGGAATATATGCAACTACCCTGGTTGACGGATAGCCACAGAAAGTACCTCATGAGACCCCTTGACGCTGTTGAGATCCGCATCGCACTTAACTCCATGCGGGATGTTAGCGCCCCAGGCCAAGATGGGCTCACTGTGTCCTTTTACAAGGCCTATAGCGACTTACTGGTTCCACACTTACACACTCTGTTCCAGGAAATGGGAGAGACTGGCATAATGCCCCTCTCCATGCACGAGGCACTGATTGTAACCATATTGAAACCTGGCAAGGCTCCCCAAGAGTGCTCGTCTTATAGACCACTATCGCTGATAAATGTTGACACAAACATTTTTGCTAAAATATTGGCCAACAGACTGTCCCCGCTCTTGCCTACTTTGGTAGGTCCAGAACAAGCGGGCTTTGTGCCCAGCCGTACGCTATCCTATAATCTGAGCACTGTTTTTGGGGCTTTACAACACGTGAAACCAGAAGTCAAGGCGGCAGCAGTGGTTTTAGACGCTGAAAAAGCCTTTGATTCGGTCGAGTGAAAATACATGCTGGCGGTGCTAAGGCGCTTGGGAGTCGGAGAAATCTTTTTAAAATTAATCTCGGTGCTTTATAACTCTCCCACCGCTCAAGTGCACTTGGGGGATACTGTCTTCTCCCCATTCGGATTTCTAGAGGCACAAGACAAGGGTGCCCCTTATCACCATTATTGTATGCCGTGTCTGCAGAGCCCTTACTCAGCGCTCTCCGTGAGTATCATGGCAACAGAGGCATACGTTTTCCCAGCTACAATCTCATTGTCGCTGCTTATGCGGACGATATGCTGTTGTATATACGGGACCCGGTCACTAATCTCTCTCCAGTTATACGAGAGGTGTTGCGATTTGGAGGCATTTCGGGTCTTAAAATTAACTGGGATAAATCTATAATCTTTCCATTAACCCCGGTCACAGTGCAGACAGCCTTAGACTATCCCCTTCAATGGACATCGGATCCGGTTAGATATCTGGGTATACAGGTTCACTCTGATGCGGAACAAGTAATCAGGGCAAATTATGGCAGAGCCATCACTAAATTGGAGGAAGACATAGAAAGGTGGATTCGTCTTCCTCTATCACTGGTGGGGCGTGTGTCCTTGATGAAAATGATAATACTTACCAGATTCCTTTTTCTTTTCGTTAATATCCCGTGGTCGTACCCCAACACCTTTTTAAAACAATACGGACCCTGTTGGGTAAATTGGCTTTGGCTAGTAAAACTCTGCGTGTTAAATTTGACATCCTAACTTTGCCCTATTCGGCAGGGGGTTTAGGGGCACCGGATCTGGAGCTATACTAGAGGGTGGCGCAAAGCTAACACACTCACAATTGGATTCACAGCCCACACAATCTACCCCATCTCCAAATAGAGAAGGTAGCTGCAAGCCCTGACCCCCTCCCTCGTTGTCTATTTCAAGCGCCTATTAGGCACTGCAGTGTGCTGGATTCAGTTAATTCTACTGTACACGCCTGGCACGTCCTGCTAAGAAAACAGGCAGGTGCCTTATTGTACTCCCCGCTTATGCCTGTGGAATGGTGCCATTGGCTCAGTCTTAGTACCGAAAGAGGTGCACTCCGCTCGCTGCGAGCCCTGCGGATACACGTCATCGGAGATTTGTTTTTGGAAGGAAGAATGCGCACCTGGGAGAAGGCAGCGGAGGGCATACACGACCTTACCCCTCTTACACAATTTCAATTTTTCAGAGTTCGCCATGCACTGAGGGCATTACTTGGAGACGAGCTACAAGAATCTTTGGAGTTACCTGCTCTCTCGCTAGTGATACGTTCAGATTCCCCCATCAAGCTAGTCTTGAAAGTTTATGCCACCTCACAAGCATTTTTTAAGCATACGCAATACACCAAAGCTAGGTTGGAGTGGCAAAATGATATTGGGGTAGCCCTCACTGATGATATCTGGCGTTACTGCTGTGAAGCTACGCAAAAGATCTCACTTAATGGAAGGCACAGACTGGCCCATTTCAAGTATCTCAATAGGGTACACTATACACCAAAGAGATTATTTCGATATGGGCTTAGGGACACAGATTGCTGTGAACGCTGTGGGGAGGCGGAGGCAGATTTTTTGCATGTGGCATGGTTTTGCCCACCAGTGGCCAAATTTTGGAAGCAAATTTTTCATACATTGAATGATATTGCAGATAAATCCCTTTCTCCTGATCCCCTACTAGCGCTCTCAGGGTACACGAAGCCTCTGAATAAGAAAGTCAGGAAATTAATCTCTATGGGTCTCGTATTAGCTAAGCGCAGGATTGCGATGCACTGGATGCGCGGTCCCATACCTACTGTGACAGAATGGGAGCAGGATATGCTCTATTGTAATACCCAGTCTGACGTTTATAATGAGCTGATGTCCTCCAAAAGTCGCCCAAAAAGCTTCTGGGGCCTATATGCACAATATTGAGTGACAAAACAAGGCGATAGTGCGGACAATGAATAATTGTATGTTGTACTGTGTAGGCCCCAAAACAATAATTTCTATGAGTATTGATATAAAAAGATTATGGTGGTTGAATATTACACATGGTAATCGCTTGCACTCAGACTAGTGGACCCTGCAGACTGTAATATTATAGTTCTAGAGTGTATTGCCCAATTTTTTTTCATCCTTACTGCAACGCTACATTGCTACTGTGATACGTGTCAGCTGTTGTTGCCTGTTACTTGACGACACATGTATGCTGTCTATTATGTTCTGTGTATTGGTATGAACTGGGTTATGAAAACTAATAAAAACATATTGTAAAAAAAAAAGAAAACTTGCCACCCCAAAGCAGACCATAGGAGAAGATAACATTTGAAGATAAGACAGAGAAGGCCTGACTTGGACAAATTGGCCATCTCTGAGTAGTGGGATTATGTATTTTCTGTGCAGGAGGTCGTGATAGGCACAGAAAAACATAAAATAGAGAGTGTCTTGCTCTGATAAATTTTCACATGGACAGGGTTTTAGTGTACCGGGTTTCGCATATCCTTGAGTAAATGCCACTAGCCAGGGGACCAAGTTCAAGCGGAATCTAGTCAGGACAAAGCGATGGTATGCTTTGTTAACAAAAAATAAATATGGTTGCACCTGTTGACTCAAGCTCAGTGTGGCAAACCTTCTCACGGAGGGCTTGGCTAGCTCCGTCTCTTCTCTGAGCCCCTGCTCCTTGTCCAGAAACTGCTGTTTGATATCTCTGATTGCGATTTTACCCAGAGGCCCAGGGCTCAGGTACAGGTCAGGACAGCCAAGCCACCTTGTCTGTTCTGTTATATATTTCAGCCAGGGAATGGGAAAAGCCCCCTCCAGTGCGGTGCAGTCGGTGATTATAAGTTGATTTAAATTTGGGGTCGGGCATGCCCAGATTCTGAGCCAGCGCAACAACGGGGCTACCGCAATCTGGTCCAAGATGTATCCCTCCCCTAATTCTTTGTGTAGAATGAATGCCGGGGTTGCTGAGGGGACTGCAAGAAGTTTAGGCATAAAATTGCTCTCAGCCCCTGAATTCCCTTCACATCCTTGTAGCCCCAGACGTCACACCCATAAGTTGCCATGGGAATACATTTTGCGTTATAGATCTTCAGCAGTGCGGGGAGGGGTTTTGACTCCAATCTTTTTGCGAAATCCAAGGTGGGCCCTGCTGATCTAGCTAAAACAATCTTTCTAAGTGTTCTTTGCGCACACCAGGACCCTTGTTTATCAAATAGTACCCCTAGATATGGGAACGTGGGCACTTTAGTTAGTTCGGCCCCCTTGCAATACAAAATTAGTCTTGGCAGCCTTTCGCGAGCCTATAGACATAGGGGTCGATTCCGATCTCGGCCGGAAGCGCACCTAACAGTATTCATCCGGAAAAAAACCAAGCCGAACGCGTGTTTCCCGACCGATTCGAACAGTCGTCCGAACAAACAAGTACGATGCGCATAACAGCCCAGATTCCGAGCGAGCCGTTCTCACCAATTCCAGCTCCTGTTCCCCGCCCGAGCCGGATCCGTAAACGCCGAATCGAGTCGCACGGAAGCAAATACACAGCACCTTCCGGCCGGACGAGTACGATGCGCCTTCCGTATGCGCCGAACCCGTCGCTACGTCCGGCACGTTTGAGCATCCGGGAGAGCTGTACATAAGCTCCGATTCGCGCCACAAGACGATCCACGGCGACGAGACAAACAAGCCAGCGACGAGTACGAGTCGAAGCCACGAGAAACCCGAACGAGATGAACCAACCATGAATCCCATCGCGCAGGCCCTACCAATACTCTACATCTATTATCGGGACCGGTACGGACGCGTACGACACAGACGGTAAGTCAAACACCCACAACACAAACAAACGACACGTACACGAAATATGTCACACACACATAGGGATGCAGAAATGACGAACACTAGCAACAGCAGAACCATAGGGGCGGGATGGCTATCACCAATGCCATACACACCCATAGGGGGATGGATGCCTACCACCAACACCACCCCTACTCATGGGGGCCTGGATGCCTGTCACTACTACCATCCCCACTCATAGGGGGATGGATGCCTACCACTACCACCACCCCTACTCATGGGGGCCTGGATGCCTAGCACTACTACCATCCCCACTCATAGGGGGATGGATGCCTGCCACTACTACCATCCCCACTCATAGGGGGATGGATGCCTACCACTACCACCACCCCTACTCATGGGGGCCTGGATGCCTGTCACTACTACCATCCCCACTCATAGGGGGATGGATGCCTGCAACTACTACCATCCCCACTCATAGGGGGATGGATGCCTGCCACTACTACCATCCCCACTCATAGGGTGATGGATGCCTACCACTACCACTACCACCACCCCTACTCATGGGGGCCTGGATGCCTGTCACTACTACCATCCCCACTCATAGGGGGATGGATGCCTGCCACCACTACCATCCCCACTCATAGGGGGATGGATGCCTACCACTACCACCACCCCTACTCATGGGGGCCTGGATGCCTGTCACTACTACCATCCCCACTCATAGGGGGATGGATGCCTACCACTACCACCACCCCTACTCATGGGGGCCTGGATGCCTGTCACTACTACCATCTCCACTCATAGGGGGATGGATGCCTGCCACTACTACCATCCCCACTCATAGGGGGATGGATGCCTACCACTACCACCACCCCTACTCATGGGGGCCTGCATGCCTGTCACTACTACCATCCCCACTCATAGGGGGATGGATGCCTGCCACTACTACCATCCCCACTCATAGGGGGATGGATGCCTACCACTACTACCATCCCCACTCATAGGGGGATGGATACCTACCACTACCACCACCCCTACTCATGGGGGCCTGGATGCCTACCACCCACACAACCCCTACTCATAGGACGGGTAATGCATGACACAACCAGCATACTCCAACATAAGGAATGTCTGAAAAATACAACCCCCAACACTATGACAAGCGTGTGTAGTCTGTGTCAAATGCCTACAACACTGAACATGACATTGAACATACAATGTGACCCCCTATCACATGTGTTACACATAAATGTGTGTGGCCTCCACAATGCAAGCAGACCATGACCACTGTGGTAATGGGGTCTAACACCCCATCATCACAGTGACCAAAAGGTAAGTGTGGGGTCCATACCTGAAGCACATTTTGAACATTGTGGCAATGGGGTCTAAAGCCCCATCACCACAGTGACCAAAAGGTAAGTGTCGGGTCCATACCTGAAGCACATTCTGAACATTGTGGCAATGGGGTCTAAAGCACCATCACCACAGTGACCAAAAGGTAAGTGTGGGGTCCATAGCTGAAGCACATTTTGAACATTGTGGCAATGGGGTCTAAAGCCCCATCACCACAGTGACCAAAAGGTAAGTGTGGGGTCCATAGCTGAAGCACATTTTGAACATTGTGGCAATGGGGTCTAAAGCCCCATCACCACAGTGACCAAAAGGTAAGTGTGGGGTTCATAGCTGAAGCACATTTTGAACATTGTGGCAATGGGGTCTAAAGCGCCATCACCACAGTGACCAAAAGGCAAGTGTGGGGTCCATAGCTGAAGCACATTTTGAACATTGTGGCAATGGGGTCTAAAGCCCCATCACCACAGTGACCAAAAGTTAAGTGTTGTCATGGGAAAAGCTGCAACTGCCAAACAGCATGGATGATTCCTGGTCACACAACAACAAACACATCAGTGGCATAGTAGTGCTTGTGTCCCATAGCAACATAGATTGGGTGAGGCAAACAGTGCAGTGCCAATAAAACATAGCTTTGGCCATGTGCAGACAAACATCACCCATGGGGGCTCACATTGTCAACATTCACGAATAAGACAATGACAGAAGTGACCATCATAATGCAGACACACATATCTGCACCAATGGACACACAAATGTAGATATCCTGTGGAGACTGTAGATGTGAGGTGAACAAATACCATACCATGGCAGCAATGGGACATACAAACCATGATCATTGTGCTGACTGATGACCTAGGAGTCCCAGGGACAGCAGGGGAAAGCCACCAAACAACATACAGCCAATGGCACACTAAAGAAATGCCAATGCAGTGGTGCAAATGCACAAACACAAACAGGCAGACTCACACTGCATATCAAACACAACAGGTGATGGGGGGTGTGCCAGTGTCCCCAGGCAACCACACAACACATGAGGAGGCCTGAATCCCTATTACACAGATGTCAATACAGTGCCACACAAAAGTAACTCATGGATCGGATTCCCCTATGTGGGCAATCAGGCATTGTTAGATGAGAGGGAGCCCAAATTACACATGTCACACAAGCTTGTAGGAACAGCAACTAACACAGCAAGAGACAGACCCACCACAGCACTACCCCCAGGGACCCCACATTGTGGTGACACTGGCCTGCATGATAATCCCACTGTGATGACAAAGGTAGATGTTGTTCACACTGTGAACCACAGTCATGTGTCCTGAGCAACAAACTACCATCACACCTACACAAGCACAAATCAATCAGCACGGCCTGTCAGCCCAGGCCAACATGGAGGTAGGGGTCTAGCCGTGCAACAACTCTCATTTGCACACACTCAACACCACACACCTTGATCTCCACCAATGTGCAGCAGTGAAGCTCACATGGACTGGTGACATTGCACATGCACCCATGACAATCCCAGGGGTGGTGGGGGGAACTAAGGTGGAGATACCCATCACACATGGCCAGTCAACAAGACTCGTGAATGTCTGACACACTGCACAGTACGGTGTACATGGGCATGACGTCAAATCCACACCAACAAATGGGATCCCGGCCACAGTCACACACCAATGAAGAAGCCAAGGTCACCCACAAAGAACACACATAGACAACTTCCAACATTGCAGCTCTGACCCTGAGGAGTGGCAGCAGGCATACACACAACGTGTCACAACCACTGAAAGCTAACACAAACTGTAAATTACATGACTTGTGTAACCAACAAGTGCCAAGGGGAATCCTGACTGTGTCTCATCTGCGTTTGCCCACAAACTCAGCCCTGACAGCAAACACACCTATGGGTGACACCCTGATGACCAGTAATGTGCCATGCACCCACATCACAGAGAACCCAGGGCGAAGATTTGGGGGGAACATTGCTTAACTCAGCAAGCATCACAAACAGGAACATCACTAGGGACCCCAGCCTGCGTAGCAAAATGGAAGTGAACACACACAGACATGCTCACACAACACACACCTTGGGCTCAGGCAATGTCACGGAATTACACACTGTCATGAGGGGACTCCACTCCTGTGTAAGTAAAGCTGTGCCATATGTTGTCTCTGCAGGGCTCTATCATGTCAGCAGAACACTTGGTCACTCAGTCAACAATTAGCACAAAATGAAGGCCCTCGTCACATCAGCCTGGTCATGGCAGTGTCACCGAAATCATCTGCACCAATCAAATACACATGTATAGCAAGTTGCACTGATTCCACAGATGAGTCCTTCCCCATTGATGCCCAAACTTGCATGTCCAGTGGAGATGGTCACACGGTCAGGGGAATAGACAAATTGAACAATGGCAAGCACATCTGATGTGCAGGGGTGTAAGTCACAGATGTGATATTGCAAAATCATGTAGGGAATCCCATAGGCAAATATTGAAAACATGACACCCTCATATTGCTGCAAAGGATGACATGGCTACACACCAGGATAGGACACATTCCCCCTGGACCACATGGGGTCCTGCACAGTAACACTTCATTTACCTGATATCAAAAATCACCATCACTGCAGCAAAGGCATGGTTAGCATCATCAACATCATGTACATCTGAAGCAAAACCACTAGAGAACTGAAAGTAGCTTTATTCAGCATATGTGAGTCGAAAATAGAAAGTCCTGACAAAACACAAAGGCCAATGGCCAGTCCATCACTAAAGTCCAAACAGGGTGACAGTGGCAGATGTCACCCTTTGCTTGCCTGCACTGCTACGGACCAGGGACATTCCCCTCGGAGGGGCATATGGGGGGGCAGGCCAGGCACCGCAGGGACAGGATCAGGGCTCACCAGAAGGAGGCAGGGAAGGGGTGGCTGGTGCTGGAGAGTCACTGACAACTGCAGTGGAGGTGTCTGACATGGTGTGTGCCGGCACAGCTGGGGGCATGAGTCAGATGGTGTGGGTGCCGGCACAACTCCAGTGGGCTGGCCAGATGGAGTGGACAGGTTCCCCACTGCAGTGCCCAAGTCAGACGGGGTGGTAGTGGACTCCACTGCAGTGCCCATCTCCAGGGGAGTAGAATGGGGTTCAGGTAAGGTGGGCAGGACAGAGGGGGAGGACACGGTCTCCACACCAGTGGCACAAACATGTGCAGCGGGGGGTGGGGCTGGAAGAGCAAGTGGTAGGTGGAGAAGGCCGCATCATTTTGGGGATGGTGTATCTGTGGGTGGGGGAACCTGGGGCTGGGTGTGGTGGGGGAACCTGTGTTGTGGGGGCCTGAGGGATGGAGGAAGGAGACTGTGTGCTTGACCTGCAGGGCGGTGGCGGGGTCTTGCTCTTCCGGGCCCGGGGGACTTGCGGGTGGGGGCCTCAGTTTGTCTGCGCCTGGGGGAGGGTGTCCGGGGGTGAGGGGCACTCCCCTCTGTGTGGGTGGACTTCCTCTTCCCCCTGTATGCTGGATCAGCGGGATCGGAGGGGAAGAGGCCGAGGTCACAGAGGAAGAGCTGCTTATTAGGTGGGGTTGCAGGTGAGGCAAGGGAAGGGGTCTTGGAGGGAGAGGATTTGGAGGACTGCGGAGTGACTGTGGATGCCTGTGTGTGTGTCTGTTCCCCATCCCCTGTGGGTGTGGTATCAGTCCCCTGAGGATGCTTGTGTGCACGTTTTGCCTTTGTTTTGGGTGTTTCTGTGCTGCTCGTGTCTGTGTGTTTGGGTGTTTGTGCAGGTGTGCATGTGCTTGGGACAGGTAGGGTGCCTGGAAGTGTGGATGGGGCAGAGGTAGGAGGGGTGAGGGACTGTTGGAGGAGGGACACTGCTGCCGTCAGGGAGGAGTCCATGGACTTATTGCTCCTCTGTAGGGCAGACATGCTCGTCGAGATGCCCTCCATGAACGACACCAGCTGTGTCAACAGAGTGGTGTGTGCATGGAGGACACTCAGCATTGCTGTCTGCCCTACATGGAGCTGGCGAAGTAGGTACACAGACTCCTCACTCAGGGCAGCAGGGGACACAGGGGCAGGGGGTGCGGTGCCTGGCACGAAGGAGACACGCTCCCGAACACAGGAGCCTCCACGGACCTCTGGAATGGGAGCCAATGTGAGGGCGGTGGTGGTGGTGGTGGCGGGGCCAGCCATACTAGCTGGGGTGTGGTGGCTGCTGACACCCGCCTCCACAAGGGAGTCATCATCCGAGCTGCTGTGGGACTCAGCTGAGGTGGATGGTGCTGAGGACTCCTCGGTGTGGCTCCCCTCGCCCTCCGTGCCACTGGGTTCCTCCGACCACTCATCGGCTGCTGACCCAGTCTGGCTCTGCAGCTCATCCTCTGTCCCCTCCTGTGGCCGTGGATGTATCTGCAGACAATTAGGGAAACAGACAAGCATCAGTCACCTGCACTGACCGCACACACCACAGTAAGTACAGCACATTACAGAGCAAGCCCTGGCATCCTTAGTTGAACATTGCCAAAAGTGCTCACACAGATTAGGAGAAGCCAATTGTCAGTCTGATGGTCAACCATGGCACTCACACCCCTCCTGCCCTTGCACCCATCTGTCTGGTGCCTGTCGGATGGTAATACCCCAGTGTGGACACATGCACCACCTACACAGTTGTTGGACATTGCAGAGAACACGGTGAAGTATGTGAACATGCACACATCACACCTCTTGCCACTGAGTCAGTACAGGTGTCCGGATAAAGGGATGGCCAGAGTCTAATTAGAAATGCATGTGATGCATACCAGCACCAGACACCATGATGCACCCATGTCCGGATAGTCAATGCCACAATGGGGTGCATGTTGCACATGTCACTCCCCTGCAGGATCACTCTTAGGAAGTTTAATGCCATGCCACAGGCATGCCTGCAAAGTCATACATCACTGTCTCCAGTCACATGGGCATGGCAGCCAGCCAACAACAGTCTGCACTGTGTCACAATCCTAGGTCATGGGGAATGCAAGTTCTGTAGCTGACAAGTGCACATGTCCATACCCCAGGAACCACATCATCTGAACTCTTATTTGTCCATGTCATACCAATTGGACATATGGGAGACATGAAACACAACTCTCTGAACCTGAGCACCTCACAGTCTGCTGTGAATGAAAAACAGCTGCCTGAAATTCACAGTCGCATACACCTGTCTGCACAGTCAAGTGATCAAACACCTATAAGTCACAGAAGTATCGTCTCTCATGGTCACATCTCAGATGGCATGCTGAGCCCTAACCGATAAACACCCCAGTAGTCCTGACAACGAAGCCACAGCACAATGACACAGAGGCAGACACCTGAGGGAACATTTCACTGAGCACAACATGTCAGCTGATACACGGGAGTGGGAGTACAGAGTGTATTGTATGCCCTGGAGTAGGCATGACTGTCCTGCTCCACCTGAAAGAGGGATGAGCCCTTGACAGTAGGCAGGTGGCTAAGCATGTGTGACACACTTGATATACATACTCCTGAGGCCCAAACATTGTTCCCACCCGCAGCATGGGGGTGTGCCAAATACCCCAGGCACATGTGGTGATTCAGATCAGCAAGTGGAACACATATCAAAGTTACACGCAGATTACATGTCAGAACTTAGGCATTGTGTAAGCAATTGACCCACCCATGAAGCCCACCACAAAGTCACGGGAACAAATGCTGTCCCCCACCTTGAGCGAAGCAAAATGCAAGGACACAGTACCCAAGTGACACAATTTCCTGACTGTAAGGGCCACACCTGGGTATCAGATGAGGAGTGGGCATGTCACAATTGAGGGACATGGGTCCTGGACCCCAAGACTGATGTACTGTGGAAGTTTAACCAGGCCAGAGGAGGGCACATAGCATGTCAGACAAAGTTCACAGTGCAGTCATGGACTCACCCACTCCTTGCTGCTGTCTGGCCTTCAGCTGCCCATCCAGGTCAGGGAAGACCACCGCCAGGATCCGGAGCATGTGGGGGGTCAGGGTCTGGTGTCCGCCCCTCCTGCGAGGAGGCGACAGCTTCAGCTGGACCCTTGCGATCCTCCGGGTCCAGCCCCGAAGGTCCTGCCACCTCTTCTGGCAGTTGCGGATCCGTCACTTGTAGACCCCCATGGATCTTACTGCCCGGGCGATGGTCAGCCAGATTTCCTGCTTCTGGTGGGCATCAACCTGTGAGGATGACAAAGTGAAAAGGCCATTACTACACATGCAACATATCCGTGCATCACACAGTTGGATATACATGTCTCAATCACAGGGGCATATGATGTACACAGGCAGTGCAACGATGGCTATGAACAGTTTGCCAGCAGTTACTACATGGTATCATTGCCTGGGAAGTAAACCTTGTTGGAATGCACTGTTACTGCACTGTACCTGTTCAGTGCATGTAACTACACACTTTGGGGGTGAGAACTACTCAGTGAGCATGCTAGCCAGTGGTGTGCACACTGTAAGTCTTGCTAGTCAGACAACATGCACATTTAGTAAGGCAGTGGACAGCACACTCACCTGCTCCCCTGGTTTCCCATACAGCTTTCAGTACTGTGGAAGGAGGCTGTCCAGCAGGGCCTAGTTTTCCTCAGTGCTGAATGCTGGGGCTCTCTCCACAGTACGTGCCATTGCAGTAGCCAGAGGATGCAGAGACAGCAGCAGTGTTGGTGGCAGATGTCGTCCTTGAGCATGTAGTGCAGGCAAGTGAGCTCTCAGGGGAACAGCCAGCATTATATGTGTGCTGCAGAGGCAGATACTGTCCCATGTGTCCAAAGTTATAGGTCAAAGTCGTTTGCATCTTCTGAATCTGGCCAATCCATGGAATTGCAGCACTAATACACGCCCACAGCATCCTTCAAAAGTTCAACTTCATGACACCCATGAATTTGCAACATTGTTGTGGCTGGCCAACTGAATCCACTGCATCAGACTCGTTGAAGCTTCGAAAACGCGTCCGTTGCCATGCCAGGCCCTAGCCAATGCATGCGCACCGATCGGTCCATTGCTGTACAACGCGTATTCCGGGAAACAACGCGTACCCGCTCACATCATATGCAATGGCCAATGCGTGCGCACCGATCGGTCCATTGCTGTACAACGCGTACCCGCTCACATCAAATGCAATGGCCAATGCGTGCGCACCGATCGGTCCATTGCTGTACAATGCGTATTCCGGGAAACAACGCGTACCCGCTCACATCATATGCAATGGCCAATGCGTGCGCACCGATCGGTCCATTGCTGTACAACGCGTACCCGCTCACATCATATGCAATGGCCAATGCGTGCGCACCGATCGGTCCATTGCTGTACAACGCGTACCCGCTCACATCTAATGCAATGGCCAATGCGTGCGCACCGATCGGTCCATTGCTGTACAACGCGTATTCCGGGAAACAACGCGTACCCGCTCACATCATATTCAATGGCCAATGCGTGCGCACCGATCGGTCCATTGCTGTACAACGCGAACCCGCTCACATCATATGCAATGGCCAATGCGTGCGCACCGATCGGTCCATTGCTGTACAACGCGTACCCGCTCACATCAAATGCAATGGCCAATGCGTGCGCACCGATCGGTCCATTGCTGTACAACGCGTACCCGCTCACATCATATGCAAAGGCCAATGCGTGCGCACCGATCGGTCCATTGCTGTATAACGCGTATTCCGGGAAACAATGCGTACCCGCTCACATCGTATGCAATGGCCAATGCGTGCGCACCGATCGGTCCATTGCTGTACAACGCGTACCCGCTCACATCATATGCAATGGCCAATGCGTGCGCACCGATCGGTCCATTGCTGTACAACGCGTATTCCAGGAAACACCGCGTGCCCGCTCACATCATATGCAATGGCCAATGCGTGCGCACCGATCGGTCCATTGCTGTACAACGCGTACCCGCTCACATCATATGCAATGGCCAATGCGTGCGCACCGATCGGTCCATTGCTGTACAACGCGTACCCGCTCACATCATATGCAATGGCCAATGCGTGCGCACCGATCGGTCCATTGCTGTACAACGCGTATTCCTGGAAACAACATGTACCCGCTCACATCATATGCAATGGCCAATGCGTGCGCACCGATCGGTCCATTGCTGTACAACGCGTACCCGCTCACATCATATGCAATGGCCAATGCATGCGCACCGATCGGTCCATTGCTGTACAACGCGTCCCTGTACAGGTCACTCGCATATGTCACCATGTCACTGGTGTACGTATGCCAGCCACATATACTTGCCAGGGACTCAGGGGCACACCTACAACACCATAGCCTGTCCACACTGTATCCTAAGGCATGTAAGGCTGCATTACCTTTTCTGTGTATGGGGGTCAACATGTGGTTTTTGGGGTGGCACTTGGGGGCAGCCACTCCCAGGCTGTGCACGTGTTCATGGGGACAGGATCCTTTGTGTGTTGTGCACATGACCACTGTGATGTGCAACTGTTCATTTCAGAGCATGTGGCATGGTCACATTTCCAGGTTGTGTATGTGTATGTCATGTCACATACCCCCAGAGTCCCATGTGGGAAGGTATGTACGTCACAGGGTGACCCATTGCCACAATAGTGAGGGCCCTCCACAGTCTGTGTGCATGTTGTGTTTCCGATGTCTCTGATTCCATGTGCACAATGGGAGACAGTCTCCACATCCACGTTGTTTGTGCATGGACTTTGATGTTGTGCGTGTGTGTGTCACAGACGTCCATGTCTGTCCTGCGGAGGCAACAGGGGCCACTACCTGTGGGAGTCATGTTTGTTTTTTTGACGTGTACATGATACGCCATGTCATGCCAGTGTCCATGTGGCAATACAGGGTCCCTGGGAATCTACCTGTCAATGAGCTGTGAGGCCTGTGGCGCATCTGTCCAGACATGTCACTGTGGTGTGTGTTTGGAACGTGACAGCAGTAAATGGGTACTGTGACACAGCCTAATGATTTCCCATTGCACAACCTGGAACTTGTTGTCAACACATGTTGAACTGTGATGTTAGATGTTGGCCATGTAGATGCCATATCTGTCCATACAGAACGGCACACACATCAGGTACTTGTGTCTCATAATGATGTATCATGTGATATTGAGTATGGTCAATGCCACATATGTGGGGTGACTGACAATCTTTCTTTCTTCACCTATGCACTGCAGGGCACCCGCTGTCCATAGACCATTCCCTGACCTTGCAACGATGGTGGAACGTGACTGCATCCGACGGTACCGCTTCACCAGGCAGCTGATTGAGGATTTGGCAGTGCGCTTGGCCCCACATTTGCAACCTGGCCGGCCGTACCCTACAGCGCTGACCCCCAAGGTGAAGGTGATGGCAGCCCTACACTTCTTTGCCACCGGTACCTTTCAACACACTGTGGCGTCTGCTGGTGGGATGTCACAGACTATGTTCAGCCGTGTGCTACGCGATGTTTTGGAGGCAATGTTGAGATGCCTGAACCAGTACATCTATTTCCCTAAACGTCAACAACTCACTGACGTCAAGAGTGACTTCTATGCCCTGAGGAGGATGCCACATGTCATTGGCTCTATTGATGGGACACATGTGGCTTTGGTACCACCTCAGGCACATGAGCAGGCATACAGGAACAGGAAACATTATCATTCGATCAATGCTCTGGTGGTATGTCTTGCAGATATGAGCATCTCACATGTGTGTGCCCGTTTCCCTGGTTCGGCACACGATGCCTACGTGATGAGGAGTAGTCGCATCCCGAGGATGATGTCACAGATGCAGAACCAGCGTGCCTGGCTTGTCGGTGTGTACTGACTTTGTACCATTGTGTGTGTTCTGCTATGTTGTATTCCGCCCTCTTTTCCAACTCAGCTAATGTGCAATTGTCTGTCTGTAGGTGACTCCGGATACCCCAACATGCCGTGGTTGCTGACACCCCTCAGGAACCCTGTGACACCAGCCCAGATGCACTACAATGAGGCACATGGTCGGACCAGGAGAGTGATCGAGCGGACATTTGGTATCCTGAAGAGCCACTTCCGCTGCCTGGACAAGACAGGAGGGGCCCTCCCATATGCCCCAGCAAAGGTGTGCAAGATTGTCATCGTCTGCTGCATGCTACACAACCTGGCAGTGCGGAAGGAGTTGCCTCTCATCCTGGATGACGATGACCAACATCCGCCACCTGTGGAGGATCCTGGCCTGGGCCACGATGCCAGTGATGATGAGGATGATGGTGATGTCCGTACACAGCTCATCACCAACTTCTTCAGCTGAATGTGAGTATCCAGAGAGTTGTCATGTCAATGATGTGAGTTTGCGTGATATGTGTTGGTGGTGCTCTGGTGCTGTTTGAGTGTGGCCATGTGCTACTTGACTGGAAGCATGCAGCGATGTGTCCTTACAGGTAGTCTGTACTCCCCAACAGTGTTGACATGCTAACTTGGTTTTCTGTAAGTATCTTGTGACATGTATTGGGCATGAGTATTGGAGTTCTGTCCTGTTCTTCAGTGCTTTTGACTGTGTGTCATGTCTGTCCTTCACAGGGTACTTTCAGAGTTGTTTGGTCAACTGTGATCCCCCGACACCATGATTCAACTTCAAGGGTGGAAGCAGTCGTTTCCCTACAGGTGATGTGCCACACACCCCTGGACTTTATTTCTTCTACACTTGTTGACTGTGTGGCCACTGCCACGTAAGATTACCTTGCATCTGTAGAGGAAACAACATGTTGCAAATGTGTAATAAACCTGTGCTTCACTTTGGTATGTGCGTTGTCTGTGGTCACACATCTGACTGACATGTGCTTACTGCACCTGTGGGCTAGTTAACACAGACTGTGAATAGGTGTGGTGTCCGTGCATTCCACTGTATTTCCTGGCAACATCAGTGTAGGCGATGAGTCAGATGGCCCTGGTGTGTATGTGTTGTGTAGCCCTAGTGGTGTGTCTCCCTCATATGTGTCACGTCGCCATGACTCACATGACAGTGTTGAACTTGCTGTAGCAGTTAGCATGCACAGTGTCATTTAGCAGATCATCATCTCCATGACAGAAACCACGTTGGAACAAAACAGAGGCAATTATGGTGTATTAGTGAGTTTATTTCCATACATGTGTGAGGATAGTGCACAGGATGGTGGGTGCTGTACATTGGGATTGGAATCCAAAGTTCCCAGATGAGTTGGAAGTCTTGGTAGCAGAAATGTCCTGAGTAAAGTCCACAGTCATCTGATACATTGGGCCAACTTAAGCTCCCCATGTCATGTGGGAGAGTTGCGTTGCATTCGACAGGGTGAACAGTTTGCACACAAAGGAGAATTTCCAGAACAGGTGTTGGGTTCCTGGGGGATGTACATGGCCATCGGCCTCTCAGTTTTCCTTCCTCGGACGACCGCTCTTCTTTCGGGGGGGACCCTCACGTGCAGGCTGCTGCGGTGCAGAGGACTCTCTGCCAGAGTCATCCTCCCTCCCTGTGGCAGTTGCAGTTGTTGCAGCACCAGATGTTGTGGGCACACAGGGAGGTGTGGCCATGTTGGTGCTAATCTGGCGGAGGCATGTCAATATGTCCCTATGCACCGCTGTCAGTTCTTGCAATGTGTCCCACTTGGACTCCATGCGAGACATGTGTGTCTCCACACGGGACATGTGTGAGTCCAAGCGGGCATGATGGGCAGCCTGCTGTGGTTGAATGTCCTTGAGGATCCCCACTACCTGGCTGACCTCTCCGGTGCTATTCTGGTACGCATCAGCAATGCGTGCCAGTTGTGGGTCTTCATGCAGTCCAGACCCCTATGCAAACAGCGACCTATGTCTACCACCCCTCCCACCACCCCTGGCGACACGTGCGGGACCTGCGGTGGCACGCACAGGTGACCGTAGGCCCACTTGGGGGTTGTTACTGGGGTCATTGTCCGTTGCTCCACGTTGGGCCGGGGTCCCTGTGCTGTTGTCATCGGTGGTCCTTGGTCTGTCCGTGTTGGCGGGGCTGGTCTGTGTGTTGGCAGTTGTTGGAGGGGTGGGTGCAGGGGGTGCAGATGTTGGTCCTGCTGGTGCTGCATGATGACTCACACCAGAGGGGCCATGTAGGTCTTCGCCATCCGAGGAGGGCAGAGGCTGTTCCACACCAGTGAGCTCAGTGTCCCCCGGAGCCTGGGACAGGGACTCCTCATCGTCTGCTGCTGTGTCCCCATCATCACCTGTTTTTGGAAGAGACACACACTGTATGTTATGTTTCTACAGGCATCAATGGTTCACACACCTGACAGTTGTGACTGTACCTCGGGATGCGGGCCTGTACATTGCATTGTCCTAAGTTGTTACAGTCAGAGGTTGATATTGGTGTAGCACATTGTCCTGCCAACCTGAAGCTTTTCAATGTGAATGTTGAGGTGTGTGCATGGCCAGCATTGGTGGTATTTGATGGACATCCGGCCCTCCTTCTCCCCCCGGCCCAGTTATCCCACCATGAAGCATGCCACCCTTGCAGTGTGTGCAGGTTGCCTCTCAGGATGTCAGTCAGTGGTGTCCTGCTGTTGGTTGTTGCACAGTTCCCAGCAGGGCCTTGTGCTCCCCACAGCAGTACCCAGTGTCAGCCATCTTGTCAGTTGTTTTCCACTCCCTGTGATGTGAGCATGGTTCAGAGTGGTTTGATGGGCCAATTGTGAGGGTGACCAATATCTGTGACTAAAACTCCCATCATGCTATTGCCTACACCCCCCTTCCCAGCATGCCCATACTTCCTTCCTTTTGAGTGGACTTCACTGTGTGTGAGTGTGACAGCATTGGCAAGATGGCTGACAGTGTGGTCCTGTTGTTTGTTGGTGCCCAGTTCCCAGCAGGGCCTTGTGCTCCCCACAGCTGAGGCCAGTGTCAGACATCTTTGAAGTGGCTTTTCACTCCCTGTGAGGTGTGCATGCTTCAGTGTGAGCTTGCTGGGCCATGTGGGTGGGGGATGTTGAGCTGTGACTACCACTCCCATCATGCTATTGCCTACACCCCCCTTCCCAGCATGCCCATACTTCCCTCCTTTTGACTCTGCTTCCCTGTGGGGTAGTGTGCCTGTGCTGACAGGATGGCTGACAGTGTTGTCCTGGCGTTTGTTTGGCTACAAGTCCCAAGAGTGTCCCTGTGCTTCACACAGCATAACCCAGGGTGGTGGTTCTTTGTGGGATATTTAATTAGAGTGTGAGACATTGCATTCTCCCAGGTGAGTTGTGTGGAGTTTGTGTTAAGGGGGTGTGTAAGAAAAGCTGCTTGTAACTATGGTCAGAGCTGTCAGTCCTCCTTCCCACCCAGCCAGATATCCCACCATGGAACGTGCTTCCATTGCAGGGAGTGCAAGTTGGCTTTCAGGATGTCAGTCAGTGGTGTCCTGCTGTTGGTTGGTGCACAGTTCCCAGCAGGGGCTTGTGCTCCCCACAGCAGTACCCAGTGTCAGCCATCTTGTCAGTTCTTTTTCACTCCCTGTGATGTGAGCATGGTTCAGAGTGGTGTTGATGGGCCAATTGTGAGGGTGACCAATATCTGTGACTACAACTCCCATCCTGCTATTGCCTACACCCCCCTTCCCAGCATGCCCATACTTCCTTCCTTTTGAGTGGACTTCACTGTGTGTGAGTGTGACAGCATTGGCAAGATGGCTGACAGTGTGGTCCTGTTGTTTGTTGGTGCCCAGTTCCCAGCAGGGCCTTGTGCTCCCCACAGCTGAGGCCAGTGCCAGACATCTTTGAAGTGGCTTTTCACTCCCTGTGATGTGAGCATGGTTCAGGGTGGTGTTGATGGGCCAATTGTGAGGGTGACCAATATCTGTGACTACAACTCCCATCATGCTATTGGCTACACTGACTTCACCAGCATACACAGAATTCATTCCTTTCAGTGAGCTTCCCTGTGAGGTGGTGTTCTAGTGGTGGCAAAATATCTAACTGTGTTTGTTGGTTATATTTGTGCCACTGCCTTGCTGTATTTGTAGTTAGGTTTGTACATATCATGACACAGTTACATATCACTATGAGATGGCATGTATTGTGTTTATCTGACTGACAGACAAATCTTGGGGTGATTATCTTTTGGTTGCTGTGGATTTGCTAAGGGTGCATGGTTTGACTATCCCCTTGACAGTGATGTGTGTGTATTGTCACACAATATTGGTTATATTAGTTGTGTACTCACCAGGCTCTGGGATGTTTGATAGTCCATATACGCTCACTGGTGGTAGGATGGCCCGCAACTTCTCCTCCCAGGGCCTGAGGTATAGTGGTTTGGCAGGAGGGCCACTACCGGTGCACTGACTCAAGATGTAATCCTTCTTTAGTAGGTCCCTGACCCTCCTGCGCACATCATACCACCTGTTCTGGATGTCTTTCTTTGTGCGCAAACATGGTGATTGTGCGTTCACCCTGTCGACGATCCTCTCCCACATCTTGGTTTTCTGTGACATGGGGGTCTGTTAGACCAATGTACCAAACAACTGTGGCTCTACCCTGAGGATCTCATCTACCAGGACTTCCAATTCACTGTCTAGGAACTTTGGATTCTTCTTTGGGGGCATGGTGATGAGTGGTGGTGGTGATTGATGTGTGTGTGTGTGCAAGTGAGGGTGTGTGAGTGTAGGTTTTGCTGGGTGTATGTGAGGGTGCTATTTGTTGAGGTGCTAATGGTGTGTGGCTTGTGTGATGGATGAGCTGTGAGTGTGTCTGTGGTTGCTGTCTGATGGTGTTCTGTGCTGGCAGGTCAGTTGAATTTGCAAAGGATCATGGTAGGGATTTGTGGCCCTTATATAGGTGGAGTTGGGGGTGTGTCCTTGTTCCATGTTTTTTTCCCCCTGTATTTATTGACTTTGTCATTGCTTGTTTGGCCCTTTTTTTTGTATTTTTTGTGCATGTAGGAGACGTTCTTCTGACCGAGTAGGACGCTGCAGTTGTCTCGTGCGAGCTTCTCCGAGTCGTTCACGCTGTGTTTCTGCTAGGTTTATTGTGCGGCGTACGCGTCGGTCGCAGAGTATTGGCTTGCTTCGGCTGGCTTTTGTATGCGTGTCGGTCGTACGGCTTGAGCTCCGTGCGATTCGGTCTGGTTTTCCACGCATTGCATCGTACTGCGCGGGTCGGAGTTCGCGGGTACGATTTGTTCGGGTTCATTCCTGGTGCGTGTCGGTCGGTTCGATTCGCGTGGTTTCCTGGCCGGATAGCTTGTTTCCGTCCGGTTCGGTCATTCGGCTTGTGTTCCGTACGAGTTGGTCGTGATTCACATGCATTTCATCGTACTACCCAAGTCGGGCAGCGCCGGTACGTGTCGGTCGGACTATATTCCCGTACCGAGTCGGTCGGTATGTTTTCTGGCCCGAATCTTGAATTGGCCCCATAGTGTGTGATTTTTTAAAATTTGTAGTCAAATCTAGTGAATCCATAAAAGCTATAAAACCATTTAAAAGTTGTTGGAGCCCCATTGCGGTTCTGGCAAGTAGGACCACATCATCGGCATAGAGAAGTGCAGGAATCATCTTAGTGCCAGCCCTAGGTATGTCTTTACAACTAGATATTAGGGAGTCTCCCAGTTTATTGATATAAAGCGTGAACAGCAAAGGGGCCAGGATACACCCCTGCCAAACCCCCTCCTTACTGCCCAGTGATCTGTCAGACTGCCATCTTCATTGTATCTTACCGCTGCCATAGTATTTTCGTGGGCAGTGTATAAGAAAGACACCAATTCTATATCTAGACCCAAATCACATAAAATCAACCACAGCTTAGTCCTATTTACACAGTCAAAAGCTGATGTTAAATCCATAAAAGCCAGATGTAAAACTCCCTTCTTGGCAATAGTATACTTCCCGATCACTAGATGCAGGTTGAGTCATTGGTCCAGCGTCCCTTTCCCCTGCCTGAAGCCGTACTGTAAATCAGAGATAACATTAAAATGATCAAGCCAAACTGTTAGACGATCCAATATTACTTTCCCCATGATTTTAGCGGCTAAATCTAAAAGCGAGATCAGTCTGTAACAGGCGGGGTCACCCCGTGGGCCCTTTTTTAAAATGGGGATTATAACCGCCATTGCCCATGAGGAAGGGAAGCCACAGGAACAGGCTGCATTAAAAACATGAGCTAAACTCTTGGCCCAAACTGTGGGATCGGCCTTATATAGGTACGCTGGTACCCCATCTGGGCCAGAGGCCTTACCTCCAGATGTCGAGATGATTGCTTTATGGACCTCATCTATGCTGAAAGGAAGGGGGGTGCTTTCTAAGCCGGTAGCTATTTGTCCCTCAGGCTCTTCTAGATTTGTGTCGCTATAGATATTTCCAAAGTGCTGGACCCAGTGCTCAGCAGGTATCGTGCAGTCTCTATTAGAATTTGGCGTGTCAGAGAAAAAAGGACCATTGACCACAGACCAAAATCTAGAGCTATCGGCCAAGACACTAGCTTGACTGAGGGCCTCCCAAGCCTGCTCTCTTATCTGCTTCTTCCTTTCCAGAACTGCGAACTTGTAAGCCTTCCTACAGCTCCTGACTGATGTTACATCCCTCAGATTTCGCTTTAGGGCCTGCATTAGCTCGTTATGGGCTGCCGGACAGGTGCAATCAAACCACCTTTTGACTTTTAGGCATCTTGCCCTAGTTTCAGTGGTTAAGTTGGATGCTATCCGCTTGGTAATTTTTTCGAAGGCCTCTAGGATAGCTCTATTATGCGAGGCGCGGTCCATACATACTTGGAACTCTTGGGCACAGGTGGTATACAGGTTATCTAAAAAGCTGTCCGGGGTAATCCTTTCCCACTTCAATCTCCGTGCTTGATCTTTAATGCTAATGTTTGTATTAGAGATATGGCTGGCCGCCACCCCTTTTAGGGCGGCCGAAAGGGAAAGATCCAATGTTAGTGGATTGTGATCACTATGGCAGTTCCAAGAAACGCTTAGGTTTTCCACAGCGGGGGTTAATAGTGCTGAGAGCATGATGTAATCAATTATGCTAGGGCTGCCACTTCCTGCATAGGTAGGGACCAAGGCAGACACATCTGTTTGCTGTAGGCAGTGTAGATTATAGGCTGAAAGGAGACCTTATAGAAAAATGCCTGATGGTGTGTGTTCAAAATGGTTTGTCAACTGAGAGCCATCCCCCTGCTCCGACATGGAAATGCAATTAAGGCAGCATTCGTGGGTGTTAAAATCCCATAAAATTATCGTGTCATGATAAGCTTGTCTGCCTTCCCCGTAGTATTCCAGAAACTCCTCTAGGGCCAGAAGATGTCTGTCTCGTGGGATCTAGAGAAGGAATTGTAAAAATTAACAACTAGCAGAGTGGGGAGGTTCTTACATGACAATTCCACTGCTAGCACATGGGGTGATCAGCAGTCTATCAATTTGGCTCGATAAGAAAGTTTGAGTGAAAACATTAAAAGGAGACCCCCCCTAGCTCTTCCCATGTTCGAGGGGGTAGCATATTTGCAAAATTAAGTGAAACCATCCAAGTAAAAACTGTTATTAGATTCCCACGTTTCTTGTAGGGCCACGTTTCTTGTAGGGCGATAATGTGGTGTGTAGCAAGAAAGTGTTCCCAGAATATATTGCCTTTCTTTGACCTTAGGCCAGCTATATTCCATGAGAGTACCTTCATGTGGGGGCAGCAGAGATAGCTGAAATGGGGATAGGATTGTGTGATTATCCGGCGGGAGTTGAGGTATAGAAGCAGGTAGGCTTAGATTGGTGAAAGCCTTAGATGGCAACTTATTGCCCTGCGTTTTTTCTGACGCAGGCGTTAGTCAGTCATTTTCATCAAGGCCCTGTGGGCTTGCTAGAGGTAGGTATCAATTGATCAAAGGTTGTGTCGGATCCACATTTCCATCTTGGGCGGGCTTAGCCAGCTTGAAGGGCAGCTGCCATTGAAGGTTTACTAGGGGTTGTTTAGAAGGATAAAAAGACTGTAAAAAAACAGTTCTAATTTTAGTTTTGGTGCCATCCCTATAGTGACATCCAGCTAACGCTTTGGCCTGTGCGGAGTGCTTAAAATGAACAATTATACAATCCCCTTCAATGTTTTTCCTAGTCCTATGGCCAATCCAACCCACTCTTCTGGCCATAATGATGTCAGAGGATATATTAAGACCATTAACCACGTTGTTGTTGCACCAATGGGTGGTCTTATGGATAAGGTCCAAAGAGGTTTCCTTAGTGCCTTGTGTTAGTGGAGGAACCCCTAATAGAACAGCAACTAGGGGTGCTGATTCGGGAGGGAGATTGAGTATACATTGATTTTCAGCTGTGGCCATTGTAGGGTGGGACAAAGAACATGTAGATGATGGGCCCTTTTTGGGTGTTAGCTGCCCTTCCATATGGGCCACCTGAGGTACAATAATCGCACCCGATATACAATTAATTTTAGTTTTACAGGACGAAACCACGCCCACTGGTTCTTGGGTACGACTCGCCTGGGGGACTTGGGTCGAGCCACCAGACACCAAATGAGAAACCCCCCCCCCGGCTACTATTTCAGGCCCTAGGAGACAGTTATTACACGTAGGAACAAAAGAGTAAAGTCTCTTCTCAACCCCTTCCAGCTTTGAAATTATAGGTGCTAAAAGATCTTTAATCATAGTCTCTAGCCTTACAAAGAGGGTATCCAGCAGCAGTTCCAGATTGTGTTCAGCTGGTGGTGGGGTTTTTATCTGTGGAGACTTCCTCATGACTCTGTTGCCACCAGTTTGCTTCCTCTTGGTGGGGGGACACTCCAAAATTAAGTCATCACCCACTGTCAAGGTGGCTGCGGAAGTACATTTAGACGTAGCCAGCTCAACCATAGGGCCTTCCATTGGTGATGGTGCTAGCATGGGGGGCCCTATCCCCACTGGATCCCTAATTTCCTCCAGCACCTCTCCATTCCTTGCCGCGGCAGAGCCCAAGACTAATTTCTCAGTCTCCATGGAGAGCCTTCTCTCAGTCAAAGCTATCTCCTTCGTGATAACGTTTGCCGCTCTAGTTAAGAAGGAATCTATGGTCGCTACTGAATTGCTTCCTGGGGGGCCCCCCTGGCCAATAGTCAATTTCCTTTTGCCCATTGCCGCGTGGGCTAGAGACGCTTTATCTTGTGTATACTACAGAGCGCAGTACAGAATACAGGCCTCTTCGAGGGTCAGTGAGAATACGAGGCACACTTCCTAGACTGAGATCTTGAGGAACTAAGAAGCAAAGTACCAGGGAATACAATCATAAAACACCATTAAAAAGAATTGTGCAAAGTACCTTGTACCTGACCTTGGAAATTCAGTCCAAAAAACCGTGTTCTGGAGAAATCCAGGCCCAACCACAGGGTTCCGTAGTAGGGCCAAGAGACCTAACCCAGCCCAGCCTCTTCCGGCTGCTGACGGGCGCAGATGGGCCAGCCCTTAGCCTGGGCTTCACCCGGGCCCGCCCACGTGCGTTCCACGCCGCGGGAGCCCGAGCATGCCTTCATGCGCCACTGGCACGTCGTGATTCGCGTTGGCGCCTCCTGCTGCATTGTGTAATGGGGAATGTAGTCCCCTGGGCTGAGAGCTGAGGGCAAAGTGCTGGTGCAGTCACGAATGGGCTCCCACGCCGCGGGAGCCCGAGAATGCCTTTATGCGCCACTGGCGCATCGGGGGTCATGTTAGCGCCTCCTGGCGCATTGTGTAATGGGGGATGTAGTTCCTTGGGCTGAGGGCAAAATGCTGGTGCAGTCACAAACGGGCTCCTATCTCTTTGAAGGTGCTCTCAACGTATGTAAGCAAGACTATGTTGCGTAGACCGTCACTGTCGAGGAGAAGGCCCATCTGCTCTGCAGGACTTGTGATGCCGGGGACATGTGATGAGGCAAATTGGAGTGTCCACTACCATCCCCTACATCAGTATTTTGAATTGCATAGTTTGCATTCCATGCTGTACCCTGTATTTGATTATCTGTGCTCACAAAGGATTATGCTTGCTTAGTCAGTGAGTCAGAGAGTGTTGTATATTGACGCCTGATGTAGTATTGAGTTGTAAGTAATGGTTGTGAGTGAGGTAGAGGAGGACCAGGGGTTGTATAAGCAGTTCATCCATGAAAAAGCCTACTTGTGCATAACATTTTTGAATGGACAGTATGGTCCATGTGATCTGCTTGCAGATGTTGCCATTCAAGAGGCAAACATATGTTGCATCCTATCATCAACACATGTTGGTGATCACTTTGTTGTATATCATATTCACATGGATGATTGATGTTAGGTCCACTGCTATATGTGATAGGTATGTTGCACAAATTAAGATTTAACTTTCACTTGACAGATATGTGTACTTGTGAAGTGATAAAACAAGCATACAGGACTTTGGTGTGGTGATATTTTATTTTACAAAGTTACAATGTTTACATTTTTGGGAGGAATATACAAGTGATGTGATATTTGGTCCTGTAATTAGGTAAAAAAATTGGAGATTATTTGTTCTCTTCTTGCTGTTCCAGCAGCAGAAGCTGGTGTGTGTCTCCATCTGCCTCTTCATCCTGGCCATCAGATGGGTTGTCCTGGTCTTCCTGCTCTTCATCCAATGGTATGTTTGTGCATACACATATAGGGCCTGATTCACAGAACTAACTTACGTCAAAAACGTAAAGTTAGTACTTTTTGGTATTCACAGAATACACTTACTCATTTTGGTATTCACAGAATGAACTTACTCATTTCGGTATTCACAGAAGTTAGTAGTCCTAACTTTAGGACTCCTAAATGCCTTCTGTGAATACCGAAAGTCTTAAAGTTAGGATTTTTCTCAGTTTAGGAGTAGTAAAGTTAGGACTGCTAGTTCTATATTACAAGAATGCCATAGTGGTTTGTGTGATATTTTCATGGCTCTTCCCTTGTTGGGCTGTGTTCCACATGTCTTGATTGATTTGCAGTGTGTGGTTGTGTGCATTGTTTGGACCTATTCCAAGGTATGTTGTATTACATTTGCTACCTGTGCATTGTCTCATATTTGAGCTACGTGCTTGTGTACTTGAGGTGTGTGGTGTGGTGTGGTGTGTTCAGTTTGTACTTACCAACGAGCAGTCCATTTCCATAAGGCCATTCTCAAACCGCTGGTTGATGACCGATTGGCAAAATATGCATGAGTCATGCACACTCCCAGGGAACTTAGCAACGACATTGATGAACAGGCCCAGGTGGTCCACAATTGCCTGAACGTTAATGCAGTGTGTGTGCTTCCTGTTCCTGTATATGTGTGCAGTGTCCGCAGGAGGCACAAGTAGGACATGGGTGCAGCCAATTGACCCCAACACATGCAGAAATCCAGCAATGTCATAGAAGCCTTGTTTGCTTTCCAGTTGTTCCTGTGCAGTGTTGGGGAAGTGCTGTGACATCAGGCTGATGATGGCATCCAAGACTTTGAGTAGGAACCTGGAGAAGGATGACTATGAGACTCCACCCACTCCACCCACTCTGGCAGTGGTTGGTTGGAAGGTACCAGAGGCCAACATGTGCAGCACTGCAAGTAGCTTTGTCTGCGGAGGGATGTTTGTGCAGCGCTTGTATGGTACCTGCAGCCTTGGTGCTATCTGTGTGAGTATGTGTAAGATGGAGGTCCTCTTGAGCCTGTAGTGTGCTATCACGACCTCCGGCCGGAGGGCTATCAGGGTGATGCGTTGGCTGTAGATCCGCCCTCTTCTTTGACGCTGCCTCTGTGGTGGTCCTGGTAGCGGTGGCAGTGGTGGTGGTGGTTGTGGTCTTCTTGGGGCTCCAAGCTGCAAGAGTAGTACCTCCATGGCATCATTTGGTGTGCAAATGAGGCTCTGGGTTTGTCTCCCTTATGTTCTGGTTTTTTTGCCCCATTTTTTAGACCAGCTTTTTTCTGGTCTTAAAAACCAGCCGCTAACTGGCCTTAGCAGCATTTTTTTGGGAGTATTGGCGGCCAGAAGATTTATTGCTAATATCGCAAAGTGAGGTTAGCGGCAATTTTTTCGCGGGAACGCCCACCGTGCATATCATTTTCGTTAAATCCCGCTGACAGAATTGCCGATCTGAAAATCACACGTTTATGCAGGAAAAATGCAGCCAACTGCAGTTAGTGGCAACTTGTAAATACGGCGATAAAAAAAAAGCTGTTGTAGCATCAAAAAATGGATGCTACGGCGGCGTTAACTCCTTGTACATATGCCCCTTGTTGTTTCCACGTTCAGTTGCTGTTTATATTGAGGCACTGATAAAAGGGACCTGCCTGTTTTCATGTGGGAGAGAATATTGCATGAGGACAAAGTGAGTTTTATCCCTGACCGCAATAACACTTGGAATGCACAAAAGCTGTTTTTGATTTTGGAGAAAATCAATAATAGCACAGATGATTATGTCATATTGAGATTAGCCTTTAATTTCAGAGACTGGCCCTTAAACTCCATAGACTTGGCCTTCATGAAGTCAGCATGGGCTGGGTATAGGCTCGGCATGTGTTGTTTTTTAGATGGAGTGATGCATTTTTGTACACTCTCTTTCTGAACCCCAATGGCACTTACGGTAGGAGCAGCAGATACTTTTGCAGACCCTTCTGAAATACAGATCATGTCAGTGCCACATGTTTTCAAAAAAAGATCTCAAGGGGCGTTCCCTCATTTGCATGCGTGTGAGTTGCCATGCAAATGAAGGAACACTTTGCCTCTGCCCCCACGCATTACTATAGACACATGCGCATAGGCAAAGGAGCCCCCAGAGGACACAGTCCTGCCTGGGGAGCTCTGTCCCCCTTTGAGGCCTGCAAATTTAAAGATGGACCGGCTGCTTTAAACAGAGATCTGTCTTTCACTAATACACTGCCCCCAAGGCAGGCATAAATTTGGCACTTCCCTGGGGCAAGAACATTATCTGTATTAGGGGGCACTGAATGGTGCAGACCAGGGCAGAGCTCCTTTGATATTGTATTATTTCCCCTCGTCCCACGTTAACAACAATAGATATATATGGATGGTGTTTTGGGACATGAGAACACTGCACCAAAACTCCTGACAACTGTGTTTATTCCTGTAGCTTAAAAGATGGCACAGCTTCTGAGATCTGCCTTGTCCCAGATGCAATGAAACTGGTAGCTTTGATGAGATGTCACTTTGGGAAAAATATTTTAAGGTGGCCTGAATAAAGTGAGGTCAACTGGTTTGATACGTTCTATAATTAAAAATGTATACTCAAATCGATGTTAGGTGATGCGAGGATATGACACTAATATAATTTAAGATTGGGCAATACCATACCAACCTTTACTTCTTCTTGGCATGGGTTTCTATGGGTTACCTGCTCGGGTTACAAAGAATGCAGAAAAAAGATTATCTTTTCTATAATCGTATCTTCCCTTGTTTGCCCCCTAGTGCCATCCGCTCAGCAACAATAGACACTTCAGATGAGCTAACAGTGGCACAAGCAGTCAATCAATGTTTTGCTGTGATCAGGGGTCAAAAGATGTGTAGTGTCACTTCAGCTACATCAGCCATTTTGGCTACAACAGCTCCATATAGGCTCGGACACAACAATTTTCATTTTTTTTAAATGAAGCATTATGCTGTTATATGTTTCTTTTACAGATCACAAGGAGTAACATAATATGGCAGTCCCCTTTTCTGAACTAAAAATACACGACTAAAATAATCATTACTTTGCCTCCATGCACCAGTGAAGGAATTACGTTCAAAGAAATGATAATTAACACACACTTAAGCTGACATCTTCTCTCTGACATGAGTTCAAAGGATTGTTGGTGCTACTTACCCACTGGTAGAGCTGAATACGAAGCTAGATATCTAAAACAAACAATACTTTGATCTCAGCCTCTCTTAAATATCAAAGATTTAAATACACCTTCTATTAAAAGAGGTGCCTGTGTAATGCACCTGATACAGACCGATCAAAGACCTAATGTCTGGTAATGGCATACTTAAGGGGGGGGGGGTGGGGAGGCAATAACAAATCTGACCTTCCAGGCTGTATTTCTTTACCTCATAACGTTTGGCAAGTCAGCTGATTTTGTACATTGAGACAACAAAGGGAAAACGCCTGCATGATAAAAAAAAGTCTAATCTCCCAGGAAAACCTGAATGCTTGAAGAGAGCAGAAAACGCAGCCATTTTATCACAATTAAAGTGTGAATGCTATTTAAGAAAGAAAAGGGGCCTAATTTAAAGTTGCACACTCTAGTGATTTAAAACCTTAACAGAGATGAATGCGATATATTTTAACTTCGATTTACCATGCTTACATTTAAATCTTTAAAGTTTGAACATTACCAGCATTGACTGTATCAAACGTGTTTCATGTTTGCACATTTTTTTCAAACATGCAATAACCAGCACTAGACAAACTACAATATCTAAAAAAAAAAAGGTGCACCCTTTTTTATGTCAGTACCACATATGAACTACTGTTTATTACTCTTGGTTACATGTTAGTGCATGTTTAATTTTCCTAATTACTGGCACTTTAGACAAACAGAAATTAAAACTCGTCACCAATACATTTTTAAAATCACAGCAAAGCCTCAAGTATAATAGCGACAGCAAATAAAGAGAAAATAACGCCAAAACCAACCAGCGTCGACTAGTACAGTAATATGGGCACTCCAAAATATTCATGTGTTAAGGCAGCAGAACATAGAAAAGCATTAGCAAAGCCAATAGGCCTGACATTTTGAAAAGTAGCAGTACCTCATCTCATTATTACTAGTTGTCCCTCTCAAGTCAAAACCAATTGTTTAAAAGGTCTTTCAAAATGCTGCTGTACCTCAGGTAAATACTAGGGGGCATATTCTCAAGGAGCTATCGCCGAGTTAACGGCACTTTATCGCAGCCAAACTCGAGATAAATGTATCGCAACAAGCTGGTGCTAACAGCCTATAACACCAGTTTACCTGCGAAAGCATCCTCAAAAAACATCGCCACAGATGACCCCTGCAACTATCGCTAATGAGATGCAGAGTAGGCGTTCCCGAGCATAAACCCGCGACAACACCACACCTCAACATTCTCAACGACTAGCCCGATCAGTGATAAAACCACAAAACAGGCGATAAGGCGCGTTAGCAGCAGGAAACTAACACCTGCCCTGACCTGGTGCAAAGTCGGAGCACAGCCTGCACCACAAAATGGAGCCCAGCCCAGAGCCACACCTGAAGGGCAACAGATGCCATGGAGCCACTGAACATGCGTGCCGGACACCCAAGGGGGCCACAACATCCACTTCCACCACCCCCAGGACCCCCCCAGCCCCATCATGGGCAACCCCACTTCCCCCGGACCAAGACACAGCACATCAACTGCACGGAAACATGACCACAAGCACCCGCCTGATGTCCCACAATTGCAACAATCAACATACATGTGCGCACTGAGATCCTGATTCATACATACACCATTGAAAGACCAAACAAAATGTCAAATTCAAATACGTCACCAAACAACTATCCTGAGGAGTCATGGCGGGGCATCCCTGGACAAACTGTGACTCACAGCCTGCAAGACAATACCCAAGATAAGAAGGTGTGTCAGGCACCCATCAAAGGACAGGGAGAGAGAGAAAGAGAGAGAGAGAGAAAGAAACAGACAGAAAGAGAGAGAGAGACTGAACAAGGAGCGCAAGGCCAATCGGGCCCTTGGCTCATGCAAACATGCCAACAGCTGCGTGTGTCTCGAACTCTGCGCACCACAAATCACAGGCCTGGCATCAAAGTCAGCGCGAACTCCACATCACAATTAAGACAATGCAAGCAGTAGTCAGACGAAAATCAGGAACGAAAGCACCTTTGTCTCAACACACAAGGCCCAACGCCAACCAAACCCCCGACCTTGGTCCTGAATGCGGCTTGCACACCCTGCGTGAGATACCATACCAGCCTCCGACGACTCCCACACCACGAACTGCGCTAATAAAACACCAACGTGCCTACACCCCACACACACTTGTCCCTGCACGACCGACACCTGCAAGGGATGCCCTTGACACATTGTCAAGAACTACCCATACGTACAAACGTCGCACACACATACGACTCATTGCCCAGAGCTGTGGCATATCGTCCACCGAACACCCGCCAGTCAGACGAGTGCCAGTGCCACGAGACCAACAAACGCAATGGCCTGCATTCCCGGGCACATGCACAACCCCTGTCACGTGGAACTGTACCGTGCCTGAATGCTGCATCTGTTGGGATCCCTGCCAATGGCAGTGTTGCGAATCAGTTTCCGTCTGAGTTTCCGTCTTGCCTTCATCACCTGCGTCCAGCCCTGGTTCCACTGTCGAGCATGCACATTCGAGTGGCCCATGGAGGTCTGCCTATCCAACGCAACCGTAGCTGAATTGGATTATGACCTGACAGTGCGCCCCCTGTTGGCCCACCAACAGGAGTGTCACCTGGGATGCACTGATCCTTGGCGTATGCGCTGGCACTTGCGCATGGGAGAATGCACAACTCCTCGTGTGCAGTGACCACATCCAGGCGCTCCCCTATTGGGCTGTGTTGCGGATTGGGGAAACGGCGTGGACTGAGCACATCTGCCCGGACCAGTTAATGTATTGGCTCACCCTCGTGTTCCTTGAACCCGACAACGACGTACTATTGGAACACATTGCCCATGAAGCTGCGCTGGCATTCATGGACGAGTAACTACGTCCCAGCAGGCACATCGGATTGTCACCCACAGCACTACTCCCAACACCTTGTAGCATCGTGGGGAATGTACCCACTTCCCACCACAACAGAGGACATGTCTGCCTTCGTCTGGACTCTGTATGCATGTGCGTGGAACTACACGTGTGTACACACACCTGTGCAAGGTGATGCAGTTCCATGGTTGGAGCAGCACAGCATCGTCTGGCAACGTTACCAAGTCGGACACACTGCTGGGGGGAGAGTACACACATGGCAATGTAGCACGACATGTGAACTTGTCGGACCCTTTCACCTGATCACTGTCAGCAGAGCAGACAGTCGGTGCAGTCGGGTGGCAGAGCACCATGCAGACCCCATGGGCTGTAAGTCGTGCCCCCTCACACGGGGCAATGGGCATACGCCAAAAAACACATGACTCGTCCAGCAAGGCAAGGTGGGCTGAGACCGTTGCCATCCGTGATGATTGGGGTTCATTTTTCCACCCCCATTTCCTGCACCTCGACATGTACCCATGCTGCGTGTAAGTGTCTTAAGCATGTTCCTGCCTGTTGTGGCTGTTGCCTTGTCCGTACTGACATGCACATGCCAATAAAGTCTACGCAACACCACTGGTGTCTAACTGTGATGAGTGTTGATTAGATTGACCACTCGTGTGCCACAATGAGCATCGTCCCTACACATGGAGGAACTGACTGACGCATGTACAATGGGGGTGGGTCCCTTCTGACAGCTCCACCTCTGTGAGCCCGACATTGTTTTGGGAGAGTTGCTGGTAGACCTGTGCTCTTACGTGTCTTCAGCAATGTGAGTATGGTGTCCAACCTCTGACCATGTTGAGCAATGTTATGAATCATTACAGAATGTGTCCACACAGATGTGTGTGAGTAGGTATGCGACGTGAAGTTCTGTTGTCACATGTGATGTAGGACACCACTTCTGGCCTGCTACCGATTTGGTCATTCCTACACACAGCCCTATTCAAGACATGGACCCGTGCCTACGTTGGGGGTTGTGAGTTTGTTGCTAATGTGCAATGGGGACACAGCCAGTACCCACCTTCACAGTCATCCAATTGGCCATGTGTCTCGGGGATGAACATGCGCATTGATGTCATTTACCAGGGTGTACCTTCTTGTGCAATCATTGTCCCTACATCCAGCCATACTTCCATACGTGAGTGAACATAGTCATGACACATCTGCATGATTTCGAATGTTTTATTCACATTCTGGCGAATGACGGAGAGGGAGCTGTACATGGCCATCCAAGCCCACATAACATGGAAACCCAGTGGTGGGCCAACCAGAGTCCTTTGGGCATTGAAAATTGATTTGGAAGAGGGGGAGTGCAGTCCCCAGCAGGATTGCTCTGTAATTGTCAAGCAGTGGAGATATGGCAGTCCGTGTCGGGGTCCGGGTGAATGTCGCAGAGTGTTCCGGGGGTCAGTGGAAGGGGTTGCCCCAGGACATGATGCATGGGGCAGAGCCAGGCAGGGCAAGCCATATGGAGGTGATGGATGCTACTGCCTCCTTCCTCACACAGTAGTTACCATCCACATCTTACTCCTCTGATACTTCTTCTGTGTCTGGTGTGTCCGGTGTGTGTGGCGGCTGCATCACTGTGTGCCACTGACACATCAGGGTGCGAAGGCGATGGGGCTGCAACACTGTGTGCCACTGACACATCAGGGGTCGGAGATGTGTGTGTCGAGGTTCCTGCAGCAGTCATCTGGTACAGGCTCAGTGGCAGCAGTGGCAAGATGAGGATCTGCAAGGCATTGAAGATCGCAGCTACATCTCACTGGTGTTCAGCAGTGGCAGCCATACTTCCAGCCTGCATCGGATCCATGGTCTCCATTGTCCTCCGCATCTGTGCCAACTCTGTGCTCTCATCGCTGGAGCTTGTCTGCCTAGACAGTTCTTGTCTCCGAGTAATGGAACCAGCGATGTCAGCCAAGGATTGTTGGTGGGCTTGGTGCGGATAGTGGGTATCCGTTAGGGACTGTAGGTGCTCCCTGATGGGACTTAGACACCCATGTATGGCATCGAGTTTGGCTGCCATGAGGTCGAAACCCAGCCGCAGCTGATCTGCCATCTTCTCCTGGCACCCTAACACACAGCGTTTGAAATCCATGTGTTGGTCATGGGGGTCCTGGGAGGCAGCCGTGGTGGTGTGTGCTTCCTGCTGTGTGGTCTGTGCAGGGTGTGGGCTCACCGCGATGCAGCTGGGCTGCCCTGCTCCTGGAGGTGGGGTGAGGAGGCTGTCCACGAGCCGTTGGAGTGTGTCTGGGCAAATGGGCAGGGTGTCCTCTTCATCATCACTGAAGAGATGTGTGGTCTGCTCTGCAGGAGGTGTTGGTTGTCCCTCTGCAATGTAAGGGGAGATGCAGGTTAACAGTGTGTTCCATGTATGTTGACGCATTGTGGATGTTTACATTCAGACTGCATGACGGTGTACATTGTGACTGTTTTGGTGTAGCTGGCTATTTGATGGGAGTCAGTGGACATTTCGACTACATGACGGATGTGTGGTTGTACTTGTACATTATCATCTCACAGTGTCATGCATTGCCAGATGTGATTGGCCAGTTTCTACGCACGAGAGGCACCAGTTGTGTCCTCTGTCCTGTGGTGTAGGGGTTGCACTCTGTCCCACATTGTCGTCAATGTTGATGTACTGTGATTGCTATGTGTGTGTGCTGCATCGTTGGCGATTCGCCCCTGCAGCTCTGCATTGGCGGACCCTTATCCCTTTGAGTTGGTGCGCATTTGACTTGTGTGCCTTTCGGGGGCTGGGATGTTTGCGACTTGGGTCATTTGTGCTACTGGAGATATTTGGTACTCTTGTGCATTGTTTGTCTGCAGATGTGTTCTTGACGTCATGGGTCTTAGGTGCACGTGGATGTGTCAGAGTGTGACTGGCTCCTTTACGGATGTGGTCCACACTCAGCCACCTCAGTGTCGTCTCGTGCACCATGTCATGTATTGTGACTTCAGCCATGCTATCTGTCATGCAGTGTCACTTGCATTGTCAGTGTGGCTCACAGAGCCGCTGCTTTTCTGGATTCAGCACATGTGCATGGGTAGGTTGTGGCATTGGTGATATGGAGGGGGCCCATTTGTGCACATTGTGGACGGGGGCCTACTTGGTGTTTCTATGTGTGCTGCAGTGTGCCAAGGGTATCAGGGACATGTTCCACACTCATTGCGGGTGTGAAGTGTGCTGCACATGATTGTGCATGTGTGCCATTGTGCCCATCTGCCCCCGTCCCCCCAGTCCCTGGTCGTTACTCACCCTGTTGCTGTTGGGTCAAGTCATTTCGGGCTGTGTCCAGGCCCCCAACTCCTTGCACCGTCTCCACACTGATGACTGTGGCCACCATTTCCTCCAGCTCATCCAGCTCCTCCTGTGGCGCAGGACTCCCACCTCCAGTTGCCTTTGCTGCCTTCATGGTGGCAGCGAGTTTCTGTTTGGTTTGGCTGTGCACTTCATGCCAGCGCCTCTTGACATCCTCCATTGACCTCCTCGACACTCCGACTGCATTCACTTTGGTGACGATGGTCTTGCATATTTCCATTTGTGTTGCCGATGACGCAGTGGAGGTGATGAACAGTTGTTGGTGGTGTTCTATCACCTCCGTGCCGGTGATCTGGTCTTCCTGCGGACTGAACCCCGTCTTCCTCTTCCTCTTCTCCTTGCCCTCCCCCGAACAGGGGGTTCCATGTCCTCCGTGGGGTTTGTGGAGTTCGGCTTGTCCTCTGCACTAGGTCCGGGTGCATCCATGGTGCTACGCAGTTTGGATTGGTTTTGGGGTTGGTTTTTTGTTTGCTTTTATAGTGCATTTTCACGCATGAAGCATGGGTATTGCAGGCCTGTCGCTGGTTTTCGCAGATTTTGGTATCGCGCTTTGTGGCGTCGCAACTTTTTGAGCGGTCGTGTTTTGCATTTTTTGTTTTTCGCGTTGGTTTTTAGGCGGGCATTTGGCGGGTTGTCATGCTGCTATCTCATGGTGCCGAGGGGTTGGGAATTGGATGTTAGGATGGTGTTATTTTCTCGCGATGGACTGCGATATGCAGGGTTGCGTTAAGCTACATTTGCGATGATTATCACACGTTCTTGTGAATATCCCCCTAGATGTCACTCTCAAGTCAGATGCAACTACTTCAAATGTCCTTCATAAAGCTGAGGAGCTGTAGCTTCAACATAAAAATTTACATTTACGCTTTTCTAGTGATTTGTGATCGTTTTCTGTAGGATAAATAAATATACCAAGGCCAAAAGTTGTTTGTTTGACTGACATCACCCTGCATACTGAATGTATCCAGCTTCATTAGAATGTGACCACATATCAATACATTGGATTGTCACTTTTCTGTGAACTGATCACTCAAAAGAGGGTGCTCTACCCCACTGTGAATTTGAAATATACCAAAATGGTTTAAGATGAGTCAGTGTTGCAGTTTCAATAAAGATCTTGATTGGTATAGGAATCGGCAATGACGGTATTGAGGAGGAAGCCGTGAAACGTATCCTTGAAATAAAAAAAATTGTACAACAATATGGAGAGGATATAATCTCTAGATTGCGTGTGGCTGAAGGTGAAAATGTTTAAGGCCAATTATACAGGATAAGTTAACCATACAACAATGGGAAGAAGCACAATGGATAAGTTGTTAGAATCTTAGAACTAAAAAGACACTAGCTGGGAGATACTTTTTTTTTTTTTGTGTAACTTATGTCCAGGTGGGTGG
Organism: Calotriton arnoldi; assembly: GCA_963921515.1. Taxonomy (NCBI): domain Eukaryota; kingdom Metazoa; phylum Chordata; class Amphibia; order Caudata; family Salamandridae; genus Calotriton; species Calotriton arnoldi. Next base: position 262,209 of record CAWUFW010009727.1, on the reverse strand, counting down.
TGATGTGGGAGCTCAAATGGCTAGTGGTAGCCAATAGCTCATGGAGGGTTCTCCAAGGGAAGAGAGCGCAAGGGAGAGGAGTATGGGGGAAAAACTAAAGAAAATACAGTCCCCATCACCTTATTGTTTATGATATCACTGTTTTAAATTACCCCTATTCCATCAAGGATAGATATTTTCTATTTGTGGTGAGGATTAGGTATGGGTAGGAATTCAACTAGATTCACATTAATGGGTTAAGGGTCAGAAAATGGCAGAGGATCATAATTGAATTTCTGAAGGGATGTGGTGCTCATATAATTCTCCTGCAGGAAACACACCTAAAATAAACAAAACTTAGATGTGCACTTAAAAATCATTCATGTATCCAGTCAGTGGTCTGTAAAGCTCAGGTAGCCTGCAATAAGGGAGTGGCTTTTTTTATAAGCAGAAATTCAGGCATCCAGGTCCTTAGTTCAGAGGTTGATAAAAACAAAGGGTAATAGCATTGCTCCAAGATGGGAAGAAACAAATAACAATTGTGGGATATTATGGCCCCAATACAGATGATATATCTCCATTCAAACAACTTTTTGCTAGATTACTTAAATATAAAGCCTCGAATTTCGGGGTGAAGAAGAGGGAGACATTTGTGAATAAAAACTTAGACCATTCGACCATTCACCTTCACTGTATTTCATCTAAAATGGCAGTTTGTTTAAAGAGCATAATGGAGGACTTGGGACTGTCAGATGTTTGGAGAGAGATGTCTGGTCAACAGAGAGTCTATTTTTCTCTTAGCAGGATGTATGGTCATAGCTCATGTTTAGACTATTGGTTGATTGACAGCAAATTTTCTGACCAAGTAAAAATTATTAAATATATGCTCTCATTCCTTCCAGACCGTACTTTAGTGATATTAGATCTAGCGCTTGAAATCGCCTATACCACATACAGATGGACATTGGAAGGACTATTTCCTTCTAATTTCTTCCCTAATTTAGAAACTTCAGTTCGTGAGAACTTTCGAAAATATATAACTAGGGGCAGCTGTGTGCAAAAATTGCCTGGGATTCATATGAAGCTTTCCTATGGGTTTGGGTGATAATTCATTGGCCCATAAGTCCGAGGACTGACAGAGTTAATGGAGGACCTAGAAATTAAACTACATAATCTGAGCTTCGAAAAAAGCATGAAAGAATTGTCGTGTAGTTCCTATATTACCTATGCAGGATCTGCGCGTTTGGATAACATAAACTGTGGGTTTGGTGGCGGACTGATTCCGTGCACCCCCACAGGATACGTTAGCCTGTCTGTATTAGATAGCTCACAGTGCCACTATAATCTCCTCTTTATCACGGAGAGAATAGATTCTGGCAACCTCAGAACATGACAACCCTGATCCTTCAGAATCATGGAAACAATATACTACCTTTCGCTCAGTCACTCGTGCTCACTTAGTTGGTCTCAGAGAGATACACAGAATAAACAGGCTGGGCGTTTCAATAAGTATTTATTGAACAGTTGTTATTCTAGTGTAGAATATATGAGCTGCAACAACCATTAGACAGTAGCAGAGATATATGATTAGCAATACTAAGAAAGCAAAAGGATGGTAAAGTTCTACCATCTTGCAGAAATCATGAATATATACAAGTACATAAAACACATGATAAAAAGTGCGTACTCCTACCATGCCTCCCTAACTAGATGTACCTAAATGTACCTAGCACCTATGTAGGTGTTATGCCAAGAATCCCTCTAGGATCTAGTCCACCCCATTACCGGAGAGTTTAGAGAATGTGGGACCCCGTCCTGGTCTCGAGTTGGACACCCCGCGAGGGATCTTAGACCACTGCGAGCTGGAGCATCTGCATGCAGGAACGTCAGCGTCTCTGGTCAGTGTGTCAGCCGGGAAGTCACGTTCTCCTCTATCTTCCTAAGCAAGATGTGTTGTATATATACCATAGGTCTCCCCAAGGGTCCTACCTTGCTGTGTTACTGTGTCAGCCTAAAGGATGACGTTGGGCCTGAACTTTATACAGAGATATTATACAGGAGATGGTAATCCTACTGTTAGTCCTGCTGTGCTTCCAAGAAGCCTCATGCATAATGTATGAGAATCGAACCAGGGAAAACCCGCGTTCTGAATGCAGTGTCATATCTAGGTAAAAGGTCAGTGCCTAAGAACCGTTATGTATGTAATGTAGGGACGGATGTAGGTGAAAGGTTGCGATGCTACCTGCGCCTATATAGGGTACCTATATGGAATATAACACCCACTCCTCTTCCGAATGGACGACATATGTAACCTATTACTGTACTACTAGCATAACTAGATAGTGGTACGCACAAAGTTTTATAAAAACATTTCTTTAGCTAAAATGTTTAACAAATTCTATAAACGTTAAAATTTTTTAAAGGAAATGTTTCTAGCTATAAAAGTGTCCGTGATTTATAGTTCGGACTACTACAAGCATTAAAAAAACCATGTATGCCCAAAAAATGAAAGGAAAGTCAATTTAGTTTCAAAGTTACAAATTTGAGCTTGTTTACAAAAGGGCAAATTTTTCCCAGCACATGACGAGCCAAATGAGTTCAAATGTTTATGTGTCCTGGCTGGTAGACCAACATTTTCGTTGCTTGCTTCCGCAGTAGAAGGCCCCTGTAGCACCTCGCAGAGCACATCAATTGAGCACAGCTGTTCCACGCTGTCCACAGCCGGTGCTGGGGCAGCCTGTGCGCCGTCCAAAGCCTGGGTGCCAGAGGAGGAGCTGGTGTTCAGACCAACAGATGCAGTTACTACCCATGGTGGCTCAAGGAATGCCGCCATCAACATTGGAATATGCTGAGGACACTGCAGAACATGGGCCGTTATCGGGTCCAGTAAAGCATTCACGTCTGGTGGCGCACATGATGGGAGTGTCAAACAAAGGTCTAACACGCATTCTTCTCCGCAAAACAGGCATCGGAGGACAGGTAAGATGCAGTCTATCCAGACCGGTCGAAATGACAAGAACCAAGATTCACTTAGTTCTCTTAGTCGAGACTTGCCTAGAAGTTGTTCCAAGCGGTCACGGTATTTACGCTCCAGGAGTGTTCTTTCCATTGCCTTGGTGACTGGGACGTCCATTGCATAGCAAATAGAAAACAATCAGGATACCTGCTATTAAAAACAGGATCAGCGGAAGTCCTCCAAAGATGCTTCCGAATACGGAATGTATGAAGTTTGGTATAACTTCAAGTACCGTCTGAAAGGTGCTCAGAAGTCCAGAACCTATGGTCTTAAATAGGTGGACAATGCCTGTCATATCAGACATGTTAAAGATACGATTTACCATTTCTGCTAATGGAAAGGGCAGTTTGTATGAATGAGCACCTGTATCTCTGCCGAAGACCTTGCGATCTGGAGATCAAAAGTCTCTCGAGCGGAGGTTAAGGGCACAGACTTCTGTAGAAGCATGGCTTTCATTCTGCTTAGAGTATCAAACCGTATTAAGGAAACATTCAGTGAAGGCCATAATGGCGCCTCCCTGACTGTATGTGTCGGTGGAAACAATACTTGCATACAATAAGCAACCCTGGAGCTCACAGTTACCAGATATGCGATGCCCGGGAGCATGCCACAGCATCCTTGACTGTTCAGCATCAAGTAACTCCCATTTGAAAGTAGCCTGAATGCTGGAGTAATCACTGCAGCTGGGGCACCCTTAAAATGACAGGACAGGTTTGCTACAGAAACATTACAAGCTCCGTGCAACATTATATCCTGGCATATGAGTGATCCACTTAAAGCATTCTCGCTCAGAATCACTTCTTGATCCCCACTCCGGCATCGAAATCTGTATGGTAATTCCCAAGATTCCTTAATTTATTCCTTACCCATTTCTTCATATCAGCCTGCCTGCTTTTGTTCAAGGCAATATTGAAACTGAAAAGTAGTGACCGGTAGAGTTATGTGGCCATGGATTAGCCATTCTGTAGACAGTGATTCTGCCACTGTGAATGGTAATCTATCCAGTTTTTTGATACGCAGCATTGGATATTTTGCTCCCCTTTGTACAATTTCTATCTGTTTATCTGTTAGATTGTATTCAGAAAACAGAGACGTGCTGTTGATAAAACGCCAAGGCACGTAGCCTGTACGCAAAGATTGCTGCGTCCAGCTTAACAACATAATAGAACATAACTGTGATTGCCCGTGTTGTAATATGGCCAAATCTTGTTCTAGTATATCTATGCAGAAGATACAATGTTGCCTAAGGAATATATCCTGGAGGTCAATGTGGTTAACCCGTTGTCTACCAATGCTAGAGATTTTTCCAGATTTATACGGTCTATTTCCAGTAACCTCTCTGCGGCCTCTTGTTGTGATATTTTCCAAATTTCATTATAGACAGCATAATAGAAAAGTTTCTGGCGTGGCTTCCTGGGACTCATTAAAAAATCCCTAAGATCCACATCCTGTGACAGTAAGGATAAGTGTTGTTTCACCTGTGTGAGTGTTGAGGTTTTTAGCCAATCAAGGCACAACTTCCCAACACTGTAGGATATCACTACCCCTGGATGTTGTCTTTGTACATAACGTGGATCTGGTCTATGGATACTAAACCCTTCGGTTTTACCCATGAATCTTGCTTGACAACTATTAGTGTCTGTGGGCCAAATCAACCATTTTTTCCAATCGTGGTCTGATCTGTTGTATTGTATGATGTCATCTACTGTAATCTCTTGCAGTGATGTTTCGTTACCCCCGGTGTGTTCAAGTCTTTGTTCTTGGCTAGTCCAAGGCAAGACGTCTGTTGCACTGTGTCGTTCAAAAACATGATTTGTTGAGGGATGAGGCATGCTCTAAACAAAGCTTCTGTACCCTGAACTTGCCATTCTCTAGTACCCCAGACTGATTTTAAGTCTATGGTGTCTTTCCATAAGTCGAAACCTTGTTCAGACAACTGGACAATAAAAGCAGCAGAGTAAATCTGTTTGGTGTTTGTTAACATATTTTTCTGTGCTGATGTTGGTGCAACCCTATTATAATATGAGGCTGGGTCAGACATATTAAACCCTGAAAAATATGGAAACTTCTGTGTAAATGTTTTTGAGCTGCCTTTCGGCGGTGTTGGACAATGTTCCCACTGGTGGTATGTGAACACATTTCTAGGATTAGCAGATTTATGCAAAAAGTGATGACCATAGTGTTGATAACAATACATACTCTCGAAATCTGATGTGTCTTCCAATGTTCCACTACCAGAAAATGCAGCAGATTTTTCCAAATCAGATAACATGTTATTAACAGTTTCAAAATCCCAATCATCAGAAAATGTACTGGAGGTAATGATATCACTCAATGATATTTTAAATAAATGAGGAATTCTTAAAATTTCAGTTGGACCAAATAAATCGAAATCAACCTTGTCCCAAACTATACCATCAGGTATAGGAACTGCTGTAATGTTCACTGATGACAAGTCTCTTTGTTCTCTATGAGATGATTGGTGTGGTTTTAAAAGTAAGTTCACCTTTTGGGCTGCAGAGCTTTGCCAAATGTATTTCCCATTAATAAGCATACTAAAAACTATTAACAAGCCTACCCAGAAAAGAAAGAAAAGTATCCCGGTGATTATCCATAGTTCTACCCACTGTGATACCAGGTAACTCTTTTTAAGAAAGTGCATAAAGTCTTTCACTTGCTGTTTGCGTTATTTTTTATCTGGCGTTGTTTCCAGTTCGCTTGGATCCAAAGAAAACGTATCAAAGTTTATGAAGTAGCCAGAAGCAGTTTCATCAATTGTTGGTATTGCATCAGGATTTATAGAAATCGTAGTTTGTTCTTGTTGAGGCATGTTGATGTAGACATCTGTATTTGGTCGAAGAGCGAGTTGTTTTTGATTTTGAGTTTGATTTTGAATTTGAACTTCAGATTCAAGAGGAACGAGTTCCATAGCACTGTTGCATAGTCATTCATTCCGTGTTGGAGGCTCTTCGAACGTGATGAGTCTTTCCATTGGAACTTCTTGAATTGTAGCGAGAGGAGGGCGTCTGCTACTTTGGAGTCCACGTGGCCTACTGCTTAGTATCGGCCACATAGTGTGGTTTGATTAGGTCAATTGAGACAAATCTTTTCTCCTTTTTTCCGCCAAGAGGCGGTAGAAGTAAAGTTCTTGTTCCTTCAATTGCTAGGACCGGAACAGGCTTTCTATATGATGGCCCAAATTCTTTCTTGTCCGCTCTCTTTTCTCTTACCAGATACCCGACTTTTGGGATCCAGACAGGTCTTGCTGTGACTGATTTGACTTCCCCAGTGGCGGTCTGCTTCAGATGGACATTACTTTGTTGTGTCCTGGACTCATTTAGATCCTGTAAAACAGCCAAACGATCATGGATGTCAAAAGGCTTTTCATCCGCCACTGTGCCTTCACAATCAAGATCAGGTACCCACATTCTTGTCCTAAATAGGACCTCATATGGAGGGACACCCCCTAGTGAACTTCTTGGCATATTGTTAAGAGCACGCTGGACTCCAAACAGATGTTTTACCCAACTTTCACCCGTGCCTAATACTCTAGCTGTTAAAGATTGCTTTAAGTCTTGGTTTTTTCTCTCCACTACCGAATTTCCCTCGGGATGGTGCGGAGATGAGTACCGCAATGCTACACCCAATCCTCTCATGGCCTCCTTGTAAGCCCGAGAGCTAAACGCAGGGCCCTGGTCAGAATGTAATGTGCCAATTGCGTATGTCCCGATAAAGACTCGCAAATCTGTTATAACAGTTCGAGTGTCAGCCGAGCGTTTGGGCCACACCCATAGGAATCTCGAGCAGGATGCACACAAACGGACAGTCTGATGCCGTCTAACAATGGGATTTGCGCTGGACGTGTTACGGTGGAACCTTTCATCTGCTGACAGATGTCGCATTTCAAGACATACTCTTTTGTCTGCTTTGTTAACGCAGGCCACCAATAGCGTTGTTTCAATAAAGAAACAGTCGCCGTAACTCCTGCATGGGCAGAACCTATCCCTTCATGTGCTGCTACAATTAAACCTAACCTACGATCCATGTTTGGAATTACTCTATCCCCCACTCCAGGAATCTGAGCAAATGGAATGTTATTGGCATCTAACTTGTAGGAGTACTTGAGTGGAAACTTTTTTGGTACTGCTCCGCTGTTTTTGCGACAAGCATTAATAGCTACCATAATCTCACCGTCTATTCTCGTTTGAGAACGAGTGATTGCAGCTACGGAAGCCGTGCGTACAGCCCCCTTTCCGGCTTCATCAGCCAATGAATTCCCTTCAACGTGAACGCCATCATACTGATGACTCAGTGTATGTATCACGTGAGCCCTCGGTAGTTCGGTTTTCAACTCCACTACCTGTTCCCATAGCATTTTATGCTTAATTGTGCCACCTTTTGCATCTTTGAACCTGTTTTGAACCCAGTACTGCAAATATTCATTGTAAGACTGCACACAGTAAAAGGAATCACACACAATTAGTGTGGGGAATTCTCGATTCGTATTCACTAGTGCCAGTATCAAGGCTCTTAACTCTGCCAGCTGAGCCGTGCAGTCTCCTAGGGACTGTGTCTTTGTGCAACTCGGTGGAATTTTCCATCCTGCATGCAACCTTTAACGATTGCACATGCTGCGCTATATTGCTGCTTACTCCCTATGGCCGGTTGAGCAGATCCGTCAGTGTAAATTATATATTCATACTGATTTAGAGGTATTATTTCGTTTGGAAGAGGATATTCTTGTTCGTATTGCAGGAATGCTTGTGTCTTTAAATTTGGGTCGTACCTGTATTCTACATCTGTTGTAGTAAGAGAATTAGCCCATTGTATCCATCTCGGATGTAAAGCTTTAGCATTAGGAACACTTGCCTTTGTCGCAGCCTCTAAGGCTGGAACCGGAGTTACTACTATTATTCGTTTCCCCTGAGCCAGTGCTCTTTCTATCACTACAGCAGTCTGTACTGCTGTCAGAATCTTTTCTGTAGATGCGAAGCACATCTCAGCATTTGTGTACAAGTGTGATTTGTATGCAATTGGTACCGTTTCACCCTCATTATATGTTAGATAGGTGTACCCAGATTGTCCCGCAACTATACGGATCACCAGGTTGCGTACGTTCATGCGTGTCTGTAAGTGTTTGGAAGCTATCATGTCAGCTTGTAAGGAACGAAGTGTATCTGTATGTTCCTGTGTCCATTGTTTTACTGAAAAATCAGGTTTTATTAAATCGTAGAAAGGTTTTACTCTGTCTGCGTAATCCAAAATGTAAGTTCGACCAAAATGTAGGAATCCCAGTATTGATTGTAAATTTTTTAATGATTTTGGAGGTTGGAGCAGCGCGCATTTTTCTAAATAATTGGCTGCCAGGCTTTTTCCTTCACTTGAAAGCTCATATCCTAAAAACAGGACACTGAGGTGGGAAATTTTAGATTTTTTAAAGTTGAATTTGTAGCCCTCAGATGCAAATCCCAAAATGATGGTATTCACTCTGTTCAAGTGTTCCTCTAGGTCATCGTCCATTATATAAATATCATCCACATAGGACAATGCCTCTTCATCCAAATTTTGAAGTAACTCAGTTACTCTGGCCGAAAACAACCCCGGGCTGTTCTTATACCCCTGGGGGAGTCAACAAAATTGACGCTGGGTCCCTAGTGCTGAGAAGGCTGTCAGATATCTGCTTTCAGGTGCTATATTTTGGCAGAAAATCCATTTGAGATATCAAGTGTTGTTTTATATTTTTTCCGCACAATGTAATTCATTAATGCGGCACTGTGTGCATTTTGGACTGCAAATGTCTTAGTGCAAGTGTTTAAATGTCTGTTATCTAAAACTAGACGATATGAATTGTCAGGTTTCATGACAGGAAACAAATGATTGTTCATTGGTGAGGTGCAAGTTTCAATCACGCCTTGGTATTCAAGTTGATCTAAGATCTCCCTGACCTGTTTTTTAGCTTCTTGCTTTATTGGATACTTTCTCTGTGCAGTTGGAGTATTTTTCAAAGGAATTATGTGGTGGGTTGAATCCTCATCCCATCCAACATGGTTTTTGTATAATGCCGGAGCCTGGGCTACCGCCCACTCCTGCGCATATGTGTGTTGCAAGTGTCTGGGAATATGGCCTGAGAAGGCCTCAAGAATTAACGTTTCTCCTTTAGGGCAATCCATGACGAATGCTGGCGGCCAATCTTGTTCAGCTAATAAAATATCATAGCCAAACGTCAGGTTCTCCAAAAAGAGACCTGTCACTGTTCTACATTTGTCCCCCTCCATTTGGAGCGTTATTTCATATACTTTATGTAGGACACTTACCCTAGTATCAGGTGTTTCCACCGTGATATAATCATTCAAGTCCGCTGTCACCAGAAATTCCTTCAGGTTCTGGCGAGCTATTGTTACAAATGCCGCACTGTCTAGCATCGTCAGAGCCCATTCCCGGTTCAGTAGTCGAGTCCTCAGAATTCTGGGCATGTCTGATCTTTATACCTGCAACTTTCTTCTTTTTGAACTGTGGCTTTAGCTTTGGCTTCTCTTCTTTTTTTGAAGTGTAATCTCGAGCGTGCTGCTTGTCTCTGGATTTTGTACGCTCCTCTTGTCTTTCTGACTGTCCTTCCCTCTCTGAGTTTTTTGATGAACCCTGAAAGGAACGAGAGGAATGTGTATCAGTATCCTGATACCTGTCAGGTTTCCTAATAATATCCCTATTCCTGAGATTATACCTCTTTTCGGAGGGCTCCTGTGGAGGAGATCTACCTCTGGATTGAGATCTATTTCCTTTAAAGTTTTGTTGTTTTTTATTGTCCCACTTCTTCTTTGTTGAAGAAGGTGTCTGCTTGGAAGTGTCCTTTTCAGGACTGCCCATCAGTTGTGGTTTTAAAGCTTTCCCACCCAAACTGTCTCTGCCTAATTCTGCATATGCAGTTTCAATTATTTTTGGTAGTTTGTGTTCCTGTTCTAAAGGATTGAACTCCTTCAGGCATTGGCGGATGACCACTGAAGCTGCTTCCCCCTTAATGTTATCTAGTATTATGGCTGATACCTGGGCATAGTTACCTAGTAACTTCATCCCTAAGTTTAGGGCAGGTTCTGCTCCGTACTCGTTTTGTATTTGTCTCAATACATCAGGTACTACTGCTAATGACGGGATACCATGAGTTCTGGTATAAATGGCAGCAAAGACTGTACCCCAAGTGGTACAATCCTTTAATTGTGGTGTTATCCCCATGGGCAAGCAGATTGTTAGCATTCTGTGTTTTTCATACGGGGTAGTATATGGGAATACTGCCTCTAGCTGCGTTATTTTCTGAGCTACCCAGAATGGTATTTGTTCATGTTTTGTGGGCATTTTACCCATCACTGCGTGTAATGTTTGTGGTGTAATTTTAGTTGCTGTACCCTGAATTTGAGTTCCATTTGTTGCAACTATTGCTGGTTGGCCTGTGAGTGTCCTCATGACGAATTGCGTCAAGTTTCTATATATTTTAATTAAATCTTTGTGTTCTATGAGTAAGTCTCCTGGTGGCATTGTTTCAATGTCAGGATGTGGTGTGTAGGCAGCTAATATTGGCCATGTTTCCCCATCTCTTCTGAGCGGGCCGAGTCTTACTCTTCTTCTTATGTGGGGTAGGGCGCCTTTAAACCAGTATAAGTGTTCCTGGTACGTGAGCGGAACCTCTATATCCTCGAACAGATAATATTCCGCTGGGGCATCTCCTTCAGTGCAGGAGTGAAATGTTTTTGTTCTTGCATTTGCTGCTGGGAATGTAACCCACAAATAAAATACCTCTGTTCTGTTTGATTTGTGTGCCTCAATCACGAAAGCTACTATGCCACCCCTAGCTGATAAACCATGCACGAGTAGCTTCAGGGTGACTGTATTTCTAAAGTTTGGTGCAAATTGTATTGCGTCTGCATCTTCCTCGTCTGTGAGGGGCAGATTTTTTTGCAGTGGGTCTAATTCTTGATTAGTCATTGTTTTTAGTACACTAAATAATTTTTCAAGGGGACCAAGATACAGTGTTTTGCACAATTTTAGGAACAATGTGTCCTTCAAGCTTGATTAACCAACAGCCAATAAATAGGATTTTTTAGCCTACTCAGCTGTGGCGAAGTTTGTGTCCACCAACTCCAGACGTCTCTGGTGTTTTGTGAGTAGGGGTCTCTGAGAATAGCACGACTGAACTACTCAGATTCTACTGTTAAATAAGTACCCAAGCAACATTGGTGGCACCATGTCGTGTAGTTCCTATATTACCTATACAGGATCTGCACGTTTGGATAACATAAACTGTGGGTTTTGTGGCGGACTGATTCCGTGCACCCCCACAGGATACGTTAGCCTGTCTGTATTAGATAGCTCACAGTGCCACTATAATCTCCTCTTTATCACGGAGAGAATAGATTCTGGCAACCTCAGAACATGACAACCCTGATCCCTCAGAATCATGGAAACAATATACTACCTTTCGCTCAGTCACTCGTGCTCACTTAGTTGGTCTCAGAGAGATACACAGAATAAACAGGCTGGGCGTTTCAATAAGTATTTATTGAACAGTTGTTATTCTAGTGTAGAATATATGAGCTGCAACAACCATTAGACAGTAGCAGAGATATATGATTAGCAATACTACGAAAGTAAAAGGATGGTAAAGTTCTACCATCTTGCAGAAATCATGAATATACACAAGTACATAAAACACATGATAAAAGTGCGTACTCCTATGATGCCTGCCTAACTAGATGTACCTAAATGTACCTAGCATCTATGTAGGTGTTATGCCAAGAATCCCTCTAGGATCTAGTCCACCCCATTACCTGAGAGTTTAGAGAATGTGGGACCCCGTCCTGGTCTCGAGTTGAACACCCCGCGAGGGATGTTAGACCACTGCGAGCTGGAGCGTCTGCATGCAGGAACCTCAGCGTCTCTGGTCAGTGTGTCAGCCGGGAAGTTACGGTCTCCTCTATCTTCCTAAGCAAGATGTGTAGTATATATACCCATAGGTCTCCCCAGGGGTCCTACCTTGCTGTGTTACTTTGTCGGCCTAAAGGATGACGTTGGGCCTGAACTTTATACAGAGATATTGTACAGGAGATGGTAATCCTACTGTTAGTCCTGCTGTGCTTTCAAGAAGCCTCAAGCATAATGTATGAGAATCGAACCAGGGAAAAACCCGCGTTCTGAATGCAGTGTAATATCTAGGTAAAAGGTCAGTGCCTAAGAACCGTTATGTATGTAATGTAGGGACGGATGTAGGTGAAAGGTTGCGATGTTACCTGCGCCTATATAGGGTACCTATATGGAATAAAAAAGAATAAAAGGTTATCTAGCTTTCTGTAAACAAAAAGGTAAGTCTCCTCTAGAACAAAGACTATTAGATAAACAGGAATTTAACATCCTGCAGAACTTTGAGTATGGCGCAAAAAGTAGGAAAATCCTGGCGTGCAAAGTCAAAACTCAATTTGATAGAAACACAATAATGTCTACACAGAGTACAGTGGATGGAATAGTAACCAATGAAGAAAAAACAAGAAGTAATTTCAGTTTTTTTACCAAGCTTTTTACCAAGCATATAACGGAGCTCAGGAGATCAGTACTTGGCTTGAGTCTCTCTAGATAACCTCAATGGCCCCACATGATCAGCAAGACTTAGCCCAAGAAATTATAGAGGAAGAGATAAGGGCAATAATCACTAAACTAAACAAAGGGAAGGCTGAAGCACCAGATGGGATCCCAGGGGAACTTCATAGAGGCTTAGCCAATGAGTTGATTCAGTTTTGGTTGGAGCTGTTTAATAGCATTTTGATTGAGGGCTGAAAGCAGCTGTCTACCTGGGATGAAGTGGCCATTGTTGTAAATCTTAAACCAAAAAAACTCTCAATCAGGTGTGAATCTTACCACCCAATTTCTTTATAGAATAGTGGTGACTAAACAGTTTTGCAGCAATACTGGCAAATAGGCTCAGAAGAGTGGTAGGGATGTTGGTCAATGAAGACCAGAAAGGTTTTATTTCTAGAACAGAGCAGAGTGACTTAGTATACTAGGTGATAGGTGTAATAGACCTCGCCAATGCATACCATTATCACAGGGGATGCAGCAAAAGCATTTAACCAGATGAACTGGGAGTATTTGTGAGAATGCTTAAAGATTTATGGGTGTCCCATAAACTTTATTACATCAATTAAAGCTCTGTATATTAATTCCTCAGCCAGGATTTTAACAAATAACTTTTTAACAGATAAAGTAAAGATTAAAAGAGGACCACTTTCTCTTATCCTTCTTGACTTATTTATAGAGCCTTTGGTGCAACAGATAAAAGTGGAGAAAGATATTGTCCCTTTTGCTTCACAAGGATATAGTAAAAGGATTGTGCTTTACGCAGAAGATTTAGGGCCTGATTATGAGTTGGACCGCCAAACCGACGGCGGCAATGCATCAACCACCGTATTCCGAGTTGGGAAGTCATACCGCCATGGGACTGCTGCTACTGCCAGGGATCCATGATAGCTGGCCATCTTGCAGCGGTCTAAGGCCCTCAATATGCTGGCAGTGCTGCTGCAGCACCACCAAGCATATTACGACTTTCCTCACCACCACAGTTTTGATAGCGGTGAGCCTGCCATGAAAAGTGTGGCAGTGAGGAAACTAAGGGGGCCACAGGTCCCCCTGTTGACTCAGGGCCAGGAGATGTATGCAGGAGGGCACAAAAGGGGGCACATGTTGTGCCCCTCTGTGAGCATGCACCCCCAGTTCTTGCACGGCATGGATTTCACTGTCCATGCCGTGCAGGAACGCACTTTGGCAGTCCCAAGGCGATGCCTTGCTAAGGCTCACATATGAGCCTAAGCATGGCACCGCCGTGTAGTCTGCCAAAACAGGAGTGCCCGACCTGGAATCCAGTATGAATCCGGTGGGCAGTCTCAGTGCGAGTGTGGCAGCAGGGTGCTGGCATGGCAGCCCGCTGCCACGCCGCCATACTCGTAATCAGGCCCTTAATCATTTTTACAAGGCATCCTGAGTAAGCAATCCAGAACTTTCAAGATCTAGTTTGCAAGTTTGTGGCCATGTCTGGTTATTCTATATATGAGGATAAAACAGAGGTTAGGACTTGGAATGAATTTACTGAGCCTAGCAATGCAAGAAAGTAGCCGGATGCCATTCCTGGGCATTGACATCTTTCACGATCTAGATCAAATCCCAAACTTAGCGAAAGTAATAGTCGAAGTTAAAAAAAAATTTTTAAAGTGTCTAAACCTCCCTTTGACAACCTATGGGGAAGTCAAGCTAATACAAAAGTGCATTCTCCATAAACTCACTATTTTATTGAGCTGTATTCTGCTAAGTTTTGACTAGGTTCCCCTACAGAAAATACACAATTGTATCAGTGGCTTTATCTGGGTAAGCAAGGGAGTAAGGATCGTCTGGAAGATGTTAAGAAGTTAAAAAACGTCCAGTTGTACTGCTGGGCCTTTCAATTGAAAACTTTCAGGGTGGTCCTTGGATCGCCTGATGACTCTCCCTGTGGTCAAATGCTTCTAGTAATGGCAGGCTGCCTTAAAGCTACTGGCGAATCTTATATAAATATTTTAAGAATATGAAGCTGAAGGTGCTAAGGGCAGCAGCAATATTGTGGTATATGGTTAGATGTAGATGGTTGATTCCGTACTATTGAGCTTACACACCAACCTAGGACACATCTGGAACTCCAGAATGTTTAAAAAAAAATGCCCTGAGTATCCATCTCAAAACAACTAACTTCTTTAAGTTGGGGGGCATCATAGATGATAAGGGCCTAAAGTCTTGGGATCAATTATCAGCGACAACCTTAGGTGGGCTGTCAAAATTTAAATATATCCATCTCGCTTCGTGGTCCTCTACGTTTAACTGGGCAAGGGGCTCCAAAAGGCATGAACACTAAAGAGAATTACACTCACTCACAGTTGTAAAAAAAGAGAGCAAAATGGTATGGGCTTATGTGTGAAGCAAATGAGAACAGGAATCCTCTGATGCACCAAAACTGGATCAGTTGCTTGTACGAGGAAGACCTAGAAGAACTCTAGCAAGTATCTTTAGACCTTATGTATTCTACTGTCAGTCTTGCTACCTTAAGAGAAATCATTTTTTTTACAATGCCAAGGGCCTATTGGACACCAAAAAAGGATGGCAAAATGAAGGAATCTGCATGAAAATTAGTGCATGAAATGTGGAGGTTCAAATGCAGAAGATATACATATGGTTGTAAGCTGCCCCACGCTGGAAAGCTATAGGGATGCTGAAAGTTAAATTACCTTTGCCGTCATCAAATTTCAACTGGTGGTAAGACCTATTTACCTTTTATTTGGTGACACAGACTTTTTGGAGCATGAAGAGGCCTAAATAGTTTTCTATCTAATCCTTCTTGCTAGGCTGTTGACACGTAGAAATAGGATTTCAAAATTCTTGTCCGAGAATAAATGATTGGCTTTATCTGTTTGAGATAACTAGTGGATGAGAAACAGCTTGTTTTAAAGGAAAAAAACTGAATTTGGGCTACAGATGTCATTTTAGGTAGAAACTACTGATCTCCCTTGTGCAAGTGCCCAATGATTATGCCAAAAACTTGTTCAGAAGTGGATCTCTAATGGTCACTAAGGACTATAATTGTCCTTCCCGAAGATTTTGCAGAACCAGACAGAGATGTAATATATAACGTGGGAAATTTCCTCCCACCTGACCTGGGCACAGAGCAGTCACTGGTAATGTGCCTTCCAATCTCTAACTTTGCTGGGCTATTTTATTTTTAGGCGGATGTTTATGTGCACACGAAAAATGTAGTGACTCAAAGTGAAGTCACCTAATGGCAGAGTTGGCTGAGTCATTTTCCTGTGCTATGTTGGAGGAAGCAAAATTTGAGTGACAGTTGTATATTACATTATTACAGATTATCTGGAAGTTAATAATATTTTTCATTCTACCCTGACATGCTTCCATGCTGGATATAGCACTGAAACAGCTCTTCTGATGGCCACAGAAGATTTAAAAATGATCATGGATCAATGCAGGTCAGCGACCCTGATCCTTTTGGACCTGACTGCCGCTTTTGATATGGTCTCCTATCCCATACTTCTTAAGCGACTGAAAGAAGTTGGCATTACAGGAACAGCCCTCATTTGGCTTGCCTCATTTTTGGACAAACACAGTTTTCGGGTTAGTGAGGACCCATTCATATCATCCAGTTATCAGATGTTCTGTGGAGTTCCGCAGGGCTCCTCTTTGAGCCCTATGCTTTTCAATGTTTATATCTGCCCATTGGCAGATAACATCTCTTCTTTTGGTTTAAAGATGGTATCCTACACAAACGATACCCAGCTGATTGTTACACTGGCACCAGATATGGAAACCATTGCCGTAAGGTTTAATAGCTGTCTAGAAAAGGTGTCTAAATGGATGGCAGCCAGTTGTTTAAATATAAATGGTGAACAAATGAGGTCCTGGTACTAGATAAACCAACTCTCTGGGACCAAATTATCTGGCCATCGTCTCCAGTCTGAAGTAAAAAGCCTAGGAGTGATTCTTGACAATCAGCTACCCATGTCCTCCCAGGCACAAAAGGTGGCCTGGGAGTTGCTTTGGCCTTCTGAAAGTCCTGAGGAAGGTGCTGAAATGGTTCCCGACAGAGGCACGCAGAACTTTGATACAAGGCCTGATTCTGTCACGTCTTGATTACGGCAATTAACTTTATTTAGGCAGTCCAAAAACAGTGACGAAAAAACTTCAAACTATTCAAAATGCTGCTACTCGGATACTTTTGGGTAGTCCAAGAATATGTTCAGCAGATGCTGCACTCAAAACCCTTCACTGGCTACCTATAAGCCATAGAATACAATTCAAGGCATTATGTATTATTCATCAGGCAAAGCATAACACAGGTCCTCCTATCCTCTGGCAAATGGCCACCATTTTTCAGGCCAAAAGAGACTGGAGGGCAAACAATCGTGAGCTGCTATTTGTCCCAAAGATCAAGAGAGCTAGCAGTGGAGATCGGTCTTTAACCTACCTTGCACCCAAGCTTTGGAACGCTCTGCCCATTAGCCACAAAACGGAGGACAATCTCATGATTTTTAGGAAAAAACTGAACACGCATCTCTTTCCTTAATTTTTCATTTTCCTGCTTTCACTCCAACCCCGCTGTTAGCGCTGGGAAGCCTGATTTTCGAGTAGCCATGTGCTTTATGAAACTGGTGAATAGAATAAAATAGTTGCGGAGAAAGAGAATTGATTAAAAGCCTTTCTGTATGTGTATGATTTTATCCAGAATTTGTTGGAAACTTTGGGGCTGGCAAGACAGCTATAACTGTCTTTATTCCCGACCTAGTACAAAATTATGTTGACAAGGGGTCAGGTATAAAGTCAAATTCTTACTTTTGGGATATATCTAATTTGAGAAGGCACAAATGTAATTTGCACCAGCTTCCCACTTCCACCAGAAGTACACATTTTATCCATTTAGGGTTCCTAGAATCCATTCAAGAATTTGCTGGTCAAATCTGCAGGTTCTCCACCACTTCTGCCAGAAACTGGATTTAAAAACTGCAAACACAGCTGGTGTCAAACTTGCCATATTTAGAGTGCAAAATCTAACGAAAAACTAGATGGCTTTGCACCAAGAATGGATTTCAAAAGCATGGCAGAAGAAAACAGAAGTTACAAAAACACTGAAAAACCTGTTTTTATTCATATGCCAAATGTGTATCTGAACACTATTAGGTCCTGATTACAAATGGTTCAGAAAATGTGGACACAACGCAAAGTTCTTGTTCTGCGAGGGTCATAGTTATCGGTTGTATTTAATATACTTCACCTGGCAATTACTGGATGTGATAAAATAAGCACCAATGGATACATTTCATTAAGTCAAAACAATTGCCAGGTAGGAAATGCAGATTTTGGTACACTAGGGGAACTTTAGATTTTCCACAGACTGGTGGGAAGAAAATCTGGATTTTATTAAAGACACACAGGCTAAAAATAAGCAATCTCCTTTTATTGCTCCACTCACAGCAGTAAAAAGAGAAAGAATTTTGAATACACACAGCCATCTTCCTTCTTTAAGTATTACAGAAAAGATAAACGCATCAGCATCCCATAGTGTCTTGATACTTCAGCAAGCTACTTTCTTCTGATAACACCCTTTGGGGCACATGCATCAAGGGATTTTGCGATCGCAAACGGTGCGATTCGGAAAAATCGGCCGTTTGCGATCGCAAAATGGCCTTTTGCGATGCATGAAAGTCTTTGGGATGCGCAATTTCGGTAATCGCTATTTTTTGCAATTTCCCAAATTGCGATTGCATTTAAGGAATCGCAATTTGTGATTCCTTAAATGCAATGCAAGAAGCACTTTGAAATAGCAATTTCGCTATTTGGGGCCGCAAATTACCGAAAAATTAAACTGGTCGGTAATTTGCAAAAACGTTGAAAAATGCACTAAAGTGCATTTTTCAAAGTTTCATGCTACACACACACATGCCCTTGGGGCATGTGTGTGCGCAACATGGGTGCACATCACAATTTCAAGGGTGCAACAGGGTGTCCTTTTGACACCCTTGCACCCTTGAAATTGCATGCGCAATTTGCGAGTACCTATTGGTACTCGAAAATTGCGCATGCAATTTCCCAATCATTCCTATGGGCCTGTAGGCAATTTGCGAGTCGCAATTAAGGAATGTTTAGGAATCGCTATTTTTATAGCGATTCCTAAATGCATAGGCTTTTGCGAGTCCTTAATTGCTATTCCTTAATAATCGCAATTAAGGACTCGCAAAAGCATATCTTGATGCATGTGTCCCTTAGTCAATTCTTTCAGTCAAAATCCCATTCTTCTGAAAATAAAGAACAAACTTATCATCAGGGTGGGTCATAAGGGAGGGATAATCTCAGCCTATGTTTCTTTAAAAAAGGTAGATTTTCTGCCCACCAGGCTGTGGAAAATCTACCTTTTATAGCAAGGCACAGACACTAATAGTATGCAAGTGCAAAGCCTTGTAAACACATTGGGCCTCATTTACAACAAAATTACGCAACGCGGCATAACAAGCCATTTTGCTGCAACGAACTGCGTCATTTTAAAAGCATAGGGCTGCGTCATATTTACAACAATGTGGCGCATCCCTCTGCTTTCCCCTGTGATGGCGCACAAGTGGCTGCCACGCGCCAACGCAGGGACCCTTGCACCATGGTGCAAGGGTGCCTGCGTTGCGGGGATGATTGTTTTTGTGCAGAACGGGACACCTTTCTGAACAAAAACAATCACTGATGGTATTTTCCTCTTTCTATGTGTGCTGCAGAATTCAGCACACATAGAAAGAGGAAGAAATTAGGAGAAAAAAAGTATTTCTCCTCGTTGCACCTCCTTACGCCTCCCCTGGGGAGGCGCAGGATTCTGACACATTTCCAGGTTTACGAAATGCTGTGAATATGGGAATGTGGCAGAAAATATGGGTGTTGCATGGGAATACCGACAGCAACACCCATGGCACACCTCTTTTATTTAAAGTGATGCTTGAAATGGGGTCATATTTACAAAGCCATGCAGAATGACTGGACCTTCATCACTTCAACTCAGAGTGACTCCAAGGGCTTGCCTCCTGTTCTAAGTCTCAGAGACATCAAAGACTTCAACTCATGCCACAGCACTTGGACTTTGCCTGCTGCAAGTCTTGCTCTGCCAAGTGGTGCCAACCCAGTCCTGGGCTATTTGAAGTGGGTATAAAGCGCTGTTTCAACCAGAACCCACGCATCCTCATTGGAACCTGTGCATCTTTGCCATTGCGTGAGTCAGAACAAGTGTATCCTCATTGTTTCTTGGAGCGGACCCGACGCATCGCCTTTGGGACCAGCACATCATCTTTGGAATTGACACATTGCCTACTGCGGGAGCAGCAGTTGGGCATCATGTTCGGAACCAGCGTGTCACACTCGAATCAACGGAACGCACTAGTGGCGTGAAGAAAAATGAGGCATTTCATCCACTCCGTGGCTCGACACTGACGCATCACTTCGGCTACACCTAGCATCTTTGTCATCAATGACGCAATCCGGATCAAGGTACTTTGGTTCAGCGGGCCCAAGTGGGTCCCTGTATCCAGCCCGTGTTCTATCACGGTCAGCCTGAACTTTTGACTTTGTGCCAGTCAAGTGCAACCTGATATTCAATTTAAGAGCTTATTGCTTCTAAGCGATATTTTACCTTTATTCTTTAAAAAATAATATCTCGACTTCTACTTGTTGAATTTTTGACATTTTGGTCTTGTTTTATTTATAGAAGTATTATCTATCTTTGTAACATGGTGTGGAGTATTTTGTGGTGTTTTCACTGTGTTACTGCTTGAAGTGTTGCACAAATAGTTTACACATTGCCTCTCAAGTTAAGTCTAATTGCTCTGTGCTAAGCTACCAGAGGGGGAGAACAGGATAATTTAGGGTGTGTTGTGTCTTACCCTGACTAGGATTGTGGTTCCTGCTGGGACAGGGTGCATACCTCTGCCAACCAGAAACCCAATGTCTTACAATGACCTTAGGCTGAAAGGCTCTTTTCATGACATCTAAATCACTGACTTCTGATGTTATTCTAAATGAAACTAAACATATTAACATAGTTCATTTCCATGACAGTCTCTTCAAATCTAAATTTACATTATCCCCCCAACTCTCCAGACCTTTCAATATGATGCTAAAATCCCACATTGAAGAATATAAAACCTTCATCCTACCTATAAGCCTTTATCAATAAGTCCTGTCCCACTTTCAAGCTGTTCACCAAAACGTGACCTGCTGCTTTGCTGATCTATACAAGTTCACTGTCCTGTGGAATAAATCAAACTCAAACTCAAACTCAAATATTTTCATCAGGTCATTCACAATATTAACTATACTAGATGAAACAGGATCAAATTCCCTTTATAAACACCTACCAACCCATTTGCTCAATGGCAATCTCCATGCTTTCCTGGTTATTGGAGCCCAGGATTCTGAAATATGTCTGATAGCCTCTACTATAATGCTTGGCATCTCTCACTGTCTCATTGAAGGCTTTTAAAAACTTTCATACACATGCAGAATCAATGGGAAGTTCATTGACATCTCTAACACTACTGTGAACCAAGCTTGCACTTTCCAGACTGGAATTACTACTACCACTGTCTCCTTGCATCTGCAAACCTTCACTTGTATCCTTGTTATAATTGCAAATGAAACGCATAAGGCATTAGACCCATCCAGTCCTGAAGGAATGCATCTTTTGCACAAATCTCTGAATACAGTCTCCAGCTGAAGAATTTTGGAAGTGGCAATCAGTTTGCAAAGAAATCTATTCTAAAGATAGCTAAACCTTCTGTATCATAAGAATCATAAGAAGGATGTTGTGGTCAAATATCCAATCACTTGTTTCTATAAAATTCCTAGAAAATCTAATCTGATACTTCGTTGCTCATCACAGGTAAAGTTCCATTCTGATTAATATTCCATTGCTCAAACAATATTCTCAAAACATCTTGGCCAACTCTGCTAGATGTTTTGAATGAAGGCATCTTAACTTGTTATATAACATACCTCTGATACATTGCCCATGCGCAACATCACACAAAATGTCACTCTTTTTTCTGTGAAACAACAAATTGCAAACAAACCTGCCAACAACTCCAGACAATTGATGTGCATGTACTTCCCTTGACTCCAACTGTTTCTACTGCAACATGCCCAAACTATAGTTTATTTTGGAAAATCTGTAAATGGTGAGAAATCAGACCTTCCATAAATCAATGAATAATACCATAAACAAGTACAAGGCTTTATGTAGAGATTACTGTGTGAAATGCTGTAACTATGTATACATGCTACTGTTGATCACGCTTTCTTCTAAAGACAACAGTAGAGACACGCCTTTAATTTGTGTGCGCATCACAGAGAATTAAATTTCCATGATACATGTTTCCATGAAAGCTGAAAGAACAGTAACACACCGTCAAAATGTGTGCACATCACAAAATGCTTAAATAAACAGTAACACGCTGACAAATTGTGTGCGTGTTTCCCGGTGAACCGAATCAACAGTAATGCGCGACCCAATATGTGTGCGTGTCACAGTGTAGAATACTTCGAATGCCTCCTGTGGGACCAATTACAATGCAACACACCATCAATATGTGTGTGCATCACAGTTTAGGCCTAAACTACCAGTTCCCAATTCAATATGGTCGCGAAAGTCAGCCACGTACTGAGTCGCGCCATGCGTCCTCATCTATGACTAGAGACTAGCGGCGTACTGCTTCGGTGTGGGACAAAAATGCACATGTGTGGATAATCAGTGTACCGTTAAACACCAGCCCCGCTCGCACTAAAGGTGACACCTCCAAAGTTCAAAGAAACAGTTTTTAGGTCGAGCGGCAGCGCATGCGCTGTCTGCTAGACCTGCTGTAACTGCTACATGGAAGGTAATCCTCCCTGCTGCTCGCAATTGGTTCACTCTGGCATTGCTTTGCTTTCCTGGCTGCTTATTGGCTGGTGCTCCAAATACGTCAGTTCCGTTTTAGGGCAGGGAGCACCGGCCAACTACAGTTTAGTTACGCTGTAGGTATGTATCTGTTTTGTTTAGGGACTACTTCATTTATTTTTATTACCTCCATCGCGCCCGTTTCACGGGTTTGCCATGAGCATAATTTTAATATGCATGGGCGCTGGGCTTCATGTTGCATGGCGTCCACTTTCATTATTACTTTTCTATTACCATGGCGGCTTTATGAGCACTGGCGCTGTGCTTTGTTTAAGCACGGCGCCTGCTTTAATATTTTACCTTTCGCTGTTTATCTATGCTGTCGAACTTCTAAAACCATGAAGGGCTAGGCAAAACCCGTGATAGCTGCAGTTTCTGGGGAGCAGTAGGCATCGTGTCCCCACTGCATGTCGTTCAAGTCCAAATGATAATGTGGTCTCACGGCTGGACTGCCGACTTTGGAGCTGGGAAACCAAGGTTCGAGCCTCGAGGTTGACTCCACATCCTGTGATTCTGGGCAAATCACTTAGGGGCACATGCATCAAAATTCATTTTTGCGATTCCTTAATAGCGAATATTAAGAAATCGCTATTACGGAATCGCAAAACCGAATGCATCATAAAATTCGCTATACTTTAGCGAATCGGTAAATTTTGCTAAATCAAATTGCGATCCCGCTATTACCGAATCGGTAATAGCAAATCTGCTAATACAGATTCGCTAATAGCGATTTACCCATATTGCTGCATTGGGATGACATCACAACCAGGAAGTGAATCAGGGAATGCACACACCTGTTCACAGAGAGAGTCAGAGGAGGAGGCAGACTGGTGGAGCTGAGCAGGAACAAGCTGTGTTTGAAGCAGAATCTGTTTGAAAACAACAGCATGGCCACAGAAAAAGGGGACAAGAAAGGTGAAGGAAGGAAAAGGAAGCTGAAATTCAGCGAGAAAGAACTGGAAATCCCCATTGAGGAAGTGGTGTTGAGCCACGATAAGCTCTTTGGCAAACTGTCCCTGCAGGTTGCAGAGTCTGTGAAAAGAAAAATTTGGCTGGCCAACCAAGCAAAGGTAAATGCTGTGGGGGTCTCACAGATCTGTACAAGCTCTGGTACGACCGGCGCAGCTGAGCCAAAGAGAGAGTGACTGCAAGGCTGGCAGATGCTAAAAAAAAATGGAGGGGGACCATCTGCGGAACGTGCAAACACACCCCTGGAGGACATGGTGGAATCCACACTGCAGCCAGAGGCAGTTTTCGGAGTAAACCAGATTGACACCTCTGAACAGGCTGGTACCTCACAAGGTAAGACCACTGCTAAATATCTTCCAATGTCAAATGTACCTAAAATAGCCCCTAATGCCGGTCCTGCG
The DNA here is from genome assembly GCA_963921515.1 of Calotriton arnoldi. NCBI lineage: Eukaryota > Metazoa > Chordata > Amphibia > Caudata > Salamandridae > Calotriton > Calotriton arnoldi. The sequence goes on along the minus strand of CAWUFW010009727.1, from coordinate 238,316 downwards.
TAGTGTAGCACAGCTGAGTCCAGTCCACATTTTACTTGCAACACCCAAATGCATTATGGGACTAGTATACAGACAAATGTAAGGGCAAGGCAAAGAGGGACCAAAACAGCTTTAGTGCAGCAGAGTACAGCAAGGAAGTGACTAAAGTAGACTTTGTCAATAACAAAAGTTAATTTATTAGACATTGGCATGTGCTATATCACAAACATGTGCAACAAAAAATAACTGAACTTGCACTGTTTAAAATCACAGATGCAGCTGTGCAGGAGAGTGACGTGGCTGATGTCCACGAGTCACAGGAACCAGATGCAGAGCCTGAGAAGGAACCAGAAGTCCCAGCATCCTTACCCATACATGCTCCCACTCGACGCAGGTGATTAGTCGCACCACTGCCTGAATTGGAGAGTGATGAAGAGAGCCAAACAGGAACTCCCACACAGCAGGTTGGCCACACACCACCACCACCAACAGAAGTACCAATGCGGTGCAGGTCCATCCATTTCCGCAGACAAAGGCCCAGGGCAATCCTGACAGCTGCTGAGGACAATAGGGCTGTTGCCTGGAGTGGGCTGGAGGGCAAGATGCTCAGGGTCCAGCGCCTGCAAGGCAGAAACATGAGAATTATGCAGGGCCAACTGGGGACAATGGCAACACACATGGGAGACATCCGTGACTGCCTGAGAGAGCTCACCACTGCTGTTGTGGAAGGGCAAAGGGCACAGAGGAGGCCTCAAGCCTCAGTAGCCTACTGGTACCTGTGACAAATCCCAGGAGGCGCAGTACCAGGAGCAACACTGGCACAGAAGGCTCAATAAGGTATGTGGCTGAGCCTACTGAGAAGGCCACGTGAGTGCGTGGCCGGAAAAAGTAAATACATGGACACGTACAATTCTGGTGAGCTAACCAGCAGCATGTACATTGTTCCCACTGACGTTTAAGTGCCAAGGCAATGTCATATAATTGTCTGTATCCACACTACACTTGTCTGCACCTGGTATGTGTGCATTAACACTACCACAATATTGTCACATTAAACCTTTGAGCACATACTGTGTTGTTTCGTGATTACCCACCTTAAAAGTAATGTTGAGTGATTTCTGCATGTCTCCGTCTCCCCTCTGCTGCATTTGGACCGCATGCCGCTTGTGGTGGTTGCCTTGGCTGGATGTCTACCTAAGGCTCGCTGTCAGAGTCTTCCAGGGGAAGGCCTCTATTAGTGGCTAAGTTGTGCAACATGGCACATGTGGCGACTATTTTGCAGCAAGTCTCCGGCCCATACTGTAATGCACCCCCAGTTTTGTGGAGGCAGCGGCACCTAGATTTTAGTAAACCAAATGTCCTCTCAATCACGTTGCGTGTGGAGATGTGTGCCTCATTATATCGCAGCTCACTTTGTGTAGTAGGATTCAGATATGGATTCATGATGAAAGAACGCACAGCGTATGCGCTAGCACCTACAGGATGTAATAGAAAATACATTAGTCACTGCTATGTGTCACCATGGCGGACAGGTGTGCAAGAGAGTATTACATCTGTTTACCAAGCAAATATCCTTCTCCAAATTCACGTCTGTGTATGCCACTATGTCGGAAGATATAGGAGTCATGTGCACTGCCAGGGTAACTAGCCACTATGTCTCTGATTATATTTTTAGAATTGCAGATTACTTGAATGTTCAATGAATGGTAAGATTTTCGGTTTCGGTAAATATACTCATTCACTGAGGGGGGACAAATGGCTACATGCGTCCCATCAATGCAACCAATGACATGTGGAAAATGGGCAACATGATAAAAATCTAATTTAGTTTGATGCAATTCCTGTGGTGTTGTGGGGAACCTGATGTGGTGGTGTATCCTCTGCAACATGGCATCAAGGAATGCGTTAAAAAATCGTGATAGGGCACTTTGAGAGACACCTCCAGCAATTACTCCCTGGAAGCTCCCTGAAGCTAGGAGGTGCAGTGAACATAGGACCTGCACGTGAGTGGGGATGGCATGTGTCCTGTGAGTCTGATGCTGCAGTATTGGATCCAATTCAGCTATGAGCTCATAGATTGTGTCTGCATTCAGCCTATATTTATCATAAATCTCTTCCTCCGTCTGCCCTAACAAAGTAATGCGCACTCTGGAAATGCGCTCCTGTACACTCCTTCTTCTCTGTGCTGCTGCTCTTAGCCTCATCCTCCTCGCCATGACGTAGAGCGCTGCCATTGTGAAACATTCTGATGCTTTCTGGGACTGTTTAAGTAGTTTACTGATGATTTGTTCAATTTGAAATGGTTACCACCTGATAGAATTTGTTCTTATTTAAGAATTGCTAATTGCGATTTTTCCCTGATTCAGTATTTGCGAATTTTTGATGCATAGGATTAGCGAATTCTTAGTAGCGATTACTTAATACAGATTCGCAATTACGATTTCGATATTTAGGTAATCGCTATTTTTTGCGAATTTAGGTGATATTCTGCGAATGAGCTTCATGCATTGGAGTAAGCTATTTTGCAATCGCAAACAGCCTTTTTTTGCGATCGCAAAATAGCTTGATGCATGTGCCCCTTAATCTCCTCGTGCCTACCAAAAAAAAAAAAAAAAGAATAATGAATGTGTCCTTGTGTAACGTAACTGGTGCTCATGTAAAACACTCCAATACCTTGGGTCGAGTTCGCGCTATATAAATCTACAAAAAAAAAAACATGCTGCATAACGTGTTCTGGATTATCGTGTTTGCTGTGAGCCTGCTACCAGCGCTAATAAATGACAAGCTGTTTAACTAGTTTCTTCAGTCTGTAATGTATTTGGGGATGAACCTATTATGTTTGTCTCTCCAATTAATGCCTTCCTGCCCTCTGGATTCAGAAGAAAGTGTGTAAAATGTATTGGACAGGAAATCGGAAGGTCTTGGAAAATCGCGGCCTCTTGATCGGGAAACTGCATTTGCTCTTCATTAAACCAAGTCTCGCAGGCAAATCGCACAAAAAATAAGTCAGCAAACTCCCAACCCCCACCTAGCACTACAATAAATTCCTCCTCCCACCAGCCCCTAAACAAGCAACAGCCAAACTTCTGTAACTTTCCTCCCACCCGGGGCTTCTGTGCCAGGGCCACGAAGGAAAAACACCACCTCCGTGAATATGTATAAAGTGCCCTCCGCGCGCAGCCTCCATTGTCTTTTTGTGCATTTTATTATTTGTGTGCATTCTTTACACTATATTTACATGTGAGGTTCTGAGATTTTTTAACGCAAACACTTCAGCTCCAAATCTTCAATGGTGATTAGCGAGTGAGGAAGGCATCTTTGAAGGCACCCTTTCTGGTCTTGTCTCCTGCACAGGTAATGTGAGAAAATAATTAAGGAGAATTTCAAGATGGGAGAATGTAGGCTGCTGACAAGGAATGAGGAAATAGTGCAGAAACAAGATAGGAGACACCTAAAGTTCACTCATCAAATTGTACGTTTGTGACCAATGCAAAAAGATGAAATCGTCCACGTTTCCACGTGTGTTTCTTTAAGTCCTTTTGTTTTGCTAAAAAGTGTATTTCACATGAAAGGATAAGAGTCCTGGTTCGGAACACGTTGATATGCAAAAAATCACTGGAAAACAGAGTCCGAGTTTCGTGGTACATTGAAATTATATATTACAACATTCTGTGTATTATTAGTGTGTCCTGTTGTGATTCAGCACGCAGACAATGATGCTCTCATTGTCTTGTGACAAGCATGTCGGTGAAAGGAAGGCCGCTGTGCATAATTTAATTTGGAAAGAGATTAAAGAAGATCCAACTTTATCGTAACTTGTTTTTTTGACGGAATTTGTACCAGAGCTTTTGGCATTTAGTTAAAGGTTGATCGGACTTCAACTTGTAAACGAAAATCACACCAGATAGGAACAGCTAGTGCTACTTGAACCACTACTAGTGCACCTAAGACATGTCCCTCATTGTTACCAAACCATATACAGAAAAGCCCCTCCAGCAACCTAAAGAGAACATTTTGAAAGTACTATACATCTCCAGCATGGATTTTCTCATAGATTCAATTGCTTTCATTATTTCTCGCTGCCAGGCTGTGAACTTCTAGTAGTAGTAATCACAATCACCGTTAAGCCAAGAATAGTGTTTTCAGTAGCACCTTTTCTCACTAAAGAGCACCCATCTTTAATCGATCATGTGAATGCCCCCAGCACTCTCACTCACCATGGCTTCGATATTCAGAACATCCTTTTTTCAAATGAATCCTTTGCGCTCTTGCATCCAAAGAAGCACAGATATATCTATTTTCCGCTTGCTAAAACTAGAAATCAAATTCTATTTATCGCTACTGATGGAGCAGGGGAAACGAAATAATTTTGTACCCCTTGGAAGTTAATGACCCCATAATAATTAATGATACTAACCATTTGAAACGCATGAACTAATCAACAAATACACCTTTTTAGTAGACATTACACGTGGGAAATTGCTAAATGTTGCAAAATCTAATTTATTTACAAATATGAAGCAAAATAACATTAGTATTGTCATTTGCGTAGTAAATAGAGTGAATTGCATGATTTGTGTTGCGTAATAGAATTGTATTGTGGCAAAGAATGCAGATTGTAAGTAAAATGGCTTTAAATGTCGCTTCTGCAAGGTAATATCTAACACGGGTCTTTAGAATGGCGGGTGGTAAACAGAAATGCTTATTTTCCATATTTTAATTCCTATTGTGTTTGTTCTTATATTAGTTTTGATCGGGCCTGCTAGGCTATGCTTCTAAAATGGCCGCTGGAAAGGACGAGATCGCGTGCGCTGAATAAGATGGCCCCCGCGCAGACTCAGCATGAATGCTTCAGTCACGTGTATGCGGCCTGTGCTCGGAGTGAGAGATGTCAAGGCCAATCTGACCTGCAACGAGGAGCGTACCAAGTGTTCAGCATATATGCCTGGGAACGGATGGGAAAATCGAGCGACAGGGGATGGACTAATGTGTGACCATCAAAGATTGTTACAAAATGGATTAACAAATTGGACTACTTTTGGATACCGTGAACATGAGACTTATTGTGTGCTTTATTGTCCCCAAACCGGTTCAAACAAGGAGGGCGATGAGGTGACCATCACCACCCCTCCAATGGACCAATTAGCGTGATTCTTGCCCCTAAGGATTGCAACTTTTAAGTGTAGTGAGCCAGAGAATAGGGTATAAGAGAGTCTGCTCTTACGTTGTGAAAAAACTTGCTTTTCATTTTTCCACTTTGATGCTACGAGAGACTCTGTCATTTTGGACTTTGAACTTTGACTGGGGAAGGAACGAGATTGTTGCGGGAATTTGCCCGGGAGGTTATTGCGTCCGAGGAGGTTAGCGGGACAGTCAGTCAGTTTGGGAGTCCTATCCTGTGATCTGCGGTTCATCTTCCTTTGGTGAACCATTCTTGTCATCGCCCTATGGCCAAGGATAATGAGTAATTTTATCTTTTCCTAAAAATCTTTCTTAAAATGTTTATTGATATTTCTAAATGTTTTACTTAATAAAGAATTTTACTTATTTGCTCGAAGAATTTTAGATAAAAATATATTCTAACTTTAAAATGAGTCTGTGGTTCTTTAAAACAAAGTTTATGATTTAATAAATGTTGAAGGTTTTAATTGTGATTGAGCTGGTCTTAATCTCCATCAACTGATTCTACTAGTTGGTCCATCGGCAGAATAGCGGAGTACCTTGATGTTTAGAACCGACAGGATCCTCAGTTAATGCATATAATGTATAGGTTATTATTCTGTCAATTTTAACAAAGTATCCCGTTTGTCCAGCAGCTCATTCTCCTTAGCGTTTAATCCAGAAATTGAATGAATGTATGTATGCGGTGTCATGGGCCCCACCGACATAAGTGTTGTGTAGGTGTTTTTCTGGATTGGTGTCATAAGGAGAAATTTATATTAGCCGCGCTGGATCAGATTTCTTGGTAGCAGAGTTATGGTTACTATAGATTAGTTTGGTGATTATTGATTATTGATTTTTCGTGTCTAACACTCTATGTTGAGTTTGTATTACGTTATGTGTAAGTCGAAATTTTGAAGCTTCCGGGAAGTAGGGAGTGGACACGTGTGGCAAGAGAAGTCACACGGAAATGTGCATTGTCTGATTTCAAAATTGGTGATAACACAGGACTGTGTTATGTTAGGGAAATTTCACGCATGAATTGCATTTGAGTGAAATAGCAACAGGTTTTCTTGTGAAACTCTGGCCTTAATTCTCAGGAGCAATGTAGTCTCCACATGTGTTTTATCCCCAGAGAAACGGGTTTACCTCTTGCTTGAGAGAAGGGTAAGGTAGAGAGAAGTGCTACACTTATCGAACGAAACAGTATTCTTGTAAGTTAGAATAAACTATCTCTTTTGTTTAGAGAAAACAGACAATGGTAATGTTTACGTTGTAACGAATCAATTTTAGTCGAAAAGAAAAGCTAAGAAAACTGCCGATAATTTTTGTAAAGGAGGGGTCAGTAGAAGCAGGAGTAGAACTGACGTCAACAAGAACCGCGCTGGTATTGGCCAGTTGTGGAAGAACGAAGAGTTTCCTGATTGGTGCGTTGGTGTGAGACGCACTGGGATAGGTTAGTGTGAGAGTGACGTAAAGCTTTCTGATTGGTGCGTTGGTGTGAGACGCGCTGGGATAGGTCCGAATAGCTGAGCAGCAGAAAGAACCGTTTGGGGAAGGAGTGTGTACATTGCTTCGGCAAAAGAACAGTGAAAATGCCTTATTATAATGAATATGAGAGAGAGAAACCGTCATGGTTTGCGAAGCTTAAAAACTTTTTTAAGAAGGTCGTGACTAGGGAAGGAGAAGTAATTCCTCCACCGAAAACGCCAGCATCTCATATGATGTTGAAATATGGCTATCATACTTGCATTTGGTTGGAAAATTGGGCGAAGTATACCAAAGACGATGGAGTATTGGCATTTCCAGAAAATGGATCGTTTAGCACAGCGGTACTTCGAAATTTGAGAGAAAAGATGATGAAACTTGAACCGAGACCTAGACCGACACAGTTCGAAGCCTTAGGTGAATGGGAAGATGAGATGTATGAAAGGGAAAGACACAGAGGTGCAAAGAATTACAGTTTAGTTCATGGAAGAGTATGGGGTTTGAATCATGAAGACAGGATGAGACGATGGTGGTATGCTGACATGACGGATGGCTTGTTTCCTTTCAGAACAGTTGAAGAATTTACAGGGAGAAAGTGTACGGAGAAAAAGAAGCATGCAGTAACAGAGAGATATGGGTATGGAGTTAGCGACACAGAGGATGAGTTGCTGGAGGACATTTTAAATAAAAGACCCCCTTCATATCAACAGGATTCTGTGGTGGTGTCACCAAATGCACCGCCAATGAGAACTGTAATAAATCAAAGTCCTGAACAAATGTCTGAAATAAATAGTCAATTTAATAAACTAGAAACACCACAGACTGTGAAACATGATAATGGTAATACAGCTGAATTAGCCAGAACCACAAGAGAGTTGACTGAAAAGATAAGAGAACTGACAAAGAATATGGAAGCCGTGACTGTGCCAGTAACTATAGGGCCAGTAATCCCAGTATTTGAAAACCAAAAGATAGATGAACACTCCTTAACAATTCCATTAAATTCCAGTATGCAAAGAGTAAGAGAAGGGATGATTCCAGAAAATAGAGAGAAAGAAGATTCTGTTGGTCCATTTAGGTTAAGTCCACCTGTAAATTTGACAATTAATAAGAGTCTGATAAATAAGATTCCTATGGGAACTGAGTCAGGAATTGAAACTCCGGAGAGAAGTGTAAATTGGGCAGAAGTAAATAAAACCCCTGTGGGTCCGACTGCAGAGGAATTAAATGATTGGGTGAGGAGCTTGCAGAAAAAGGATGCTGAACCACAAATTTGGATGTGGTTAGATTAAAGATAGATATGGAAGAATTAATTCTAGGAACTATTGGTACAGATCGATTGAAGTCCTATCAAGATGATGAATTAATGTTTATGTGTAAAAGCGTCACTTGGAGAGCTAGGAACTTGCATGAAAAATTAGAAAAAACAGCGAACAAACTAGGAGTAGATTTTGGAAAAATTAGAGGATTGCAGAAACCGTACAGGGTAGATTTTAGTGAAAAAGACATAGAAAATCTGAACACTTCAGGACGACTAACACAAATAAAAGAACTGATTGTTCTATTGAGAAAATGGGGAGATGTAGACAAGTGGAGAAGTAGGTGGATAAGAAGAAAGGAGGGAACAACTGATAAAGCCTCATTGGCTTTTCCAGTAAAAGAGAAAGAACCAACGGTAATGGAATGTCCAATGAGAGAAACTCCAGGAGGAAGTTATGTACATGTCCCATGGTCCAGACAAGATATATTGTCATTTACAAATGACTTTCCAAGATTGAGAGAAAAACCTGTAGAATGGTATAGACAGGTAGAAAGGTTTGTAAAAGTTTCAAAAGTGTTGTGGGAAGATCTGGATGGATTGTTTGAGATTGTTGTTCCTGCAGATTTATGGACAGAATGTAAAATTACAATTGACTGGTCGAAGGAAGAATATCCTAGAGATGCAAAAACAGGAGCCCCAGGTTCAGAAGTAATGAGAAAATATGAACAGGCAATCACGTTTCTGAAAAATAAAATTCCGCCAAAAGAAACGGACTGGGTAAAGATTGATAGAACAACTCAGGAGAGTAAGGAATCTGTACATGCATATTACGAGAGATTGCTTTTGGTCTTTAAACACTATAGTGGATACGAGAATTTGAGTGAAAAGGACATGAGTCATTTTGTGTATAGATTTGTATATGGTCTGAGACCTGAGATAAGTGAAATGATTAAGCAGCATATGTTGTGTTGGCAGAATAGCACAGTAGATGAGGTACTACGGTATGCGAAATATTGTAGTGACGATATTGAGTGTAGACAGCGTAAACTCAAGGAAAAGGCAATGTGGGCACAAGTAAAGGTTGCAGAAAAGCAAGAAGCTCAGATGAATAATCAGTCTAGTGATGCAGGACAGACCAAGTCCAAACCGAATATTGGTAAGGGAAAAGGTCAGATGAGTATAGAAGAAGCTAAAAAGAAATGGCCATGTCATAATTGCGGAAAATTAGGGCACTGGAGAAACGAGTGTAAATTTCCTCCGAAAGTTAATACTGAAAATCAATCATTGAATCCACAGGTGTAGAATGAGGTGAGTTACCAACAGCTGCAACAGCCGCAGGTAGTTACTCAATAGTGTCAGGTGCCGCAACCACCTCTTCCAAAGAGTGTAAATCCTCAAAGATACAGTACAGAGGCAGGATTCTACGGAGGAGAGCGGGTAACAAAATTGCCGTGCGCAGCTGCAGTTTCGTAGTATTGGTTACGGCAGGATGGAGATGAATCGGATGAAAGTTTATGACGGTGCCTAGGAGAGGAAGAAGAGTGCGTGCTTGGAGCAACTCTAGAGGTAGATCAGTCAGGTCCATTTGTGGATGGAAAAGTGAATGGTGTAAATGTTACATTCCTTGTGGACACTGGTGCTACCCGTTCTACTGTTAGATCAGTGGAAATTCCAAAACTTCCTCTCTCAGGAGAATATATCCAAGTTGTAGGTGTTTCAAACAGGCAGATTAAAACCCCTCTTACAAAACCAATAGAGGTGGAAATTGGACCATTCAAAGAGATGCATCGCTTTGTGGTGTGTGATTGTAGTCCTGTAAATTTATTGGGACGCGATCTGCTTTGCAAAATGAATTGTACCATCTACTGTACCCCAGATGGTATTGCTTTTCAGACACCAGATGAGGATGTTCTGTATAAAATGACAATGGCAGAACTAGAACCAGGAGTGAATGATATGTTTCCTGTGTTTGATGCAGAGAAAATCCCTATTGAGTTGAAAGGAATAGTCAGGTCTGATGTATGGGATTTCACACGTGAAGATATTGGACTAATGAGAGAAGTTGATCCTGTAAAAATTACTGTAAAAGAAGGAACGAATTACCCAAACACCCCGCAGTACAAACTGACGCCAGAAATTATTGAAGGAATAACACCTGTAATTAATAAGATGATTGAACAAGGGATTTTGAGAGAAATAATGAGCAGCCCATGTAATTCTCCTATAATGGGATTGAAAAAGCCAAATGGAACATATAGGATAGAACAGGATTTGAGGAAGGTAAACAAAATTGTTATTCCTTGCTGCCCAATTGTGCCAAACCCTGCTGTAATACTGTATCAAATCCCACATGATGCAGAATAGTACACAGTTATTGATTTGTGCCATGCATTCTTTTCTATTCCATTGCACCCTGACCGAGCCATTATTTGCGTTCCGGTTCGGAGAGCGTATTTTGGCATGGTGCCGAATTCCTCAAGGGTATACTGAAAGTCCTTCAATTTTTAATCAGATTCTAAATAAATCCTTAGAAGATTTAAAAATGCCTGAAAAATCTGTGATGGTCCAATATATTGATGACCTATTAGTGGCATCAAAGACCAGAGAAGCATGTGTTATGGACACCATTGCTTTACTGAATCATTTGGCAGAAGGAGGACACAAGGTGTCCCCATCAAAACTGCAATTCTGTCAACAGGAAGAACAGTACTTAGGTCATAAGATTGAAAAAGGGATGCGAAAAGTGACAACAGAAAGAATAAGGATTATCAAAGGAATGAGAGCCCCAATGACACAAAGAGAGGTGAGAATGTTCTTTAGAATGGTTGGTTATTGCCGACAGTGAATAAGTGGGTTTTCATTGATTGCAAAACCTTTACAGCGATTGACAAAGAAGGATGTCAAAGATCCGATTGCATTGGATGAGGAGGAAATGAAGGCTTTCGAGGAACTGAGAACAAGTTTGTGTGAGGCACCAGCATTGGGAATGCCAGATTATGAGAAAGAATTTGAGCTGTATTGTAGCGAGAGAGACGGATGTGCACTTTCAGTATTAGTGCAAAGGCATGGAAAAATGAAATGACCAATAGCCTATTTTTCAGCTGTTTTAGACCCGGTAGCAAAGGCGTTACCTGGATGTCTGAAAGCAGTAGCTGCTACTTGTGTGAGTCTGGAACAGAGTGAAGGCATTGTGATGGGATATCCTTTGAGAGTATATGTCCCACATTCAGTTGAAATCCTTCTGACTCGAACAAAAACCCAATTCATGACACATAGTCGGCTGACTAGGTATGAAAAAGTGATCTTGGGTGCAGACAATGTAACCATTGTAAGATGCACGAGTGTGAATCCTTCCACTTCACTGCCAGATGAAGTAAATGCCGAAGTCAAAGATGATGTTGATCATAAGTGTTTGGATGTGCTTGAATTTTGCACAAAGCCTCGCCCTGATATCAGGGATGAACCTCTAAAAGAGTCAGATTATGTGATGTTTGTGGACGGGTCAGGCCTGAGGACAGATGAGGGAGTTTTAAGTGCTGCGTATGCTGTATGTACGGTGGCAACCATAATGGAAGCATCTTGTTTGAGAGGAATACGTTCAGCCCAAGTTGCTGAGCTGATTGCTCTGATTCGAGCGTGCAAACTGGGAAAGAATTTCCAAATCACTGTGATCACGGATAGCCAGTACGGCTTCGGAGTGGTCCATGATTTTGGACAGATCTGGTCCCAGAGGGGATTCCTGACTTCCAGAGCGTCTCCTATTAGGAATGGTGAGTTTGTGAAGAAGTTGCTTGAGGCGATACAGCTGCCTAAACAGATTGCGGTGGTAAAATGCACTGCTCACAAAAATGGAACTGATTACATTACAGTGGGTAACACATTTGCTGACGAATTAGCTCAATATTGTGCCAAAAATATGACCTCAATGAATCGAAGAAGGGAAAAAGAAAATGTTTCATGTCCCTTGCTGTTTACTAACCCAGTTGAAACATGGGATGAGGTGAAACAATTGCAGGAAGAGACAAGTGATGAGGAAAAAGACGGTTGGATAAAAGCAGGTTGCAGACGGAGAGTGGAAGATGAAGTCTGGGTTTACAGGAATGAAAGACCAGTTATGCCTGATAGCATGATCTCTAACATGGCACGGATGTACCATGGACAGGCACACATAGGTAGAGATGCCATGATCAGACTTTTCAAACAGACCTGGTACAACCCAAAATTTAGGGCTATAGCTGAAAGTCTTTGCCAAAGATGCCTTATATGCCAACAGATAAATCCTGGAAGGAAGACAGTAGTGAGTTTGGGAACAATAGGACGTGAAGGAGGTCCTTTTACCAGAATGCAATTAGATTTTATTGAAATGCCCCCAAGTAACAGATTGAGGTTTGTCCTGGTGGTCGTCTGTTTGTTTTCTCGTTGGGTGGAGGCCTATCCGACAAGAAGGAATGATGGAGTTACTGTAGCTAAGCTCCTACTGAGAGAATTCATTCCTAGATATGGCTTTCCAGTAACGATAGAAACAGATAGAGGAACGCATTTCCAGAATGAAATCATCCAACTGATATGTGAAGCACTAGACATTCAACAAAAGCTGCATTGTGCCTACAGACCAGAGGCTTCTGGAGTGGTAGAGCAAGTAAATGGCACAATAAAAAATATGTTAGGGAAAATGTGTCAAGCCACAGGACTCAAATGGTCCGATGCCTTACCATTGGTGCTGATGAGCATAAGAAGCATACCTGACAGAAAAACAGGTCTGAGTCCTCATGAAATAATCATGGGACGAGCAATGAGACAAGCATATGTACCTGTCAACAAACTGCTGACTATAACTGATGATCTCATACTGGACTATTGCAAAGGATTGGCTGATGTGGTGCATTCTGTGTTTCATCAGGTTGGACCGGATGCGACCACTCTTGAAAGAAAACCAGCTCATGATCTGAGTCCAGGAGACTGGGTCCGCATAAAAGTCCACAGAAGAAGAAATTGCTTGGTTCCACACTGGGACAAGCCACATCAAGTGATTCTGGTGACAACGACTGCAGTAAAGTGTGCAGGTGTGAAAAATTGGATTCATGCCAGCCATACAATCAGAGTTCCAGATCTTGAAGCTCGACCTGTAAGTCGACATCTGGAAGAATTAGGTACCAATTTGTCAACTGAAGAAGAAACTGAAACAATCAGAGTTCCAGATCCTGAAGCTCGACCTGTAAGTCGACATCTGGAAATATCAGATACCAGTTCGGCATCTGAAGCAGACCAACCTGAATCCAGTGAAAGACAAAAGGAAGAATCCGAAAACAAAAAAACTGATATTGAAACAGGAGAAACCGAACTAATAAACAGTGACAATGAACAGCCAAGTATAAGCTTTGGGGAAATCCCTCCGAAAATTGTAGAGGTAACTCAAGAAAATTTAGATCTAGATAGAGAGTTTGGGGAAATTACGGAAGAAACACGAGGAGGATTAGACTCAGAATTTCAAGCAGAAGAAACACAAGAAGATTCGGATTCGGACAAAGAGACTGAGATCATAAAGTTCAAAGTTAGAGGAAGTGAAGTGAGATCTGAGACAGAATCTGAAGAAAGTGAAGAAGAAAGAAGGCAAAGAATAGCACCAAGAAAGAGAACTTGGAGAGCAGAACGAGGAGAAAAAGAAAGTGAACTGAAAAGGCCAAGAAAAGGAGACAACTGGCCCAATGAAATTAAAAGACTGAGATATAAACTAATAAATTTGAACAAAGACAATGCAGAACAAGTAAATGAAATAACAAGTCAAGAAAGACAAAGAAAAACAGATAAAAGACAATTGCAGAGACCCAAAAGAGTGAAAAGACCTAACTTGAAATACAAGTCACCTGAATGGGTATACATAGCGCTGTCTGACATTAAAGAAGTGGATAGCAGCCACGAGAACCCAGACAAAGACTGTGAACAAGTGGGTGAGAGTGAACTCCGCCAACCCTGAAAAGGCAAAGAAAGAAAACCGGACTAGACACACAAACTGATAAAGTCAAAGAAAGAAAACCGGACTAGACACACAAACTGATAAAGTCAAAGAAAATTTCTGAAAAACCGAAAGGTGCGCCAAAAGGCAGTTGATCCCAGTCAACACTAAGTCATTTGAGGTGTGGAAACACATTTTCTGTACATATATTTAGATAATATTTCAACATGGTAGACAATGAGAATAGAAGAGCTAAATGTGAGTTTTTCCGTAGATGGTGTAGGATGTGTTTCTATTGTACAGGTTTACTAATGCTTATTTGGTTTAATTTGGCAATCATAATTCCACTTAGATTAGTTGTAGAAAATACATCTGCAATCATGAATGACACGAATAGTGACAAGAAATCTAACATAAAGAACTCTGCAACACTGGTAGATAGTACTGAATTTCATAGGGATAAGTCAATAACTGATTTCTCCAAGAATGTCTTCACGAAACTCTTGTACGAATATGTGGAGACAATGGATGTGAGAGATTGTTATGTTTGTATGCAGTTACCTGCGTCTGTAACAGAAGGTGTGACGTATCATCACCTTCCTTTGACATATGGAATAACCTGTAGTGTTTTAGCCAGGTTATTTTACAAAACAGGAAAATTAGAGTATTACTACACTGACACAGATGCTGTTTTTGCTAAAGTTCCCGTAATCCCTGAACTAAATAATGTGAAGTTTGCAAAGATTTTTGGAGAATTTTTCTTAGAAACAAAAGAATTAACATTAGAATATGCATTTAGACATAATCTTACTTGTGGGTTAAGAAAGGAAGAAAAGGTTTTCTTAGACATGGTAGAAGACAGAAGGGTTAAGTTTCAATGAAAGGCAGCAGGAGAAAAGACAAAAACCCCACCTTGGGCATTTGAAGAGGGAAGTTATGACAAATGCAGCTATGGTTCTAGATTGGCCCCAACAGGGAAAATTGTGTATTAGTAGAGATAACACTATATATGATAACTATTTCGTGGGTTCTAGTGAGTGCCGAGATACATACAACATTTTAGGGGGATGGGGATTAAAAGGAGGAAAAGATCCAGGGGCATATTAGCAAGACCCACGTTAAAATTATCGCCGTTTTAGCGGCAGGAAACTGCCGCTAAAACGGCGATAATGGGCTTGCTAATATGCGTTATGGAATTCCAATAGAAGCCCAGGTTAGATGTGCAGGACATCTAACCTGGGCTTCTATTGGAATTCTATTACGCATATTAGCAAGCCCATTATCGCCGTTTTAGCGGCAGTTTCCTGCCGCTAAAACGGCGATAATTTTAACGTGGGTCTTGCTAATATGCCCCCCAGTATTTCCAGGGATCTATTATATTTGCGGAAATAGAGCTTATTATAGATTGCCGGACCATTGGTACGGAACATGCTATCTAGGCCTGGTCTTTCCAAAGATTTTTCACGTGGAAAGAGGAACGAAAGGAATTCACGAGATAGGTAAACCATTAACCCGTAGGAGAAGGGAAAGCTTCTCAGAGATAATAGGTAAAATTTTTGGAGCATTGATACCAGCAGTGGGTATATCTTTGAATGCATACAAAATTCGGAAATTGTCTACAGTAGTAGATCGTTTATCAACGAATACTGCTGGAGGGTTCTTGATGGTAAATGCCGAAATGGTTGCCATGAGAGCTATGGTAATGCAAAATCGACTTGCCCTTGACATTCTTTTGGCAAAAGAGGGTGGAGTCTGTGGAATGCTGAAAGTACAACATTGTTGCACTTACATTCCAGAAAAAAGTCAGAATATACAGAAGTATATAAAGAACATTACTGATTTGCATAAAGAAATTGCCCCACTGGAGGTTAAAGGTGCTTGGGAGAGACTTGGCAAGAGTTTTTCCTCAATGAAGAAATGGTTCACCGAAATAGGTAGTTCTCTTATTGGGAAAATACTAATTCCAGTGACCTCAGTAATAGTGATAATATCAATATTGAGATTAGCATATGTGTGTGTTAAAAGAAGAAAAAGACAAAATAAAGCAAAAAGAGAAAATGAGAAAATGAGAAAAAGAAAGAAAGAGAACGGGAGATGGGAGAGATCGAATTGGAAGAGTTTAAAGAGAACATGTACAAAAGGTCTAAAAGACAAGATGAAAAGAACATGATTGTCTAAATTAACAAATGCAAGTGGACAAGAAACATTTATCTGATAAAATTTTGTAGGGATAGGTCTTAGTCGTGATGTTAAAAATCACCAAAGGGGGGAATTGATGGAGCAGGGGAAACAAAATAATTTTGTACCCCTTGGAAGTTAATGACCCCATAATAATTAATGATACTGGCCATTTGAAACGCATGAACTAATCAACAAATACACCTTTTTAGTAGACATTACACGTGGGAAATTGCTAAATGTTGCAAAATCTAATTTATTTACAAATATGAAGCAAAATAACATTAGTATTGTGATTTGCGTAGTAAATAGAGTGAATTGCATGATTTGTGTTGTGTAATAGAATTGTATTGTGGCAAAGAATGCAGATGGTAAGTAAAATGGCTTTAAATGTCGCTTCTGCTAGGTAATATCTAACACGGGTCTTTAGAATGGCGGGTGGTAAACAGAAAGGCTTATTTTCCATATTTTAATTTCTATTGTGTTTGTTCTGATATTAGTTTCGTTCGGGCCTGCTAGGCCATGCTTCTAAAATGGCTGCTGGAAAGGACGAGATCGCGTGCGCTGAATAAGATGGCCCCGCCCAGACTCAGCATGAATGCTCCAGTCACGTGTATGCGGCCTGTGCTCGGAGTGAGAGATGTCAAGGCCAATCTGACCTGCAACGAGGAGCGTGCCAAGTATTCAGCATATATGCCTGGGAACGGATGGGAAAATCGAGCGACAGGGGATGGACTAATGTGTGACCATCAAAGATTGTTACAAAATGGATTAACAAATTGGACTACTTTTGGATACCGTGAACATGAGACTTATTGTGTGCTTTATTGTCCCCAAACCGGTTCAAACAAGGATGGCAATGAGGTGACCATCACCACCCCTCCAATGGACCAAATAGCGTGATTCTTGCCCTTAAGGATTGCAACTTTTAAGTGTAGTGAGCCAGAGAATAGGGTATAAGAGAGTCTGCTCTTACGTTGTGAAAAAACGTGCTTTTCATTTTTTCCACCTTGATGCTATGAGAGACTCTGTCATTTTGGACTTTGAACTTTGACTGGGGAAGGAACGAGATCGTTGCGGGAATTTGCCCGGGAGGTGATTGCGTCCGAGGAGGTTAGCGGGACAGTCAGTCAGTTTGGGAGTCCTATCCTGTGATCTGCGGTTCATCTCCCTTTGGGGAACCATTCTTGTCAACACCCTATGGCCAAGGGTAATGAGTAATTTTATCTTTTCCTAAAAAAAATTCTTAAAATGTTTATTGATATTTCTAAATGTTTTACTTAATAAAGAATTTTACTTATTTGCTCGAAGAATTTTAGATAAAAATATATTCTAACTTTAAAATGAGTCTGTGGTTCTTTAAAACAAAGTTTATGATTTAATAAATGTTGAAGGTTTTAATTGTGATTGAGCTGGTCTTAATCTCCATCAACTGATTCTACTAGTTGGTCCATCGGCCGAATAGCGGAGTACCTTGATGTTTAGACCCGACAGGATCCTCAGTTAATGTATATAATGTATAGGTTATTATTCTGTCAATTTTAACAAGGTATCCCGTTTGTCCAGCAGCTCATTCTCCTTAGCGTTTAATCCAGAAATTGAATGAATGTATGTATGCGGTGTCATGGGCCCCACCGACATAAGTGTTGTGTAGGTGTTTTTCTGGATTGGTGTCATAAGGAGAACTTTATATTAGCCGCGCTGGATCACTACCCATTGATACCAACTATTTCGTAAACCATGATGCGTGGCATTGCTAATGCAGGGCATAGTGGCTATAAGATGAAAGCTTTCTCCAGAAAGTGTAAATTCTTTTTATCTCCATACTGTCCAGAAAGTGACATCATTAAGCCAATCAAATCTCTTTTTTTCTGCACAAATTAGTTATTTAAATGAGCTGATGTTTGAAAAAACATGAGTTCTTCATGTCATTGTTCTTCAAATTTACAGAGTTGTGTCAAGGTCTAAAGGGGCATTCCATGCAAGACTAAGAAATTCTTATGTCATTCACATCAGGGAAGGAACAATGCAGTTTACCTTGGTATTGGTCAGCCATAAGAGGATTCACGCTTTGTTTTGGCAACCTGCATGGTTGGTGAAAATAAAGGGGCAAACATGGGCAAAGCCAATGGGTTTCACTTTTTTTTCTATTTAAAGAACTAACGGCATTCACATTTTCATCCCTTTCAAAAGTGCAGTCAACACATTCCCAGTACCTTAGGCTGATACTAGAGGCCCTTCAAGTTAGACACAAGTGCTTTCTGTAGTAGGCTGCAATACTTTAAGAGGTTGCTCTTGGAGGTCCCATGATTATAACTGGTCAATTGTTCACAAAACTGCCACCTAAGGCAGGTGCAAGACATATGCAGTGCAGATGTGGAGGCAGAGCAGGTATGGTAGATTATACACATTATGTGTAGTATTTCATTTGTGTCCGATATTTAAAGGTATGCAATTTTACAACAATGTCTAGTCTTCTTGCTTCTTGCTACAAATCCTGACAGGCAAGAGAAGCATAATCATCACTGTTACGAAACATATATTTTTGCTTATTAATGAGTGGTTTATTTTATTTATTGCCATAAACTGTTTGTTGCTTGGAATTCACAGCATAGAATATAAATAAAAATCAAGTCCCACAGACGATGAATAGGAATGACTTAACAATGTGTTGGACTTGGCCCTTTTTTGCAGGGTCATCCCTAAACTTTTTGCGTTTCTCCTAGCCTTTTCTCTGACATGGTGTTGGTGGTTTTAGGCCTCTGGGCACTTTAGCACTGCTGTCCTGTGTAAAGTGCGTGTGCTCTCTGTGTTACATATGGTAAGATTGGTCTAAACCTGTTTGGCATATTTAATTTACCTGTCAGTCCCTTGTAAAGTGGTATCTCATATACCCAGGGCTGGTAAATTAAATGCTACTGGTGGGCTTGCAGCGCTAATTGCGCCACCCACCAAAGTAGCCTTTCAAACCTATCTCAGGCCTCTGCCATTGCAGGGCCTGTGCGCGCAGTGTTACTGCCGCTGTGACGTGACACCTAAAGTGTGTGCCATGTCTGTGACCCCCCTTTTACTGCATGTCAGTCACCCCTAAGGTAGGACCTAGTTAGCCCTATGGGCAGGGTGCAGTGTAGGTAAAAGATAGGACATGTACCTTAAGTGCGTTACATGTCCTGGTAGTGACAAACAGCCATTTTGGTTTCTCACTACTGTGGGGCTGCCCTCCCATAGGAATGCATTGGGGATTCCCTGATAAGTGTTTCAGTGGTAATTCCTGATATGAGAGGAGCAGCATGGTCAAGTTTAGTATATTTGGAATTGTCATAATAAATGCTGCGCAATGGTGTGCGCAGATTTATTATAACTATTTTAGAAATATCACTTTTAGAAGTTGACATTTCTGTGTGCTGTGGGTCTGCCTGCATGATGTGAATTGCAAGTCTGGCTTTTGAGGGGCTGGGAGGTGTGTGTGGCTCCAGGAGGGGCAGGGTGAGTCAGCACTAGGCTGAATAGGACAACTACATTTGGAGTAGTGGGAGGAGTAGTCCCCTGACCCTGAATAGGATTGTGCCTGCCCTGTACAATGCTGGCTCCGCCCCCTGTGGTGTGTCTGATCACCGAGCCCCCACCTGACAAAGGGGAAGAGGAGCCTGGTAAATAGAGTGCTCCAATTCCCCCCTGAACCAGTTTTTGCTGGTTCCCCCAAGCCCTGTACTGCAGACAAAGGAATGTGTAGTATAAATATAGGGGCTGTGACCCCATGACGGTGTGCTGTTCCTGAACTTGCTGGGGCTTGCTGCTGCTGGGGGCCCAGGAGGAACCGCCACGAGGGCTTGCCCCCTGCTGGAGGGCCCCGTGTGCTGGCCTCCCTGAGCCCAGCTGTGCCCCCAGAACTTTGCCTTAGACCTTTTCTTTTGAAGTCCAGGACCTAGCGCCTCGTGGAGCGCTTCCGTTTTGCTTTGCAGCGCTGAGCTGCGAGGTCAGGAGAGGGAATCCCGACGTAGGGATTCCCCCACATTGCTGTGGGAAGGAGCGGGTGCCCACCCCGCATTTTGCAGCTTTTCACGGGTGTCCACCCCGCATTTATGCTTATTTAGGATGCGGGTGCCCACCCCGCATTTTTGCCAGCCAGAGCGGGAGCCTACCCCGCTTTTGTGCATATTTCAGCGGAGGGTGCCCACCCTGCATTTCACCGCTAAGTGAAGGAGCCACCGGGCCACTTCTAGCGTGACCCGGAAGTCAGGCAAAGCTGCCTGGTTGGGGGCGTGGCTGGCCGGGAAGAAGGAAGTCCCGCCCGCCGCAGATGAGTGTCCGGAGCCTCGCGGGCTCCATTCTGAAGTCCTGTGTCCCCGGAGAAGGGACCGGGTGAAGGCAAGAGAAGCAGGAGCCTCGCGGGCTCCACTTGCTACACGACCCGCCTACCCCGCCTGGCAGAAGGGGAGGCAGGCCAACGCGAGGAGACTGGAGGAGTCCCAGCGAGCCCCTATGAGTGGGGGCTGAGTACGGAGGTGTCTACCAGAGAGCCCGGTGAGTGAGGGCTTTGCTTTGCACATTGTTGGTGCGGTTGAGGCACATTGTCGGTGCCTGAGCGGTCCCGCAGGAGAGCGGGCCGCTCCAACGTGGGGCGTATTGTTTTTAGGGCCCCCGTGGGAGTCCAGAGGACACAGTGGTGCCCGTGCCTCTTTATTTCCTCAGTTGCGCCGCCATAGCGGGCAACTGCAACATTTGGCCATATTTGTTTAGGTAGAGTCCCAGAGTGGGGCTCAGGCGGCACAATGGTGCCAGTGCTGATTTATTTTCCCCAGCTGCACTGCACCAGCGCGGGCAGCTGCAACTTTGGCCACATCTGATGAGAGAGTCCCAGTGGGGACCCAGAGGGCACAGTGAGTGCCCGGGCCTACAGTTACCTTCACAGCTGCACCGCAAGTAGCGGCAGCTGCCACGTTTAGGCCAGTGCAATTGCGCACTTGTGATGTTACTGCATTGGCAGCACCCCTGACATTATGGACATAGGGTATTTGAGCCCTCTGAGAAGGCCAGTTGGCCAGAGGGACAGTGTGAGGTTGGTAGGGCGCCAGGCCCTAATGTGATTTATGTGCTAATATGCTAGATGTGTTTTATGCACCATGATTTGTGCCTCTGATGTTTATGTTTAGGAGGTTATTCCCTAATCTGAGGTTTAGGCTTATGAGGTTATTGCATAATGTGTTTATGCTTGTGAGGTTTATTGCATAATGTGTTTATGCTTGTGAAATTTATTGCATAATATGATTTATGTTGCAGGATATGATGCTGAGTCATTATTTTACCAGTAGTTACTGGTAGTGTTTTACATTTTCTACTTGTGCATTTGTGATGGTTCTGACAGTGGCCCGATTGGCCCTGTCAGGTGTATCTAATCCCCTGTAAATATTGCCTAGTGCCAGTTGGCACAGTGTAAATGTGTGATTATGTTTCTAATGTGTTTATGATAATACAAAGGCTATTTTTTATATAACCTTGTGTGGAGTTCCTTTTGTGGTGTGCCTAGTGGGTTGCTGCTGTGTGTGTGTGTGTTGCGCAAAAGCTTTACACATTGCCTCTGGGATAAGCCTGACTGCTCGTGCCAAGCTACCAAGGGGGTGAGCAGGGGTTATCTTCAGCGTGTAACTCCCTTGCCCTGACTAGAGTGGTGGTTTCTGCCTGGCTTAGGCGCAAGCCCTAGCCAACCAGAAATCCCATTTCTAACACAATGCAATCGCATGATGATGATTTTCTTACTACTGCTACAAATAATAATGGTTAACAGGGACCCTTTTCTTGAACACTGTTAGGTTTCACCCTTACAGAAACCTGCTATGAAATCAAGAAAGAAGATGTAGTTTGTATTAAATTTGATGTACTACTGGCATACTATTGCATAGTTGACATGTTTGACAAAGGACCAGCATTGTGTTGCTTTTTAGGTATCGCCTAGGCAGTGCTTGTGCTGTCTCTTCGAGACATGCTGTATTCGGATATGGACTTGAAGCTCTGCCCATTTTCCACCCATCTTTTCAATTGGCTCATGTTACTGTCCATTCTAAATGGTTGCTTTTGATTCATGAATGGGCTTAGTAGTCCCTTCTTAGTACCGCCTTTTCTGCTTTTATAACCTCCCATGAGGACTGGCCCTTTTACTATGTTTCATTTACAGTCTGTGAGCACTATTTTCTTAAATCATTTTCTCCTATTGCACGCAGGACATGCTTTTCTGCAACGGTGCCTGCTTTTCCACTCTCATCACCGTCTTGCCTCTAAGTGCCATGCTGTAGTGCACGCCGGATCTACCTGGCTCCTTAAGAACGCCGGTAGCGCCTGTCAGATTCCTTATGGATCCCGATGGAGCAGCAGGCTTTAGGCGTAGCGCTGACAACCACACAGGTATGTCCACTGCGTTCACACTGCCCAGCCCACCTCGATCTGGTCTTATCCTTAGGTGCTCATCCCCCCTTTTTAGTTTCAGGAATCTGGATGAACTCGTCATTACTCGTATTCATGGGTTTTGAATACCCCGGTGGACATTGCATATAATTGGATGCCCTAAGTGCCACACTCCGCAATTTTGCGGGTAAGTTGTTTTTATTGTACCTTACACCTTGTTATGATTCAATTCGCTTTTGCGAAGTCCACCCTAATGATTCATTGGTTTTTTTTCACAGACTATTTACCTCATGGGAATAGTGACCTGGTATGCCCCACCCTGGCACCAGGATTAGGTTAGTACCTACACCCACTTATTCACATACCCCCACAGTTGGAGGTTGCACCATTAATTTTATCCTTACTCCTTAGGTTGCCTCATACTACCCTCTGTCCTGAAGAAGACCCGCAAGCGGAGGTCTTAAGTTACCCTCTACGCATAAGTCGGGTCGAAACATCAATGCATACCCCCAAAGAAGGGCCTGTACCACTTTTGATTACCCCGCCCTATTATCGGATGTTGCATCTATGCACCTACAGAATAATGAAAAATTTACTTGTTAGACTTGGCATCTTTTGGCGTGTTTCCCCTGACTTTTTGCTTTCTGACCTCCCAGTTTTGACTCTGTTTTTGCTGGTGTAATGATTCTGCGCACTTTCCTCACTGCTGTCCAGTGGGAAAGTGCAAGTGCTCCTGTATAAAATGTGTTATGGATTGGTGTTTCCATGATTGGCCTATTTGGTTTATCTGTCAGTCCCTTGTAAAGTGCACTGCGAGTGCCAGGGCCTATAGACCAAATGCTGTTGGTGGGCTGCAGCACTGGATTGTGCCACCCACGCAAACAGCCCATAAAGTGTAACTCGGGCCTGCCATCGCAGAGCCTGTGCGCAGCCTGGGGCTGCCATGTCGACTTGGCAAGTGCACACACTTGCAAGTCCCTAAACCTTCCCTTTGCTACATGTTAGTCACCCCTAAGGTAGGCCCAAGGTACCCCTGTGGGCAGGGTGCGTTGTATGCAAAAGGTAGGACATGCCCTGGTGTGTGCGGCATGTCCTGATAGTGAATTACAGCCTAGTTTGTTTTTCACTATTGCAAGGCTACCTGTTCCCCTAGGCCAGAACGGGCAGTTTTGATTATTACAGTTTATAATCCTAACTGACCCCGGGAACGTGGTAGAAATTCGAGTTTAGTATGCCTGGACTCAGAATGATAAAATGCATCTTTTAGTGAAGTTGGTTTTAACATTCTGTGTTTGAAAATACCACTTTTAGAAAGTGGATATTTTCTTGTCTAACCATCCAAGCCTGCCTCTGCGAGGGTGTGTATTCCTTGTCTGGAATGTGAGTGACAGGGGCTGGGGGATGCCAGGAGACAGGGTGAGTCAGCACAGGGCTGAATAGCAAGATCTACATGTAGATGGGTGGGAGGGGTCGCACCTGGGCCCTGAATAGGACAGTGCCTTCCCTCCACAATGCTGGCTCCACCTCCTGTGGTGCGGGTGATGTCCCTGGCCTACTCACTGAAAGAAGGGATGGAGACTTGTCAACAAAGTGCTCCAGAACTGGTTTGGACTAGGCAAAGGCCTCTCTGCCTTCAGAGAACAAAGGAATTTGGGATATAAATATTGGGGCCCTGACCCCATGAATTTAGATCTCGCTGGAATCAAGGAACCTGCCAAGACGAAGAGCTGGAAGAGCTGCCAGGAGGAGTACTGCCCCTTTGCTGTGTTGTTGCTTTGTTGGGTTGGCCTGCAGTTGCTGCTTCTGTCTTGGGCAGGGAAAGGACTGGACTGAACTTTCTACAAACTTGTGCTGAGTATCTCCAAGGGCCTGGAACCGAGCTGGCCTCCTGTTAAGAAGTCTCAGGGACTACAAAGACTTCACAAGCCTCTGGGTACCGCTTCTGGAACGCTGTTTCAGTTGCCACAGAGGAAGGGAACTGCAACCAACTCCGTCAACCGAATCCATCCCTGGCCGGTGACCTGTTTGCACCGCAGACCGCATCGCCCCGCTTCGCATCGCAACCCTGGTCTCACCGTGGGCGACGTCCGACGCCACCAACATCGAGCCGCTGCTTGCACCGTGACCTGTGGGCACCGCAGTTCGCATCGCTTCACTGAACCAACCGGACCCGACCGACGCAGTCGCTGCAACTGGATCAAGAGTCGTGACCGCACCGCATTTGGGGCACCGCTCGCACGTCTGCGACGCACCGCTCCGACTCACACCGCTGTCCGACGCCAGCTCCCGCACTCCGGCTAGGTCGCCTGCATCGCAACCTGTCAGCACCGCATCGAGCATCGTCTCACCCTGCATCGCACGCCTTGGACTCACCGACTCCGTCTGCACGACGCTCATCGAGCCGCTGCCTGCACCGCATCGAGGGACACCGCACCTTGCACCGCTCCATCTTGCACCGCAACCGCGACGAACGCCGACCGGCTCGTACACTCCGTACCAGCCACAACGAGAAAGGTACTGTGACCGAGTCTGTTCACGACTCTGCTGGCCCGTATCGACGCGGTCGGCTGGAACTGTTAGACACTGTGGTTTTCAGCATCGCGGTAGACTCGGACGGAGCTACCGACTCGTACTGAACTTTGTTTTTGGACTATTCCTGCAAAGAAGAAGTTACCTTATCAAGTATTCGTTTTTAAAGTATAGTATTGTGGATTTTTGTCGTAATTGGTCTTGTCTTGAGTATATAAAATATTGGTTATTTTTCTAAACTGGTGTGGTGTCCGTTTGTAGTGCTTACACTGTATTACTGTTGGTTATGTGCAAATGCTTTACACACTGCCTCTGAATTAAGCCTGACTGCTCGTGCCAAGCTACCACGAGGGTGAGCAGGGTTACTTCACGAGTGTAACACCCTTACCCTGACTAGGAAGAAGGGTACCTACTTGGACAAAGGTGCAAGCCCTTGCCAACTAGAGATCCCATTTCTAACATTGGTTGTCAGCGGTGAGGATAGGACTTGTGTTTGCACTTGACTTACAGTGATTGGTGTGCACTACTACCATATCGCAGACCATTACGTACCACATACTGGTTCTTTTTCTTTTGGCCTATTTTTGATCTTGCCAGTTTTCAACTCACTACTTTCGTCATGCCTGACACAGCTGCATCATCCGTTGCATCTCTGGAAATTATCTTTGAGGAGGATAGGTTGGAAACCTACGCCGTAAAGGAACTACGAGCAATTTGTGAAAACCTGAAAGTCCAAATTAAAGGCCTCACAAGGAAGGAGGAGCTACAGAAGGCGCTGAGGGCCTGGGTAGCAGCCAGACATGCCAGTGGGCAGCCTGGTAATCTCAGTGAGGAGGTGGAGGAACCTATTTCCAGGGTGGATATGCTTTTGGGTAGGGGGGAACCCGCCAAGTCAGGCAGCAGCAGTCTGTCCCCAGAGGAGCTGGAGGACAGGCGGGAGGCAAGGCAGTTTGAGCTGCAGAAGCTCAGGCTGGAAAGTGAGCGGGAGGAGAAGAGATTGGCCATAGAGGAGAGGAAGATGCTCTTAGAGCATGAGAGATAACTGAAGGAGCTAGAACTTAGGAGTAAGTCAGGCTCAGATGGTGGCAGCAATTCGTCCAGAAAGGCAGACAGGATTGTGCACATTCCCAAGAACGTAGGCAAGGAGTTCAAGAAGGGGATGACATACAAAGGTGGTTTCAGGGTTATGAGGCAGCCATACACATGAATGGGGTCCCTGAGGAGAATTGGGGAGCAGGATTGTGGCCACTTTTCCCTGAAGAAGCAAGGGATGCTCTGATAGCTTTGGGTAAGGGGTATCACCTCACCTATGCTGACATGAAGGATGCCCTTCTCACGAAGTATGGTCTTACTCCTGAAAAGTACAGGGATCAGTTCAGGTCCAGTAAGAAGTCTGATGCCAACACTTGGTTGGAATGTGTGGATGTGTTCTGCAGGTCTCCGGATGGTTGGGTGAAGGGCAGTAGCGTAACAGATTTTCAGGGGCTCTACAACTTGATTGCATGGGAGCACTTGTCTAGTCTATGTTTTGCAGATCTGCGCCAGCACCTAGTTGATAGTAAGCTAACTGACCCCAGGAAGCTTGCTATGGAAGCGGACCGCTGGGTGAGTACCAGGGTCCACAAGAAAGCGTTTGGGGAGACTCAGCCAAAGGTGGGCAGGGTCCCCAGCAGAAAGGTGGGGGGGACAAGGGTAAAGCACAGGAGTTCTCTAAAGGGCCCCAAACTAGTACCCAGGGTAAAGGTTCCCAGCCCCCGGTGATAAGAAGAAAGGGGTCTCTACAGGGAAGCCTGTTGAGACCGGCCCCCGCAAGTGTTATGCATGTGACCAGGTAGGTCACTTTAAGGGGGACCCCAAGTGCCCAAAGGGGACAAAGCCACCCACCGGTGGACAATCCAAAGTGTTGGCTAGTGTAGCGCTTGGGGAGGAGGGGTGCCCACAGGAGGGTGGGGATCCCGCAGAAATGACCCTTGTCTCACTAGGGGACAGTGAGATGGTCCCAGGAAACCAGGTGCCCCCTAACACAAAGAAATATAGTACCTGGGTGACCATTAATGGGAACAGGGTAGAGGCTCTCAGAGATACTGGAGCCAGTGTGACCTCAGTCCGGTGTCACCTGGTGTCTGAGAAGCAAGTAGTCCCAGGGGCATTCCACCAAGTAGTTGCTGTAGACAACTCAGAGCGCCAATGTATGGTGGCGCAGGTTCCCTTTGAATGGGGGGTCTCAGGTCCCTTGAGGGTGGTTGTGAGCCCTACCATGCCTGTAGATTGTCTGCTAGGAAACGACCTGGAGCAGTCATTATGGAAGGAGGTTGAGCTCAGGTCTCACTTGGAGATGCTTGGGTTGCCAGAGTGGGCATGCGTGTCTACTCGGTCAATGGCAGCCAGAAAGGGTGATCAAGAGGACTTGGAGCCTGAAACAGTGGCCCAAGTCCCTGCCAAGAGAAAGGGCAGGGGCGCGGGAAACCGGCCCCCAAAGTTCCCACGGACCGGGAGGAGGCGGACCTCGAGGGGGACGCCCGGTGCCTACAGGGGAGCAGGTAGCCGAACTGGGAGACATCTCTGAGCTGACCCATTGGCAGCAAGAAGGGGGTCCCACCAGGGAGGAGTTCTGCAGGGAGCAGAACGAGTGCCCTACTCTGGAGGGTCTGCGGCGGCAGGCTGCAGACCAGGCAGCTGGCCATCAGTCCGGGTCACATCTGATCTACTGGGAGAGTGGTCTCCTATACAGTGAGCCTAAGGTTGCTGAGCCTGGGTCAGCCCGTGTGCTGGTGGTACCCCAGCGCTTCAGAACCTTCCTACTGGGTCTGGCTCATGACGTGCCTTTGGCAGGACATTTGGGGCAGGACAAGACCTTTGACAGGCTTGTCACCCACTTCTTTTGGCCCCAAATGCGAAGGCAGTCAGATGCACACTGTAGGTCTTGCCAAACTTGCCAGGCAAGTGGTAAGAGTGGGAGGAAGATCAAAGCTCCTCTCCAACCTTTTCCTGTTGTTGGAACACCCTTTGAAAGGGTAGGGATGGATATTGTGGGGCCACTGGACACCAAGACAGCCATGGGCAACAGGTACATCCTGGTCTTGGTGGAACATGCCACCCGGTACCCGGAGGCAATCCCTCTCAGGACAAAGACGGCGCCAGTGGTGGGCCGGGCGTTAATGGGGATCTTTTCCCGTGTGGGATTCCCCAGAGAGGTGGTTTCTGATAGGGGGACCAATTTCATATCGAAGTATATGACATCCCTGTGGAAGGAGTGTGGTGTAACCTACAAGTTCACCACTCCTTACCACCCACAAGGAAACGGTCTGGTGGAGAGATTCAACCCGACCTTGAAAGGCATGATCAAGGGTCTAACAGAACCCATGAGGCGTAAGTGGGACGTCCTCTTGCCATGCCTACTCTTTGCATACAGGGAGGTGCCTCAGAAGTCTCTTGGGTACAGCCCCTTTGAGCTCCTGTATGGCCACCCTGTCAGAGGACCTCTGAGTTTGGTAAAGGAAGGCTGGGAGGCGGCTCCCAGGAAAACTCCCCAGGATGTATTTAGCTACATGCTGGCCTTTAGAAACCAAACTGCCCGCTTCAGGAAACTCGCTCAGGCGAACCTAGAAGCAAGCCAGGAAGAAATGAAGAGATGGTATGACCAGAATGCCACTCTGGTCGAATTTCAACCTGGGCAGAAAGTGTGGGTCATGGCCCCAGTGGCACCTTGTGCCTTGCAGGACAAGTGGACTGGGCCATATGAGGTAAAGGAGCGCAAAAGTGACGTCACCTACCTGGTGGATTTGCAGGCTCCAAGGAACTCTTTGAGGGTCCTTCACGTGAACCGCCTCAAGCCCCACTTCGAGAGGTCCGAAGTGAGTATGCTCTTGGCGACAGATGATGGGGTGGAAGAGGAGAGTGAGCCTCTCCCTGACCTCCTGTCTACCAAGGAGCATGATGGGTCAGGAGCAGCAGGGGGACTGTCGGCAGTTGTTGGGACAGTTCGCCCCACTGTTCTCTCTGACCCCCGGTGTTACTCACTGGTGTACCCATGACGTGGACACTGGTGACAGCCCTCCTGTGAAGCACAAGATTTACAGGTTGACTGACCGGGTCAGAGCCAGCATCAAGGAGGAGGTCTCTAAGATGTTGGCGTTAGGGGTGATTGAGCCCTCCCACAGTCCTTGGGCCAGCCCAGGGGTCTTGGTCCCAAAGGCTGCTGCGCCCGGTGCCACTCCAGAACTCCGGTTTTGTGTGGACTACCGTGGGCTCAATGCCGTCACCAGGACTGACGCGCACCCCATCCCCAGAGCTGATGAGCTCATTGATCGGTTGGGAGCTGCCCGGTTCCTCAGCACGTTTGATTTGACGTCTGGGTACTGGCAGATTGCCTTAACCGATGGGGCCAAGGAGAGATCAGCATTTTCAACCCCAGAAGGTCATTACCAATTCCGGGTGATGCCCTTTGGGTTGAAGAATGCCCCTGCCACCTTTCAGAGGTTGGTCAATCAGGTGTTGGCTGGACTGGAGGATTTCAGTGCCGCCTACCTGGATGACATTGCTGTGTTCAGTTCCAGCTGGGAAGAACATTTACAGCACCTTGAGAAAGTGTTGAGGGCTCTGCAAGGTGCAGGCCTCACGATCAAGGCCAGTAAGTGCCAGATCGGGCAGGGGTCGGTGGTGTACTTGGGACACCAGGTAGGA
This sequence comes from Calotriton arnoldi, assembly GCA_963921515.1. Classification (NCBI taxonomy): domain Eukaryota; kingdom Metazoa; phylum Chordata; class Amphibia; order Caudata; family Salamandridae; genus Calotriton; species Calotriton arnoldi. The sequence goes on along the minus strand of CAWUFW010009727.1, from coordinate 208,686 downwards.
AGCGACCAGGTGGTGCCCCTACAACCCAAGATTGACACCATTCTGGCTTGGGAACCCCCCAAGACCCAGACAGAGGTGAGAGCCTTCTTAGGTCTCACCGGTTATTATAGGAGATTTGTTAAGGGCTATGGCACCATCGTTGCCCCCTTAACAGAGCTGACCTCTAAGAGGCAGCCCAGGAAAGTGATCTGGACTGAGTCCTGCCAGAAAGCTTTTGATGCCCTGAAGGCAGCCATGTGCACGGCGCCCGTGCTCAAGGCACCTGACTTCTCCAAGGAATTCGTCGTGCAGACTGACGCTTCAGAGCATGGTGTGGGAGCGGTGCTCTCACAACTGAACGAAGAGGGCCTGGATCAGCCTGTAGTCTTCCTTAGCAGGAGACTACTTCCCAGGGAACAGAGGTGGAGTGCCATAGAAAGGGAAGCTTTTGCTGTGGTCTGGGCACTGAAGAAGTTGAGACCATACCTGTTTGGGACTCACTTCCGGGTTCAGACAGACCACAGGCCCCTCAGATGGTTGATGCAAATGAGGGGTGAGAATCCAAAACTGCTGAGGTGGTCCATCTCCCTACAGGGAATGGACTTTACGGTGGAACACCGTCCTGGTACAGAACACGCCAACGCAGATGGTCTGTCCAGGTTCTTCCGCCTTAGTGAAGAGAACTCCAATGGGGTTGGGTAGTTCTCCCTACTTTCAGCTGGAGGGGACATGTGTTAGACTTGGCATCTTTTGGCGTGTTTCCCCTGACTTTTTGCTTTCTGACCTCCCGGTTTTGACTCTGTTTTTGCTGATGTAATGATTCTGCGCACTTTCTTCACTGCTGTCCAGTGGGAAAGTGCAAGTGCTCCTGTATAAAATGTGTTATGGATTGGTGTTTCCATGATTGGCCTATTTGGTTTATCTGTCAGTCCCTTGTAAAGTGCACTGCGAGTGCCAGGGCCTATAGACCAAATGCTGTTGGTGGGCTGCAGCACTGGATTGTGCCACCCACGCAAACAGCCCGTAAAGTGTAACTCGGGCCTGCCATCGCAGAGCCTGTGCGCAGCCTGGGGCTGCCATGTCGACTTGGCAAGTGCACACTTGCAAGTCCCTAAACCTTCCCTTTGCTACATGTTAGTCACCCCTAAGGTAGGCCCAAGGTACCCCTGTGGGCAGGGTGCGTTGTATGCGAAAGGTAGGACATGCCCTGGTGTGTGCGGCATGTCCTGATAGTGAATTACAGCCTAGTTCGTTTTTCACTATTGCAAGGCTACCTGTTCCCCTAGGCCAGAACGGGCAGTTTTGATTATTACAGTTTATAATCCTAACTGACCCCGGGAACGTGGTAGAAATTCGAGTTTAGTATGCCTGGACTCAGAATGATAAAATGCATCTTTTAGTGAAGTTGGTTTTAACATTCTGTGTTTGAAAATACCACTTTTAGAAAGTGGGTATTTTCTTGTCTAACCATCCAAGCCTGCCTCTGCGAGGGTGTATATTCCTTGTCTGGAATGTGAGTGACAGGGGCTGGGGGATGCCAGGAGACAGGTTGAGTCAGCACAGGGCTGAATAGCAAGATCTACATGTAGATGGGTGGGAGGGGTCGCACCTGGGCCCTGAATAGGACAGTGCCTTCCCTCCACAATGCTGGCTCCACCTCCTGTGGTGCGTCTGATGTCCCTGGCCTACTCACTGAAAGAAGGGACGGAGACTTGTCAACAAAGTGCTCCAGAACTGGTTTGGACTAGGCAAAGGCCTCTCTGCCTTCAGAGAACAAAGGAATTTGGGATATAAATATTGGGGCCCTGACCCCATGAATTTAGATCTCGCTGGAATCAAGGAACCTGCCAAGACGAAGAGCTGGAAGAGCTGCCAGGAGGAGTACTGCCCCTTTGCTGTGTTGTTGCTTTGTTGGGTTGGCCTGCAGTTGCTGCTTCTGTCTTGGGCAGGGAAAGGACTGGACTGAACTTTCTACAAACTTGTGCTGAGTATCTCCAAGGGCCTGGAACCGAGCTGGCCTCCTGTTAAGAAGTCTCAGGGACTACAAAGACTTCACAAGCCTCTGGGTACCGCTTCTGGAACGCTGTTTCAGTTGCCACAGAGGAAGGGAACTGCAACCGACTCAGTCAACCGAATCCATCCCTGGCCGGTGACCTGTTTGCTCCGCAGACCGCATCGCCCCGCATCGCAACCCTGGTCTCACCGTGGGCGACGTCCGACGCCGCCAACATCGAGCCGCTGCTTGCACCGTGACCTGTGGGCACCGCAGTTCGCATCGCATCGCTTCACTGAACCAACCGGACCCGACCGACGCGGTCGCTGCAACTGGCTCAAGAGTCGTGACCGCACCGCATGTGGGGCACCGCTCGCACGTCTGCGACGCACCGCTCCGACTCGCACCGCTGTCCGACGCCAGCTCCCGCACTCCGGCTAGGTCGCCTGCATCGCAACCTGTCAGCACCGCATCGAGCATCGTCTCACCCTGCATCGCACGCCTTGGACTCACCGACTCCGTCTGCATGACGCTCATCGAGCCGCTGCCTGCACCGCATCGAGGGACACCGCACCTTGCACCGCTCCGTCTTGCACCACAACCGCGACGAACGCCGACCGGCTCGTACACTCCGTACCAGCCACAACGAGAAAGGTACTGTGACCGAGTCTGTTCACGACTCTGCTGGCCCGTATCGACGCGGTCGGCTGGAACTGTTAGACTCTGTGGTTTTCAGCATCGCGGTAGACTCGGACGGAGCTACCGACTCGTACGAACTTTGTTTTTGGACTATTCCTGCAAAGAAGAAGTTACCTTATCAAGTATTCGTTTTTAAAGTATAGTATTGTGGATTTTTGTCGTAATTGGTCTTGTCTTGAGTATATCAAATATTGGTTATTTTTCTAAACTGGTGTGGTGTCCGTTTGTAGTGCTTACACTGTATTACTGTTGGTTATGTGCAAATGCTTTACACACTGCCTCTGAATTAAGCCTGACTGCTCGTGCCAAGCTACCACGAGGGTGCGCAGGGGTTACTTCACGAGTGTAACACCCTTACCCTGACTAGGAAGAAGGGTCCCTACTTGGACAAAGGTGCAAGCCCTTGCCAACTAGAGATCCCATTTCTAACAGTACTGTAAAAAATAATGTTGTGGACAGGTCATACTGTACTGGTTTTCCTCTATAACCAGCATCAACCAAAAACAGGAAATATCTTGATATTCTACAGCCTGTGAGATTCACCCTTTCTTTCCAAGCACGAGCACATCTCTCCCCCTCTCTTTTCCCCTTGAGCAACCCGTTTACGTCGCCAACTTGCATGGTAATGTCTTTACCGGTTTATTTAGATTTAATTTTGAAAATTAAAAAAATTATTATATATAACAGAAAATTGTGGGTGTAGTTTTATTTCGTCTTTCTTTCAGTATGCGAATTTGTCAAATAACTTGTGACCTATTAGTATTGATCACTAGCGGTTGATTAAACAGGCAACCCCCATATGATGAATTTTCCTCACTTTGCATTTTTTCTTAAATCAGTCTAGGACCAATTGTTTTTCATATTATGCTGTAGGTTCCAGCAGGGTGTCCGCTTTTACATTTTTATTATTAGTAATGGCAGCCGCACTATAGCAGCTCGCCCAACTTTCACCTTTGCAGCACGGCACAGGCACAGCTTACCAAAAGCTTACAATATTGAAAAAATAGACTTTGGCGAGCCGCGCCTTTCTCTTCTTCGGCGGGGCGCGCCAGTCTATTTTTTTAATATTATATGCTTTTAGTAAGCAGCGCGGCACAGGCTGCGTGCTGCACTGCTTACCAAAAGCTTAAAGAATTGAAAAAATACATTTTGGCGAACCATGCCTTTGTTTTCATCGGCGCGGCTCGCCAAAGTCTATGCAATAGGTCTTGCTTTTGTTAGAGTTGGAGTTATTTGCTTTGTAAATGCCAATGTTTTTTTACCCATGTTGCAGTACCATGTGTGGTCAAAGGAGCCTCTTTTGGCCACATATGGTACTGCACCCAGCAACATGGCTAGGTAAAAAAACTTTCGTATTTATAATGCCAATAATTCCAACAAATGCGAGATCTATTTCATTTGCAATGCTTGTTTATCCTGGCTCCCAGTCTAAAGCGCATAATCCCCCTCACAGCGACACAAATGAAAAACAGTTACAGGCCTGACTTTTCGTAAAAGGCATCAACTTGGTGTTCCTCATCTTCGTTCATGAACAGTACATCAAAATCCCTGCATCCATCAGCTGACCGCACACCCTGGTAATTCTTCACTGTGGCCTCCTCGTCGCCAACATTGTAGAAGTGTGGTATGAAAAAATACACCACACACGAAATACCACAAGAGATATGTTTATTGGCAACAGCTTTTGTTAGCTCTTCTCCACAACTGTCACTGAGAGAACCTCCAACCCTCCGTCATTCTACTACATTCCACAGACCTCTGAATGTGGAATGTAGGTAGATGAGTACATCACCACAGAGTCCCACAGTTCCATTCTACCATTCTAACAACTCAGCAGTCTAATCTCGTGGTTTTGCTTGCTCAATGCACAGTCCTCCTGATCCTCCCTGTCGTAGCAAGCCAATCCCAACGTCTAGTCTCCAAACCCCAAGTTTATCCATTCCAGCCTCAATATCTAACATCCTTCTTCTCAGACACACTCTTGCAAATGCTGCGATATGTCATGATCAGGAGCATAGATGTCAACAGTGGAGTAGGTGCAGTGGAACCATGGCCCAGGGGTATGAAGGTCCCACTGCACCACAATTATGACTGTTTTTACTACTAAAACAGAGGTAAGGTGGGGTCAATTTACTTGTTTGCTCTAGGGCCAATGTAACACTTGCTATGCCACTGTTCATGATCTAATTTCTTGGCCTTCAGCATTCATCTGTCTAAGCAGCCCTGATCCTGCTGAATTATAATGACCCTGCCCCCTACTCCCTGGGCACTGACAGCTGGCCTCAACAAAAATGCCCAAGCACATTGGCTTACATTTCCCACAGCCTTCTAGACCCTACCGTGGACACACCTCCTTCTACTGCATCCACTTTAGCCAGAGCCCTGCTTAACGCAAGATCGACCATCAAAAATGTTGCAATAGAGACAACATCACCAATGAAAACCCAATCCATCGTCTTGCCATCACCGAACCCTGCTTCTTAGACTCCATGCTTCCCACTCTTCTACTCAATGCTTTCACCAGCAAATCATCTTCCAAATGTAGCGCCTTCTCCAGAGACTATGGGGTTTTCTTCTGACAGCTCACTGTGAACCAGGCCTATGAACTTTAAGGAACGGATATCACAAAACATTCACAGACCCCAGAGAATATCCTGTGACATTTAAATACTTCTACTCTCAAAAACAGTAGTCACAAGATCTGGATTCTCTTCATGTGCTCACAAAGCCACTCATAAAGTTGACTGTCAATCAAAATGACAGAGCGGGGCTGTCAGCAATAAGCATTAATATTAACAATACCCATTACAATTCACAAAACAATAAAGGCAGGCTCGCAACGCACTGGGATATTCACAGATTTCATTTGAATCAGATTAAATATTCATTATTATGGGCTAAAACAAAACGCACGCGTTCATATTGGGTTTTGCTTTTATAACTTAATGGTGAGCCGAGAAAAGAAAGATTTTGTTGGAAAGCTTTAAAGGTGAACCTCGGACGACAAAAAGCACGCGGGGTTTGATTTCCCGACAGGTTGGTAACATCGCCAAGCACACGATGAAAAGGAATGTAAGAGATGTGTTAACCATCAGCCAGAAATATATCCCATTATTCATTGCTTAGGCTGATGATCAAGGTTCTTAAAATTCATGGCTTCTGAAACCACTGAAACGATTTTCCCACTGTGAAGAAAATGAACACAGATATGGGTGCAATTGGATAGCCTGGCACTTTTAAACGCCCGATAAACTACTCACCACTGTTAGCGTCCGACTGATTTCCATCTTTGCATTGTTTTATTTTACACAATCACAGATTCGTCATAATTGGGTCTCTTGCTGGCATTCACCTCATCAGCAAAATGCGTCACGTAAAAACAATTCAGTTTAGTCACAGACCCACGTTGCTCTCACCACGAGAAAATTGGACTTGTCTGTATAATTTATGGCGCTGGCTGTGAATGATCACATTACACACATCTGTGTTGCTTGGTTTGAAAATCACAAAAAAGGAAAAATCACATCCTACCCTATCTAGTTATGTTTAGACATACATGCCAACACTTGGGAACAGATAATAGGGAATTTTGCAAAAGAAAATCAGGAAAACATGGGGGCATATTAGCAAGGGCCTTATCGCCGCTTTAGCAGCACTTTTTGCCGCTAAAGCGGCGATATTTCTATCGCCCTATTAGCAAGCTGTCGCTAACAGCTGTTAGCGACAGCTTTATGGCGAAAGCGACCGTTTTGGTGCCGCTTTGCATGTCAGCGATATATATCGCTAATGACATGCAAAGTAGGCGGTCCCAACTAAAAGCGACTGAAAACAGTTGCAAACACAACTTCCCCCTATTATCAATGCCCGCGAAGCGATAAAAAAATTCGCGCTAACCGCGATTATCGCTGGAATCTGACACCTGCTAAAAACCTGACTTAACCATTATAGTCAATGGGAGGTGGATTGTAAGGTTAAGTCCTCACCTGCCTATTAGCAAGCTTTTCATTAGCGCGTTGAATTTCTCGCTGGATTTCTCGCGCTATTGCTGGGTTTCGCCGCTATCGCTGGATTTTTTATCGCCTTGGAGATAAGCGTTGATAATAACGCGTTATCTCCGCAATGAAATCCAGCGATAGCCGGCGATAAAAAAAACAGCGCTAGGCGCGCTTTGCGATAGTTATCGCAGTTCCTTGGTAATATCCCCCATAGTTGCTTTATTAAGGTAAGTAAAAAATATAAATGTAAGTCCGTTTTTATATAGCGCAGCTAAGGTACATTGAAGAGAAGAAAGTCGCAAGGGCGAGATTGCAAAAATAAAACTTTTTCGGTTTAAACACTCTCCCAGTTCAAACTGAAGTTTTGGCAGGCAGGAGGAGGCGGTTATCAGTCAGCATGGGCTGGTTTGAAAGTGAAGTCGTTTTGGACTTTTTGGTCTCTGTTGAATTAACAGTCAATTTATTGAACAGGACTAACCTGTCAGATGCTTAATACAATGCAGTTATTTATTTAGGATTTTGATTAGAACTGCAAATTGCCTTTTGATAACTTTGGAGAGCCAACAAAAATGGATGCACAGATTTTGAGTTTCTGATTTATTTGTGATATATTACAAGTGATGAGAACAAGCTGTACAGAACCTGTTTTGCCCTGAAGACGGAACATATTATTGATCTTCTTTCTAAATATGTTTTGGCGGGCAGAGTAGGAAAATAATTACGAAACTCTCTCTGTATGGCACTCCAACAATCTCCTGTAAACATCAGAATCTAAAAACACAAGTCTGTAATTTTTTAACACAGAAGAGTGATTTCAAAAAATAAAACATAAGTTATTTGATATACTTTAGGCCTCAAAGAGTCAATTTTGGCTCTATAGATTAAATAGCAATTTTTCAATCACATTTTGCCTGCAAAGGGGTGTCAGAGGAGGTCATAGTGTTAGGGAGTTATGTGATCAAATCTGCAGGCAAAATGGACAAGGCTTGCCACCAACTTCAGTACACTTGGAGTGGGGCGATGGTGTGCACCTGCGAGGGATGGTATTCCAAAGTCCAGTATGAATGGACAGGGTTTTTGGGGTGACCGGGCATAAGGAAGGATATTCTTCAGAATGTGGAAATGGAAGTTCACTGCCCTGGCCACCTTATTGACGTGTAACACAATTGTGAGGGCTGGGTCCAAAGTGAATTTATGGGATTTAGCAGAAGTTGTGTGTGTGTTGAGGGGAGAAGCCCTGTAGGTTTAAGGATTCTAAGAAGACAGTCTTAAATCTGTATGTATGTGTTGGTATTTGTGCCTGGGAAAAATTGTGAGGAAAAGTAAAAAAGTTGTCTATGGTAAAGAAAAGGGAATTTTTCCAGCATCCATGTATGTAATTGAAAGATACAGTTTTTCAAGATTGCAATGTCTCCATTTGTCAAGGTTTTTAGGTACATTGAGTATCGTTGGCATATTGGTACAGGGCAACACCTGAATTGTTTAGATTTAAATTCTTTTACACTTAGGCCAGAGTTAGATGCTGGATATAATTTGGCCCATAATCTCCAGTTTCATTTGAAATACCTACACCTACATCGGGCCATTATGAGTTATAGTCTCTGGATTATGTAATGACAATGCGGACCAGGGAATGCTGGCTTAAAATCCACGTTTCCCCGATTGAAGGAACTATACCTCTGACAATTATCACCTGCTCTAAGCAAGTTGCAAATATCAGTTGGTGGGACTGGTGCAGTTCAGGGGTTGCTTGGATACAAAGATGGGCGTCATATGCAAGTAATTGTAGATTATATATAAAGTGAATGGGAACGGGGATTATAAACCATAAGACATCAAGGGAAAAAAAATGAGTAGGGTGAGAACAGAAGTTGATAGAACAAAAGTTGCAAAAGGAAGAGAAGAAGGACGAGAGAAAAGTAGGAAAAGAAAATGGAGAAAATAAAGCAAAATATTAACAATATGTAACCTCAAACACAAATATCATAACAGGTTTCGTACGAAATGGCAATTATTCTACAACATGAAAGTTAGATTGGCTATTGAAGACACAAATAGGTATCTTACTGACCCTATAAGCCACAAGTTCATGAGAGGAAGACAACCCTAAATCCTTAATATCATCAATACTTCAGCCCAGTCTAATACTGGAATAATATTATTTCATGCAGTGATGTCACGGCAACAAACAAAGGGGGAGAGAACCCCAGGTAGAAGCAACCAAATTAATAAATCTTTTTGAAGATTAAAGGAAGGTTTTCATGTGATGTCACTGTGTGAAGAAAAGATAATACTTACCAAGGGAATCTAGTTGTGGTCCTATAATCTAAATAGGGATAGTAATAATGCACAATATAAGGAGTCTCCTGTCAGCTTGGGCATATACGTATAAATTTGCTAACGGTAAGAGTTGTACTATACACAGGGCCTATCAATAGTCTCGCGTGCTGTAGAATCAAAGGCTAGTGAGAGACAGCATTCATAAGTTCCAGTACGGTCGCTAAAACAGGACTGGAACATCTAATGGCATCGAGCAGGGTCCAGGGAAGAGGGGTAAAGATTATTCAATTTCCAGGCGAAGAATAGTTAATGAAATATAAAGCCAGTGCCAGGGTGTATTAAGGTACATGGTTAGACTGCAAAATGGCTAGTAAAACTGCAAAAAGGCCTCAGAAACTAGAGCGCTAGTCGTCTATGGTAGTTAAAAGGGATTAATGAATAACTAAATAACATCCGTGGACAGCCCACGTTAAATCTAATTGTGGCCAATCGCCCACTCTGCCGATTACGGTCGAGCTCCGATTGCTACGGGAGTGAAGCCCACAGTAGTGGGGTTAATGCAAACAAGGTAACAGGGTCTAAGGAGCCTAAAAGGAACTTACAAGGGAAATGCAGTAAAGAGGTGGTCTCTGCAGTCCCAATAGTCCCAATAACATTAGGGTTCCGACAGGCATACCACGTCTGGTTAAATATTCTCTAACCCGACGTGACTCGGCGTCTGGGGGTCATCGGTGTACTGTCATCGGAAGGGACATAAAAGAGTTACTGGGTGGGGAAACTATAGGAGACGGGCCTCGGCAAAACAGAACTGAGGAATTTGGTACGATTGTAAATGAGAAAGGAATCGAATCGGCTGATCTAGCGCGCGGTCAATGCCTAATCAGGGATCAATACTCAATAATATAGCAGAACAATGGCCCATACACACTCACCCAAATCCCTGATGCGCTGGTGTCAGTTTTTATACAAGTTCAATTCTCTTTCTCATATCTGTTCATATATGGCATTTTTTCACCAAATATCTATCTGATTCATCAATCAACTCTTCCTCTACTTGGTCGATGAACCAATTAGTTGAATAGTTGATGGTAATGATACTCTTTTATCTAACTAATCATTTATAAACTAAATAACCACAGACTTTCGTTGAAGTAAATAAAGTTTATCTCGAAATCATAGAATAAAATGCTCAAATGCATACGGTCACAAATGCAAACAGTGAACTCACAAAGGGAGAGAAAACATCAGCAAATCAAATGGAACAAAACTCATCAATAGCAATGACAATATTGCATGAAGGATTGGATAGATAAAGAGACAAAAGTTTCAGAGACAATAATACATTCGCAGGTAAATTATGCAAAAACGAGTTAGAATAATACAAACCCAGCGGATTTGTAGTGAAAACCACCCCTCAGGCCTAAGTGGTGGTGGGAATCCCCCGGTATAGAGTCAGGTGACAAAGATTTCAGGGACAGGTTCAGGACAGGACAGGAAAACAGCTAGGCCTCTCTGCAAACCGACGGACTGCGACGCATCTCCCCTCTCTCAGCCTCTCCACCTACGACTCTAACCACACCCCTAAAGGCACCCCAATTATACCCTAAAATTACATGCCCGTCCCACATCAGTTTAAAACATTCAGCGTAACTAGACAGTTGATTGGTGGACTTTGGGGGTGGAATGTCACACCATGATGACTTCACTCACTCTTAAGCTTATTCTTTGTTTTATGCCCGTTCCCACCACCTCATACATTGTACATTCACATAATCGATTACAGGTTACAATTTTATACATTTTAAGCAATGTCTTCAGCAAATGTCTTTCTGTCCCACGACCCAGCACGTAGTTTGGTAGACGATCATCACATCGGCCTTCACCCTCCTTCATCTCCTCTGCTGTGCTCAGGGTTTCAGCGTGCTTTTGTCTGAACAGCATTTATTCTATTTTCCAACCCCGCCTTCACTTTGGACAATATAAGAAAACATGGAGTTCATCCAGCCCACTATAATGAATAGAAAATGAACATTCATTAATTATATGATAATGTAATTTTCACTGTTTACCACCCACCTTTGTTCTATTCCCTGTTAATATTTTTCCTAGCATAGCTTTACGCAAAACAACATTATTTATTAATTCAAAACTAGCTGCAACCTGCAAACTACGAAATGCACATGCGGCCTAGTCATGCATTATTTCTCGTTTTGTTTCAAAGCATAATGTAAATACAATTTTAGTTCTTTCGTGCGTTAATTCACGTTAGTGCATGCACGCGCAAAGCAGTTTTCCCTCGTGTTCATGTAAGGTGCACGCTAATTTTCTATTACTACTTACTGTTAGTACGTATTATGGGGGTATTAATTTGAGCAGGTTTCGTTTCTCGAATTCCTGCTCCATCAGGCCATAGGTATAAATTATTATTGGACGAGTCTTGTTGGGAAAATGAAAGGGAGTTGGGGGAGTCATTTCTGTTTCCCCCCCCACCGACTCCCTACCAATACCACTAGGCAATTCATCAATTGCATTTGATGTTGTAGGTCCACTAGCTTATTCCCCATTCCAGGGGGAATACACTAAAAATACCTAGGTTTAGATGTAGAGATACTAGCCTGGAACATTATTTCCAGCCATATGGTGTCCATACAACGAAATCCAACTCAGAATCTGTGCCAAAGAAGAATTCTTGGTGCTTAATTCTTTTCAGTGGCAGTAGTCTCGAATCTGCACCAACAAAGTTCCTACAGTGTTGGGCATGTTGAACCAGATCATTCAGGGAAGAGTACTGAAGAACAAGAGCAAGCTCAGATATGTTATGATACACCTTGAAGGTCATCAGATCTTATGGGAGATTTAATATGATAGATTATTTTTTACATTTTATGGAGCTTCGATCTCTTCAGTAGATGATGGTCACAGACTGAGTTTGAACTAATTTCAATGAATTGCATTGGACTTGTGCAAAATCAGAGAGGGGTTGCCAAATATCTGAATGCAGCTTAATATCAGCAAAAGGTGACAAGGTCACTCTATTATTCAGATCTGTTCAAAACTTTGTTCTGGTTGAGTCTGTGGAACTGGAATTACACACTTGAACTCCTATAGATTTCTCCCTCCCAGACATTTCCCAAAAATCTACTGGAGGCCACCCAATCAGGAAATCTTCATATTAGTTGTGCCTTGGCTAGCTCCCAGTACAACACTTTGGTGTGTGCCACAGTTTCACTAGGCTTTAGGTAGGCAGGTTTTCATCTTCACAATGAATTTCTACAACCTCTCTGATTTCTTCTTTGCTTTTGGAATCCACAATTACCCCTACCCATGATTCTTGGACATTGTGACACTAATATTAAGGCAGGGAAATTGTGAGAAGTTGGCCTGGTATATGATGTCCACTAATTAAAGTGGGCACCTTGCACGAGTCCAAACAACCCTTATGGGGATTTTAAGAGGTCAAAGATAACCTAAGCTATCCAAGTGGTAGCTGTGGAGAGCAGCCTTCAGGCTTAGTCTTGAAGGAATGTTAAGCAGCTTGTTTTACCAGAATGCAACCTTATTGTATTGGTTAAATGAAGGGAGAACCACACAGTAGTTTTAAAAATATGCATTTACTATTATAACACACCTTAAATACCTCACAGTATCTGCTACACGCAGATAAACACAAAGCACACAATACTGTAGCACAGAAACAGTCGTAAGTAGCACTAATACACAGTGGGCTCCAGGGGGAGACCAAACCATATACTAAAATAGTGGTATAAGAACCACAACTCGAGTCAAGACAGTGTCTAGAGGATGTAGAATCGGTGGGACCCCAAGGAACCACCCAAGGTGAGTAAGTAGGGACCCCACGGAGGATGGGTGCAGTGTGGAAACACGACCCCGTGCTACGTACAATTCAATGGTAGACCCGCGGTTGCAATTTTAAAGTTTAAGGACCCTTCCCAGTGGATTACGAGGAAACCCTTTGGAACATAGAAGGTTGGAGAGCCACCCCACCTGTGGATACCGAAGTACCAGAGTTACCTATCCCAGGGAAGCCAGGTGCATAGGGCTGAAGTGGCGTCGGAAACCGCTGTCGTTCTCAATGGGAGTCTTCAAAGAAATGCCACTGCTGGAAAGAAGAAAAGTGTCCGGTGGAACCCACAGGTGGATTCTTGATGGAAGGAACCTGGAAGCAGAGGGGACAGAGTCTGGGTCACTCAGGAGTGACCAGAAGCTCGGTAGACGAATGCCCACCGATGTCGGGTGCTTCAGGTGTGAAGATGGAGACCTTGACTCTACAGCTGCAGGGACCAGGAGACGTCGAGGATGACCAGGAGCCGGATACGAGCTGTCCCACAAAGGATGTCAAGTGCTGAGGGGTCGGTGTCCGGCGGGAGCACCAACAAGCCTTGGAAGCGGCAACAAGCCTTGGAAGCGGCAACCCACGAAGAAGGTCAAGTAAGGTCCAGGAGACTCCTTGCTCCAGCAAGGACCAGGAGACTCACCACAGCAAGGGGAGTCAGGGCAAGCCTGGAGCAGCCAGAGGAGCCCAAGAAAAGCAGTGTTGTCCCTCAAGTGGACCCACAGGCCGGAGGCACAGAAGTCGCAAGGGGACCTCTAGCAGTTTCACAAAGTAACAGCTTGCAGGGCACAGAGTGCGAGGAGGCCAATGTATGAAATGTGCGCTGAGGTTGGGGCTATCGATAGCCCAAAGCACTTAGTTGGGGAATGCCAACAAGCATATGCACTTGCAAAAGTATGTGGTGCACAGGGGTTTAGGTTATGCGGTCCCCACGAGGGATACTGGCCTCAGACTTGGTGAGAGGGCAGCTCAACCTCAAGGAACATAGGAACCCACCTCCTGTGTTGCTGAAGCCTTCGGAGTCTGCAAGAGCTCAGGACCAGCAGACTGATCAGTTGCGTTTTGGTGCCTGCAAATGCAGGGGAGTGACTCCTTCACCCCAAGGCAGATACTTCAGTTGTCCTTGATGCTCCACAGGTCGTGCATGGAGCATGTATGGTGCACGGGCACAGACGATGCTTTGGACGGAGAGGGAGACGAAGTCGGGCCCAGTCAAAGTCCAGCGCAGTCCAGAGTGTGCAGACGGTCGAAGATCAGTGGTTTCTTTATCAGAATCTTGTCCACGTTGAAACTAGGGTCCTACAGCCAGGTAACCCCTTTTGCACCCACGGGAGAAGGTTGGACAGATTCAGGGGACCCTCCCAGGGGAGGGTCAGGACAGTGGGGAGGATACTCCCCTGTCCTTTGTCCAGTGCGCGACAGAGCAGGAGCCAACGGCTCCCAGGACTGGTTTGAACTGGACTATGCACAGGAACATCAAATGTGCCCCTCGTGCAGACGTTCAGGCACTTTGGAAGTGCACCCAACCAGCCCCAATACACTAAATCCTGTCTGGGAGGTGGTCACACCTCCCTGTGAAAGGATGCCTATTGTGCTGCCTTCCCCTACTCGAGCTTGACTCAGCAGCAGGAGGGCAGAAATGTGTCTCTGGTCGGTAGCAACCATTTTGTGCTTTCTGGGTCAAGAAGGCTGGTACCGGGAAGACCAGGGACCCCACGAAGTTCACTTCAGAAGGGTGGAATCATACCTCCCACACCGGTTACCGGTGTAGAGGTATGATTCCAAGGTGTTTGATACCAAACACAACATGTTTTGTTGCAGCTGTTTTCGAGATAGCATTTTACGCGAGCATATAATGCACCTCTACCTATACGTCTGGCTGCGTCACCGACAACCCGGGAGAATGGTCTCCAAAGGCTGCAGGGGTGCTCTGCTCATGCAGGGGCACCCTCTCACGTAAAACCCAGCACTCTGCCTTCAGGATTGTCAAGGCCTCCCAGAGGGGTGACTAATAGGTTTTAAGTGTAGTGACCTATAGATATAGTAAACCTATATCTAACGTAAGTGGTGCATGCACCATCTTACACAGGCTGCAATGGCAGGCATGTAGTTCCATTTTGCATGGCCTCTCATGGGTGGCATAATACATGCTTCAGCCCATGGGAGACCTCTGTGGTACCTATGCCCTGGGTACTGGTGTACCATATACTAGGGACTGACAAGGGTACCCCAGTATCCAATCTGGAGTGTACCTAAGTACATGGCATAACATTTTAGGGAGAAAGCAGATAGACTGGGGTCCTGATTAGCAGGATCCCAGTTAGACTAGTCAAAAACAGTGTAACATCAAGCAAAAAGTGGGGGTAACCATAAGAAGCAGATCCTACTTTCCTACAGAAATCAACAACAGGAGTTGGAGTATCCCAATGTGCCTGTGTGCTAATAGCAAAGATGACATCCATTGCACTGTTGGGCAAGCGTTTAGTATAAAGAGGGACTGGTTCTAGTGAGAGCAGCTTTCTTTTCTAATTGCTGTCCACTCAGGGGTTCCCATTTATCCAAAGCTGCAACTGGGGTGTTAGCCTGCTCCCACCTTTTGCAGTACTATTGTGGAATTTTCAAATCTGAAAATTATTTTAGTTGGGAAGGCTTAAGCTCATATGCCACACCTGTTGGGAATCTAACATGGTAGATGGGTTGCAAGTTATATGAAAGTCCATGCTTTTTTACTCTACCATATCCCAAGCAGTTTCAGCAGTCATTCTAGGTAAGGCATGAGTTCACCCATTGTGTTTAGTGGCACGGATCACCTTGAGGTCCTGAAGAAGGCAAAGTGATCACCCATATGAGACTTTTACTACCAAGGTGGTCATCTTATTTAGCTGCCTATTTAGTCGACTAACCCAGGAGGATTTTCTACTCACTGTGCTAAGTAGATGGAGTTCTCTTGCAAATAATACATTTGTAAAATATCCATAAAATACCAATTCATTAGAAGGGGGTAGCACTGGCAGTTATTTGTCTTCTCTAATTTGTGAAAGTCCAATCAGTCAAAGAGAGTAAAATAATCTATGCCCTTAATTTATTATAAAGATTGAGTCTTTAAGGACATGTAAGCCCATTGTGCACAAATCTGCAGTGCACTACGATACAAGAAAGGTGCTGGTGCCTAGAGGGAAATGAGAATATATTTTACACAAGTCCAGGTTTACTTAAAAAAGCTCCACAGTGACTAGTAGGAACATATGCCCATATATATATATAGGAGATTGTTTTATTTGACTATGCATTATGTATGTGCTGCTTGATGCAGCTGCCACAGGAGTCACAATAATAACCTTTATCTATTGGAATGAGACATGCCTCAATGTCAGCCTCAGTCCCTGGAGGGAGACATGCCTTTTCTCCTCATCCACTTCACCCATGATGGAGTCCCATTTGGGCTGACTGGCCTGCATGAAGGGTGCACCTGCTGGGGTTAACAATAGGGCCACAGAGGCAGCAGCAACCATGGTAATGCCGTTGGTGGATGTGGCAGATTCTGTGTCCACAGGGACAGTGGTTGCCAGGGTGACAGGTGCAACTTTGGTGGCAGACCCTGATGCTACATGCGCTGTGAAGTCTTAAGTGACAGTGGGCCTGGTAGTAGCAGATGCTCTGACCAAATAGGCAGCCTGGATGAAAAGTGCAATGATGTTTGTTGCAACTGATGGTAAGAATGGCCTGTTCCTGGCACCTCGTGTACTAGGTGGTGCTTGACTGGTTGAAGGTATACCTCCCTCATCCTGTGCAGTGCCACTTGCAAGGGGAGTCATCTATCAGTGAAATGGACTGTGAACCCCTGACTCACAGCAAATATCACATTATGCACATGGCCTAGTGTCTAGCTGCATCAATCCAGTAGCACCTTGTGCAATGCTAATGAATGAATGAATGAAGTAGCACTTATAAAGCACATGGCTACCCGAAGGCATCCCAGCGCTAAGCAGGCAGATGAAGTCCCTACAGAGTTATTTGGGGAAGAGCCAGGTTTTCAAAGCCTTACGAAAGGCAAGGTGGTTAGATTCTTTTCGTAGCTGAAGAGGGAGAGAATTCCAGAGCCTGGAGGCATTGTAAGAAAACAGCCGGCCCCCACTTCTTGCCCTCTTTATTCTCGGAACCAAGGCCAGGTGAAGCTCATCTGAACGCAGACGCCTGTTAGCTCGATAGAGCTGGACCAGGGGGGCTATAATAGCTGGTCCTTTTCCTCTAATCAGCTTATGGGCTATGCACAAGGCCTTGAAAGAGACTCTCTCCTGAACAGGAAGCCAGTGGAGTGACTTCAGAGCTGGTTTAGCCGATTGCTGTCGCGGAACTCCCAAAAGAATCCTTGCCGCACAATTCTGCACGGTCTGGAGTTTAGCCAGGACTGAGCATGGGGCGCCCAAATAGAGGGCGTTTCCGTAGTCCAGGTGTGATAGAATTAACGCCTGGACCATGATTTTTCTGGATTGCAATGGTAGCAGCAGAAGTACTTTGCGAAGAGTTCTTAGTATACCAAAGCAGTTTTTGTAACAACCACCAAAGTCATATGTAGAAATTATGCACCTTGCAGTATGGGCTGGTGTCCATCCGGGCTGCCCTCCCCTTAAGTCATTGTTGTCACAATTTATCCCAATCAGAATTACAGGGACATTTCAATCCCTGCTAGTTGCTGCCCTGTGTGATAGGGAAACAGCAGGAATGTGCCGTATCTAACATTATACGGTGCATTCCTGTCATTTCTCAGAGCTGGTGCACAATGTGCTGCCTAGCGCCAATGCAGGCACCATTGTACCATAGTGCAGGGATGCCTGCATTGTAAGAAGGATTGTTTTTATGCAGGAAGGGACACCTCCTGCACAAAAACAATCCCCTGAGGCATTTTCCTCTTTCAATGTGTGCTGCAAAATGCAGCACACATAGGAAGAGGATAAAACTAGGAGAAATAAAGATATTTCTCCTTGTTACACCTCCCCTGGCGATGTTTAGCATTTTGATGCATTCTAAGGTCTACCAGTAATGGTAAATCTGTGAATGCACCTAAATCCATGGGTGAATGAGTGGGAACACCCAAGCTCCACCCATAGAATGCCTTCCTGGGGCAGAGTATTGCAACGCAGCAGTTTGCGCTGCGTTACGTTACTCTATTTATCAAGCCACGCAGGGTCGAGCAAGGTGGCTTTGTGTGGCTTGATAAATCTAACTTATGAGTTGCGTTGCCCTTGGGCCCTGTTGCGTGGTGCAAGGGCGATGCAACTCTTTCATAAATTTGGCCCTTAGTGTTTACATAGGCAATTATGCTAGTAGATATTGTTACATCCATTTGGAATTTCTGCCCACGCAAACTTACTCTTCACTTCCAAGCTAGGCAGCTGGCGTTTCAAATATTAAAGTGTTTTATATAGTCCAGTAGATCTTGTGAATAAAAGGACACAGCATTCTCATTATTACTGACAACCTGCTCAATGTTCCTCCATTCATAGTACTCGTCTTGTGCATAAGGTATCCCATGAGCATAGGCTCTTCTTTGACCACATCCTCGGCTAAGATCCTAAGCTCTCCATAAATGTGATTTTACAGAGTTTTTTTGATGGCAGCATTGTCTAGATGTAGAGCTCTTCAGATCTGGGTGGCATCTGTAGGAGAAAGATGACAGTGGATTCTCTGGCATCCAAAATGCCTGCTGAATATGGTGCAACATATTTTTCTTGTGGCTGTGAGCTCCCCTGGTAGATTACTAGCGAGAGAGTGACCCATAGGGCCTGGAGTGCTCCTGGCAGCATGGTGTGGTTTACTCCTGGTAGATTTCTGTGACATATGACACTTGAATATGATCTAATTCCTGTATTTATGACAGTTTCCTGTTGATGCGCACTTTATCCATGCAGTTAATACTGGGGGTATTATCGAGTGTGGTACACCCAGTATTTTTACCCAGAAACAGCATGTAATCATTTGTCTGGGACCTAAAACTACCCAGTGGTATTCCAAAAACCATGAGTGGCATTACTACCCCAAATTTTGATTATCTTGGAATTTGGGCCTAAAACAGAGCAGGTCTATTGCAGTGCAACAAAAAGATGCAGTGGGTGGAAATGGAAAAACTTGAAATAACATGCAGGTGTGAATCAAAAGCGAGCTGGTAAAGGAGGCTGCCATCTCTTACTACAGCCTGGGCAAGCATAAACCCATGAAACGTGGACGCTTGGGCATGATGAATAGAAACAAACATAAAACTAAAGGGGAAAGTCTGGCTGAACTGCAGAAATGGTACACATGCCCAAACATTGGTAGATGTAACCTCTTAGTTCCAATGAGGAAAGTGCATTATTGCGTTTCCCAAAAGATGCTGCTGGTAACACCTTCCACTTCTTTTATTAGATTTGGAAGAATAGCATGTTTCTGACTCCACTGCCAGGTTCTAATTCCAAAAACAGCAGAAGTGTGCAAACAAAGGCACAATTGATGTGGATGGAGAAATGCCTATCCAGATCTCAGATGTGCTCCCTGACTGTAGAGTGGGTTGAAGGAAGTGAGGCATTTTCAGAAATGCTTGTGCATTTTGCACAGCGCATGTCCGTTGCAGTGTGTATACAATCCCAGTCAGTGAGCATGTGCATGCATGGTGTGGATCATTGCACGACTTAGAGGTGGGCTTCTCTCTTGTGGCCTCTTGCCTCATGGTCCATCTTGCCTGTTATGCATGAGGAAAATCTAAATCTCCTCTAAATAATACTGGATGAGGAAATCCTAATTAGATCCATTAAAAGAAAAAGGGGGCAGCATAGCAGAACCTCTGTAGAAGTTCTCTAAAGGAAAGGAATATTGTATAGCATGAGCCCACACAGCCAAGATGTCACAAAGAGGTCTGTACCTCTCAAAGTCTAAAGGGAATCTGAATTGTGCTAAAGTGTGATTTCCAATTAAACCCCCCAAAAGAACCTTCACGAACCCCCATCACATGTCTCATTATTTTCCACCTTCACACAGTAACACTTAGCAACTACACTTGAAACTCCTTTCCTTTGTCCACACATCAGAACGTCCTTGGATTCCTCCCATCTCCCAACTCCGTACAAACAGTAGTCCTCCTTTTGTTCATTAAGGCTTCTTGTCCTTGCCAAAAGATACTCTTTTCGAGCCTCAGTATCTCTGATGCACAATGTGCCTTTTCTATTCATAAGATCACACAACTGCACCTGCAGAGGAGAGAAAAACATTGCATGCAGAGCAAACGTTCATGTTGAAGGTTAAACATCAATAAATCCAAATGCTTAGGGCCTTTGGTCAACTTAATGTGGTAAACATCTAAATACATGTTTAAATGCCATGATTATAGATAGATATACAGTAAAATATAGATGCAGAGTAGTATCCAAATGAATACATGATTATATATGAGTTAGCAACATTATTCAAACCACACAAATGTATATGTATATAGGAATTGCAATTCGAGGTTACTGTAATGAAAACATTAGTTATGCACTCACACATATGTGTCGAAATTACCCAGTGAATGCACTTTCTATACTGTTAGTGCACCATATCTCATTAATAATGTTACATCACACAAGTATATGAGGCCATGTGTAAAAATATATAGATATGTATAGCCTGGTCAAACATGAAAGGGTGGAGCCAAAATTACGCTGCTCCAGTACCAACATGGACGATAAGTAATTGACATGGCTCTAAAGAAATCCGACACCAATTTAAAAAAGTTAATTAGATTTTTATATAAATTGAGATCCCAAAACAAATTCAATTGGATAAGTATAACTGCAGTTTTGGATTTTAGAATCAGTCACTTGCAGGTCGAGTTGCTTAGAACCCAAGGATAGTAAAGGTGATGTTGGTCCCAGGACTAAGCCATGGCAGTCAGTTAGATATTACCTGGCTCGAGAAGCCCGGGTGCAGAGTTGTCCTGGCTGTCCTTGGCGCGAAATCATGAGCCCCTGGGGAGCTGGCTTTACTGCTTACATGGTGCTAGTGGGGAACCGGGTGCAAAAAGTCAACAACAAAGCCACTGCTGATGCCAGATGAAGGTTTTGTGAAATTCCCTTGAGGTGCAGCGTTGAGTAAAGAGGTGGTTGCCGGACTGGTGACCAACAAGCCTTGGCAGCTGTAAGCTCAGCAGAAATTTATTTAGAAGTCTGGAGGTCTGGGGAAAACGGGAGCCGCCTGAAAATTGCTGGAGGTCAGGGTTATGATTCCCACGATGCACTGGACCATCTACTCTTGGGCAATCCCTCGGAGGGCCCGAAGGCTAGCGATTCTTTGGTTTCAGTAAGTTGTTTTTACCTGCGTTGTGCAGGGTACTACTGCCAATAGTCCAGGGGAGTCTAGAGTTGCCTTTGGCTCTCAATGGGTTCCCTCTGTCTGGAAGAACTAAGCTTTGGCCCAGGGAGAGTCACAGTCATGCAGGTGCAGAGTATCATGCCCTTGCTTTGTGTAGATCCTGTTGGTGCAGACAGGTCTCCTCTTTGTCCTTTGTTGCAAGTCAGATCAGAACTGAGGTTCTGGTGTCAGGGATAGCCCTTAAATACTAGATTTAGGGTGTTAGGGGTATCGGTGCAAGTGGTCAATGGGCTACTAACCCCAACAGCTAATTCACCCCCTGAGGTGACCACATCCGGGGGGGTGTGACACCTCTTCTACCCAGAAGCCTCTATTCTGCTACTTTTAAAAATGGCAGAAGTCTTCCTTAGCTGTACAGACCAGGTAGCCCACCCTAGAGCTGTGGCTAGCCTTCTGTGGGTTTTCAACTCCTGAATATCTACTTTTCCTGCCTGCCCGGGTGCACATATACCATGTGCCTGAGAGAAGGAGGAAGGCTGTTTCCCCCTTTGGGAGGCAGCCTAGTTGCATATCAGAGGCGGTGAAGGCTTTGAAGTTCACAGCCTTGATGTGCCACTTCACTAGCTATCCTGTCAGGGAGGGAGGTGTGACCTCCTTCCCGTCAAGACCATTGTTTCTGACTTCTGGCAGAGTTTACACCTCCTCGCAGGGGGCCAGATTCCTCTCTTGGTGGCACCAGCTGCAGGCTGGCAGCCATAGCACAGGAAAGGCTGGGTCACCCGAGCGGGCAACCTCTGAGATAGCCACCTGGGTGTGTGCCACATTGTCCTCGACACGAGATTCATATCTGGGATGATAAGGCACATTGTTTGATACCAAATATGACATGTTTCGGCGGTACCATTATGGAGCTGCCATCCTCCGGTTTTACTGGGTGCCAGCCCATGTTATCCTATAGACGGCCTATCAATTATAGTAGCCTTTAATAGAAAAAGCCACTATAGAGACATATAAGTTTGCACTTACATGTCAAACCCTTTAATATAATGCACCTTGCCTCCTGGGCTCAGAAGGCCTTCTTTAGGGATGACTGGCATATATTAAGAAAAGTGCATTGACTTTGTCACACATGGTGAGGGCAAAGTTGAGTTCGAGCAGTATGCACTGCTCCTGCAGTCTGCAATGGCATGCCTGCTGTCATCAGTTTACTTGGGTCACCCAGGGTGCCAGAAACAGGTGATCCCTTTAAACACCCATGCCTTGGGTACCACTGGTTCCATAGTCTAGGGACTTATAAGGGGAGTTAAAGTCCATGGCAATTGGGGTTGCCAATTCACATATATCAGTTTTAGTTAGATAGCATGATCCTTACATTCAAGCAAATTTGCCTGGACCATAATATGCCCCTGGGACAGTTACCAACATGTGGGCAATTGCTGGTGGCACTCTGATCATTATGGGGAGCACTGGATGTAGAACCACCTCTCCACGTGGTGATACATACTCTATACCTCATGGGGGGAGGTCGACATCTCATCACATGGCTATACAAAGCTATTGGGGAACACTTGAACATCTCTTTAGTTCACCTTCGTCACCTCTAGAAGGAGGATTTTACAAGACCTCTTCAAGACACCGAGTGGTCTAGAGCCCTGGAGTCCCCTAGGACTGTTTTGAGGAATGCTCATTTTAAAAACATCCAATATATGATCCTTCACAGGGCCTATCTTATACCCTCTCGACTTAATCGTATGTTCCCTTTTAGCCAGCTCCACTTGTCCTAGATATCTCTCCCCGGTTGCTGACCTTTGGCACATGCTTGATCATGCCCCAGCATAGCACGTTATTGGCACACAATACATACTTCTTTAGCCATGGTCACAGAACTTACTATGTTGAATTAATGGAAAGCTATTGCCTTAGGTATTTTCCACAGACTTCACCAACCTCGCCCTTCTGCCTGCCAACCGTTTACTAACCATACACTGGAGAGCCCAACACCCCCCAGCTCTTTCACCATGGCGCAAGGCACTACTTAGATGGGGAGAGGCAGAAAGCTCTGCACTGCATTGGGAGGAGGCCCGTCGTATACACCGGTGCCCTATATCTGTTGCCTGGGATACTATGCTTATTTTGTACAAGAAACAGGCTGAAGGGGACATCTCTTCTCCAGCAGGCCAAACCTAAAGGCCACAGGTCCCCGGCTATCCTCCCCTCCATCATAATATGCTAAGCATTATCCCATTATCGCTCTTGCTTCTCCTGGTTTCTTTTTCCAAGTTCTGCAACCCATCCCCATTTTTCATTGTGTCCCCCTCATCATTCTAGGACACATAGGGAGACAATCTTTACGCTGCAGCATGTAGCCGAAGGACTCTGACATTTTACATCATTATGAGCCAGTGCAATTTACTACTAGCCTATTGTTTGTGCAGATACTGAACATTGATTTCTTTCATGCACTAAAATTGTATTGGATCTGTAAATTGCTACCTGTTATTGTTCTTATCCTACTACAATTGTTAATGTCTAAAAAAGAATGCCACCCATTTGTTGATTTCATCCTGCTACAAATGCTAATGTCTAAAGTTGATAAAAACCAATAAAAACTGTTTAATCATCACTTTTAGTTACAGAGCACTGGCACTGGGGCCTGGTTAGCAGGCTTCAGTGCACTGTCAGTGTCAAAAACCAGCATCTAGTAGTTCAAATGGGGGCAAAAGGTGGGGGGACATCTGTAAAAAGAAGTTTTCTTACACGCCACCTCCCATTTTCCTGATTACACAAAAAATACAGCATACTCATTCACCGTGAAGTTAATTATGGATCACACAAACATGGAACCCACACTACAATACAAGCTAGGGCATCACCGGAGCGTTGCTGGGCCGAAGGCAAGTGGCAGCAGCACCTTCATGGCCCAAACTAATTGAACAACAGTTGAAGTTAAAGATGAGTATTCCTCTCTTACACTTTTATTCACGATCAGGGCAAATGCCACTGCTGACTGATCTTTGTGAATGGAAGCGTCTTGATCTTGCTGAGGCATGCCAAGAAACATTAAACATTGCATTGATGAAATATTGCAGAGTTGCTCAGTGCCTTCAGCAGAGGGCCCTAGCTGCTCTCTATAAACATTTCCATGTATAATTTTGTGAATAGTGCTGGCGTGAATTTGGATTGGTGGGACACTCTTGCCCGTAAATTAATGGAAAGTCTGTTGTCCTTCTAGAAATGCTTGGTATTCTGATTAATAGCATGTCCCCTAAAACCCACACTGAGAACCAGTCTTTTCTGGTTGTCTACAATGAAAGACATTTCCAATTAAAATACACAGGTGCCCGGTTTGATCCTTTGGCCCGTACCCCATCCTGTGAACCAAATAAAACAATTTTCAACTTCTCTGTGCAGAATCCAAAAGTTCACATAGTTGAAATGTATCATTATTTTGCACCAAAACAGGTAGCATGGCAACTGCTGGGATGTTTGGAACGACGAACAGAACACAGGGTGAATCCTAAGGTTCTTTAGCAGAACTACCTTCAGTGCTATTGTGTTTACCATGCTCTTTACTTTGAAAGGACTACTGAACAGTTGTTTAATCTTTTGGGACCCTTTACATATTTAGATGGTTTTAATTGATTAAACAGACTGGGAGAGTGCTGATCACGTAAATTTATCTTCAACATTTACACAGCATTCTTGACTTTGAGTACGCTAGGAATCATTCTTGGCTTTGAGCATGGCAGAAGTCACCTCTTAGCATCAATGAGGAAACTGCACCATTGCTTTTCCCATAAGATGTTGCTGATAAGAGCTTCCATTTTTTTAGATTTGGAAGAATAGCATTCCTTGTTAGACTGTAGATAATTTGCATAGGTATGGTTTTGTTCCACAAGTCCATAAATTGAAGGCAATGCTGGCATAGTAGATGAAACATTCTAGTATGCTAATATATGTGGAGCAATGAGGCATCTCAATATCCAAAAGTCAAACATCATTATGTGCAGTCTTAACTGTAAGGTGCAGTGCCTATCTGACTGATTTCATGAGAAAAACAGCATCACCGAAGACATTGCTCACATATTGCACCTGGCCATTAGTCTGGGGCAGAAGGTCATTAAGATTTGCAAATGTACACTGAATTGTTCATGAATAGCTTTGTAAAAGACAGTATCTGTTATCCATGATCAGATATATATAAAGGAAACAATGGAAATAAAACATAATAATCACAAATGCTCTGGATAACTGAATTACTATAAACAGAGTCTGAATAGGTAAAAGATAGATAGGCAATGTTAATTAATGGATCAACTACTATTAATGTAAATAGGGTGCTATGCGCTTACTGTTGCACAAATCTGAAGTATGAAGGAAAGAGTGTCTTACTGTCAGTTAAACTTGTATTACAGATTTTAGCATCATTTTGTCTTCTTCCACCATGGATGTATTTGTACTAACACCCAATTCTTCTCAATACCAGAATTTTCTGACACTCTCTGATCATGGTAGCACTGGAGCAATAAGTACTGTAGCAGAGTATATGGAATCCATAGCACATATTGATTAAACAAATCATCACATTCCTTATGCAAAGGATCATCATTCAAAAGATCTTTGCTCATCTGAGAAGGGTGAGGTTTTTTTATTAACTTAGGTTTTACCATCTGTAGAGGTACATGTAAATGGTATTGGTGTCTTAAGCTATTATTGGAACTCTGCTAGTATCTATAATATTCACTGTGTGGTCCACCTGGGACAAAGATCAGCCTCAGCTTTGTGGTGGCCTTGCTTGAAATTAATGGTAATGGCATGCCCTGCATTACATATTAGCAAACAATTCTTCCTTTGACAATAACATCTTGCTGACCTGAAGAATACTGGATTCATAGGATCTACAATAACAATGACAGGTGGTCGTACATCCACTAAATAGCTGTGCCACTTATTAAAGGCAACACAAACAGCCTTTTCATAGGATATTAATATGCTTCAGAAGCTGTCATTTTACAAGAATGTGATAATCAGATTGTTGGTTGTGCATGAGAGTGTACTGTTGATAAGCCAAAAGCAGAAGCATCAATCGCTGGGGTGAATTGAATTCAGCATATGGATGACATTATATGACCTTCATCATGAAGGCAGTTTTAATTCCTTGCACCCACAGTTTAGTTCTCAGAAACCAACAGGACATTTCTAAATGAATCACCATAAACATATGTATGATGTCCTGAAAGAAACATTAAACATTAAATTGTCTGGCAATCTTCTGGAGACTTGCACAACCAGAAAGGCATTAATTTATTTTCTGCCAAATTCTCACCAGGTCGTATATTCTATTGAGATCTAATTTGACATACCAAAACACCAATTATACTTGATCAAGAAGGTCTTCAATCAAAGGCAGCAGATATTTATTATTCATTCAATTCAGTTGTCTGTAATCAATACATGGTCTTGCGTCATCTAGTGTCCTCCTTTAGAATAAAGAAAGCGGGCACTCCAATGAGTGACCCATAAAGTAGAATAATACGTTTGCCCACATATTCCCCAAAATATTTTGAAGAATGCCATTTCCTTTATTGGGCAAATAATACTTTTTCTCATCATTAAGAGTCCTTCATCTGAATGATGCTCTATACTGCTGTAGGAGAGCCTAGAAAGCTGAAAGCTGAGGTGTTCAGGTGGTATCTACTTTGTACTTCCAGTACCCTACAGCTCTCATTAAAATGTGTGGACAGGAACATATAATCGCAATGAGTGGAAAAAGAGGATCAGAAGTAAAACAGAAGTCTCACCAATTGGAAGATTCATCGAATAGTATTTTTTAAGTTTCTCGATTAGTTTCATGATTGTGACGTGTTATTCATGGCATTCCCAGGAACAGCATGAAATGAGGATCAACAGTTATATCAAATGAGACAGTCTGTTTGATATGACAATAACAAATCATTTCTAAACATGTATTCTAATGGGCAAACAGGTTTAAAGCAAAGCCGATCTCTCTATGAATGTAAAGACTTCAGCCCAAACCTTTTTAAACAGCTTTCTAATGAACAACTTTAACATCAATAGGATCACCAATAGCTCCATAATTTATAAACACAATCACATTTAACAGGCTCCCATTACCCCAATGAAATTATGTTTGTATGTAGAAATTAATCAGATTGTTCACTTACAGTATTGCATGAGGGATGTGAAGTGAATACTCCCCTGGAAGCTCAGTAATGTTCAAGTAGTTTATTGGGATATAAAGATATGTCCTTACATCAGGGGCACAGAGATAGCTAACGCACATAGAATGCGGACTCTCATGACATCGCTGCATTCTATGACCTATTGACAATCCATTTAAGACATCACAAAATGATGATAAGGAATTAAACAGTTCACCAGATGCTCTTCATTCATTGCTGATCATGGCCTTTTTATTCGCTCCACAATATGTCTTGGATGTATCATTGGGGTATTTCTTTAGTGAGAACCTTGCCAAAATGCAGAAGAGCAATGTATTGAGTCAAAGGTAAACATAACGTCAATGAGTGATAGGAGAGGTAGCTGGTTTATGGGCAGTTAATGATGTAATGCAGATTTTCGCAACAGAAGCACAAATGCATTATTTGAGGGCTTTCTTTCTCTTTTTTAACTGATTTTGCCCAACCTTTCTGCCAGAATGGTTTTTGTTTGCAAGTAAAGAACATTTTTTGCCTGCATATTCTCAACTTGTATCTGCATCTTCTTTCTCTTAGTCTTTCTTTTGTTTTTAATGCTAAACAATCCACCGGTTGATATCATCATGGGGATAGCAAATCTGGCACAGGGTATCTTTAATGTTTTTTCAAACATCAGTCTCAAAGATCTATAAAACTGGCTTCTGGGACTAATTGTTTAAATTGGGCTACCTCTCCTGAACCTTTTTAAAAACAGTTATCAAACATCAATTTAAAAGTGCCTAAAATGAATCAAAATTTCCTGAAATAGGTAGGTATAAAGCATGGGAACAGGGCAGCTCATTACCTCCCTATTTAAGAGAATAAGGGCCAGATGTACAACCCTTTTTTGTGGCCGCAAACGGGAGATTGGCCCGTTTGCAACTGCAAAGAAGGCTCCAGGCATGTACAAATGCTAATTTGCATAGCATTTGCGACTCTCGCTATTAGGAAGGGGCGTCCCTACCTTAAAGCGAATCATCATGCCATGTAATGTTGTTGTGTGACCCCATTTGCGGCCACAAAACACTCGCAGTTTACCACCTACTTCAAGTAGGTGGTAAACCAGGGGACCCCTTACCCTTTGTGAATTGGTGCGTTAATATTTTTTAAGAGCAGGCAGTGGTCCCAGGGACCACTGCCTGCCCTTAAAAAATAAAACTGAAAAGTTTCATTTTTCTTTTTTAAATGCATCCCATTTTCCTTTAAGGAAAATGGGCTGCATTTTGTTTAAATAAAAACTGCTTTATTTAAAAGCAGTCCCAGACATGGTGGTCTGCTGACCCCAGCAGACCACCATCCCTGGGAGTGCTAGCCATTCCGAATAGGGTTGCAAATTGCAACAGCCTCATTAATATTCACGAGGCATGCAATTTGCGACCCCATTGGGAATCATAAACAGTGGCTGAGACACTGTTGTACATTAAGTTTAGCGAGTCGCAAATTGCGAGTCTCAATTTTGCGTAATTTCCGACTTGCTAAACTTAATGGTCGTACATCTGGCCCTAAATTATTTGTTGACCTTGTCAGACTGGTACAGCAAGGTGAGATATTCAGTAGTCTCCTATACACCTCACAGATTTCTACTGTCCTTGGAATTGGGCACTGAATCCCCATCCCCCAGCTCCTGACAGTTTTTTATTTATGTCAACAATGCCAGATGCTAGCAGACAATACAGTGGTTGTCTAAATGAGTTGTCACTTGGCTGATGTGACTCTGTAAGATGTTGCAAACACAAGGAGATGATGGATGAGTGCTGAAACTTTTCAGACACTCAACCCCAGTCACAGATCTGGGTTGAATCCATCATCCTTCTTTAGCACACTTCACCACCCCAGTTCTGACCCAGCCATATTCAAATCAGTCTTGAGCCCGAACTGCCAGACCAGGTCTTTCCTGGACCGGAAACAAGCATCCCAGGACCGGTTTTGGGGCAAAACCCCTCATCAGCCAGGCTAGCTTGAATCCAGTGGCAAAGGGAGCAAGGGACCCACATCTGGGCCTACCCTGCCAACTTAGGGCGAACAAAGCAAACACAAGGAGATGATGGACGGAGCACTGAAACTTTTCAGACACTCACCCCAAGTCACAGATCTGGGTTGAATCCATCATCGTTCTTTAGCTCACTTCACCACTTGTGTTTGCTCTGTAAGATGTTAACAACTTTGCTGGCGTTATGACGTATATAAATAACCTGAAATGCCTAAAAATGCATTGACATCCTGACAGTGAATGTTTTAATATTTGACATATTAATCAGGTGCCTGGGGACTGTGATCTTTATTCGTCATCCTTTACAGAATTTATTAATATAACTTAGGCCATGATTCCAAGTGGGCAGGGAGGGAATAAGGTATTTACTACATCTGGTAAATTCTGATTCCCGGAGATAACATTAACTTCACCATGCAATGAGGAAATACTTCACAGGACACAGTTTGCTTGACAAACCCACCACAAGCCAGGTTGCCAACTCAGAAGTAATCCAGCAAGGACCTACAAAGGAAACAAAAGCATACATTACTACACAGTTCACAACAAGGTCATCCCCTATTCCTAAACACTCATGATAGATCCAAACAGTACATCAACACACCATAGTTGAAAGCAATTTAACTGCAAGAGCAACTTCAAATACAATGACCCCTTCATCTGTTACCCTTTCATGTTTGATCGGGTTTGGCATCACTTTTGGCAGACCTCTTGATGTGAGCCAGTGAAACAGAGATCATAATAACGACTCTAGAATTAATGTAAGGATATAAAGATAAGCAGGCACTTGGTCCAGGTGGATGGATTCTGCCTCCAAGTATTGTCCGTTCGTCAGTGGACATTGTACAATTTTCATTTGCAATGGTAAAATCATTCACCCCATGGTTCCAAGAGCCATTTGTTTTAAAGATATGGATATCAGACTCAGGTATTGATAGAGTTTAGATATTCTTGTTGGTATTGTATGAATGTATATTGCCCATTCATCAGGCAACTGCAGAGTGGCTGAGGTATGCTCACGGGGGCAGCTGCATGCAGTCTGTCAAGTCTGTACTTGGTAGCCCGTTCCTTTGCAGCAGTTCTATCCAACATAGAAAGATCTAGGGATGACTTAAGAATCTACATTTATTATAAACCCTAGGGTTTATGATATGTCCAGGAAGATTGAACTCACACCAGATTTTCAAAATACATAAGATAACATTGCATACAATTAATTGAAATTGAACTCATTTACACAGTCAGTGGTCTACTGAAATTAATTATGACATGGATTGGTCCCTCCTGGGCCTATGTTAGATATGCCTCATAATTTAATCATTAGCTGTTAAATAGGGTCATGTAATACTGAAAAGAATATGTGGCATTGAGACACTAAATAAATGCTTTTCTGTGTTGACAACCAGAATGTGCCTTCACTACCCTCTCCAAGTATGATGTAATCCTTTGGGGTGATAATCCCCAAAAGAATCAAGAAGTAGATATGTTCATATAATGGGCTCCAAAGTTCGATGGATGTGATTGCAGTATATAAATGTTTTTTTTGTAATTCAATTCTTTATTAGCACACCTCTAAATTTCAGTAAGGTCTGGCAAAATACTATATAAAGATATTTTAACAACTGCATTATCAGGAGGTTGTCCTGCTCCTTTACCGGACATAATCAGATATTTTAACAGTAAGTGATACAACTACATGGATGATATGCAAACCATCTTTAAAATGAATGCCCAGAAGTCCACTAAAAGTCAAGACCTGATGGCCGTCTATCATCACAGATGCTTGGATCATGAGTAATCACCTACAACTCAATACTACAAAGGCAGAGATCATGACCTGTGCACAAAATCACAAACACAAGTCTACAAATATATGGTCAAGAAAGCTGCCCTGTCAGCCATGCCAAGGTGAGGAACAAGGTGTGGCCTAACAGCTAGAGCGGTCAACCTCGAAGCTGGGGTACCAGGTTCGAGTCTCAGCAGGGACGCTCAACATCCTGCGATTCTGGGCAAATCACGTAATCAATGTGTCTATCTGTACCTCAACTGATGCTCATGTGAAATGCTCTGATACCTTCAGGTCGAGTTTGCGCTATAAAAAACACACAACAAAACAAATAATAAAAAACTATCGTTCATGTCACGTGTCCAAGGTCACTAGGAGCACCAGCTTTACAATGAAAACACTATAGCACATCTTCCCATACTTTGGATATTTACAAAAACTACAATGCATTCTCATATTGTGATCTCCAAGTTTGATTATGCCAATAGGCTTTGCCATGGTGTTCTCCTATTTTATCAAGCCCATACTACAATGGATCCTGAATTCCATGTGAAGCAGGGTCTAGTTTTACCAAATAGTGCCCCAGGCCCATTCTGACCACATATGAAGCATGAGAGTCTCAAATGTCCCTGCCAGCCTATAGACAGGGTTGTGCTAAAATTGTCCACACTGCCTTGAGCGTCTACAGAGGCAGTAGGTCTCATGCCCTCCTGTAACCTCAGATGTATCTCTTCTATGAAGGCCAATAACCTCAGATCACTGCCTTTCCGATGAACAAGTCCCTGAGCCCCTGTCCTCTGCGTGCAAATCTTACGGTACATTGAGAAGAGATAAACAGGAAATATCTGTCATCTAGAAGAACAATATGGGCTAAGAGTAGAGGTGGGGGCTAACTGCAACATTCTCACCTGATGTTCTGCTTGCTTTGGAAACGATGACAGTGACATGGCTGACCTTTTGATAAACCTTTGTATCTTTTTGTAACTTCTGCCTTCTTAATCTTCCGAGAAGTGACGTAAATTGTTTTCGATAAAATGTCCAACTTTTGTTATGTTCTGCGGTCAAATACTTGCTAATGTTTTAATTCTGCGGTCACCAGTTCCTCATTTCAACTTTATAAAGGACTGTCCACTGACCAACTTGTTGATCACCTC
Source organism: Calotriton arnoldi (assembly GCA_963921515.1). NCBI lineage: Eukaryota > Metazoa > Chordata > Amphibia > Caudata > Salamandridae > Calotriton > Calotriton arnoldi. The sequence goes on along the minus strand of CAWUFW010009727.1, from coordinate 176,417 downwards.
ACACAGTGTAATTCACCACGAGGTGCTCCCAACTAGCTGAATTATTTAGCATTAGATAAGGGTATACTGCCTCATTGTATTTTGATATTCAATTTCTCTTGAATTGTTGTGATTTTAAACTTGCTAGATTGCATGTTTTTATTCTTGATTAATGATGTGTCTTTGACACTTGTTACTGTCATGTTTAAATAAATAGTGCCACTCCTGACTCGATTCCTGCTTCTCAGAAGTGTATCTTGTTATTTCAGATACACATTCAGTGTTCGTTCCTGTGGGTAAAAAACCACCCTCTAACACATGGCAAAAGACTCTTCCTCAATGTTCACCCCAGAGAACCCATGACACCAATTCTGCTAACACTTCTCTAGATACGGGTAGCTAGACAATAAATGTTCAAAGTACTCGCCATCATCCACAGAGCCTTCCAAAGAAAATTAAAACTACACTCACAAAATAAAACTGAAACAATACAGACAAAATGAAATTCTACATTCTAGACAAGCAACTTGCTTACATCATTTATACCGCCTTACACTAAGAAATCCACTGGAGGGTCTGCTTCCTCAGTGCAAGCATCCAAGCTCTGAAGCTCCTTGCCACCTAAGACTGGATAGATTCAGGAGCATATATAATGTTCATAACAGAAGTTAAAACCTGGTTGCTCCCGAGATAATTGTGTCAACCAGTGACCCTGGTACAAAATCCAGTACAACCACATTCCACATATCAGTGCAAATATGGCCCTGTGCTTTGGACAGTCTCAGCCAGCACACCTTGCTGAGGAGACAGACACAGGGATCCCTCACACAATGGAGGTAAAATACCATGGCCTAGCAATGATACTGATGGAATACAATAACTAAGCCATGAATCTGCAAGCCATGCCTCTTTACCCAATATGAGACATACCTGCAAACACACAACACTTCAAAATCTGCTTCCTGAGTAGTGAGATGAAGGACTCCTGATTGTGAGGATTTGGGTGCAGTCTATGGCTGTGGGACCTTATCTTGTAATCCACTTGCAAAAGCTGTCTTGGGACCAGTCAGGCTTGTTTGTAAACTTTAAGTTCAGCCCTGAGTAGCTGTGGCTTCGAGCAGCAAAGCTTGACAAAGGAACTTAGTGCAAATCATTTAACAGCACCAAACAACAGGATCAGAAAGTCACACACCAAGAAAGAGACACAACAACAATTTATAAAAATAAAGCATATGTGTATGAATTTTTAGAGTCCTTGATCATCAAAATCTACCGGAGGGTTCCAGAGATACAGATTTTAGAAGCAGTAAATACTTTTGAATCCAGCCACAAGCAAGCATTAGTCAACAAAAACTTTGCAAACTTTTGAATAGTTTGAAACAGTTTGCAACTCCAACCCGGGTTGGGCAACCAGATCCAACAGGGTGGATGTCTTGGAGTCCAGTAGGGTTACTTTGAAAAGCTACTTGGCCGCCAGAGCCTTTTCCAGTCAAGTTCCAGCCTTTAGAAAATGATAGCCATAGACGATAATGTAGTGGTCTTAATGCTGGGGATGCAGGCAGAAAAGATGCTCATTGATGCTCCTGGAGCTGTGCAGTCAGTGAGGGTGAAGTGTGGTTGATCGTTGGTTCCACGAGTGGGTTGAGGCAACTTTGATCATGGCACATAGGGCCCCATGATGTCCTCTCTGTGGTAGTAGCAGGCCAGCTGCAGCAGGGCTTCCGGTCTCGTGACACAGCGGTCACCTTCTGTAATGGATCAGAACACTGACACTAGGGTCTGGTTAGCAGGCTTCAGTGCACTCTCAGAGTTGAGAAACCAGCAGCTAATAGTCAAAATGTGGGCACAAAGTGGGGGGGAACCGGCAAAAAGGGTTGTTTCCTTACATAGATCATAGATCAATACCATAGCAAGTTATTTCTACCCTACCTACCAACCACACAATGAATGTCCGTAACATTAAACATTCAGATGCTCTTCCCTGCCTCAATCTGTTCTAATCTGTATATTATAACATGATGTTATATACTAATTTGATGCCCTTTTCCTTACCATTATTGGGACAGGGATAAAATGTAAAAGAGGACCTGGTGAATTAGACTTTCTTCCACAGCCAGCACAGGACACCAGATTAACAACATAAACATTTCAAACATAGTATAGGGACTAGCAAAATGAACCAGAGCTGCCAGCATACCACAAAATGATAAAGTGCGAGTATATTGCTCAAATTCCCTCATCCAACACACCACAAGGAGCAGCATGTCAGTACATGATATCCGCACTGCAGTGGTCATCACACATGATATGAAAACTGTCCGAAAGCAGTAACCTCGTGCCCAGGACCAAACAAGAGCGATGCTCTTTTCCATCTCGCACAACCCCGCCAGTGACCACATACACAGTAAGATGAGGGCCAGTGGTAGAATTGAGAGAAGAGCTATGCTACAAGAGAGAAAACAAAGATATAGGACATCACTGCTGTAGCTCTTCGCTTCAGCTGACCACGAATGATTGCAAGATGTAGTGGATAGCTACAAAATAAGATGTACATTACATAAAATATGCTTCACTGTAATGATGAATGGATATACCTTAATATCTCTGTTGACATGTCTCTCTGTAAACTAAACAGGGAATGAATGAGTACCTCAGTAATATACAGAAATACATAATAATTCTCAGCTAATATTGCAATACCTACCTCATGGTACATCACAATATACTCTCCTGTGAAATATGAGTCTTAAAAGAGTTTAGGTAAATGTTAATGTAAATAGTTCAAAGTTCACTTTCATTATCAAAACAGCTTTTCAACATACTTTGCTGTACTTCAAATTCTTAGGAAGCAATGCGTCTTGGCAAATAAAATCAAACATCCATATAGCAGGATCCTAGCTGTAGCAACATTGTAAAATGATTGCCTAGCAAAGGACGCAGTGAACCACTAAGTAAGTTACACCCAATAATCCATGATGGCTGCCATCTCTCCAGTATATGCATGAGTTTGTGGCCTGCAGAGAATCAGAATCAGAGTACATTGTCAGCAAACCTCTGCCCAGTGCATTCTCCATGCGGATGCAACTTCAATACAAACAGCACAAGAACTCTGTGATGAGAGCCAGCCCTTCCTTTGCTGAAAGGAAATTAGCATGACTAGATCTGGAATATAGATCCCCTGCGCAGCAAGCGTTCAGCTGTATTCCAGCCACACTTCTTGACAAAAACTCTTCTGACATAGGCTGAAAACAAAGGTACCTTTCCCATCACACACCCTACAAGGTGTAGCTTGCTTTCCGACCAGGAAAGTCGGCAGTTCCACTGAGATGGTAGTCCTGTCTTGGGAATGAACAGCCTATATGTGTGGGCACCAACATCCTACAACTTTGGGACTGCACTACACATCACCTAACCTCAGGTTGTCTGGTCCTTTCTGGAATGATCTGAAGCAAAGGGTGTTGCTTTATTGGAAGTTGTATCCTCAAACTTATCCTCAGCAACTATGTTGTGTAACAATACTAAAGTGGTTTGAAACTCATTGGCACTAGTCTGCGCTATATAAAACTCTTGATAAATAAATAGTTTAGATGAAGCCCAATAATTGAAAGCTTTCCTTGTTTCTCAATAGCAAAGAAACAGGAACTTGGAAGAGTGCCTGATATATATAGAAACAAGACCAGTGCCTAATTTGAAAAAGAATACGTGCTGGTGCCAGGGCCAGACTGGGAACAGCAACCAGCCCTGGCAGACTGCTGCCCGATAGCCCTGGGAGCAAGGGGGGGGGGGGTGCTAGCAACAAGCACGGCTCCTGCTTTTGTTACTGGGGGCGGATACTGCAGCACTGCTGCAAAACTGGCTCCAGTGACAAAACCCACCCCTCCGGCCCCCGGGGAAATGCCCAGTGCCAGCTACGGCCAGTCGGGCCCTGGCTGGTGCCCAAAGTGCTGCTCAGAAGCCCAGGGCTATTAGATGTCAGCTCACAGAATACCAAGGCTGCGTAGTCCTGAATCCACCTCGGGCCTCCTTAATCCACTGCCAAACACTGCTGCCCCTTTATCTCTCTCTTTCCGGCCTCTGTTTTCTCCCTTTGTGATGGTTTTCCCGTTTTTCTCTTCCTCATTCTTTCCGGTTTGTGAGTTTTTCCTTGGGAAATTGTCTGATGAGGAAAAATAAGTGCCAGTCCCCAAAAATGACTGACGGTGACCGCCACCGGCAACCACCGGCTCGATTTAAGCAGTGAGAGGAACACTGTTCTATAATAATATTGACACTTTTTTCTTTAATAATAAATACTTTAATACATTATTGTCTTGTTAGTTATACGTTGCATTCCTAACTTGGTTAAAAAGTATCATAATTGTCACCTGTGTGTATTTCATAAAGGTTAAACCTTGCTTCACAACATTTAGCAAAGTTAGAAACATTTGGATCTATTATTATTATTTTGATATGTTCAGTCAGTTGGAAACTAACCTTATTTATTCGTGTTTAGACTAGTGTGCTGAGAGCAGTAATTTGACAAGAAAAACACATTTAAAAGCAAAAGAAGAAGACCAAGGAATTCTATTTCCCACAACATTTATACCGAAGCTTCAGATCTCCTTTTTTGATAAATAACTGACATAAAAGTTGGAATTAATAATTCATTTGCTAGATTAATGGCTGGGTTAGAACTTTAACAAGTCTGTGTTACAAAACTGTCAAGAATGTAACAACTCTGCCTCCTTTAATTTCAATTCCTTCTGATGAGGAGCAGGGAAATGCCTTATTGGTATGCAGTGTTACCAATTATCCAACAGAGCCAGAGTGTATATCTAGCTAATCAGAAATAAGAGTACAGAATTAGATCTCCCATGTGAAGCTTGTCATTTACATATTTATGATTCCGAAACGATAATAAGGCTAATGAGAATCTCACATGGTAGCTCTGTAAGTCAAGTCAATTTTGCAGTTAATGTTCTACAGAAATATTTGCCTTTGCGTGGTAGTCAAAAGAAAAAATCTGTTGATTACAGTTTAGCTGTATTAGAGGTTTCGGTCTGGGGGCTCTCTATACCTGCTCACATTAAATAAACGAATCACATGCAAAAAGTTTACAAAGTTTTGAAACAGGAAACTTCATCAACGCATGGGGAAGAAATACGGTGCAATCAAGGCAAGTCAGTTGTGGGATTCATATGATTACGTACATTCAGAAATTCTAGACATCTATAAATCTGTGGTGGTTTGTGTGCCTGCAGATTTCAACACTTTAGAAATTCGAAGTTTAAAGAGAGGAACCGATAACATGCCAACGTCCTAATTACCTCGTCGCCAGACAAGTATGGCGTCTGGACACTAAGGAAGAGCGTACACTTAAATTAACAGTGCCAACAATGCTCTGAAGTAGGCCAGCCCTACGACTGTCACTGTCCTCTTCTTTTGTCACATTTATACCATGGCCATATTTCTTTGTAGGGCTAGAACAGTGACAGGAACTCTATCAACTCGGAGTATCATACGCATGTGAGGAAAGTGAGCAGAACAGCAAAAATCCGTTTTAAGCAAACGATTGTAACAGTCACAAATTGTGACAGATATGCAAACAACCACTTAAAAACTGTGCAAATTAAAGAATCATATTCTGAAAAGGCACAGATAACATACATTAAAAATGGAGGTAAAGAGCAATGTAATTTGCAAAAAAACCTAGGAACTGTATACTAGGACGCTTCACTGCTGTATGTACAGTCTGGGTCTCCTTTGATCAAGGCATACAAAAGGTGATGAGACTCAGGCCATGATAACAAAGGGCATCATTCACAAAGGTAACACACACTTCTGAGTAGTATATATTCTTTTGAGTGCCTTTACTACTTTTCGGTATTCACAAACTCCGGACCTGATTCCCAAACTGCACTTTGTAGTGCGTTTTGTAGTACTACAAAACGTACAAGAAATTGCTATTTACAAATTATGTGCAGAGTTTGCGCCTCCACATTACCTATATTTATGTGTGCGGAGCTCTCCGCCCGACTGCTGAGTCGCTGCAAACGTCAGTATACATTTTAGTAGAAAACATGGAGGGGACTGTCGACAATGGTTGCAAAAAGGGGCAGACTTACTACAAAAGGGGATTGGATTAGGGAGGAGTAAGAGTGGTGTGAATGGATCAGGGAGGGGTTTTGGGAGGAGCGTCACCAACCCACAAAAGAGTAAGCCAATTGCTTTAATCGGGGTGGGGGCAACATGTTGCTTACACTCTTGTACTAAATTTACGCTCTGAGTTTGTGAATACTGAAAAGTAGTAAACTTACTCCAAACTGTAAGTCACCTTTGTGAATCAGGCCCTCCAAATGTAAGTTAATACTAAGAATTTTTTTTTAAAAAACAGTAGTAAGTCCAGCACTACACATGGCTAACTACCGGTACTGCAACACTATGCCATGAAACATAATGGAGGTGGGGACTTAAAATAAAACCCCATAGGATTTAAAAAAAATTCAATTATGTTAGTTAAAATAGTTAAAAATGTATATAAATATAAATCAATGCTAAAAAAATATAATAGTAGTAATATTATTTGATTAAAAATAATGACATTCATTTTAATTAATTCTGTTAATCCCTTTTAATAATAAATAATGCAAATTACAAATATTCTTTGTCTTTAGGTAGGTATTTATTTTTTAATTTAAACTTCAAAAAAATATTTTTATTTAATCTAATATATTTCCATTATTAAAGTTTTAATTCAAAACTAATTTAATAGTACTGTAGCTTGATTTATTTTGTTCTACAGTTAAAGCAAATATATTAAAAAAATTACATTAATATGTAACACTTCAAATATTTTGTAATATTCATTTTCGAGTTATATGCATTTAAAAAAAAAAATCTCTATCCTTTACCATGGGAAGACCATGCAGACGGGGCAGAGATCTTCACATGGTAAAGTATAGGGAAAAATATTATGGTAAATTAATGTTAATGGATGATTCAAAAACCGTATAACATATCTCACATAGCTAATACACAAAGTTCAGTTATATGGATTTGCACTGTACCCAAATGTCCTGGTTTCCACTGAGTCAATGAATATGTAAATGATTTCTAGAAAGGCCAAAGGATCTTTGTGTGGCCTTTTAGCCAAAGAGTTAAAAGAAAGAAGATGCAAACTGTACTGATGCCTGCATTGTGGAAAGGCCGGGCATTCATTAAAGAATGGCACACCAACCCTAAAGCATTACATGTTATGGTAGTTGTCTCAGACCCTATACCATAACTGATGGAAAAATTACCAAATTCGAAGGTATTGGAAAATATCCCTTTTGAGTGTCAAGCAATCAGCTATCTCAAACTCACTGGCAAGCATTTAAGCATCCCAGTAACAACTCAACACGTCTAGGTCACCGGTCTATCTTCAGAACCCCCTGGGGTTACTGGCAATCTGCAATTTCCTTGATATAATTTATGACAAGACCATAAGTTTACAATTAATACCAAAGCAGTTAGTGCACTGCAGGGTACTGAATCAACTTTGTGGCCCATTGCTATGCATACAGTTCCCCTTGTCCTAATTTGACCTGACAAAAGGGAAAAAACATATTTAGTCTGGTAGATGCTTGTGAGTTCCAAACGATTCTGGGAATCCGAAGACTTCATTTACACAGCAACAGACTGCATCTTCACTCTCCTAAGCCATGACAAACGGTGTCTCACACTTTCCACCATTAAGGCCAGACCCCATAGCAGGCCAAACACCTAACTGTTACTTGTCCGCTTGTTTCATGACTAATCACTAATGGAGAAATCATGCATGGATTCCTCACCATTTCCCGTCACTGCCGGATTCGAATAAGACCAGATGCTACTTTTACGTGACCCTATTATGGGATCGAGATTGCAAACTTCCTAAGGAAAAAGAACAATGTACATCACTAGATCTCCATTGGTCACCACCCCAACTGAATTGCCCCTTTGCTTAGCCTTGAGAAAGGCCTAGGCCCGCAAGCTACCAGATAGGGCAAAACACGTGTTGGCTGAATCCAGTTGTTCCTGTATGCTAGAGATTGATATTCAATGTGCATTAAAGAAGAAATTCATAAGGAACTTATTCAGAGAAATTATTATTAACATTATGTTTGTATAATGGATAAAGCACTAAGCAGCAATTAAACCTGTAGCATATGTATCCCCCATATTCCCTATATAGCCACAAAACAAATTGGAAAAAGTACACAATTACTTTGAGTTCTCATTTCTGCCAAAATACATAAACCAAGTTTCACAGTGATCCGAGTAGTCGGAACAACTAAAACTGAAGAAGTGACATGGTTACCTGAAGAATACTGAGATTCTTCCGCTGGCGGAGAGAAATTTCGACTACTGATTAAAGCTGCACTCTGGAGCAACTATCCCTTGCATTAGCATTTATGTGCTTACTGAAAATAAACAAATCACCTCAAAATATATCTGGAGGAACATTTCACTACTAGTGATATAAGACATTCAAAATCCCATGTGTTCTCTTTATTCTTCAAGCTCAAAAACAACATAGTGACTCAGGAACTGCTTCAGTTACTGGACAATTAACTAAGTCAAAATCAAGAACAGATATCCATTACCATTGATCCCAGTGTTGTTGGATCAAGACAGGAATTAATCCATTTATATCAACCTGAATTAGCATATCTTTTTTAAGGCCTGTTTATTTCCAATGTTGCACTGTTGTTTACATTAAATGCTTTGCTCTTTTTGCTGCAGATGGTGTAATTTTCCAGAAGCCTTCATTTAGTTAGTGAATAGGCATTTGTTGTGTATTAGACAGCTATTAGTGAGGTTCTCACCGCGAGGTGAGGAGAAAACAGAAAGGAATGGGAAGAACTGACTAAACTGCAAAATGTGGACAGTGTATCTTTTCAAGGACTAGCGTCTGGAGATCATTGTGCAGATTTGAGAAGATGGAGAGTTTACCTATTCCCAGGAAATTACTAAAATCCTATTGGTTGTTGCAAAGACGAAAAGAAACATTAGACTATTTTGTGTTTAAATTAGTGTGTGTCACTAGAGCAGGAGATTACTTTTTCCTGTGAGCCTTTCTCTTAGAGGGGGATTCTCTCACTCACATTTGCTGCAGACTCATCTCTGAGTTTCTTTATACCTCTCTACATGGGAGGATTGTTAGCCTATTTCTTCACTGTTTGCTGATTTATAGATGAGAATACCTTTCAGCTTCAGATGCAAAGGCTCTATGCTTATGCATTGATTCTCTCTTCAGAACTCTTCATTGGGAATCTAAATTGACACCTTATTCTATTTTACTCAAAATTTAATATAGATTAGGGAATTTCCTTTATGGAACATGCTTGCTGTACTATTATAATGTTAACTTTAATTTTAAACAATATTGTATTTTTCCTTATTTTGAAATATCGATTATTATTGGATGATACTAAATTTTAATGCTGATACTTAAAGCTTAATACCTACTGAAAAAAATAATGAAAAACTAAAAAAGAATTGGTAATAAAAACCCTTTAAATCTCACAAGTTCTCTTTATTGACCGTACTAAAAGTCTTTTATTGCTATGTGTTTGAAGTAAATGATTGCTCCTGTTTACCTCTCCTTGTCCACGAACAAAGGTCCATACGACCAGTGGTGGGGGTTATTTAACGATTATATCTGAAGATTTAGATACACAAAACCCTGCTCCATCAAGTGGTAGCAAGAGGACTGTTAATGTCACAGGAGAGAAAGGAGCTAAAATAGATTGCCCATGTCCCTTAAATCCAAAACCTGCACTTGAAGACTGAAGGAGTTTGCAGTTCTGAAACTGGTTGCACTGGGAGAAGTGTGAGTATCAATAGGGTTAGGCGTCACATTGTTTCAATTGAGAGTCTGTCATTGTGTTGAAGTTATGTGTCTGGTACTTTGGTAGAGGCTGATAGATTAGTCGTGTCTAAGTACTTGATATTGAGCAGTTAAAGCTGTTATTGGACTCGGAGTAGTCCAAGATCCCAGGATAGTTAAGTTATAATAAGTTATGGTGTTATTTGTTTAGTAAGGTTTTCTGGTGCAGGTTCATGAGATACCATTGACTGCACAATTGAGCTAGGGACTGTAACTATTTGTTATGATTGTACTAAAAATTACTGATGCTAGTGGATTCTAGTGCCCAAAGAGAAAACTAAATCAGTCAGGGTGATTTCCCACTGGTCGACATTTTATATGTGTGTGTGTGAGGTGTTAAATCCTTATTTTGATTTGTTTCTTCTATGAATTAACTATTTTGAATTCTTTAGTGGAGCAGACAAAAGTTATTTGTTTATTGTTATGCTTAAAGTTGTAGAATTTTGTGTATGAGAAAATTGTAAAAGAGGGCGAATCGCTACAAGGAGTAAAGAACTACATCAGAGTGTGCCGCGCTGGGATAGGTCAGTTGGTGTGAAGTGCGGCGCTAAGTTTGGTTGGCAAGTTATCAAGTACTAAGTTGTGGCAGGTTATGAAAAGAGAATTGCATCAGGATTGGAGAAAAATATTTATGTATGCAGAATCATAAATTGAACATAAATTTGCTCAATTATTATTGAATCTTTGTAACCATGAAATGTTTTAAAAGTCTTAGAGATTTGATGAGGGGTGATGTGCGATTCCCTGTTCGGAAGGGTGAAGAGGCTCCACCGGAAGGTACGCCAAGTCATTATATGGCGACAAATGTGGGGCTTCACACATGTTTGTGGCTTCGCCAATGGTACAAGTTCACTGAACATGAAGGCCTATTCACATTTCCACAATATGGTACTTTTGATTCAAAAGTTATTGAACATTTAAGGGAAAAGTTATATTAAATGAAGCCATCACCTAGACCTACACATTACGAAGCATTAAATGTTTGGTAGTGAGCATCTCATGCCAAAGAGAATAAAGGTATCAGAATAGAGCAAAGAGAGCAGTGCAAAACTATCCAGATGCTCAATGGGATGTAGGACAGCAGAGTTGGAGGAAATGCGTAGTCAAGGGAGGTAGAATGTACCCAGCAATAGCAACAAAAAAGACTAAAAAGTATTGAATGAAGGGAGATGATGAAGAGGAAGCTGCAAGAAAAACTAACACTGATAGCAATTCAGGGATGACATTTTAGATGCTTTGTTATCCTCATGTCCACTGGCAAATGTGGCTCCCACAGCAAGTATATAAGGTGCTACAACCACTAGTGCTGCAGTGGCTACAGCCCCTATTGATCTGAATATATCTCAGATTGAGAAACCACTTCCAGTACTTCCAATTGCAACTGCATGTGTTGAAGCTGCCCCTATGGTAAAAGCTCTAGGTCTTACTGCTTCTATTGTGACTGTTCCTGCACCAATGTCACAGGTTGTATCAGCTCACACATTAGCAGTTTCTGTTGCAACTCTACCATTACATTTTGCTATGAATCCTGCTGCTCCAGGTGCTTTTGAAGGAGCTGTCGCAGCAGGGTTTATTCCGGCGTCATAAAACTCGCAGATTGTTGCCTGGACCCCACCACAAAATGTCCAATTATTAAGAGAAGGTTTATTTTTACAACACCTATTGCACAGAGAGAGACAGGACCATTTGATGATGGAATGTTTCCTCCATGGTTTGAGGAAACTCCAGATAATAAAATTGAAGGTGGAATTGGAAGAAATCATTAGAGGATGTCTGGACACTTCACATTTGAATCAATATCAGGAAAATGAATTAATATAGGTGAGTTAAGAAATCACAAGGAGTGCAGATGCCACACATGATAAATTAACAGAATTCACAGGGAAATATGAGGTGGATCCCTCTAAGGGTGTTCCTTTACATAAAAGCCTCAGTGTACAGTTAGATGATGAAGCTATCATGACTAGGCAGTCCTCAGGAAAGAGATTACACATTGCGGAGTTGGTGAAGTGCATTTGAAAATGGAGCTATTTTGACAGGTTGGAAAGCAAGTGGGCAAAGAAACAGGGAATGAAACAATCAGATACTACAGAAGCAAATGGTAAAACACCACCAGTACTCCCAGATGAGGCTTTACCTTTCCCTATGAGGGAGATAGCAGGTGGAGGGTATGTTCATGTACCGTGGCGTAGAAGTGATCTTGCGACATTCACAAATAACTTTAGAAAACTAAGATAGAATCCTGCGCAGTGGTATACACAAGTTGACAGATTTATAATGATTCAAAGGATTTGTGGATGGACTTGAATACTTTCTTTGATATTGTGGTACTGAGTGATCTATGAGCTCAATGTAAAATAGCTGTACAATGGCCATGCACTGAACCTCTAAGGTATGGGTATACTTGTGGACCTTCACCTATAGTGATGACAAAGTATGACGAGGTGATTGCTTTTTTTAAAGAAAAAGTTCCAGCAAGGGATATTGATTGGTTAAAGATCAATAGAACTATGCAGGAAGCTAAAGAATCAGTGCATGCTTATTATGAACAATTGTTGCAGGTGTTTAAACAGCACAGCAGACAAGAAAATCCCAAAAAGGGAGATGTGGGGAGTTTTGTGTCACAGTTCGTTCTTGGGTTGCGACCAGAAATCAGCATGCACCTACAACAGAATGTAATATGTTGGCAGACAAAACAAACCCTTAGATGAGATTCTGAGGAATGCAAAATACTGTTGTGATGATCAATTGATGAAGCAGAAGAGACTCAAAGAGAAATTTATGTTGGCTCAGACTGAGCTGGCTCAAAAGGAATTTCAGAATCAGTCGCATGTAGGGAATGCAGGTTAAATGCAAGGTGTTGGTTTTCAGGTTGGAGGTCAAATTGCACAGGTGTTCCATAGGGTAGAGGTTGAGATGTTCCGGTTGGTCCAAATTCAGCATTAGACATTGCAGCCCTGAAGAAATCAGCTACTTGTCATTATTGCAATAGGCGTAGGCATTGGAGGAGGGAGTGTAGACAAAAACCAAATCAAGTAAGTGGTGATGGGCAAATGCAAGGTGTAAATCAAATGTAAATGTAAAATGTTCCAGTTTAGGCTCCAATTCAATGAATGCAGATGATAACGCAATCATAATTTCCTATGATGCAGGTCCCACAAGCCCCGATGGCCCCACAGATTATGGGGTATCTCAGATTTAATGTGAATCAAGTACCAAGATCAAATTTAAATCTGTTTTCAAATTAGAACCCATTTTAAAAGTTGGCTATGTTAGGGAACGGGAACTTTGGTTCTTACATTTCCCAATGATGGTGCCTGAGGGGGGAGGAATATTGCGTACTTGGTGCAGTCTTGGAGGTAGAACAAAGTGGACCATTTGAAGAAGGAGAGGTAATTGGCCACCAAGTGTCATTTCTTATCGACACTGGTGCTACCCGTTCCACTGTTAGAACAGCGGTAGTCTCAGACCTACCCCTCTCAGTAGAGAAGATCCAAGTTGTAGGTGTCACAGATAAATAAATAACTAATCCTGTTTCGAAGAATGTGCCTGCAAAAATAGGCTCATTTGAGGAAGATCACCAGTTTGTGATGTGTTATTCAAGTCCTGTAAATCTGTTAGCAAGCAAGATCTTTTGTGCAAGTTAAATTGCACCATTTACTGCACACCAGATGGCATCGAATTTCAAACTCATGATGAAGATGTTGAATTTAAAATTGTCTGAAAGTAAACAGTAGTAGGATTGTATCCTGTAAGAACGGTAGAGGATTTACCTCCCAATTTGAGAGATACTGTAAACTCAGAAGTATGGGATGTTAGATTTGACAGCCTTAGGATGGTCTTACCCCCAACTTTTTGCCTTCCTCCTCCACTTTTTCTGACGGCGACTTGTCTGGCCTTAGGACTCTAAGCATTTTACTACTGCTAACCAGTGCTAAAGTGCATGTGCGCGCTGCCTAAAACATGGTAATATTGGCTCATCTCCAACTGGCATATTTAATTCACTTATAATCCCCTAGTAAATTGCACTACACGTGACCAGGGCCTGTAAATTAATTGCTACTAGTGGGCCTGCGGCACTTATTGTGCCAACCACTTAAGTAGCCCTCTATCCTTGGCTCAGGCCTGCCACTGCAGAGCCTGTTTGTGCAGTTTAAACTGCTATTTCGACCTGGCAAAATAAACCTTTTGCCAAACCTTCCCTATGTATACATATACGTCACCCATAAGTTAGGCCCTAGTCAACCCGAAGGGCAGGGTGCAATATATTTAAAAGGCAGGCCATGTACATTTAAGTTTTACATGTTCTGGTAGTGAAAAACTCCAAATTCACTTTTCACTAAGGCAAGGCCTATATTTCTCATAGGATAACATTGGGATTACTTATTACATTTTAGAAGTGTAATTCCCAATGGTGAAGAGATAGACATTTCATGTTTGGTGTCTCTGGAATCACAATTTAAAATCCAAATTTATGCTGAAGTGGGATTTTCAATTGCAATTCTGAAAATTCCACTTTTAGAAAGTTTGCATTTTCTTATTTTAGCCATTTGGTGCCGGCTGTCTGTCTCTGATCACATGTCTGAGGTGGGTGACAGTTGGGCTTTGTGTATTCCCCCTAGACAGCCACACACAATGGGAGCTTAGGTGTGACTTGATGGGTCACCCTGGCAGGATGGGAGGGAGGAGCTGGACCCAGCCTCATTTACAACTGAATAGGCTGTGTCCTGTCCCTACAAAAAGGGCTGCATACCCCACTGTAGTGAGTCTGGAGGCAGGGCAGGAAGGAAGGACCTCTGTGCACTTCAAAGGCATGTCTTTGAATTCTCCCTTACATCAAAGGCACAATTGGGTATAAGTACTGGAACTCTGATACTACCACATCAATACACCTCTGTACCTGTTGATACTCTGCCAGGGAGAAGGGATGCTGAAAGTATTGTCACTCTGCTGGACTGCCACTCTGAAGGATCTGCTGCCTTGCTGTGCTAACCTGCTGCCTGCTGCCCTCTTGTCTGGGGAGGAAGAACTGGACCTGGAACCCATCTTGAACCCAGGATCCCAGAGGGACTCAAAGGGCTAGTCAGCTGGCCCCCTTATCTGAGCCTCAGGGACATCCCAGGGGCATAGCTCCTGAGCCCATCTTCAATGAGTTCCTGACCCCCAAGAGGGGCCTCACAAGTCTCTGGGCCTTGGGTGTGGTTCTCGAGCTCTTAAAGTCAAGCCTTTGGTCTCTTCGTCCAAGCAAATGGGCCCGTTCTCTCTGGAACCACACGGCTCACACAGAGAATCTTTGCAAGCCACCCCAAGTTCGTCTCTTCACACAGCAAGCATCATCCACCAGCTTGGATTGTCACCACAAGGCTCCAGCCTGCCAATCCATGATGCCCGGCCTGCTGTTTGCACCACGCCGATCATCACCAGCGACACTCTCTTTGTTCCCGGCTATTTTTGCTGCGTGAATGGGACGCTTGGCACAAAACTGCAGAAGGTTAATTTTCAGTGGTACTAACCTGGGACTGTATCTGACCTGTGATCTCTGGTTGTCGGCTTGAACTTTTGGATTTGACTCAGTCCAGCACGACCAGATATCCCCGGTTGGCACTTTATTCTTCTAAGTGCTATTTTACAGATTAATCTTTAAAAGTTAATAATTTTGGATCCACTTATTTGATTTTTGTAGTTTTGGTCTTGTTTTATGTATTAAATTAAGCTCTATTTTGCTAACGTTGCGTGGAATCTTTTAGTGTGGTGATTTCACTGATTTACTGTCTGAAGTGTTGCACAAATACTTTACACAATTCCTCTTAAGTTAAGCCTGGCTTCTCTGTGACAAGCCACCACAGGGTGAGCACAGGTTAATTTAGGGTTTGCCTGCTTCTTACTCTGACTAGGATTGTAGTTGCTGCTTGACTAGGGCTCATACCCCAGTCAATCTACAACCCAATTTCTTATATGGGATTTTTCAGGGAAGGACATCGGATTAATCAAAGGTGTAGAATTGATCAGAATCACTATAAAGCCAAATGCAGTCTTTCCGAGAACACCACTCTTTAATCTAATGCCCCAAACTGTGGCTGGAATTACTCCAGTGATTGAAAACATGCTAAAACAAGGGATTTTAAAAGAAATTGTTGGAAGTCCTTGGAATTTGCCTATCATGAGTTTACAGAAGCTCAATGTCAATGTTTCGAATTATACAGGATCTTCGGAAAATTAATAATGTGGGTCTATGTCCGGTAGTACCACTGAATATAGCAACAATACTATTTCATATTCCCTGTAGTGCAGAGTGGTTTACCGTGGTGGATCTCTGCCATGCCTTTTTCTCTAGCCTGTTGCATGACGACATTCCATGCTCTGTTCTCATTTGTATTTAGAGATAGAGTTTTGGCATGGTTCTGAGTTCCGCAAGGGTATATAGAGCATCCTTCGATCTTTAATCAGATTTTGAAAGAGAATCTTGAGACTTTACAAATGCCTTGCAATTCAGTTCCTGTGCAATATATTGATGACCTACTTGTGGCATCAAATACAGAAGAAGCTTGTAAACAGGACACAATTTCTCTTTTAAATCATTTGCGTGAGAACAGACACAAGGTGTCCCCGAGAAAATTACAATACTATCAAAAAGAAGTCCTATATTTGGAAGATCTCATTGAAAAGGGAGAGAATCAAGACAATATTGAAGATGAAACCACCCAGTACTCAGAGAGAAGTCATAATATTTCTGAGAATGGTTGGCTGCTGTAGACAGTGGATTTCCAACTTTTCCCTAGTGGCCAAGGCTTTACTGAGGCTGACGCACAAAGATGTGACAGATCCACTTCCATGGGACAACGATTGCTTGAAAGCGTTCCTCGAGTTGAGAGAATGTTTCTGTCATGCCACGCTACTGAGAATGCATGATTGCAGTAAAATGTTCACATTGTTTTATAGTGAGAGGGAGGACTGTTCTCTCTCAGTCCTTACTTTGTTGCAGGGAAACTCTCGAAGACCTGTGACATATTTTTCAACTACTCTTGACCCTGTTGACACTGGATTGCCAAGCTGCCTTAAAGTACTTGTGGCGGTCGCTGTCAGTATTGAGAGATTTGAGTGCATAATGATGGGACATCCTTTTACAGTGATGGTCCCTCACTCCCTGGAGATATTGCTCACTCATACCAAAACACTGTATTTTCAAACAGCAGACTTACAAAATATGAACAGCAAATCCTTGCTTCTGATATCATGTTCTAAAAAGGTGTCTGTTAGAAATTGGCTCTCTAGCAGAGGTTTGCACCCTGTCCAGGTAGGGACCGCAATACTAGCCAGGGTATTTCAGATACACAACCTAAATTAACCTGTGCTTACCCTCTGGTAGCTTTGCATAGAGCAGTCAGGCTTAAGAGGCAATGTGTAAAGTATTTGTGCAACACTTACATCACAGTAACACAGTGAAAACACCACAAAAAGACTCTACACCAGTTTAGAAAAATAGAGAATATTTATCTGAGTAAAAGAAGACCAAAATGACAAAAATCTAATTAGTAGAATTTCAGATATGAATTTTTAAAGATTAAATTAAAAAACAGTGCTTAGAAGTCATTAGAACTAAAAGGTTACTTGAGGTTGCGCTAGACTGGGATAAATCCAAAGTTCCAGGCTGGACGCGATGAAGGGCAGGCCAGCTACAGGACACATGCACAGCCCGTTGAAAATGAACCTTTGGATGGAGCCAGCATTGGCGTTGAAGACATGATGAGTCATTTCCGATTCACACAGTCGGGTCGATACGCTGAAGTCGAGCCTCGCAGCGGTATCTTCGGATTGGTGCTGTGTCTTCATCGAGCCTCACAGTTGGGACCTCGGATCTGCGTTGTGTCATAGTTGAATCTTGCAGTTAGGTCCTGTGTCCTCATCGAGCTGTGCAGAGATGTCCTCGGATCTGCACTGCGTCAGTGTTGAAGGGCACTGCGTCGGTTCCAATTGGCGCAGAGGTGACGATGCGTTGATTTTGGTGCAAAACACCTACAGAACGCACTTCAGAGGCCCAGGACTGGAGGGGCACCTCAGGCAAGGGAGGGCTCACAGATGGCAGAGTTAGCAGCTGAAGCAGGGTTGAAGGAATTATTTGATGGCCCTGAGACCTCAAGGACAGGGTAAATCCAGCAAGCCCTTGGAAAAACTTGGGTTCAAGAATGTAGAGAGCAGCTCCAGTTCTTTTCACTCCCAGGCAAGAAGAAGCAGGACAACACAGCAGAGCAGGTAACAAAGTAGCAGCCCCTTCTACAGCACAGCAATCAGCAGGCAGTAGGCCAACACAGCAACTCAGTTAGCAAAGTGGCAGTCCCTCCTGCAGCACAGCAGCTCCTCTTCCTGGCAGAATGTTCTTGGTTCCAGCAAAGTTCTGATTTGGTGGTGTCAGGTGTCCAGTACTTATACCCAAATGTGCCTTAGAAGTGGGGGAGACTTCGAAAAGATCTTTGAAGATAACAAGGTCCCTGACTTTCCTGCCCTGTCTCGAGAATCACTACATGGGGGTATGCAGTGCTTTGTGTGCAGACTGGCACAGCCCTATTCAGGTGCAAGTGTCAGCTCCTCCCTCCTAATCTACCTCAGGAAGACCCATCAGCCTGGTGATCGGCCATCAGATGCAAATGTCAGATCCCAGCTTCGTTTGTGTGACTGTCTAGAATAAATGTACAAAGTCCAGCTGTCACCCAACCCAGAAGTGTATTCAGAGACAGACAGAGGCACAGAATGGGTAAAGTAAAAAAAGACAACTTTCTAAAAATAGCATTTTCAGATTCACAATTTAAAATCTGACTTCATCATAAGTTGTGATTTTATATTGTGAGTCCAGAGTCACCAAACTCCAAATCTCCATCTTTTCCCAATTGGAAATTACAATTAAAAGATGTTTTAAGGCAACCTCAATGTTAACCTATGGGAGAGATAGGCAATGTAGTAGTGGAAAACTAATTAGCAGTTTTTCAATACCAGGACATGTAAAGCTCAAAAGTACTTGTCCTACCTTTTAAATAAATGGCACCCTGCCCATAGGGCTGCCCATGGTGTACCTTAAGGGTAACATATGTAATAAAAGGAAAGATTTGGGTCTGACAAGTAGGAGAACTGCCAGGTTTAAACTGTACACACAGCCTGTGCAGTAGCAGGCCTGAGCCATGTTTAGGACTATTGAAGTAGGTGGCACAATCAGTGCTGCAAGCCCACTAGTACCATTCATTTTATAGGCCCTGGGCACATATAGTGCACTTTACTAGGGACGTTTGAGGAAATTAAATATGCCAATTGTGGATAAGCCAATGTTACCATGTCTTGAATACAAAGCATATGCACTTTACCACTGGTTAGCAATGGTAAATTGCCCAGAATTCTAAAACCAGCAAAAATGAAGTCAGCACAACATCAGGTCAGAAGGCAAAATGTCAGGGGAACCACCCCACGGATGACAGGTCTAATAGTGTCAAACACTCAATCCAGCTACATTTTTACAGCTGCCTGAAAATTAAATGGATGGAAATGAGATTGAACATGACTGCCTTGCTGTTATGCATTTATGCACCACAACCTATACAAGACATTAAGATGAAGCTATTGTTGAACCTGACTATGTAATCTTTGTCGCCGGCTCATGTTTTAAGAGACAATGATGGGATTTTGAGAGCAGCTTACGCTGTTTGCTAAGTTCAGAAATTGGTAGAAGCCTCCTGGCTTAGAGGTGTTACCTCTGCACTAGTGGCAGAATTGATTGCCCTTACAAGAGCATACAATCTTTCAGCTCAATTGAGAGTGACTATATTTACAAGTAGTCAGTATGGCTTTGGTGTAGTCCATCATTGTCAGCAGTTTTGGTCATAGAGGGGATTCATGAGATCATTTGGTTCCCCTTTAAGAAATGGTGGATATGTGATGAAACTGTTGGAAGCTTTATAATTCCCACAATAAAGTGCTGTAGTTAAATGCGCAGCCCAGAGAAGTGTCAATGATTGTGTCACAGTTGGAAATAGATATGCTGATGAAGTGGCACGGTATTGTGCAGTCGGGCATGCACATTTAATGGAGAATATGCAAATTCATCTGATGAGGACACTACCTTTTCAATGCTATGGTCAGTAGTTGATACGTCGGAAGAAATCAAAAGATTGCAGGAAGACATTTCAGAAGCAGAACAGCAAAGATAGATCAGAGCAGAATGTCTTAAAAATGCAAATGACATTTGGGTTTCAGCCGATGGAAGACCAGTGTTGCCAGATAGTTTGTTGTTTCCCATGACACGACATTTCCATGGCCATCCCCCATTGGGAGGGACGCAATAGTTAGGTTATTTAAGCATAATTTGTTTAATCCCGGATTCAGAGTTCTAGCTGAAGAGCTATGCCATAGGTGCCTGACATGCCAGCAGATGAATGTAGAAAGGAGAACACCTGTAACATAAACAAATAGCAAGATCAGGAGGACTCTTTAATAGGATGCAGCTGGACTTTATCAAACCTCCTATTTGTAACAGGCTGAGATATGTCCTGGTTATAGTTAACCTGGGCGTAGCGGGTGTAGTGCCTCTGCGTATTTCCACAGAGTTTTAAAAAAACTCAGTGGAAATACGCTACGCTCCCTCCCCCCTCCCAAAGTCTTTAAAAATTTTAAAAAGAAGGCACTTACCTGTTGTCTGCCGCCTCCCCTGCCTGGCCGCTCTCCGTCCTGCTCCTCGGTCCTCGCGTCCCCTTCTGTAATTAAAAAAACCACTACGTTGTACGTCTGTCGCGCGTGACGTCTGACGAGGAGCAGGACAGAGAGCGGCCAGGCAGGGGAAGTGGCAGACACCAGGTAAGTGCCTTCTTTTACATTTTTAAAGACTTTGGGAGGCGGGAGGGAGCAGCTAACTCCGCTCCACCACGGAGGCGGAGTTTTTTGCCTACTCCGCGTTCGCCACGGAGTGCGGAGTAGGCAAATCTCCGCAAACTCCGATGGCGGAGCGGAGTTACCCGCCCAGGGTTAGTTATAGTGTGCATTTTCTCCTGACAGGTGGAAGCCTACTCAACACGGAGAAATTAAAGTCTTACTGTAGCCAAACTGCTGTTATGCGAACCCATTCCACGGTTCGGATTCTTGGTTTCTCTGGAGTCAGACCGATGGACCCATTTTAATATTGAGGTCTTTGGAATGCTGTGTCAAATGGAACACAAATATCATTGTAGCTATCGTTCTGTTGCTTCAGGGATCGTTAAACAGTTAAATGGGATGCTGAAATCTCAATTCACCAAAGTCTGTGCATTCACTTAACTGAAATGGGCAGATTCTTTACCATTGTGTTGATGAGTCTTTGAAGCACTCCTGACAGGAGGACTGGATTTTCTACACCCGAGATTCTCATGGGACGTGCTATGCCACTGCATGCTGTGCATGTGAAACACAGATGACTTGATACTTGGGTACTGCAAAGGATTAGCTGATGTGGTGTGTTCTGTTTCTCAACAGGTTGGAGCTGCTACTGCCAGTCCATACCAGAAGCAGTGCCATGATCTTTACACTGGTGACTGGGTTTTGATCAAAAAGTATGTGCAAAAACTTGCCTGGAGCCGGGGTGGAAAGGCCCCTACCAAGTGATATTGATAAACAGCACTGCTGTGAAGTGTGCTAGCATACCTAATTGAGTGCATGCTTCGCACACCCAGAGAGTGAGGTGTCCATATGAAGAAGTAGTGTTCTTTGAGCTAAGCTTGAGACTTATTGTGTGCATACATCCTGAAGGACCGGGGGGGGGGGTGAAGTACAGCAAAATCTCTCACCTGTTCTTGAAATCTCACAAAGTGGTGCATAAATACCCACTGCATGTGAAGAAATGAGAGTTGAAAGTAAAAGAACTGTTGAATCATCACTATGGCAACCAAATGATCCAGATGAAAGGACAAGTGTGAGAAAAGAAAGACCCCTATGGAGATCAGAATGGCAAATGGTAGGAGGCAATTGAGATCTAGTGTGTCAGTTGAACGCATACCACAAACCATCATCGAAGAAACAGAATCTAGTTGTATAAGCAAGACGGAAGAAGATCAACAGACACCAAGGTGATCCAAGACATCAACGGTACCTTGTCGCAGGTATTCTGCCCTGAATGGACTTTTTACTCAGAATACGTGTTTAATACATCAGAACTGCATTAGAACAAAATCCTAACAAACTAAGAGCAGACTTATTTGAACCTCCATGAGTTGCCACACTAAAATAGCATTCATTTAAAATTTGTGTAACAGTATTACATCCAGGAACTTGACAAGCACTATTTAGTGAATTCAAAATTGAAAGAACTAATGCAACCAATGATAAACTGTGTTTGAAGCAAAAATTAGAAGAGATTGTGATAAATGATCATGACAATTATTCTCTGACAAAGACAAATACAAATAATTCAGAAGACTTCCGTAGGTCCAAGGCTGCAGTAGAAGAGTAGGGGTAACATTTCTAGAACAAGACGGGGTAGGGATAGGGAGGCCTCACGAAGACTACTCTATATAAGCTAAATAAAATACCTGCAAGTAAATCACCAAACGTTTTGCTCATTTTGCACAAGTAGAAATCAATGCAGAATATTGAATTTACCTGCTGCTATATTCTACTCACATTCTGACTGTAGACAAACATGTGTATCCTTACCAAGGCTAAATGTAGAATAGTAATTATTGTCACTATAATATTTGTGCTAGCATCTATATTTTTTTTAGTTGGAATGACATTTTCCCCACAACTGGAAGCACTTAGATCAATGCCTGCACCAACATCATCTGTTCAAACAATAGATGAAAATAAATAGAAAGCTTCATTTATAGATGTCTCAAAAGTCGTTTTCTCATCAAATGTGCATTCCAGATTTGTTCATGAATACACTCAAGCTTTAGACGCAAAGGATTGTTAAATCTGTGCACACTTACCTTCTTCTGCTGTAATAGATATGACATATCACCACATCTCACTTTCATATGCAATTACAAGTAGTATTTTATATAGTTTATTTTAAAGACAGGAATGTTTTGAATATTATTTTTCCAATTATGATATGATTCTTCCCAAGGCCCTGCTTCAGAAAAGAATGAATCCTCATCCACAAGAAAACTAAATGGAAATTGCAGGGTATTTCTTTAGGTCCCCTACTTTTATAGACACTGCAAAGGCATATGAAAAGAATCTGAACTGTTTAATGAGACCCTTAGAGAAGAAATACATTTTAACATTAGAAGAAAGAAGAGCGTGTATATTTCACAAAGCAAACAAGGAGGAAGGTGTTTAAAAAAAAATGTTTGGAACAAAGAGGGAGATGAATACAAGAAGAAAATGATTTATCCAAAACTAAAATTAGGTAACAGAAACAGACATTATGTGTTTACAAGAGGAGAAACCAGTTTAGAAAGAGACACATTAGAATAAGTAGCTGTGAACACACATTTGTAGTTTTCGGAGGACCTATTAAAATTTTAACCGGGGACGAGTCAGCTATTCTTAGAGTTTATTTTGTTTGCAGACAGGACCCCTATTTCTGGTTACATGTTGATTGGGAGGGTGTTTACTATTTAGCTGTAATATTTCCCAAGATGTATCTTGTAAATAGTGTAGATGCTTTAACAATAACTCCATCTTACCAACACACACATAGTACCATTGATGGGACTCAATAAGTGGGAGATATTTTTGGAGCAATCATACCACCAGTAGGAGTAGTTTTAAATGATGAGAAAATTAGATAGTTATCTGCTGTAGTAGATAAATTGGCTACTAGTACACCTCGCATGTTGCTGGCTTTTAACACTGAATTAGTGGCTATTAGGTCAATGGTCCTGCAGCATCTATTAGCTCTAGATATATTATTAGCAGAGAAAAGCGGAGTCTGCAAAATGTTGAAGGCTCAACATTGTTGCTCATACATACCCCACGAGAGTAGAAAGATAGAAGATTTTGAAAAGGACATTTCTGATATGAAACCTGAATTAGAATCTTGAAATACAGCAAGTGTGCTAGGAGCTTTAGGCAAGGAAGCATTTGCTATTGGCAATTGGTTTGCAACGGGAAGGGTAGAACTTTTCAAAGTCATACTAAAACCTGTATTAATTTCAGGAATTTGTTTAGTATGCTTATACGCTCTATATAAAGGATTTAGATGCTATCTAATGAGGAAGAAAAATAAAGAAAGAGAAAGGCAAATAATGGAAGAATTAGAAATGGAAGAGAGAAAGACTAGAGAATATAAGAAGTTGAAGGAAGTTGAAACCCTGAAAAATATAAATTATGACTCAGCAAAGAAAGAAGGTGTACTTCCAGATTCATTTGTGAAGAAGAAATGTTGATGGTTATTTAACCATCAGAAGGGGGAAGTTGTAATAGAAATTTTTTCATTTGGAAACAAAATCACATTTTAAATTGAAATATGCAAAAGTTTAAGTTTAAATAGTACTCATATGATAAATGCAAGTTTGTAGTAGGTAATCATACTTAAGTGTTATAAGCCTACAAGTGAATTAAACAAGTGCTAATTTAACTTAGCCTAACTATCCATATTAATGGAGACTTCAAATTAACATTAAAAGGTCTGGTTTTTTTTAACATTGAACAGGTGTTTGCACAAAATGTTTTTCTCTTTTTGCTGTAGATGTTGTAATTTTCCAGACGCCTTCTGTTAGCTAGTGAGGATTGTCTAAACCGCAAAATGTGGACAATGTATCTTTTCAATAACTAGCATCTGTAGACCTTTATGCAGACATGAGAAGATGGGGACTTTACCTATTCCCAAGAGACTACTAAAATGCTATTGGATGTTGTTGAAGACGAAAAGAAACATGTTACCACTTAGAACATTGTATGTTTAAATTAATGCAGGTTCCTGGAGCAGGAGAGGGTTTTTTCCTCTGAGCTTCTCTCACTCGCACTTGCTGGAGACTCATCTCTGAGCTTCTTTATACCTCTCTACATGGGAGGCTGCATAGCCTATTTCTACTATGTTGTCTGATTTATAGCTGAGAATACTTTCCAGTTTGAGATGCAAAGCCTTTATGCTTATGCAATGATTCTCTCATCAGAATTCTTTGGGGCATATTCTCAAGGCGACATCGCCGCGTTAGCGGCACTTTTCTGCTGCTAAAGCGGCGATATTTTTATCGCCGTATTCTCAAGCTGTCGCTAACAGCCGTTAGCGACAGCTTACTGGCGATAGCGGCCGCTAATAACATTGCCAACGATGTCAGCGACAACTAATGCTAATCATATGCAATGTTGGCGTTCCCGTGTTAAAACGCATGCTAACCCCACTTTGCGATATTCTCAACCATCGCCCGGACCGGCGAAACGTTAAAAAAACAGCCGCTAAGGCCCGTTAGCTTCTGGGACTTAAGACCAGAAAATAGTTGGTCTTAAAAATGGGGAGAACACTTGGGGCCACATCCCGGCAGGTTTTGGTGCTGGACAGCGCTGCAAGCAATGTTGCAGCGCTGCCCTGCAACAAAACTAAAGTGCAGGAATGCGCACCATCAACAAGATAGTGCGCATTCCTGGGCCCCAGTCATGAAAAGTGTTGCAGCGCTGCGACAAGACAGCGTTGCAACACTTCTCACTACGCCCTTCTTGCGACAGCATGGATGTGCTGTATTCACTGGACAGCGCTCCATGACGCAAGTAATGACAGATAAGTCAGGAATCCTGACGTATCTGTCTGCGCTAAAGACACGCATTGCTGCAGTCGTGTCACAACCATGACGCAACTCCAGCAATGCATGGGGCCAGCCTATCCCTGTGGCACTGCATCACCCTCATGCCAGCCATCAGGCAGGTGGAAGGTACTGACGCAGTGCCGTTCATGAGGGGTTCCCGAATGTCGGCGCTGTTGGAGATCCATCGGTGGTGGTTGCGCGCTGCGGAGTCATCGTTTGGAAGCATTGGTGGAGTGTTGGTGTGGAGGGATTTGACGAGACGTTCTTCGGTGGCCTTGATCCAGCTGCAAGGGGGTGCGATGATGGCAGTGGCATCTGGTGGGCAAGGTGAAGACGTGATGTTACCAATGATGGTCAGTCCAGGAGAGCCCGGTGTTGTGGCTGTAGTTGAAGTTCCCGCTGGAGGAGGTGACGTGCTCGACCGTGCGTCCTGCCATGTGGCATGTTGAGGTGACTTGCTGCTTGCGTCTGATGTAGGGGACTGTAGTAGTTTCTCTATAAGCATGCTGTCCTTCTGCCTTGTAATCCTTATGATGTCACTGTCATGGTAATGGAATGCTATGGTTTGAATCCCAGGATCTTGTCAGTTCCTGGAAGCTGTGGAGACGAACAGTCAATAAAGTATGTGCTCTTACACTTACCTGCTTGGTGTGATCACTTCAAATTTGGCGACGAGTTCGACTGTTCCTCTCTCCACCCACGTGTGCAGCGAAGGATTCCTGCGTTCCAAGTCTTCTGAGCCTTCCTTGTTATCTTCAGTGTGGAAGATCATCTTCAACAACATCTTCAGACAAGAGTGACTCTTCACACCCGCCTTGCCTTTGCCACATTTGGTTCATCACACCATTTCTGATTGTTCTACATTCTTGGTGTGACATTTTTTTTTTATTTCTACCCTATTTTCCACCGCGCTTCAAGTTCGGAACAAGCATTTGGTGAAGATAATGTGTTGTGGTTTACTGACATTTCCTGGTGTGCAGGCGTGGTTGTGCTTCGTCTTGTGCTCGAATTGAATTTGCTGCCTGTAGCAGACTTGATCCTGCGCTGTTGTTCGTTGGCTGTTGTAATCGCTTGGGGGAGAGTTCCTTCACCTTCTGCACCTTTCCCCATCTGATGACATGTTAGAACTTGCCGCAGGAGTCGGCGGAGATGGGCTACGCGTCACTAGGAGCGATCTACGCCTCACAAGCAGCTCCTTGTTGCTTGGTAACAGAAAGCATTGGTCTACAGCGTGTCACTGAGTCTGCGTCTTCACGCTGAGGAGTGCGTCGAGCGTGTCTCTTTCTGAGCGCGTCACTGAGTCTGTGTCTTCATGCTGGAGGAGTGCGTCGAGCGCGTCTCTTTCTGAGCATCTCCTTGTGTTTTCCTGGTTACGGGAATCAAGCTTTACGGAGACGTCCACTGTTGCGTTCCTCTCCATTCGTCGTCCAGGTGACATCGCTTCTCTCAGTGGGGAGCTACTTGTGGAAAGCGGAAAATTGTTCTGCCGAGCTTGTTGTGGAAAGCGGAAAGTTCATTTACTCTGGTTCATTCCGAAGGCCGACACAAGATTTCATTTAAGGTATGCGACCGACACTGCAGTAGAGGCGGAGCAATTATTTGGCTACACGCATTATTTAAACGTAATTGACTGTCACTCTGTTATTCAAGTACTGCAATCAAAGTGATGCAATTAACTCCTCCATCGCAAGCGACACTTTGAACAGAGGTTTGGCATAATTTATCTTCATTTTTGTGGCTTAGCAGTCTGTTTCAGTGCTGCACAGTGACAGTGCTGCACAGTAACATATACATCTTTTTGAGAGTACGCAGTCAAAGTGGAGGTCCAGCATCGACTTGGTGGTGTCTAATTACGTAAACCTTTATTTATTTCACAGGTGGACTATTCCAATTTTGACAGAGTTGTATTGGTGTTAATTTCTTTTCTTTACAGCTATTTATCAGATGAATTTTTTTTCTTTCAACTGCATATAGAAATTATACGTTTTCTGTTTTGTACTCACCATGCAGAATGTGCAACCTTCCCCCCCCCCTTTTTAACAGCTTCCAGGTGATCCAACAGTTAAGTGGAAAGTCTTGTATAGAGCATTCGTAAAATACTTAGGCGCTATGGGGGGCTCAAGATTTAGAGCTGAGAGGAAGCGTTTCATCTTAGAGCATAATCTGGGGTTCGAAGGTCAAGCTGTGTTGGAACATCTACCTCCTCTAGTTGTGGTTGAGGGAGAAGAAGAATTAAATGTTTATGATCAAGCCGCGGGCATGCTGGAGAAACAGTTTGATGTGGAAAGCAGTCTTGTTGTTGCTAGGCACAAGTTTTTTACTAGAGAGCAGGAGAATGATGAAAGCATAGTGTCTTATGTAGCGGCTTTGCGCATTCTCGCTTCAGAATGTGAATTTGAACATTTTACTTCTCAACTCATTCGAGATCAAATTGTGGTGCATTGTAGGGACAAAAAGGTCTAAGAGAAATTACTCACCTTAAAGAACCCTTCTTTGGAGGAAATGATTACCATTGTCAAGAGTATCAAGTTGTCTCAAAAAGCCTTGAATGAGCTAAAACCTGAGAAGAGTGTTCTGGGTGCTGTTAAAGATCATAAGGATCTGAGTGTGAAAATACAAGGAGACAAAATCAAACCGCTATCTGAGCAAAGGGGGAATAGGTTTGTTCCCACAAAAACAGAGAAAAAAGGTTCTTACTCTAAAACATCTCTGTACCAATTGTAGGTTTCCATCGCATTTCCCCAACTCGAGGGTGTGTCCGGCAAGGAATGCATCGAGTCGCAAGTGTGGGAAACAAGGGCATTTTGCCAAAATGTGTGGTTTCCGAGGGAGTGTCAATGTTGTGTACTCTGAGGAACCCAAGAATGATCCTGTGTGTGAAGTCGTGAGCTCGCTTACCGACTTTGTGGTGGTTGTTAAGGACGATTCTGAGGATTGTGTCGATCCTGTAGTTGATGTGTTGGTGGATGGTAAATGTCTGCAACTGCTGGTGGATTCGGGGGCGCGCATGACTATGATTACTGAGGAATTGTTTGAAAGTACATGGGGAAATAGACCTATCGATCCCCCTGACAGAAGTCCTGTCTCTTATGAAGGGAGGAGGATTGAATTAATGGGTTTCTTTGTGACCTCTCTAGTTTTTAAGGACAGGCGCATCCAAGGGAAGGTTTAGGTGGCAAAGAAGGGTCTTAACATTCTTGGTTCGTATCACCAGGGGTTGTTCGGGATGACTCTTAAACCTGGCCTGCTTGAACAAGTTTCGGTGGTGGGTGAACAATCCGAAGGAGAGAGTTTAGTTTCTTGGTCCAAGAAATTTCCGGGAGTTTTTGGAAACAAGCTTGGATGCATCAAAGGGTTCAAACATTTTTATCAAGGTCAAGGAAGGGGCTCTTCCCATCAAACACAAATTGCGTAATGTGCCCTTCAGTATCAGGGATGACCTGTCTTCTGAACTTAAAAAAATGTGTGAATCTGGTGTCATTGAGCCTATCGAGTCCTCTCTCTGGTTATCTCCCTTGGTGGTGGCGCGCAAAAAGAATGGGACTCTCAAGGTATGTGTTGACTTGCACAGCCTGAATAGGGAGATTTGAGTTGACTCGCACCCCCTTCCTCGTATCGATGACATTCTCTCAAAATTTCCTGGTGCGAAATACTTCTCCAACAACAATCTAACCTCGGCATACCATCAAGTCGAGCTGGATCCGGTCTGCAAGCACTTGACAGCTTTTGTGTCACCTGTCAGCACCTTCCAGTTCAGAAGGATGCCGTTCGGGCTAGCTTCGGCAGCCTCAGTTTTCCAGCGTGTGATGGAGAAGGTTTTGGAGGGTGTCACAGATACGGTTGTCTTCCAAGATGACATTCTGGTGTCTGGAAAGAGCAAGGATTCGCATGACAAAAACCTTGCGAAAGTTTTGGAGAGATTGGAGGGTAGGGAAATTGTAGCTAACAAGCCTCAAGTGTGTTTCTTGTGTTGAGTCCATTGAATACCTGGGACACCGCATTTCTGGTGATGGTTTTGTGCCAAGAGAGGTCTCATCGAAGCCATTTCTAACGCTCCATGTCCCACCTCCAAAGAACAAGTCTCCTCATTTTGGGTTTGTGCAAATTCTACACGAAATTCATTTCTAATTTTGCTGCCAAGACAGTCCACATGAGAGATCTCCTCCAGAAGAAAACTGCGTTTGTTTGGGATGTTTCCTGTCAGGAGGAGTTTTCACAGATTAAAAAAGAATTAGGGTCTTGCAGCATTCTTACCCCCTTTGACCCCCTTTTTCAATGTACAGTGTTTGTGGATGCCAGTCTAGATGGTCTTGGGGGCATGATTTCTCAGGTCAAGAAGGGTAAAGAGTACACTGTAGGTTTCGCCTCCCGTGCGTTACGCCCAAGTGAAAAAAACTACTCAGTTATTGAGTGAGAATTGCTGGTGTGTTGCTGGGCTGTTGAACGTTTCAAATGCTATTTGTGGGGGAAGATGTTTACTCTTCTTACTGATCATAAGCCCCTCATTTCCATCCTTGAGGGTAGAATTGTCAAAGACCATACCCCCAGAATCCCTAAGTTGAGTTCGAAATTGCTGCAGTACAATTTTGGGGTTGCACACATCCCGGGTGGGAGAATCACAAGAGCCGATTATCTTTCAAGGTCTCCTTTACCTTTAGAAAAAGATGATCGTAATGACGATACAGATGAAGAGTGCCTTATTGCCGCAGTTGATGCGTGTGGTGTGGGTTCTTTCACTGAGCGTGATTGGTTTGGTGGAATGGAGTCCGAAACTGTACTTAAGAAGGTGAAGGATTTTATTGTATCGGGTTGGCCTAAGGAAAAACATCTGGACAGTGATCTTCATCCTTTTGCCAAGGTTGCTGATGAGCTCACTTTGGAGGGTGGAGAGATGATCATGCGGGCGGATAAGTTTGTCCCTCCTGAATCTCTTAGAGGTCGCATCATCGACTATGGTCACGAGGAACATCTTGGGCAGACGAGCACTAAAAAAAGGATTTGCTGTGTCTATTGGTGGCCCTCCATGGACCGTAAAATCAATGATGCTGTGGAAGGATGTGTGACATGTTGTACCAGTGATAAGGTTATTAAGATTGTTTCGCCTCCTGTTCAACAGGTGGAGGCACCCGAGGGTCCTTGGTTGAAGTTGGCTATCGATTTCGTGGGACCCTTCAATGCTCTGCCCAATAAATACAAGTTCGCACTGGTAGTTGCTGATTACTTCAGCAAGTGGTGGGAGGTCCATTTTATGACAGATCCCAACTCTCATGAGGTCATTAGGTTTCTTCAGAGTCTTTTTGCCAGAGAGGGTTTCCCAAAGGAGATTGTATCTGAGAATGGTGTGCAGTTTACGTCCAAAGAAATGTCAGATTTTCTGTTACAGTGTGGCGTCTCCCACCGGCGTGTAGCTCTATATCACCCACAGGCCAATGGTTTCATTGAGCGCACCAATCGAATTCTTGTTAAATGTGTTCAGTGGGCTGTTTCATCCAGAGTTGATATCAAGGAGGCTGTCCAGAGTATGTTGTGGGCACATCGCACTACTCCAAGTGCCATCACAGGGTCTAGTCCTTTCGCTCTACTTAGAGGTAGACAAGCTTCCTTTCACAAGTGTCCTGATTGGATGAAGAAGTGGGGTTTGCTGTCAAGATGCCGGGAGACACAGGGATATAGTGGTTTACAATCTCTTCCTACTGTCCCGACACAAAGTGATTGTGGCACGCATCCACAGCCTGCTGTCTCGGATGTGACCAAATCCAAGTCTGTGGTTTCTGTGGGAGATTGGGTGAGAATTAAGTCCCCTCTTAATGTTCCCAAGGGTCTGTCAAAGTTTGGTCCTCCTGTCAAAGTTGATGCTACTTCGCGCTTTGCTGTAAGAGTCAATGGCAAAAATTGGTGGAATCTGTCCAGAATTTACAAGATTCCTATGAGGGTTGTGATTCACCTGGGCCTTGAATCGGGGAACGTTGTTCAGGCCCAATCAGTTCAAAGAAAACCTACTGTTAAAGAGTGTGTACAGAGACCTTCCCAGGTTGCGAAATCCTTTTTGAAATATGTCCCTCCACGAAGGAGTAGTAGGACGAGTGTCCCGCCAAATCGTTTAAATCTGTAGTCTGTTTTATTGCTTTTTCGATTTATGAACATTTATGTGTGGACGTTGTGTCCATCTTTATCTTCAGTGCCCTTTTGTTATCGCTGTTTGGTACACCTTTTGCCTTTTTCATCTCATTGCTTCTTGGTAAATCTTTCTCATCTCTCCTCTTCTCTGCCTTTCTTCTTCTGCCTTTGCTTTACCTCTTTTCCTTTTGTATTAATGGAAAGAGAGGAGATGTTGTAGTAGTTTCTCTATAAGCATGCTGTCTTTCTGCCTTGTACTCCTTATGATGTCACTGTCATGGTAATGGAATGCTATGGTTTGAATCCCAGGATCTTGTCAGTTCCTAGAAGCTGTGGAGACGAACAGTCAATAAAGTATGTGCTCTTACCTGCTTGGTGTGATCACTTCAGGGACCTTCCCCAGGAGGGGGTGGTGTCCTGGTCACTGGGGTTGTCCAGGTGGAACTTGAGTTCACCGAGTAGGATGTCGTCGGTGGATGGGAGACCCTGGGGTGCAATGAGGTCTACAATGGTATTGGAGAATGGGGGCCATGGCCCGGGGGCCTGCACATGAGGGTGCCGCAGAGGATGTGCTTGGGCTTGGTCCGGATCTGGGAGTTGAGCTGGTCCATGGTCACCCTTGGGTCATTAGAGTGCGTGGTCAGTCGGAGTCTGCTTCTGTAGGTGATGGCAATGCCTCCTCCTTGATGGTCGGGGTGCTCCTTTCGGGTGATACTGCAGCCATCAGTGATGGCGATGGCGATGTCGGTCCGGAGCAGAGGTTGGTCCTGGCAGGCGAGGTGGCGTCCAGGGTTGATGGCGAGGAGGGTGCTGGTGTTGTAGCGGTGGAGTGTCCAAAAGGAAGGCTCCTTGGTGCTGAGCGCGGTCCAGGGGCAGATGGACACAAACGGCGTAGCCTATGGGTTGCCTTTGGCATGGGAGACGACCATTACAACGCAGGCAGTACATCGTTAACAACGCAAGTCCGACAACGCAGGTGCCTTTACATCGCATTTGATTACAATGCATTGTGAGGTCAGTAATGGGGTAATTTAAAGTTTTTCGGGTGGGTATGGGATGTGGATGTAAAATAAGAAGATTGGGGTGTGTTTTGGGGTAGAACATGAAAATTGGGGTGTGCATTTGGGGTAAAATATGAAATTTGGGGTGTGTTTTGGGGGCTCAAAAAGGAATTCCAGGGTTCACGGTTGGGTTTGGGGTGCAAAGGTTAGTTTTGGGTTGCACTCACTAACGTGGGAATAGTGATATTTATGTCTCCGCTATGCAACACCTACCCTACTGTTGCAATGTGCTTAGTATTAGTATGCATTGGAATGGAATGCGATGTTACGTCATGCGTCGTAACTACGTATGTGCTTTTGGCAGAAAAGTGGTACGCCCGCTGTGCATGTGCGCACAACGGCTGCCATTGAGAAATGCTTGGGGGGGCGGGACAGCTGTGAGGTGGTAAACGCCAGAAAGAATACTGGATGTGTATGCGGGGATGTGTGTGTGAGCGGGTGTTGTAAATATTTCAATGAGGGAAGTCTTACCTCGAAGCCGGGTCCCGTGTCTTTTGTAGCTCCTGCTCTCCTGCATCTGCTTGAGGCAGTGGGGCAACGCTCTTCCGCCATTGCGGTAGTGCCGCCACTGGGGGTGCGTCATCCCATATGATAGGCCTGAGCGACTCGCCCCCCGGCCCTCCTGCGCTACACGTCCCACCTTCTCCTTACCTGGACATTGACACCGTGGCGCACTCCACTGCACTCTCTCCAAATCTGTGACTCAGCCAGCAGAAGCCTCAGCCCAGTGTGATTTCACTAGGCTGGGTACAGCAGTCGCCGCATAGTCCGCTGGTGGACCTCCCGATGCAGTTGACGCAGCAGGGCCCCCTTAGGCGTGAAGTTGCAGCGCTCATGCCACACAAGTTCGGCGTAGCACAGGGGTCTCACCCCCCACAGCATACGGCCAGTCCAACATCATGGGGCCTGTGATGCATGGAGATGGCACACAGTGTTGGTAATCCCCTTCGTGCACCCCGGTGTAGTGGTGGATCGTAGTAAGCGATGCGGAACTCACCACGTTGGTGCGCAGGATCGCCTCTACCATTGACAGCTCCAAGGGTCGCAAGGCGGTCTTCTCACACAGGTCAGCAACGTGTCTCCATGCGACCTGCCAGACTTCATCAGCAGGTACGGGCGATCGTCAAGCCTCAATGTCTACCGCCACGGCTCATCGACTCCACAGCTCCTCCACATCCCACTCCAGGCGCAGGTCCAGTGAGGCATCCAGGCTCCAGACGCAGGTCCAGCGAGGCATCCAGGCTCCAGACGCAGGTCCAGCGAGGCATCCAGGCTCCAGACGCAGGTCCAGCGAGGCATCCAGGCTCCAGACGCAGGTCCAGCGAGGCATCAGGGCTCATATCCTGGTCATCCTGGATGTTGGCTGGCTTGCAGGGGTTGTTGACGTGTGCTGCAATTGGCCCTGGCTGCTCCATTCTGCATGTTATTGTTTTTTATGCCTATTTTCTATTGGGGGTTGACTGATAGGCTACTTTTTGCACTAGAGGCAAGAAAGATCACGTTTGGCTGACTAACGGGAGTTTTCTTGCCGCTAATGGGCCTATTGCTGGATTTCGCCCGCTAACGCCGGAATTCCTATCGCCATCGCGCTAATGTTAGCGGCAGTTTTCACTGCCTAACCCTGATACTATCGCCATGTAGCGGCGGCTTGGTAATACGCCGCTAACATGGCGATAGTTTTCAGGGTTAGGCGGCGATAAGGAAACTGCCGCTAACTAGCGTTAGCGATAGTTATCACCATTTCTTGTGAATATGCCCCTTTATTGGGTGTCTGAATTGACACCTTATTCTATTTGACTCCAAATTTAATATGGATCAGGGAATTTCCTTTATAGAACACACTAGCTGTAATATTACAACATTGAGGGGTCGATTTCGATATCACCAAAAGTGCCTTCCCAATGCTATTTGTAGGCTTACCTTACGTCCGACTTGTATCCGGAGCTTTTTCCTACAAACTAGCAAGTACGATGCGTATAACAGGCAAATCTCTGACCGAATCGTCCGCTCCGATTCGTGCACTATGTCAGTAGAGAACAGGCTCAGGAAACACGGAAACCGAGTCGTACGGAGGCGCAACATAACCAATTTCCTGATACGCAAGTACGATGCGCCCCAATACGCGTCGCACAGGGCGCCGGCTCCAGCACGTCACAGCATCCGGATGAGGCGTATGAAAGCTCCGAGTCGTGCCAGAACACGATCAATGGGGACGAGACGGAGCAGCCATGTATCCAATCGCGCATGTCTTCCCTATACTGTACGCCCATCGTTACCGACGCGCACGACGCAGAAGGTAAGTTAGACACCTACCACACACCAAAATGTCACGAGTACACGAAAGGAAACACCACCATAGGGGGGTGGATGCCTATCCCAAATAGCATATCCCACCCATAGGAGGGTGGATGCCTAACACTCACAGTATTGTCCACCCCATAGGGGGGTGGATGCCTATCACTCCCAGCATATCCCACCCATAGGGGGGTGGATGCCTATCACTCCCAGTATTGTCCACCCCATAGGGGGGTGGATGCCTATCACTCCCAGCATATCCCACCCATAGGGGGTGGATGCCTATCACTCCCAGTATTGTCCACCCCATAGGGGGGGTGGGTGCCTATCACTCACAGTATTGTCCACCCCATAGGGGGGTGGGTGCCTAACACTCACAGTATTGTCCACCCCATAGGGGGGTGGATGCCTATCAAAATGACCATCCCCAATCATAGGGGGCAGGATGCCCATCAACACCAGGATACACACACATAGGGAGACTAAGCAAACCACCCCCTCTACCATCTTTGCAACATTGCATGTTTGTATGTGAAAAATGCTCACAACACAGATTGTGGCAGTGGACAAACAATGTGACTCACAACACATGTGTGCCCAAAATGTTAATGTGTGTCACTAATATCGTGCAGCAACTGATCACTGTGGTAATGGGGTCTAAACCCCCCATCACCACAGTGACCAAAAGCTGATTGTGTGTATCAGAATTCCTGCATCTACTGATCATTGTGGTAATGGGGTCTAAACCCCCATCACTACAGTGACCAAAAGGTGATTGTGGGGTTCACAATTCCTGCATCTACTGTTCATTGTGGTAATGGGGTCTAAACCCCCCATCACCACAGTGACCAAAAGCTGATTGTGTGCATCAGAATTCCTGCATCTACTGATCATTGTGGTAATTGGGTCTAAACCCCCATCACTACAGTGACCAAAAGGTGATTGTGGGGTTCAAAATTCCTGCATCTACTGATCATTGTGGTAATGGGGTCTAAACCCCCATCACTACAGTGACCAAAAGGTGATTGTGGGGTACACCAATCCAGCATCAAATGATCATTGTGGTAATGGGACATAAACCCCCATCACCACAGTGACCAAAAGGTCATTGTGTACATGAAAATAGCAGCATCTTCAAAACAGCATGCATGAGTCCGTGTCCAAATTGCACAAGCAATGTTGTGGCAATGTAGTGGTTGTGTCACATACAAACATAGATTTGGTTTGGCAAATATTGCCGTGTATCACAAGAACACCCTCTGCCATGTGCAGACAAGCAATGGCCATGATCCTTGACAATGACTCCAGTGAACAGTTAGACAATGTGCAATGTGAGCACCATGAGGAATACACACATATCTACACCAACAGACACACACACACTAAGGAATCCTGTGGAGACTGTAGATGTTAGGTGAACAAGTCCCATACCATGTCAGCAATGGGAGATACCAAACATGATGAATGTGCAGGCTGATGAGCCAGGAGACGCAGGGACACTAGGGTAAAACCTCCCAAAAACATACTGCCAATGGCCGGGAAAAGACATAACAGTGCAGTGGTGTGGTTGCACAAACACAGACACCATTACAATAGCAAGTTCATGATACACATCATCAACATCATGTACATTATATGCAACACCACTGGATAACAAAAATGGCTTTATTCAGCAATAAAATATATATGAATGTTCATGCCACGATGCGAAAAGGCCAATGGCCAGTCCATCAAAGAGTCCTACCAGGGTAACATGTTAAAACTTGTCATCCATTTCTTGCCTGCACTGCTATGGACCAGGGACATCTCACCCCTTGGAGGGGCATACATAGTGGCAGGCCAGGCACCGCAGGGACAGGATCAGGGGACAGGAGAATGGGGCAGGGGAGGTGTGGTGGGTGCAGGAGTGACGCCAGCAACTGCAGTGGAGGGGTCTGACACAGTGGGCGCCGTCACCACTGCTGGGCACAAGTCAGATGTGGTGTTTTTCTGCACCACTGCAGTGTGTGGGACAGATGTGGTGGACGGGCTCTCAACTGCAGTACCCAAATCAGATGGGGGGGATGTGCCTCCTACTGCAGTGCCAACATCAAGAGGAGTGAAATGGGGTTCAGATGAGGTGGGCAGGACAGAGGGGGGAGACACGGTCTCCACACCAGTGGCAGGAACAGGCTGAGCATGTGAGGCGGGGGTGGAAGTGCATGTGGAAGGGGGGAGGGCCTAAGCATCCTGGGTATGTGGTATGGGTGTGTGGGTGAACCTGGTGCAGGGAATGGCCGTAGGACCTGTGTATTGGCGTCCCGGGGGCTGCAGGATGGAGAGTGTGAGGTGGAAGCCTGTGCTTTTGGTGGTGTCTTACCCTTCCTGGTCTGGGGAGACTTGCGGGTGGGGGCCTCAGTGTCCATGCGCCTGGGGGAGGGTGTCCGTTTTGCAGGGGAACTCCCCTCTGTGGTGGGTGACTTCCTCTTCCCTTTGTAAGTTGGAACAGATGGGTCTGTGGGGAAGAGGCCAAGGTCACAGAGGAAGAGCTGTTTGGAAGTGGGGGTAGTAGGTGAGGCAAGGGAAGGTATTTTGGAGGGAGAGGCATCTGAGGAATGCGGAGTGCTTGTGGATGCCTGTATGTGTGTCTGTGACCCATCCCCTGTGTGTGTGCCATCAGTCCCCAGAGTGTGCGTGCTTGTGGATCTAGACTTTGGCTTGCGTGTCTGTGTGCTGCTATTGCCTGATGTGGTGCGTGCATGTGCGGGTGTGTGTGTCTGTTGGACAGGCAGGGGAGTGGTGACTGTGGATGTGGCAGAGGTAGCAGGGGTGAGCGCCTGTTGGAGGAGGGACACTGCTGCCGTCTGTGTGGAGGCCATTACCTGAATGGTTCGATGTAGGGCAGACATGTTTGATGAGATGCCCTCCATGAAGGACACCAGTTGTGTCAACAGACTGGTGTGGGAATGGAGGAGACTCAGCATCGCTGTCTGACCTACATGGAGCTGCTTCAGTTAGTCCACAGATTCCACACTCAGGGCAGCAGGGGAGACAGGGGCAGGGGGTGCGGTGCCTGGCACGAAGGAGACATGCTCCCTTACACGGGAGCCTCCACGGACATCTGGAATGGGAGCAGATGGGAGGGTGGAGATGGTGGTGGTGGCGGGGCCAGACTTGCTAGGTGTTGTATGGGGGCTGCTGGCACCCGCCTCCACAAGGGAGTCATCACTGAAGCTGGCGTGTTCCTCAGCTGAGGTGGACATAGCCGAGGTCTCCTCAGTGTGGCTCCCCTCA
Source organism: Calotriton arnoldi (assembly GCA_963921515.1). Classification (NCBI taxonomy): domain Eukaryota; kingdom Metazoa; phylum Chordata; class Amphibia; order Caudata; family Salamandridae; genus Calotriton; species Calotriton arnoldi. The sequence continues at coordinate 138,102 of CAWUFW010009727.1, read as the reverse complement.
CCCTCCGTTCCACTGGGTCCCTACGAATCCTCCGCAGCGGACCCTGTCTGGTGCTGTGGCTCCTCATGGTCCGTGGAGCTGTCTCCTCCAGTGTCCGTAGATGTAACTGCAAATCAACAGGGTAAACAGAGAAACATCAGTCACCTGTATAGACATCACACATCACAGTCAGTACAGCACATGACAGCGCACGTTTGTGCATCATTTGCAGTAAATACTCTTAAGTGCAGACACATATTTGTAAAACACACATGTCAGTCTGCCAGTAAACCATGCCCCTCATATCCTACATGTCCATGGAGACATCAGTCTGGTGCATGTAGCCAGACACTACTAATTTGTGCACACATGCACCACATAGACAGTTGTCTGAACTGCAGGATTTGTGATGGAAATGTGTCAGTACACACATATACCATCTCCTGCCACTGAGTTTGTACATGTGTCAGGTAAAGGGATGGCCAAAGTAATTGTCAGTAATATGGATATGCTTCCTTCACCACACACCATGATGTGCTCATGTCTTGCTGGACAATGCCACAATTGAGTGCATGCAGGACAACTTCCATCACTGCAGGATACACTATAGCAAATGAAACAACATGCTACAGGGCAGTCTAGGTAATCAGTCATTGCTGCCTTCTGTCACTGGGGCAGTGCATCACAAAACCAACAGTCTGCACTGTATCTCAATCATGTAGTTGTGGGGAATATAAGCCCTGCATCTGTCAAGTGCACATGTTGCCCCACTGCTACCCACATGTTAAGGCAAATGATGATCCCACGTCATACATATTCCACAGTAGAGTGACAGCAAGCACAAGTCTGGCAACATGATCACATCACAGTCTGATGACAATGAAGTATAGCTGCCTGCACTTAAATTTTGGATACACCATCAGGCACAGTCAAGTGATTACACACCGATGTTTGACCCCATCGTGAAGATCCAACAGCCACATGTCAGCTGTCTGACCACCCAAAAATAATTGACACCCCAGGAGTCTAAAAAGCTAGCCCACTCCACAATGAGACAGAGGCTGACACCTGATTGCACATTGCACAATGCATTTAATTTACTTTGACACGCATGATTAGGAGAACTGAGTGTACACCATGTCCGGAGTAGGCATACCTGACCTGGTCCATGTGCAACATGGGATTAGCCTGAACAGTAGGAATGTGTCCATGCATGTGTGACACACATGATGGACATACTTCAGAGATCACAACATTGTCCCACATGCTGCATGTGTGTTTGGGAAACACCCCAGACACATATGGCGAGGCAGAGCATCAACTAGGACACGTATATATGGCCCACACAGAGTGCATGTCACATATCTGTCAATGTGCAGATACATGTCAATAAATTCCCCACTCATGAAGGCTAATACATTCTGCCGGTAGCAGATGCGGTCCCCCACATCAACCTTGGACAACAGCAGGCCCCCCGTGAGACATGTCACTGACTGAAAGGGACACACCTGTGTATCAGATGAGGAAGGGCCATTACAGAAATAATGGACATGATTCTAGTTCAAGCAGACAGACAAACTGTGGTAGTGTAACCAGGCTGAAGGAATGCAAAGATCATGTTAGACACAGTTCACAGACAAGGCATGCACTTAACCCCTCCTTGCTGCTGTCTGGCCTTTAACAGCCCATCCAGGTCAGGGAAGACCACTGGCAGAATCCAGCGCATGTGGGGGGTCAGGGTCCGGTGTCCGCCCCTACTGCTAGGAGGCAACAGCTTCAGCAGGACTCTAGCAATGTGTCTGGTCCAGCCACGTAGGTCCTGCCACCTCTTCTGGCAGCTGCGGATGCGACGCCTGTGGACCCCCACAGATCGAACTGCCCTGGCAATGGTCAGCCAGATCTCCTGTTTCTGATGGGCATCAACCTGTGAGGATGACAAAGTTAAAGGGCCATTAACACACATACAACATGTTTGTGCATCACACAGTTGGAAAACATGTGCTTTTCACAAGGGCATCTGATGTACACAGGTAGTGCAACTATGTGGATGGACACTTGTCCTGCATCACCAACATGGAAACATTGCCTGGGTAGTATGACCGTCTCTAAATGCACTCTCACAGCACAGTACCTGTTCACTGCAGGTACCTGCACACTTTGGGTGTGACAACTACTGAGTGAACATGCTAGCCACTGCTTCACACAATGCCATTAGTGCTAGTCAGACAAGATGTACAATGAGAGAGGATGTGGACTGCACACTCACCTGCTCCCCTGGTTTCCCATACAGCTTGCTGTACTGTGGTAGGAGGCTGTCCAGCAGGGCCTGGTTTTCCTCCTCTGTGAAGGCTGGGGCCCTCTCCACAGTACGTGCCATTCTTGGAGCCAGAGGATACAGAGACAGCAGCAGTGGTAGCAGAGATGTCTATATGGAGCATTCAGTGCAGGCAAGTGAGCTCTAAGGGCAAGAGACAGCCTTATATCTGTACTGCAGAGGCAGAATCGGTCCCATGCGTACAAAGCGATAGGTCTGACTCGTTCGCATCCTATGAATTAGTCCAATCCATGAGATAGGACGCATCGGACACGCCTACCGCAACGTTCAAAATACCTGCATCATGACAGTTTAGATTTTGATACATTTAAACCGAATCGTACCGTACGCGGATCGTGCACGATGCAAAATGCGCGTCTGTCACCATGACGACCAACAGGCAATCACTGCGTCCGGCTCGCTCAGGATGTGGCAGACGCGTGTATTGAAAACTCACCCGCGCCGAACAGCATTGAATCAAGCATGCAATCTGTCAGTCCGGCTCGGTCAGGATGTGGCAGACGCGTGCATGCAATGCCCACTCATCAACTCAGACAATGTATGTATGAATAATGGCATGCTGTATGCCCTGTGTGGATGGAGTTCTGCACGTGTCAAATGGGACAGACACAATAGACAAGACTACTCACATTATGATCCTAGCTTACAGTGAAACTATAGCAGTGTTTGTGAGGGACATGACTAGTGTGAGTGACCACTTCACAGATCATCCTCCTATGCTTGGCCATTGTCCCAGGGGATCATTGTGTTGTGTAGGTCATACATCACATCATGACAATGTCCAGACCATGACAGTGTTGTGCATGGTGACAAGCTGTCTGTATGTAGTGTTGTTGCTAGGTTGTAATACCTTGTCCATGTCTGTGTACATTCAATTCATGTGCTATTTGACCTAAAAATCTATGGCTGATACTTAATTGTGTGTATGTTGTGCATGTTACAATTGATCACATGGAGAGTGTCAGAGAACAGTGAGTAGTCACAGTACTACACTGTATTATTTGGTAATACATGACATAATTGTGTGTATGTTCATGCTCACATTGCTGTAATTTCTGGATTAGGTCAACCTCAGACATCTGACTTCACTGTGTCATCATTGTAAGTGCCACGCAATCTGTTGATACTGTATTACTTGAAGTTTAATTCATATAGTAATATGTGTACATACTTTGTCATGTGTTCCTCAGGGCACCAAATGTCCACAGACCCTTCCCGGATCTTGAAACCATGGTGGAGCGTGAGTGCATGAGGAAATACAGGTTCACAAGGGCATCAATTTCGGAATTGACAGACCAGTTGTCACCACACTTGCTACCTGGACGCACATATCCCTTTGCCCTGACCCCCAAGGTGAAGGTGATGGCGGCACTACATTTTTTTGCCACAGGTTTGTTCCAGTTTACTGTGTCTGATGCTGGTGGGATGTCCCAGACGATGTTCAGTCGAGTGCTCCGGGATGTGTGTGAAGCCATGTTGAGGTTCCTCGACGTGAACATACAATTTCCCACACCGCCACAGTTCCGTGCCATTAAGGATGACTTTTATGCCCTGGGACACATGCCACATGTGATTGGATCGATTGATGGGACACATGTGGGTTTGGTTGCACCACAAGCCCATGAACAGGTTTACAGGAATCGTAAACACTTTCATTCAATCAATGCCCTTGTGGTATGTCTGGCGGACCAGATCATCTCCCATGTATGTGTGCGTTTCCTGGGATCTGCACACGACGCATACATAATGAGGATGAGTCGGATCCCCCAGCTGATATCCCAGTTCATGAATGAGCGTGCCTGGCTTGTTGGTGAGTCAAGTTGTCAGTGTCAGTTGTGTGATCATTGTCTGTCATGTTGTACCCTGTTGTTGCTCAACTGATCCTTCATATTTGATAATTTTAGGAGACTCTGGATACCCAAACATGCCCTGGTTGCTGACACCACTCAGGAACCCGGTCACACCTGCTGATGTCCGTTACAACGGGGCACATGGGCAGACCAGGCTTGTGATTGAGCGCACATTTGGGCTGCTGAAGACCAGATTCTGCTGCCTTGACCGGACAGGAGGTGCCCTTCAATATTCCCCAGAGAAGGTGTGCAAAATCATTATAGTGTGCTGCATGCTTCACAACAAGGCTGTGAGGAATAAGCTACCGCTCATTCAGGATGACAGGGACCAACGTCCTCCCTCATGGGAAGATCCAGGCCGGGGGAACGTTGCCAGTGAGGAGGAGGAGGAAGAGGAGGTGGATGTCAGGAGACAGCTCATTGACAACTTCTTTACTTGAGTGTAAGTATGCATATATGTCTGATGATGCCTTTCCTAAGCGTGATGTGTGTATGTAGGACAATATGTTGTGATATGTGTGTGGCTCTGCTAATTTACAGGGTCATTGCCGTTGTACAGTGTATGTTAAGTTATGATGGTCTCCACTACATTGTTGAAATCACTCCTAGCAATTGGTCAGAATTTACAATGGACAATAGTGAGTCAATAATTGGATATGTCATCATGGCAAGTTGTATTTAAGACTGTACTATGCCTCTCCTTCACAGGCTCCTTTGGCTGTTGTGTGGGTACACACAACGCTGTTCCATAATGGATTTTCAATTTGGACCAGTACTCTCTGACAGCCAATCTATTTGGTCAGATTTGTCTTTTCTTTGGTTTATTTGGATACTTGGAACTGTAATCAGTTTGCTTTTGTGTTGAGCAGAGCTTCTGCCTGTGTAATAAACCTGTTACACACATTGATGTTTGCCTTCTCCGTTGCAAAAATATGCTACAACCGTTCATATCATGTTTTTCTGCCATGGTGTTCATTTCATTAGACAATGGTCTTTGTTTGTGCGGTTCAATGGTTTTAATTTGACAACAGTGTGTGCAATGTTTAATGTTGCATGTGCTATGTGTGTTGTGCTGACCTTGCGTGGCTATCTCTGGTATGTTTCATGTGACATTTCTTCATGAGGCGGTAGATGAATTGTAAGCTGGTCCCTAGGATCATGCTGTATTATGCTAAAGTTACCGGAGCCAAACTGACATAATAGCTTTGTGTGTGACATTTTAGCACACATTCTTTCTGTGATTGTTGTGCAAGATGCCTTTGAGTCCACATGAGATCATTTTGGTACTGTTGAAGCGCTGCGCCACAAGGTTGAAAAACAGGACTCTTTGTAATGGTAGATATAGTCAGCACAGATAGTTTCGCCATGAAATGCTACACTTTGTTACACATAAGTGGAATACTTGCATTACATTGACGCACAGGGCAATAATCTACACAGATGGAAGATCTACATATACGCAACAGTGCTTTGCTGTGCATATGCTGTGACCAGTACTCTTACTGTCTGAGGTGAGCGGTTGACCCGTATTGCCACAGAGTTCTTCAATGGTTTGTAGAATATGTTACCATCACAGGGAGGGTGGTGCTTTCCACACTGAGGTTGTAAACACATTTCACCTGTAGTATTATGTTTGATTATGGAAATGTATATTGTTTGAGAATCATGTTTACTGCTGCTGGGGCTAGCTCGTATGCTGCATTGTAGGACAACAGTCAGAGATTGTTTTTTCTCAAACGTGAATTATAGAACATTACACACACTCTGATTCATGATTTGGTGGACAAGCATGGGTGAGTGAGCGTGAATGTGTGCATTGCTACCTTGCTTCGGAGATGTTGTTAGTGCTGGCTACTGGGTGGTAGAATCATTGGGTGTCTTCTGTATATTTTGTTGAGATGATGCGACACCAGAGGTAGTGGGTCATTGGATTGTGTGTTCTGATGTGCAACTAATGTCCAACCATCCCTCAACAATGGCCTATTTTGCTGTGCATACTTCTGTATGAGAAGATTCACTACCACAGAACTCATGCACCTCATTGTGAGACAGTGCCAGGTGATACAGATCATGAGCTAATAAGTGGGTACAGTGTATAATTCACAGATGACACGGGGATTGTGTGAATATGAATTTATTAATGTGCATGTGAAAAAATCTAGCAGGTAAAGGTTATTGCATTCCCAAATTTATTATCCACAGTTCATAGAGGAGTTGGAAGTGTTGTCAGATGAAAATCCTTCTGAGCGAAATCCACAGTCCATTTGTCATTTAGTCCAACTTACATGCTCCATCCCATGTGGGAGAGTCCAGGGACTGTCAACAAAGTGAATGATTTGCGCACAATGGAGGATATCCAGAGCATTTCTTTGGTTCCTGGGGGGGATGCATGTCCATCAGTCTCTCACTTGCCATCCTTCCTTGGACGGCCCCTCCTCTTCTTTGTTGGGGGGGACCCTCAGTATCAGGCTGCTGCGGCGGAGGGGACTCTACGCCAGACTCCTCATCCCTCCCTGTGGCAGTTGCCGATGTTGAGGCAACAGATGTGGAGTGCACACGGGGAGGTGGGGTAATGTTGGTGGTTATCTGGCGTAGGCATGTAAGTATGTCCCTATGCACCGCAGTGAGATTGTCTATTTTCGACCAGTTGGACTCAATACGATCCATGTGTTGGTCCATACGGTTCATGTGTTGGTCCACACGGTCCATATGGTTGTCCATCCGGTCGAAATGTGCAGCCTGCTGATGTTTTCTGTCCCTGAGGATCCCGACAACCTGGCCAAAGTCTCCGGTGCATTCGCGATATACATCGAAAATGCGTTGTAACTCGGGGTCAGCTTGTTCTCCGACACCAGCTGTGGGACGTGTCCTCCCACCACGCACCCTCACACCACTCTTTTCCCTACCCGCACGGACATTGCCTGGCGTAGCACGCACTGACAGCTCCTGTCCTCCTTCATTGTTGACAGGGCTGGTATTTCCTGCCAAATCCAGATTGGGCTGTCTTGCTGTGCTCCCAGGGTTTTGTTGTCTGGGTGTGTCCGGGATCCGGTGCGTCTGTATGTTAATGGACGTTGCAGGAGTGGTCGCTGGGGCTGCTGATCGTACTGGTGCCGCATGCTGACCCACACCGGAGGTGCCAGGTTGGTTCCCATCGCCCGAGGAAGTGTGAGAGTCATCCACACTGGAGGTCTCAGTGTCCGACGTTGTGCTGGAGCTGCTGGTGGACTCTGAATCTTCTCCAGATGATGCCCTCTGTTCTGGAGTGCCTGTGGGTAGTAGAGAGACACAATGTTAGTTGTGTATTTTCAGATGTTATGTTGTCATGCACAGGCAAATGTGAAGATGTTGTGGATAATGTTGCGTTTCCTTCTTATTTCTACTGATCAATCGTCACAGACACTGAGATATTTTGTAATCGGACATTGTTATTTTGGAGACATGTGCTATACTGAGCATGTCCAGCTCTGTGCATCAATGTGCATGTATTGTTATCCTTGACTGTTCGTATTAATTTTTTGGCAAGTGTCACAATGTGCATGAGCCAGGTGTGTTGTTATTTCACACATCAGTGTTTTCACTATGACATACATACTGTAACTAATCTTATGTTTGGCAGGAATTGTGCATCTGTGCTTGCCTTTGTGGAGTTTCTCACAGTTACATTGCTGGGGTGACATGCAAACTCACTCTCCTGAATATGTGTCCTCATTAGATGATTTTGCTTGGATGTATGTGTTGATGTGAACAATCAATGACATCACATGTGTAACCTCGTATGCAATAGCAACGCGTTTCTTCTGACAAATGCATTGTTACATGGCAGTCCTTGAAACACAGCTCATTACATTGGCATGCAGTAGGGGAGTAACTGACATGAGTAGTTGTATTATGCGATAATAGTATGATCTGACATTCCCTAATGTTGCCCACACTGGACTTGTAATGGTGAATAGTATAAGTTTGTACTCCTGCGCAGAGCCTACAGCAAGTTTGTGTGATGTTTCGCATTGTGCTGTTCTGCTATGTCCCAACATGGTTGTTGTTATGCGTGTGTAGTTTTTGCATTGTTTGTGAACGTATGCAATGTGAGTAGTCATATTTATGTTGATATTTTTCATCACTTTGCACACATGTGTATATCTTGATGTAGTGCATTTTGTTGCTGCATACTTTTGCACATGATCACTTCATGTACATTCTACTTGTTCTCCATGGACAGAGATATTTCCCAGGAATGGTCTTTTGCCTTTTCATGGTCAGAGCTGTGAGGTACAGTGTGTTTAGTGCTTGAGTTAGGCTGTGTTGACTTCTACCCCACTTTCCAATGGCAAACAGACCAGCTTACTCATCATTGTCAGAGGAGCAATGACAGTGAGGATGGTAGTTTTCAAGGATGCTGAGACCGCTGACTGATGTTGAATTACAATGCTACACATAACAATGCCTTGTGCACATGACACAACGCAAGAGTGTCAGTCGTCTTGCATTACACCTCACATCTACTGTCAGTGGGCATTGTCCCTGATGTGTGTTTATCTGTGTATGTTTTGTGTTATGTGGTGTGACAGCTAATTAGAGTGTGTCCTGTCCTCCACACACATTTGTAGCACGCACATTGAGGGCACATGTGACTGATCTATACCTGTCAGTGTGTGTAATGTGCAGTTAAGGTTATGGTCTGTAGTTGTGTGAGTAGGCCAAGAACTGGCAGTAGATATTTCCAAATTTTGTACAGGATGGCCCTGTGTAGCCATCTTGACAGGGCATTTGCATTCACTCTCAGGGACAGCATAGTGACAGGTGTGTTCTTGTAGGACTGGGGGGGGACTAGTGTGTGCTGGTGGCAGTAGTCATTGCTTCCACTCCTCCTCCCACCCAGGACAAATGGGCCAGCATGTTCCAGGGTTCCATGACAGTGTGTACAAAGTTACATTCAAGATGTGTTGCTGTGGTGTCTGTGGCTGTGTATTTGGGGTGAATTTAGACTATTTGTACATGTACTCACCAGGTTCTGGGATTCCAGCTAGTCCAGTTATGGCCTCCTGTGGGAGGAGGTCCCGCACCTTCACCTCCCAGGTGGTGAAATGCACCGGTTTATGACGTCCACCGCCAGTCTTGGTGCTCAGGCCATGTTCTCTGGCAATGAGCCTCTTTATCCTCCTGCGAACGTCATAATACCGGTTCGGATATCCTCCTTTGTGCGCAAGGTAGGTGAATGGGCATTCACCTTGTTGACAATCCTCTCCCACATCTTGGTTCTCTGGGACTGGGAGGTCTGTTGGGCCAAGCTGCCAAATAACTGTGGCTCAACTCGGATGATTTCATCTATCATCACTTCCAACTCAGCAGCTAAGAACTGTGGATTCTTCTTTGGGGGCATGGTGATGGGTGTTGGTGGAGATGTGTGTGAAGGTGAGGGTGAGTGTGTGTGAGTGGAGGTGTGTTTCTTTGGTGCTAGTTGTGTGGAGGTTGTTTGGTGGATGAGATGTGTGTGTTTGTGGTAGCTAGATGAGTTGTCTGTCTAATGGTGTGGTGTGCTTGCATGTCTGTCGAAGTAGCAAATGGTGTTGGGAAGTTTTGGCTCCCTTTATATAGGTTGTGTTGTGGGTGTGTCTTGTTAATTGAAAATGTGTTTTTTGGAGATGACAATGCGTTTTTTGGTAGTCTTCTTTCTGTTTCCATTGTTTTATTTTCTTCTCATTTTGTAAGTCGTTTTGACAGCACTTGATGCTTGTTCTTGTGTAAATTGTTATGGACGAGTCTGTTCCATTCATACTGGGCTATGTGGCATCGTTCGCGTCCGACACTGTCGTGTCGTGTTGATGCTTGGCTATGTGGCATCATTCGCGTCTGAGTCTGTCGGGTCGTGTTGATGCTTGACTATGTGGCATTGTTCGCGTCCGAGTCTGTCGGGTCGTGTTGATGCTTGGCTATGTGGCATCGTTCGCGTCCGAGTCTGTCGGGTTGTGTTGATGCTTGGTTATGTGGCATCGTTCACGTCCGAGTCTGTCGGGTCGTGTTGATGCTTGGCTATGTGGCATTGTTCGCGTCCGAGTCTGTCGTGTTGATGCTTGGCTATGTGGCATCGTTCGCGTCTGAGCCTGTCGTGTCGTGTTGATGCTTGGCTATGTGGCATCGTTCGCGTCCGAGTCTGTCGTGTCGTGTTAATGCTTGGCTATGTGGCATCGTTTGCGTCCGATTCTGTCGGGTCGTGTTGATGCTTGGCTACATGGAGTCGTTCGCGTACGTGTCTGTAGGTTGACGCTTGGCTATCTCGAATCTTGCGCGTACGTATAATATATTTTCCGGCCGAGTCGGTCGTAAATTTAGAGCTTCGCATCGTACTCAGCTATTTGTAAGGCGTGTGTACGGTTCGGTCGGAAAAAATGACGGGTCCGTGTCGGGTAGTACGTTTTCCGGACGAAATCGGAATCGACACCTAAGTGTAATTTTAACCAATATTGTATTTTTCCTTATATTGAAATATTGGTTATTGTATTATATTAACTTTTAATGCTGATACTTAAAAATGTAATACTTATTGAATAAAAAATGAAAAACTAAAAGAATTGAAAATAAAAACCCTTTGACTCACACAAGTTCTCTTTATTGACTGTACAAAAAGTATTTAATGAGTTTATCTCTATGTGTTTGAAGTAAATGATTGTTTCTTTTCACTTCTTCTTGTCGACGAACCAAGGTCTATACGGCCAGTTATGGGGGTTATTTAATTACTATACCCAAAAATTTAGATATAGAAAATCCCACTCAGTCACTTTACATGGTGGTGAACAAATAATATATATTCACTGAAACCCGATTTTCACACACTATCGTTTTTGTGCAGTATAGTCTTATCAGTAAAACTGTATTTCTGTGCAAATGTAGTGGCCATTTCAATGAAAAATATGCTGTGTGCAAATGGTATAGTGCTACCACACAGTACTTTCTTTACATTAAAAAACGTGCATGCCACATGTCCTTTGAAGTTCGATGGATCTTAAACGTTTGTTGTTCTAAAAAGTGTGTTGTGGTTCTACAAAGTTTGGTAAGCACTGATTTTGATATTTTCCTTATTGTGTATATCAATAACCCCCTTATTTCTACAAAGATCAGACAGGACCACAACTAACATGTACATGCTCCTTTGCAGCAGCTTTGACAGCAGATCAAAGCAAATCTTTAAAAATGAACTTTGCATAATGATTCAGTGGAATTACTGATGTTCATACTCTCTCAATATTTAAAAGAGTTGCCAACAAAACATCTAAAATTCTTTTATCTTTAGAGGACAAAGCAACCCTAGAAAAACAATCACACACCTGGATAGTACTAAATAGCTAGAAGTCCCTGCAACCACAGCAATATCTGGGAGAAGCTTTTAATTGTAGGACAAAAAGCCAATACTTGTAATACCGGCTAGGGATCTTGCCCTCAAAAACACACGCTACCCCTTGGTCAAGGTCAGAAGGCAAAGGGGACTGTAGGCTGTGTGGTCATCCAAAGAAAGACATAATCCACATCATGTACCTTTGCAAATCGACCCTTAGCCTTCGTCATTGTTGGTTTCGCCCTATCTGGAATCAGTCTGGGATAAACTCCTGCAGACAAGCGCTACTGGTCTGCCTCAATTCAGCCAAGCTGCAACTTATTTCTCGGACAGTGAAATATCACCAGGGGTCCGAAGGGGCTCTAAAGAAGGCAATTGACCGGAACCATCAAAAACAAAAATCTATGCTCTGAAACCCTGCCATGACCAGGAGTCACTCTCTGTGACAAACCAACAACATAGATTTGTCCTACTTAGGTTTTGTTTAAGTCTTATCCCTTGTATGTTGGACTATCCAACGGGAATTTTTTCTTTGCACGAGCTCTTGCCTTGTCCATGCGATGGTGTGTCTACACAATCTAATCTGCATATCTTTTTCTTTTGCAAGTTTTATTCGAACCATTGTAATAGATTTATACTGCCAATCATGCGCAAATATAATTTTAGGCAATGCTGCCCAGGGATGTTCTTTTTACAATTATTGTCTGATCACTTTGTTTGTTATTGTGTTATGTCTTTTTTATGCCTTTCTTTGAAGACCAGGAGATTGCACAATTACCTGGAATGAAATACAAGTTTTTATTCTGTTTTTAATGGATAGTTTTAACAGGATATTTTAATATTTTGTATAATGATGAATGTTCTTTGCTTGTTTGCTCAAGCTTTTATGATGTTATCGAATAAGGATCGAATAAAGTGGCTTGAAGTGTAGTGACCAGGAGTGGGAGGACACATCAGCGTCCAAATCAAGATCGCAAGATTAGTTAACATTCTGGCATTCCGGGGTTTTCAATCTTGCAATTTAATCTGCCTTTTGCACCTCTGCCTCTAATTAGTCCTCAGTTTATCAGGTGTGTAACCAAACTACTTTAAGCCGCTTAACACATTTAAGGGATGAACGGGTGGTACTGTAGAACATGATGCAATAGGGCCGGTAATGCATGCCTTGTGGGGGTCTTCTGTCTGCTGCACCAGCACTTTTCACCTCACTGCACATAAAATTGATAATCAATATTTCTGCAATATACTATTTGCCAAACTGTCCATAAGGGGAAAACCTCAGTTCATACTCTTGTTAGCATCTTAGCTTTATTCCTGGATTAAAACTCCGTCCTGACTGGGAGTGGGAGGGTACATCAATGCCCAGATCAAGCTCACCAGACTAGTCAACCAACTGGCACAGCGGAGGTCATAATTTCGCACTTTAATCTGCCCTTCGCACCTTCTCCTCCCATTTGTTCTCAGCCCTCATGTTTTTAGGGGGTTAATCAAGAGCACCTTAATGCATGTAATACACGTAAGGGTAGAACTGGTGGTTTTGGTGGTTAAATAAGACATGGTGCAACAGAGCTGGTTTTGCACCCCCTACGGGACTCATCATCTTTGCCCCCGGCCTCTTTCCGTATGCTGCATTCGTACTTTGCAATTTACTGCACAAAACTGAGACAACCACCATTTTTGACGTTGTTTTAATATGTTTTTATTGATATTAATTGTTGTGACTGTATATGCAAAGGTTTTTATTAATCATGCAAAATGAAAATTATCAAATTATCACTACTCTCTCAATCAGCGATTTTCATGTATATGAGGGAGATTGATGCAATTCTTCAATGGCCTTCATGACTAATGTTAAGGAAGTGCAAAGCTTTTTTGACTTTACCCGTTCTACAGGTGATGTGATGTGATGTGTTACACAATTTTCTGCCCAATTTCCTCCCCACTCATCGCCTCCAAAAATAAAGTTTGTTCAGACCAGAGAGACAGAAAATGCATTCTGCCTTTTGAAAAAGTGATACAACACTACACCTGACTTGCGCCAAAGGCTGATGCATCACAGACAGCTCTTGGAGCAGTCTTGTTTCAAAGGGGTGGGGAGCCTGGACAGTTACATACTTTGATGAGCTCCTTTTATAAACTTAAATAAACTGAGCATTACCCCACAGTAGCTGATAAGGAGCTTTTTGCTATCAAGACAGCTTTTCAGGCATGGAGGCATTAGATCCCAGGAGTTAAGCACATGGTGACCATTTACAGTGATCATGGCAATTTACAATTGCTATGACTGTCAAAGCTTTATCTGTTAGACAATTATGGTGAACCCTCTTTGTAACATTTATGATTTTGTGATCATCTTCAATTCTAATGCAGAGGTGGATTCATCGTCCACACCCAAACTTCACAACAATCAGAGCTACTGCTGCCGTCGTCTAGTATATTGTCTCAAGGAATGGGAGTATGAACAACTACAACTGCTGAGTTCTAGTGTGATATGAAAGGTTTTTTTGACAAAGAGAAATGCTTTGTAAGCACTCACTGCTTAATCTCACTTAGTCTCATTTTAAAAGCTTTGCCTTGTACATTATAACGGACACTCCATCCAATGGTCACCCTAAAAAATGGATATTACATTGAAACCATAGTTCTGCACTCACCAGACCAAACAAAAAATTATGCATATCTTTCAGTGCTACTTCTGGTGGGAATGGAGTTCCAAGGGCATACATACCTAGATTCTGACATGCTTGTTTCCATCTGAAAACAAAAACTTTTCCACTTTGAACTCTTCACACTTTGTTAATAGGGTTTGTTCTGGCTCTCCCACCTGCACAAGGAACCCACCTCTGTTCTTGTGATCATTGATAAACTCACTAAAAAGGCACACTATAGTTCCTTTAAAGTCTGAGCCCTGGTTAAGGTTTAGGTACAGCACATAATGTGACTACATGAGCTGCTTTTGATTTTAATCCAGATTACCTCTGGCACCCCTATTTCCTTTTGGATTTTATGAGGGAATTATGCCCATTATGATATTAACATCAGCCGGTCCTCTGCCTATCATCCATAGATGAATATACAGAATGCGTGAAGCAGGTAGTGTAGAAATGCCTATGTTGTCACTTTGCAAGCAAGAAAGATGGTTGGGTGGTGTCCTTTTGATTTGTAGAATTTATTTAAAACAATGACCTCCATGTTGGATGGGGAAGATGGCGGCTGACTGATGCCATGATGGACCACACGAGGGAAGAGGCCTAGATATGGCGGTGTGAGCTTGCAACTCTTAGACATAGGGTGTCTCTTGAGAGAGAGAATATTCCCAGATTAGTTGCTTTCAATTACCCGGGGCGGGAGCCGAGGCTGCGGGACTCTGGCCATGACCTAAGCAAGCGAGAATACTGCTCTCCGGACTCCTGCTGAGACTGTTCCACACAGCAGTGGCAAGGGTCCGCTTCCAGGGGACTACCGGCACAGTCAGCACTATACTAGTCAGCCCTGCCAAGTACCACGCATCAGGCATTAGACTAACGCATTTCAGTGTTGTGGTCCACATCACTGCACTGAAATACAAAGCCACACATTATCGCGCCTCCTCAGCTGTCAAAGCGGGAGCGCTACTATGCAACATCACTGACTAAATTTAAGCTGAAGTGGCAGCGTGCGGTCATGGTGTGCACTGCTCCCCGCGAATCACTGACATAATATCGACAGACACAATATCGACCTACATTTTTATCGACACAAAAATATCGAGTACACTAATATCGATAACCTATAGTTAATTAAAATAATACACTATTATCGACACCAAATATCGTCAAACAATAATATCGATAACACTATTATCGAACACATAAATATCGTTATTCAAAATATCGGAGATAGTTTAAAAATATACATGTCAAAAATATCAATCACAATAATATAGACAGCAATATTATCGATTTTTTAAAAATATCGACAACTTAAAAACAGATAAAACAAACAAAACTTAACTCCATAAATATATTTCAATCAATAAACATACACTGCATACAAAATAAATCAAATACAATTTAAAGAATAATAAAACATATTATAAAACATTAAAACATTAAATCATAAATACACTATTAGTAACTATTTAAATCTTATATTTAAATAATATACACACATTATTTTACATCACATAGACTATAATACACATTTAAAGGATTCAACCTGTTTAAAAACAAAAAAAAGCACTAACTGACTTAATTAGCTTTTTCCATATATGGAAACCAACTACCAAAACAATTAAAACAATAAATATCAACTAAGCAAATACACACAATATAAAAATAAACCAATCACATTAAACAAACAATTAATTAAACACTATATAAAGAAAGAAAAATTATTTTTATTTTACACATCAAACCAAAAAGAATCAAGAAGACGAAACTCTGCCGGATTGCTGCCAGAAGCAAGGACTTCATTAAAGAAAAATCTATTTCCTATTTTAAAATGTAAGTAAAATGCCATTTATAATATAACACTAATGCTAATCTTCAAAAATTACTATTTATCATGCACAAATAATTTATATATATATTTTTTTCAATCTATGTCTCCTCTACAGATAATTCTCAAAACATCCAAACAATTATAGACCAGCTTCTAAAATCATCTAACAAATTAAAAGTAGGTATTCAGCAAAATGCTTTTTAAAAATTATCTAAAACATCCAACTAAACCCCAACTTCATCCCAAACCCACACCCCACAACATATACAATTTAACAAAATAATTAAAAATATGTTTTACTCTACCAACAGAAACATCAGCAACAAAACAGAATTCAACCAACAAAGAAAGAACATCTCCATTCAAAACGACCTCAAAATCAACATTGTAAGTATATTAATAACAATGTGTATGTATTAATTAAAAAACATGTACAATATTCATTTATTAATTTTTATATACATTTTTCATAGCATTTAAAACATCACAATGACAGAAGGCGCCCAATTTATCTTTTCCCAGAAAGGAAAGTTTTTGTTATGCTACATGGGGTATGTCTATACCCAGGAAAAGCAAAGTGGACTTATAGTAAATTGGAAATGCAGCAAGTACTATTCAAATAAGTGTTATGGGAGGGCAACAACTAGAGAAACAACAGTTTTGTATGTAAGGGAGCATTACCACCCCCCAAATGTTACTGAAATAGAGGTTAGGAATGCCCTAGATGACATTAAAGAAGCCAGTACTAGCTCACAAAAATCTACAACTCAAATACTTAAGGAGATGCTGCCCAAAGTACCCCAACATGCTACTGGCCAAATGCCCTCTATTTCTTCATTAAAAAGAACTATATCTCGAACAAAAAAAGCCACAACAACCACCACACCTGCCCCAAAAACATTTGAAGAGGTAGTAATTCCCCCAGAACTATCTATAACTCATAACGAAGAATCCTTTATTCTTTATGACAACAAATCCAAAGAGAAAAGAATAATTATGTTTGCAACAGCAAATAATTTCATAAAACTACAACAATCAGAAACATGGATGATGGACGGGACTTTTAAAATGTGTCCCGAACCATTCTATCAATTATACACTGTCCATGCCCTATATCAAAACACTAACATCCCTTTTATCTACGCCTTAATACCCAATAAACAAAACTCCACATATATGGAAGTACTAACTAAAATTAAACAAGAAACAAATAATTATTTTCCACAGAAAATAATTATTGATTTTGAGCAGGCAATGATAAATGCAATTCTAAAATCCTACCCACACACATCAATTCAGGGTTGCTACTATCATTTCAATCAGTGTATATGGAGACACCTTCAGAAATCAACACTAAAGGCCCAATTCCGATCTCGCTTGGAAGACCTCAGACTCGGATTTGGCTTTACCGGACCCGATCTGTAGCCCTTGTTTACGACCGAATCGTAGACAAGTCCGAACGACCAAGTACGATGCGAAGATCGCGTAAGCGCCGACCGAATCGTTTCTGGACCCGAACCGCTCCGTACGTCTCGTTTGTAGACAAATTGTGCCGCGCAATGGAGCCGATTTCCGACCGAGCAAGTACGATGCACGATTCGGACAGCCGCTTCGCCTCGGTCTCAGCGAAACGAAACGGATGTTGGAAGCGTACTTCGGGGGGCCATACCATGCCCCCTTCCCCTGGGGCCCTCCGAATCTATCACAGGGGGGTGCCCATGGGTCCCCCCGATCCAAGCATGCACAGTGCGGCGGGCACCATGGGGTGCCCGCCACAGGGTGTACGCTTTTCCCCACCCACCCCTTTTCTGCTATGGGAGCCTGTGTACGCGTCTGTACACAGGCTTCCGTAGAGTCCAATGGGAGTCCGAGCGAACCGAGTCCGTAAGCATACGGCTGCATCGTACTCGCTCGTTCGGTTCCCGGAGCACGTCTCGCTCGGAAAGCCCTCCGGATCCGAGTCGTACGGAGAGCTTTCCGAGCGAGATCGGATTTGGTCCCTTAGTGTTGAATATGCAACAAACAGCTCATTCGCATACCAAATAAAAAAACTTATAGCACTGGCCTACGTCCCAGTTACTGACATGGCCGAACATTACAACTTAGTAATAGAAAGTCCTTACTACCAGCAACACGAACAAAAATTAAGTCCCCTCCTAGACTATTTTGAAGATACCTGGGTGGGAAGACTTCATAGATCAGGACATAGAAGGCAACCAAAATACCAAATTCCATGGTGGAATGTATACCTTAGCACACTAAACCAAGAGGCAAAAACAAACAATGCTGTTGAAGGTTGGCATAATGCCTTCCAAGCAACAACAGGACGAGGTCCACCTACTCTACACAAACTCCTACTCTCTGTCCAAAAAGAACAGAGCTGCCAACAACTAAGAATGGAGCAATCTGTAACACAAATCAGGCCTAAACTA
Source organism: Calotriton arnoldi (assembly GCA_963921515.1). Taxonomy (NCBI): domain Eukaryota; kingdom Metazoa; phylum Chordata; class Amphibia; order Caudata; family Salamandridae; genus Calotriton; species Calotriton arnoldi. The sequence continues at coordinate 119,691 of CAWUFW010009727.1, read as the reverse complement.
TCCAAACAAACTAAACAAATGTTTGAATACTTACAACATCAAGTCAGACTATATCCAACAACAAAAGGCCTATAATACTTAGAAATAATTGCCAAAAGCCTACTATAAATTTAAAATCCAGTTTAAAATATGTAATCCTTTTCTGTAAAATTAATTAAAATGCATAAATATAATTTTTATATTTTCACAAAATTAATTAATTTGTCTAATATATTTTTATTAAAACAATAAATATATATATATAGACATATTAATTAAATATATGAAAATATAATCAACAATAACACTAAGGGGCCGATTCCGATTCGGGCCGGAAAAAATACCGACCGACTCGGTACGGGATTATAGTCCGACCGACACGTACCGGCGTTGCCCGACCTGGGAAGTACGATGAAATGCATGGGAATCACGACCGACTCGTACGGAACTCAAGGCGAACGACCGACCCGGCCGGAAACAAGCTATCCGGCCGGGAAACCACGCAAATCGCGCCGACCGACACGCACCAGGAAACAACCCGAATGAAACGTACCCGCGAACTCCGACCCGTGCAGTACGATGCAATGGGTGCAAAATCAGACCGACTCGCACGGAGCCCAAGCCGTACGACCGACACGCATACAAAAGCCAGCCGAACAAACACAATACCCCGCGAACGACGCGTACGCCGCATATGAAACGGAGCTGAAACATAGCGGGAACGACTCGGACAGGCGCGCACGAGACAACTGCAACGTCCTACTCGGTCAGAAGAACGACTCCTACATGCACAATAATCACTAATGAAAAAATACAAAAAAAAAAGGGCCAAACAAGCAATGACAAAGGAAATAAATACAGGGGGAGAAAAAAATGGATCAAGGACACACCCCCAACTCCACCTACATAATGCCCACAAATCCCTACCATGATCCTTTTCAAATTCCACTGACCTGCCAGCACACAACACCAGCACACAGCAAACACAGACACACACACAGCTCATCCAACACAAAAGCCACACACCATTAGCACCTCAACAAATAGCACCCTCACACACACACAGCAAAACCTACACTCACACACCCTCACTTGCACACACACACATCAATCACCACCACCACCCATCACCATGCCCCTAAAGAAGAATCCAAAGTTCCTAGATAGTGAATTGGAAGTCATGGTAGACGAGATCCTGAGGGTAGCGCCACAGTTGTTTGGCACATTGGTCCAACAGACCCCCATGTCGCAGAAAACCAAGATGTGGGCGAGGAGCGTCGACAGGGTGAACGCACAATCACCATGTTTGCGCACAAAGGAAGACATCCAGAACAGGTGGTATGATGTGCGCAGGAGGGTCAGAGACCTACTCAAGAAGGATTACCTCCTGAGCCAGCACACCGGCAGTGGCCCTCCTGCAAAACCAGTATACCTCAGGCCCTGGGAGGAGAAGGTGCGGGCCATCCTACCACCAGTGAGCGTATATGGACTAACAGACATCCCAGAGCCTGGTGAGTACACAACTAATATACACAATATTGTGTGCCAATACACACACATCACTCTCAAAGGGACAGTCAAACCGTCCACCCCTAGCCAATCAACAGCAAACAAAAGATAATCATCCCAAGATGTGTATGTCAGTTAGATTAACACAATACATGCCATCTCATAGTGATATGTAACTGTGTCATGACATGTACAAACACAACAACAAATAGAGCAAGGCAGTGGTACAAATATAACCAACAAACACTGCCTGATATTTTGCCACCACTAGAACACCACCTCACAGGGAAGCTCACTTAAAGGAAGGAAATCTGTGTATGCTGGTGAAGTCAGTGTAGCCAATAGCATGATGGGAGTTGTAGTCACAGATATTGGTCACCCTCACAATTGGCCCATCAACACCACTCCGAAACATGCTCACATCACAGGGAGTGGATAAGGACTGACAAGATGGCTGACACTGGCTACTGCTGTGGGGTGCACAAGGCCCTGCTGGGAACTGTGCACCAACAAACAGCAGGACACCACTGTCAGCCATCTTGCCATTGCTGTCACACTCACACACAGTGAAGTCCACTCAAAAGCAAGGAAGTACGGGCATGCTGGGAAGGGGGTGTAGGAAATAGCATGATGGGAGTTGGAGTCACAGATATTGCTCAGCCTCACAATTGGCCCATCAACACCACTCTGAACCATGCTCACATCACAGGGAGTGGAAAAGAACTTACAAGATGGCTGACACTGGCTACTGCTGTGTGGAGCACAAGGCCCTGCTGGGAACTGTGCACCAACAAACAGCACAACACCACTGCCTGACATCCTGAAAGCCAACTTGCACTCTCTGCAATACAGGCACGTTGCATGGTGGGATATCTGGCTGGGTGGGAAGGAGGACTCACAGCACTGACCATAGTTACAAGCAGCTCACCTCACACACCCCCTCAACACAAACTCCACATAACCCACCTGGGAGAATGCAATGCCTCACATACCAAATGAAGATCCCACAAAGAACCACCACCCTGGGCAATGATGTGTGAAGCACAGGGACACACCTGGGACTTGTAGCCAAACAAACGCAAGGACAACACTGTCAGCCTTCCTGTCAGCACAAGCACACTACCCCACAGGGAAGCACAGTCCAAAGGAAGGAAGTACGGGCATGCTGGGAAGGGGGTGTAGCCAATAGCATGATGGGAGTTGTAGTCACAGATATTGCTCAGCCTCACAATTGGCCCATCAACACCACTCTGAACCATGCTCACATCACAGGGAGTGGAAAAGAACTTACAAGATGGCTGACACTGGCTACTGCTGTGTGGAGCACAAGGCCCTGCTGGGAACTGTGTACCAACAAACAGCACAACACCACTGCCTGACATCCTGAAAGCCAACTTGCACTCTCTGCAATGCAAGCACGTTGCATGGTGGGATATCTGCCTGGGTGGGAAGGAGGACTCACAGCACTGACCATAGTTACAAGCAGCTCACCTCACACACCCCCTCAACACAAACTCCACATAACCCACCTGGGAGAATGCAATGCCTCACATACCAAATGAAGATCCCACAAAGAACCACCACCCTGGGTAATGCTGTGTGAAGCACAGGGACACACCTGGGACTTGTAGCCAAACAAACGCAAGGACAACACTGTCAGCCTTCATGTCAGCACAAGCACACTACCCCACAGGGAAGCACAGTCCAAAGGAAGGAAGTACGGGCATGCTGGGAAGGGGGGTGTAGCCAATAGCATGATGGGAGTTGTAGTCACAGATATTGCTCAGCCTCACAATTGGCCCATCAACACTACTCTGAACCATGCTCACATCACAGGGAGTGGTCAAGGACTTACAAGATGGCTGACACTGGCTACTGCTGTGGGGAGCACAAGGCCCTGCTGGGAACTGTGCACCAACAAACAGCACAACACCACTGAATGACATCCTGAGAGTCAACCTGAACCCACTGCAAGGGTGGCATGCTTCATGGTGGGATAACTGGGCCAGGTGGAGAAGGATGGCCGGATGTCCACCAAATACAACCAATGCTGGCCATGCACACACCTCAACATTCATAGTGAAATGCCCCAGGTATGCATGACAATGTGCTACACCAATATCAACCTCTTACTGTGACAACTTAGGACAATGCAATGTACATGCACGCATCCAGAGGTACAGTCACAACTGTCAGGTGTGTGAAACATTGATGCCTGTAGAAACATTACATACAATGTGTGTCTCTTCCAAATACAGGTGACGATGATGGGGACACAGCAGCAGGCGAGGAGGAGTCCCTGTCCCAGGCTCCGGGGGACACAGAGCTCACTGGTGTGGAACAGCCTCTGCCCACCTCGGTTGGCGAAGACCTACCTGGCACCTCCGGTCTGAGTCATCATGCAGCACCAGCTGGACCAACATCTGCACCCCCTGCACCCACCCCTCCAACAACTGCCAACATACAGACCACCCACGCTGACACGGACAGACCAAGGACCACCGCTGACAACAGCACAGGGTCCCAGGCCCACCGTGGAGCAACGGATGACAACACCACTAACAACCCCCAAGTGGGCCTCGGGTCACCTGTGCGTGCCACCGCAGGTCCTGCACGTGTCGCCAGGGGTGGTAGACATAGGTCGCTGCTTGCAGAGGGGTTTGGACTGCATGATGACCCACAACTGGCACGCATCGCTGATGCGTACCAGGATAGCACCGGAGAGGTCAGACAGGTAGTGGGGATCCTCAAGGACATACAACAGCAGCAGGCTGCCCATCATGCCCGCTTGGACTCCCACATGGCCCGTGTGGAGACACACATGGCCCGTGTGGAGACACACATGTCGGGCATGGAGTCCAAGTGGGATACATTGCAAGAACTCACAGCGGTGCATAGGGACATAATGACATGCCTCCGCCAGATTAGCACCAACATGGCCACACCTCCCTGTGTGCCCACAACATCTGGTGCTGCAACAACTGACACCGCCACAGGGAGGGAGGAGGACTCTGGCGGAGAGTCCCCTGCACCGCAGCAGCCTGCACGTGAGTGTCCCCCCACAAAGAAGAGGGGTCGTCCGAGGAATGAAAACTGAGAGGTTGATGGCCACGTACATCCCCCAGGAAGCCAACACCTGTTCCGGAAATTCTCCTTTGTGTGCAAACGTTTCACGCTGTCGAATGCAACACTACTTTCCCACATGACATGGGGAGTTCAAGTTGGACTAATGTATCATATGACTGTGGACTTCACTCAGGACATTTCTGCTACCAAGACTTCCAACTCATCTGGGAACTTTGGATCACAATCACAATGTACAGCACCCACCATCCTGTGCACTATACACACACACATTTCTGTAAATAAAATCACTAGTACACCATACTTGCCACTGTTATTCAAATGTGGATAATGTTATGGTGATGATGTTCTGCAAAATTACACTGTGTATGCTAACTGCTACAGCAAGTACAACACTGTCGTGTGAGTCATGGTGATGTGATACATATGAGGGAGACAAACCACTAGGGCTACACAACTCAGACACCAGGGCCATCGGACTCATCGCCCACAGTGATGTTGCCAGGAAATACAGTGGAATGCACAGACACCACACATATTCAGAGTCTGTGTCAACTAGCCCACAGGTGCAGTAAGCAAATGTCAGTCAGATGTGTGACCACAGACAACGCACATCCCAAAGTGAAGCACTGGTTTATTACACATTTGTAACATGTTGTTACCACTACAAATGCAAGTTAATCCCACGTGGCAGTGGCCACACAGTCAACAAGTGCAGAAGATATGAAGTCCAGGGATGTGTGGCACATCACCTGTAGGGAAACGACTGCTGCCACCCTGAAAGCTGAATCATGGTGTTGGGGGATCCAAGTTGACCAAACAACTCTGTAAGCACCCTGTGAAGGACAGACATGACACACAGTCAAAACCACTGAAGAACAGGACAGAACTGCAACACTCATGCCCTAAACATGTCACAAGATACCTACACAAAAGCATGTTTGCATGTCAACACTGTTGGGGAGTACAGACTACCTGTAAGGACACATCGCTGCACGCATCCAGTCAAGTGGCACATGGCCACACTAAAACAGCACCAGGGCACCACCCACACATATCATGCAAACTCACATCATTCACATTGCATCTCCCTGGATACTCACATTCAGCTGAAGAAGTTGGTGATGAGCTGTGTGCGGACATCACCACCATCATCATCATCATCACTGGCATCGTGGTCCAGGCCAGGATCCTCCACAGGTGGCGGACGTTGGTCATCGTCATCCAGGATGAGAGGCAACTCCTTCCGCACTGCCAGGTTGTGGAGCATGCAGCAAACGATGACAATCTTGCACACCTTTGCTGGGGCATATGGGAGGGCCCCTCCTGTCTTGTCCAGGCAGCGGAAGCGGCTCTTCAGGAGACCAAAGGTCCGCTCGATCACTCTCCTGGTCCGACCATGTGCCTCATTGTAGCGCATCTGGGCTGGTGTCACAGGGTTCCTGAGGGGTGTCAGCAACCACGGCATGTTGGGGTATCCGGAGTCACCTACAGAAAGACAATTGCACATTAGCTGAGTTCAAAAAGTGGGCGGAATACAACATAGCAGAACACACACAATGGTACAAAGTCAGTACACACCGACAAGCCAGGCACGCTGGTTCGGCATCTGTGACATCATCCTCGGGATGCGACTACTCCTCATCACGTAGGCATCGTGAGCAGAACCGGGGAAACGGGCACACACATGTGTGATGGTCATATCTGCAAGACATACCACCAGCGCATTGATCGAATGGTAGTGTTTGCGGTTACGGTAGGCCTGCTCATGTGCCTGTGGTGGTACCAAAGCCACATGTGTCCCATCAATGGAGCCAATTACATGTGGCATCCTCCCCAGGGCATAAAAGTCACTCTTAACGTCAGTGAGTTGTCGACGTTTGGGGAAATAGATGAACTGGTTCAGGTTCCTCAACATAGCCACCAAAACATTGCGTAGCACACGGCTGAACATAGTCTGTAACATCCCACCAGCAGTCGCCACAGTGTGTTGGAAGGTACCGGTGGCAAAGAAGTGTAGGGCTGCCATTACCTTCACCTTGGGTGTCAGCGCCGTAGGGTACGGCCGGCCCGGTTGCAGATGTGGTGCCAAGCGCACTGCCAAATCCTCAATCAGCTGCCTGGTGAAGCGGTACCGTCGGATGCTGTCACGTTCCACCATCGTTGCCAGGTCAGGGAATGGTCTATGGACAGCTGGAGCCCTGCAGTGCATAGGATGAAGAAAGAAAGATTGTCAGTCACCCCACAGATGTGCCTTTCACCATACTCAATTTCACATGATACATCATTACAAGACACAAGTACTTGATGTGTGTGCCGTTCTGTTCGGACATAACTCGCACCTACATGGCCATCATCTAAGTTCTCAGTACAACATGTGTGCACAACAGGTACCAGGTTGTGCTATGGGAAACCATTAGGCTGTATCACAGTACCCATTTACTGCTGTCACGTTCCACACACACACCACAGTGACATGTCTGGACAGATGCGCCACAGGCATCACAGCACATTGACAGGTAGATTCCCAGGGACCCTGTCTTGCCACATGGACATTGGCATGACATGGCGTATCATGTACACGTCAGAAAAACAAACATGACTCCCACAGGTAGTGGCCCCTGTTGCCTCCGCAGGACAGACATGGACGTCAGTGACACACACACGCACAACATCAAAGTCCATGCACAAACAACGTTGCTGTGGAGACTGTCTCCCATCGTGCACATTGAATCAGAGACATCGGAAACACAACATGCACACAGACTGTGGAGGGACATCACTATTGTGGCAATGGGTCATCCTGTTACGTACATGCCTTCCCCCATAGGACCCTGGGGGTATGTGACATGTCACACACATACACAACCTGGAAATGTGACCATGCCACATGCTCTGAAATGAACTGTTGCACATCACAGTGGTCATGTGCACAACACACAAAGGACCCTGTCCCCATGAACACATGCACAGCCTGGGTGTGGATGCCCACCAGTGCCACCACAGAAACCACATGTCAACCCCCATACACAGAAAAGGTAATGCAGCCTTACATGTCTTAGGAAACAGTGTGGAGTGGGTGTGGTGTTGTAGGTGTGCCCCTGTGTCTCTGGCAGGTATATGTGGCTGGCATATGTTCACCAGTGACAAGCATGGTGACATATGCGACTGACCTGTACAGCTACGCGTTGTACAGCAATGGACCGATCTGTGTGCCCGGCCGGCCCATTGCATGTGATGTGTGCGGGTACGCGTTGTACAGCAATGGACCGATCGGTGTGCCCGGCCGGCCCATTGCATGTGTTGTGTGCGGGTACGCGTTGTACCCCAAAATACGCGTTGTACAGCAATGGACCGATCGGTATGCCCGGCCGGCCCATTGCATGTGTTGTGCGCGGGTACGCTGTGTACCCCGAAATACACGTTGTACAGCAATGGACCGATCGGTGTGCCCGGCCGGCCCATTGCATGTGTTGTGTGCGGGTACGCGTTGTACAGCAATGGACCGATCGGTGTGCCCGGCCGGCCCATTGCATGTGTTGTGTGCGGGTACGCGTTGTACCCCGAATTACGCGTTGTACAGCAATGGACCGATCGGTGTGCCCTGCCGGCCCATTTCATGTGTTGTGTGCGGGTACGCGTTGTACCCCGAAATACGCGTTGTACAGCAATGGACCGATCGGTGTGCCCAACTGGCACATTGCATGTGTTGTGCGCGGGTACGCGTTGTACCCCGAAATACGCGTTGTACAGCAATGGACCGATCGGTGTGCCCGGCCGGCCCATTGCATGTGTTGTGTGCGGGTATGCGTTGTACAGCAATGGACCGATCGGTGTGCCCGGCCGGCCCATTGCATGTGTTGTGTGCGGGTACGCGTTGTACCCCGAAATACGCGTTGTACAGCAATGGACCGATCGGTGTGCCCTGCCGGCCCATTGCATGTGTTGTGTGCGGGTACGCGTTGTACCCTGAAATACGCGTTGTACAGCAATGGACCGATCGGTGTGCCCGGCCGGCCCATTCCATGTGTTGTGTGCGGGTACGCGTTGTACCCCGAAATACGCGTTGTACAGCAATGGAACGATCGGTGTGCCCGGCCGGCCCATTGCATGTGTTGTGCGCGGGTACGCGTTGTACCCCGAAATATGCGTTGTACAGCAATGGACCGATCGGTGTGCCCGGCCGGCCCATTGCATGTGTTGTGCGCGGGTACGCATTGTACCCCGAAATACGCGTTGTACAGCAATGGACCGATCGGTGCGCACGCATTGGCTGGGGCCTGGCATGGCAACGGACGCGTTTTTGTGGCTCCAACGAATCTGATGCAGTGAATTCAGTTGGCCAGCCACAACAATGTTGCAAAAACATGGATGTCATGAATTTGAAGATTTGAAGGATGCTGTGGGCGTGTATTAGTGCTGCTATTCCATGGATTGGTCAGATTCAGAAGATGCAAACGACTTGGACCTATCACTTTGGACACATGGGACAGTATCTGCCTCTGCAGCACACATATAATGCTGGCTGTTCCCCTAAGAGCTCACTTGCCTGCACTACATGCTCCAGGACGACATCTGCCAACAACACTGCTGCTGTCTCTGCATCCTCTGGCTACTGCAATGGCACGTACTGTGGATAGAGCCCCAGCCTTCAGCCTTGAGGAGAACCAGGCCCTGCTGGACAGCCTCCTTCCACAGTACAGCAAGCTGTATGGGAAACCAGGGGAGCAGGTGATTGTGCTGTCCACTGCCTTACCAATTGTGCATATTGTCTGACTAGCAGGACTTACAGTGTGCACACCACTGGCTAGCATGCTCACTGAGTAGTTGTCACACCCCAAAGTGTGTAGTTATATGCACTGAACAGGTACAGTGCAGTAACAGTGCATTCCAAAAAGGTTTACTCCCCATGCAATGACACCATGTAGTGATTGCTGGCAAACTGTTCATAGCCATTGTTGCACTGCCTATGTACATCATATGCCCCTGTGATTGAGACATGTATATCCAACTGTGTGATGCACGGATATGTTGCATGTGTAGTAATGTCCTTTTTCACTTTGTCATCCTCACAGGTCGATGCCCACCAGAAGCAGGAAATCTGGCTGACCATCGCCCGGAAAGTAAGATCCGTGGGGGTCTACAGGTGCAGGATCCGCAAGTGCCAGAAGAGGTGGCAGGACCTTCGTGGCTGGACCCGGAGGATCGCAAGGGTCCAGCTGAAGCTGTCGCCTCCTCGCAGGAGGGGCGGACACCGGACCCTGACCCCCCCACATGCTCCGGATCCTGGGGGTGGTCTTCCCTGACCTGGATGGGCAGCTGAAGGCCAGACAGCAGCAAGGAGGGGGTGAGTCCATGACTGCACTGTGCACTTTGTCTGACATGCTATGTGCCCTCCTCTGGCCTGGTTAAACTTCCACAGTACATCAGTCATGTGGTCCAGGACCCATGTCCCTCATTTGTGACATGCCTACTTCTCCTCTGATACGCATATGTGTGGCCCTTACAGTCAGGAAATTGTGTCACTTGGGGACTGTGTCATTGCATTTAGCTTCGCTCAAGGTGGGGGACAGCATTTGTTCCCGTGACTATGTTGTGGGATTCATGTGTGGGTCAATTGCTTACACAATGCCTAAGTTCTGACATGTAATCTGGGTGTAACTTTGATATGTGGTCCACTTGATGATCTGAATCACCACATGTCCCTGGGGAATTTGGCACACACCCATGCTGCCGGTGGGAACAATGTTTGGGCCTCAGGAGTATGTGTATCAAGCGTGTCACACGTGCTCAGCCACATGCCTACTGTCCAGGACTCATTCCTCTTACAGGTGGAGCTGGACAGTCATGCCTACTCCAGGGCATACAATACACTCAGTACTCCCACTCCCGTGTACCATCTGGCATGTTGTGATCAGTGAAATGTTCCCTCAGGTGTCTGCCTCTGTGTCATTGTGCTGTGTCCTCATTGTCAGGACTACTGGTACGTTTATCGGTTAGGGCTCAGCATGCCAGCGGAGATGTGACCATGATAGACGAAACTTCTGTGATTTTTAGGTGTCTGATCACTTGACTGTGCACACAGGTGTATGCGACTGTGACTTTCAGGCAGCTGTTTCTCATTCACAGCACACTGTGAGGTGCTCATGTTCAGAGAGTTGTGTTTCATGTCCCCCATATGTCCAATTGGTATGACGTGGACAAGTAGTAGTACTGATGATGTGGTTTTTGGGGGATGGACATGTGCACTTGTCAGTTACATAACTTGCATTCCCCATGTCCTAGGATTGTGACACAGTGCAGACTGTTGTTGGCTGGCTGCCATGCCCATGTGACTGGAGACAGTGATGTATGACTTTGCACGCATGCCTGTGTCATGGCATTAAACTTCCTAAGAGTGATCCTGCAGGGGAGTGACATGTGCAACATGCACCCCATTGTGGCATTGACTATCCGGACATGGGTGCATCATGGTGTCTGGTGCTGGTATGCATCACATGCATTTCTATTTAGACTCTGGCCATCCCTTCATCCGGACACCTGCACTGACTTAGTGGCAAGAGATGTGTTGTGTGCATGTTCACATACTTCACCGTGTTCCCTGCAATGTCCAACAACTGTGTAGGTGGTGCATGTGTCCACACTGGGGTCTTACCATCAGACAGGCACCAGACAGATGGGTGCAAGGGCAGGAGGGGTGTGAGTCCCATGGTTGACCATCAGACTGACAATTGGCTTCCACAAATCTGTGTGAGGACTTTAGGCAATGTTCAACTAAGGATGCCTGGGCTGGCTCTGTGATGTGCTGTACTTACTGTGGTGTGTGCGTTCAGTGCAGGTGACTGATGTTTGTCTGTTTCCCTAATTGTTTGCAGATACATCCACGGCCACAGGAGGGGACAGATCCACGGACCAGGAGGAGCAGCGGAGCCAGACTGGGTCAGTGTCCGACGAGTGGTCAGAGGGACCCAGTGGCACGGAGGGTGAGGGGAGCCACACCAAGGAGTCCTCAGCACCATCCACCTCAGCTGAGGACCACAGCAGCTCGGAGGATGACTCCCTTGTGGAGGCGGGTATCAGCAGCCACCAAAGTCAAGCTAGTCTGTCTGGCGCCGCCACCACCACCACCACCACCGCCCTCCCATTGGCTCCCATTCCTGAGGTCCGTGGAGGCTCCCGTGCTCGGGAGCGTGTCTCCTTCATGCCAGGCACCGCACCCCCTGCCCCTGTGTCCCCTGCTGCCCTGAGTGAGGAGTCTGTGTACCTCTTTCGGCAGCTCCATGTAGGGCAGACAGCAATGCTGACTGTCCTCCATGCACACACCACTCTGTTGACACAGCTGGTGTCGTTCATGGAGGGCATCTCGACGGGTATGTCTGCCTTCAGAGGAGCAATAGGTCCATGGACTCCTCCCTGACGGCAGCAGTGTCCCTCCTCCAACAGTCCCTCACCCCTCCTACCTCTGCCCCATCCACACTTCCTGCCACCCTACCTGTCCAAAGCACATGCACACCTGCACAATCACCGAAACACACAGACACGAGCAGCACAGACACACCCAAGAGAAAGGCAAGACGTGCACACAAGCATCCTGAGGGGACTGATACCACAGACACAGAGGATGGGGAACACACACACACAGGCATCCACAGTCACTCCTCAGTCCTCCAAATCCTCTCCCTCCAAGACCCCTTCCCTTGCCTCACCTGCTACCCCACATACACAGCAGCTCTTCCTGTGTGACCTCTGCCTCTTCCCCTCCAATCCTGCTGATCCAGCATACTGGGGGAAGAGGAAGTCCACCCACACAGAGGGAGTGCCCCTCGCCCCCGGACACCCTCCCCCAGGCGCAGGCAGACACAGGACCCCATTCGGAAGTCCCCCGGACCAGGAAGACCAAGACCCCACCACCACCACCACGCAGCTCCACCACCCAGTCTCTCTCCTCCATCCCCCAGGCCACCACTCCACAGGTTCCCCCGCCACACCCTGCCCCAGGTTCCCCCACACACCGATACCGCATCCCCAGACTGCTTAGGCCCTCCCCCCTGCCACTTGCTCTTCCACACCCAACCCAGACGCTCTGCCTGTTAGTGCCACTGGTGTGGGGACCGGGTCCCCCCTCTGTCCTGCCCACCTCATCTGCCCACCCTTCCACTCCCTTGGAGTTATGCACTGCAGTGGAGTCCACAACCACCCCGTCTGACTTGGGCACTGCAGTGGGGACCCAGTCCACTACATCAGACCAGCCCACTGCAGTGGTTGCAGCACCCACACCAACTGACTTGTGTAGCACGGTGGTGCTGGCCCCCCCTAAGTCAGACACCTCCACTGCAGTTGCCGGTGACACTCCTGCACCCACCACCCCTTCACTGCCTCACTCTGCCATCCCTTGATCCTGTCCCTGCGGTGCCTGGCCTGCCCCTTGTATGCCCCTCCAAGGGGGATGTCCCCTGTCCGTACCAGTGCAGGCAAGCAATGGGTGACCAGTTGTCACTTGTCACCCTGTTGGGACATGGATATTGGACTGGCCATTGGCCTTAGTTTCTTTTGGACGTCAACTTTTAATTTTACATTAGCTGAATAAAGCCTCTTTTTGTTTAATTGAGGTGTTTCTTTTGATGTACATGATGTAGATGAGTAGCATCCTGCATTTGCAGTTGTTATAGTGTTCAGTTCAGGAAAATGAAGTGTTGCTGTGATGGACTCCATGTGGTCCATGGGATATGTGTTCTGTTGTAGTCTGGATCTATGGCATCCTTTGCTGCAGTCTGAGGGTGTAATGTTCAGCATTTGACACAGGGATGTACGTTTTGCACTTGTAAAGGAACATCTTTGTCTTACACTGATGCACATCTGGTGGGCTTACCACTGTTCAATGTTCCGATTTCCCTGACTGTGTGCCCATCTCCACTGGACATGCAGTTTTGCACATCAATGTTGAAGGACTCATCTGTGTATACAGTGCAACTGGCTTGACACGTGTTTTGGGTGTATGCAGATGACTGACGTGACACTCCCGTACCCCTGCTGATGTGAGCAGAGCCTTCTGTGTGTTGTAGTTGTTGACTCACTGACGGAGTGTCCTGCTGACATGTTTGAGTCGTGCACAGACAAGGTTTGGCACAGCGGACCTTCTACAGGAGTGGAGTGCCCTCATGGCAGTGTGTAATCCCGTGACATTGCGTGTGCCTGTGTTGTGTGTTGTGTAAGCATGTCTGTGCGTGTTCCCTTCCCTTTTCCTACACAGGCTGTGTCCCTAGGGATGTTCCTGTTTGTGTTGCTTGCAGAGTTGGTCTGTGTTCATCCAGCATCTTGGACCTGGTTTCTCTGTGATGTGGTTGCATGGCAAACTAATGTTCATGAGGTTGTCATCCCAGGTTGTCTTTGTTGTCAGGGCTGGGGATGTGGGCAAACGGTGATGGGACACATTCTGGATTCCCCTTGGCACTTGTTGTTTACACAAGTCATGTGAATTTCAGTTTGTGGTAGCTTTCAGTGATTGTGACACAGTGTGTGTGTGACTGCTGCCACTCCTCAGGGTCAGAGCTGCAATGTTGGAAGTTGTGTACGTGTGTTCTTTGTGTGTCACCTTGGCTTCTTCGTAGGTATGACTATGGCCAGGATCCCATTGATTGTGGTGGATTTCACATCATGCCCATGTACGGCGTACTGTGCTTTGTGTCAGACATTGACGAGTCTTATTGACTGGCCATGTGTGATGGGTATCTGCACCTTAGTTCCCCCACCACCCCTGGAATTGTCATGGGTACATGTGCACTGTCACCAGTCCATGTGAGCTTCACTGCTGCACATTGGTGGAGATCAGGGTGTGTGGTGTTGAGTGTGCAAATGTGAGTTGTTGCACGGCTAGACCCCTACCTCCATATTGGCCTTGTCTGGCAGGCTGTGCTGATTGATTGGAGCTTGTGTAGGTGTGATGGTAGTTTGTTGCTCAGGACACATGGCTGTGGTTCACAGTGTGAACGACATCTACCTTTGTCATCACAGTGGGATTGTCATGCAGGCTAGTGTCAGCACAATGTGGGGTCCCTGGGGGTAGTGCTGTGGTGGGTCTGTCTCTTGCTGTGTTAGTTGCTGTTCCTACAAGCTTGTGTGACATGTGTAATTTGGCCTCCCTCTCAGCTGACGATGCCTGATTGCCCACATAGGGGTATCCGATCCATGAGTAACTTTTGTATGGCACTGTATACACATCTGTGTGATTGGAGTTCAGGCCTCCTCATGTGTTGTGTGGTTGCCTGGGGACACTGGCACACCCCCATCACCTGTTGTGTTTGAAATGCAGTGTGAGTCTGCCTGTTTGTGTTTGTGCATTTGCACCACTGCATTGGCATTTCTGTAGTGTGCCATTGTCTGTATGTTGTTTGTTTGGTTTCCCCAGCTGTCCCTGGGACTCCTAGGTCATCAGTCAGCACAGTGATCATGGTTTGTATGTCCCATTGATGCCATGGTATGGTATTTGTTCACCTGACATCGACAGTCTCCACAGGATATCTACATTTGTGTGTCCATTGGTGCAGATATGTGGCTCAGCATTATGATGGTCACTTCTGTCATTGTGTTATTTGTGAATATTGACAATGTGGTCCCCCATGGGTGATGTTTGTATGCACATGGCCAAAACGATGTTTCTGTGACACTGCACTGTTTGCCCCGCCCAATCTATGTTGCTATGGGACACAAGCACTACTATGCCACTGATGTGTTTGTTGTTGTGTGACCAGGATTCATCCATACAGTTTGGCTTTCGCAGCTTTTACCATGACTACACTGACCTTATGATCACCGTGGTGATGGTGCTTTTGGCCCCAGTGCCACACTGTTCAAGAGGTGCATCAGCTATGGACCCCACACTTACCTTTTGGTCACTGTAGTGATGGGGCTTTAGGGCCCATGGCCACACTGTTCAAGAGGTGCATCAGCTATGGACCCCACACTTACCTTTTGGTCACTGTGGTTATGGGGCTTTAGGCCCCATGGCCACACTGTTCAAGAGGTGCATCAGCTATGGACCCCACACTTACCTTTTGGATCTCTGTGGTGATGGGGCTTTAGGCCCCATGGCCACACTGTTCAAGAGGTGCATCAGCTATGGACCCCACACTTACCTTTTGGTCACTGTGGTGATGGGGCTTTAGGCCCCATGGCCACACTGTTCAAGAGGTGCATCAGCTATGGACCCCACACTTACCTTTTGGTCACTGTGGTGATGGGGCTTTAGGCCCCATGGCCACACTGTTCAAGAGGTACATCAGCTATGGACCCCACACTTACCTTTTGGTCACTGTGATGATGGGGTGTTCGACCCCATGGCCACAGTGGTCATGGTCTGCTTGCATTGTGGAGGCCACACACATTTATGTGTGACACATGTGATAGTGGGTCACATTGTATGTTCAATGTCATGTTCAGTGTTGTAGGCATTTGACACAGACTACACACGCTTGTCATGGTGTTGGGGGGATGTAATTTTCTGTCATTCCTTATGTGGGAGTATGCTGGTTGTGTCATGCATTACCTGTCCTATGAGTAGGGGTGGTGGTAGTGGCAGGCATCCAGCCCCCCCTGAGTAGGGGTGGTGGTAGTGGCAGGCATCCAGCCCCCCCTGAGTAGGGGTGGTGGTAGTGGTAGGCATCCATCCCCCTATGGGTGGGGATGGTAGTAGTGAGGCATCCAGGACCCCATGAGTAGGGATGGTGGTAGTGGTAGGCATCCATCCCCCTATGGGTGGGGATGGTAGTGGTGACAGGCATCCAGGCCCCCATGAGTAGGGGTGGTGGTAGTGGTAGGAATCCAGCCCCCCCTGAGTAGGGGTGGTGGTAGTGGCAGGCATCCAGCCCCCCTGAGTAGGGGTGGTGGTAGTGGCAGGCATCCAGCCCCCCCTGAGTAGGGGTGGTGGTAGTGGCGGGTGGTGGTAGTGGTAGGCATCCAGCCCCCCCTGAGTAGGGGTGGTGGTAGTGGCAGGAATCCAGCCCCCTATGGGTGGGGATGGTAGTAGTGACAGGCATCCAGCCCCCCTGAGTAGGGGTGGTGGTAGTGGTAGGCATCCAGCCCCCCCCTGAGTAGGGGTGGTGGTAGTGGTAGGCATCCAGGCCCCCATGAGTAGGGGTGATGGTAGTGACAGGCATCCAGCCCCCCCTGAGTAGGGGTGGTGGTAGTGGTAGGCATCCAGCCCCCCCTGAGTAGGGGTGGTGGTAGTGGCAGGCATCCATCCCCCTATGGGTGGGGATGGTAGTGGTGACAGGCATCCAGGCCCCCATGAGTAGGGGTGGTGGTAGTGGTAGGCATCCAGCCCCCCCTGGGTAGGAATGGTGGTAGTGGCAGGCATCCATCCCCCATGGGTGGGGATGGTAGTGGTGACAGGCATCCAGGCCCCCATGAGTAGGGGTGGTGGTAGTGGTAGGCATCCAGCCCCCCCTGGGTAGGGGTGGTGGTAGTGGCAGGCATCCAGCCCCCCCTGAGTAGGGGTGGTGGTAGTGGTAGGCATCCAGCCCCCCTGAGTAGGGGTGGTGGTAGTGGCAGGCATCCAGCCCCCCCTGAGAAGGGGTGGTGGTAGTGGTAGGCATCCAGCCCCCTATGGGTGGGGATGGTAGTAGTGACAGGCATCCAGCCCGCCCTGAGTAGGGGTGGTGGTAGTGGTAGGCATCCAGCCCCCCCTGAGTAGGGGTGGTGGTAGTGGTAGGCATCCAGGCCCCCATGAGTAGGGGTGGTGGTAGTGACAGGCATCCAGCCCCCCCTGAGTAGGGGTGGTGGTAGTGGTAGGCATCCAGCCCCCTGAGTAGGGGTGGTGGTAGTGGCAGGCATCCATCCCCCTATGGGTGGGGATGGTAGTGGTGACAGGCATCCAGGCCCCCATGAGTAGGGGTGGTGGTAGTGGTAGGCATCCAGCCCCCTGGGTAGGGGTGGTGGTAGTGGCAGGCATCCAGCCCCCCTGAGTAGGGATGGTGGTAGTGGCAGGCATCCAGGCCCCCATGAGTAGGGGTGGTGGTAGTGGTAGGCATCCATCCCCCTATGGGTGGGGATGGTAGTAGTGACAGGCATCCAGGCCCCCATGAGTATGGGTGGTGGTAGTGGTAGGCATCCATCCCCCTATGGGTGGGGATGGTAGTAGTGATATGCATCCATCCCCCCTCAGTAGGGGTGGTGGTAGTGGCAGGCATCCAGCCCCCCCTGAGTAGGGGTGGTGGTAGTGGCAGGCATCCAGCCCCCCCTGAGTAGGGGTGGTGGTAGTGGCAGGCATCCAGCCCCCCTGAGTTGGGGTGGTGGTAGTGGTAGGCATCCAGCCCCCTATGGGTGGGGATGGTAGTAGTGACAGGCATCCAGCCCCCCCTGAGTAGGGGTGGTGGTAGTGGCAGGCATCCAGGCCCCCATGAGTAGGGGTGGTGGTAGTGGTAGGCATCCAGGCCCCCCTGAGTAGGGGTGGTGGTAGTGGCAGGCATCCAGGCCCCCATGAGTAGGGGTGGTGGTAGTGGTAGGCATCCAGCCCCCTATGGGTGGGGATGGTAGTAGTGACAGGCATCCAGGCCCCCATGAGTAGGGGTGGTGGTAGTGGTAGGCATCCATCCCCCTATGGGTGGGGATGGTAGTAGTGATAGGCATCCATCCCCCCCTCAGTAGGGGTGGTGGTAGTGGCAGGCATCCAGCCCCCCCTGAGTAGGGGTGGTGGTAATGGCAGGCATCCAGCCCCCCCTGAGTAGGGGTGGTGGTAGTGGTAGGCATCCAGCCCCCCCTGAGTAGGGGTGGTGGTAGTGGCAGGCATCCAGCCCCCCTGGGTAGGGGTGGTGGTAGTGGTAGGCATCCATCCCCCCTGAGTAGGGGTGGTGGTAGTGGCAGACATCCAGCCCCCCCTGAGTAGGGGTGGGGGTAGTGGTAGGCATCCATCCCCCTATGGGTGTGTGTGGCATTGGTGATACCCATCCCACCCCTATGGTTGTGCTGTTGCTAGTGTACGTCATTTGTGCATCCCTATGTGTGTGTGACATATTTTGTGTACGTGTAGTTTGTTTGTATTGTTGGTGTTTGACTTACCGTCTGCGCCGTACGCGTCTGTACCGGTCCCGGTAATAGATGTAGAGTATAGGTAGGACCTGCGCGATGGGATTCATGGTTGGGTCGTCTCGTTCGGGTTTCTCATGTCTTCGACTCGTACTCGTCGCTGGCTTGTTCGTCTCGTAGCCGTGGATCGTCTTGTGGCACGAAACGGAGCTTATGTGCGGCTCTCCCGGATGCAGAAACGTGCCGGACGTAGCGACTGGTTCGGCGTGTACGGAGCGCGCATCGTACTAGTCCGGCCGGAAGGTGCTGTGTATTTGGTTCCGTGCGACTCGATTCGGCGTTTACGCATCCTGCTCGGGCGGGGAACAGGAGCTGGATTGGGTGAGTACGGCTCGCTCGGGAAATGGGTTGTTATACGCATCGTACTTGTTCGTCCGGACGGGTGTACGAATCGGTCGGGAAACACTCATTCGGCTGGGTTTTTTTCTGGACGAATACTGTTAGGTGCCCTACCGGCCGAGATCGGAATCGGCCCCTAACTCTCTTAGCATTTCCCTCCCACAATAAATAATTAAAATAACTTACCGTTTCCGTAGCTGTAGAAATAAAATCCCAACTCTTGTAAAACAATACAGGTACATCATAATCCAAATAGAACGAAAAAGTCCCCCCCAAAAAATGTAAAGATCCAACTGTTCAAAAAGTAATCCTCGGTCCGTAAGTCCACAAACGATATACCATAAAAAACCCGAAAAATGGTTTAAAAAAAAGAAACGCTCCATGAAAACCCGAAAAATTAAGGAAGTGTAAAATAATTATTAGTTACTTAATCAAAAAAATGCAATCTTCTAGTACCCGCCACTTCACACGACCAAAACCTGTAAAGAAGACACAAACATTCCCACCCACAGAAATATACACATAATATACAATATCACACTGTTACAAACATTATACACACCATATTCACACATATTCTAACATATTTTAAGTTTTCTAAACTAGGCTTAAAAAAATAACGGTACATAAATCGCTAAAAGCTAACTTACACATAAAAAACGCCACAATTCCAAAAACGTAACACTGCACACACTAACTACAATCTAACTACCTTCAAATTAAATTAAAAGTTTAGTTAAAATAAAGAAAATTAATCTTACCTTCCTCCACGCAATGCAGCTCCCAACCGCGAACTTGTCCCCTTCAAAATAACCCAAAACAAACGTGAGCGGTTACAAAATACAAGCACCAAACAAATATGACTGCTTTAAACATAATAAATAAATGTATTTTGTTTAAAAACATTACATTGTGAATAAATTACTAAAATGTTTAATAAAATACTACAATTTATAAGTTATATGTTTAAATTTATTTAACATTTTTCAAACATTGTAAAATTATAATAATAAATATTATTAAACATATAATTATTATTATAATTCCATATATTTACAAGTTATATACAAAGTTGTTTAAAAACATGTAATAATTTTATTAAATATTTAGAAAATGTCAAACTTATAAAATAAATGTATAAAAATTAAACCATGTAATAATTAATAATATTAATATTTTATATATTATTAATATTAATTAAAATGTATTCTTATTTGTTTAAAAATGTAACACAGTTTAAAATTGAAAATGTATTAAAAAAATGTGAAAACAGTTATATTATTAAAAACTGAACAGTATATGTAACTAAATAACAAATGTTCACAATACAAGACTAAAATGAACAACTGTTATTAATAATTTTATTTTTTACTCAAATGTTTCTAAACCAATGTAAAACTACATTATTTTATATTACCAAGTTTACATAACTGTATTAAAAATTTACCAATGTTAAAAACATTTGTTTACATAATGATTACATGTAAAAATATACATATGTACCAAATGTTTTGTATCTGTAAAATAAATATAATTTTTTATCTATATGTCTTGATTTATATTAAATGCACTAAATAAAATAAATAGTTTTTTTTTCATTACAAAATAATTTACAATAAATAAACAGCAATAAAAAAATGAAATGTTTATTTATTTGTGTATCACTTTATTAAAGTGTTATCTAATGTTAAAAATTATGTTTTTATGAAATATACTATATTAAATAATATCTTTTAATTAACTATATATATAATTGTTTTTTTTTAAAACTATGTTATAATTAAAATACATTACAACTACCAACTATATTAATTTTTTAACCTTACAAATTAATACATATATATTAATTACTATTCCCACTACAGTTAATATTACTTCAGGGTAGATGCTGGACACTCAACTTAATTAATTAATTTTCTATTCCCATTCCAGTTAGTATTAAGTCAGGGTAGGTGCTCGACACTAAACTTAATTAATCTACTATTCCCACTCCATTTAGCATTAAGTCAGGGTAGTTGCTTGACACTAAACTTAATTAATTTACTATTTCCACTCTAATTTTTATTAAGTCTGGGTAGGTGCTGGACAGTGAACTTAATTAATTAACTATTCACACTCCGGTTAGCATTAAGTCAAGGTAGGTGCTGGATACTAAACTTAATTAATTTACTATTCCCACTCCAGTTAGTATTAAGTCAGGGTAGTTGCTTGACACTAAACTTAATTAATTTACTATTTCCACTCTAATTTTTATTAAGTCTGGGTAGGTGCTGGACACTAAACTTAATTAATTTACTATTCCCAACCCAGTTAGCATTAAGTCAGGGTAGATCCTGGACAGTAAACTTAATTAATTTACTATTCACACTCCAGTTAGCATTAAGTCAGGGTAGGTGCTGGACAGTAAACTTAATTAATTTACTATTCCCACTCCAGTTAGCGTTAAGTCAGGGTAGGTGCTGGACACTAAACTTAATTAATTTACTATTCCCACTCCAGTTAGTATTAAGTCAGGGTAGTTGCTTGACACTAAACTTAATTAATTTACTATTTCCACTCTAATTTTTATTAAGTCTGGGTAGGTGCTGGACACTAAACTTAATTAATTGACTATTCCCACTCCAATTAGCATTAAATAAAGGTAGGTGCTGGACACTAAACTTAAATAATTTACTATTCCCAAACCAGTTAGCATTAAGTCAGGGTAGATGCTGGACAGTAAACTTAATTAATGTACTATTCCCACTCCAGTTAGCATTACGTCAGGGTAGGTGCTGGACACTAAACTTAATTAATTTACTATTCCCACTCCAGTTAGTATTAAGTCAGGGTAGTTGCTTGACACTAAACTTAATTGATTTACTATTTCCACTCTAATTTTTATTAAGTCTGGGTAGGTGCTGGCCACTAAACATAATTAATTTGCTATTCCCACTCCAGTTAGCATTAAGTCAGGGTAGGTGCTGGACAGTAAACTTAATTAATTTACTATTCCCAAACCAGTTAGCATTAAGTCAGGGTAGATGCTGGACAGTAAACTTAATTAATTTACTATTCCCACTCCAGTTAGCATTAAGTCAGGGTAGGTGCTGGACACTAATCCTAATTAATTTACTATTCCCACTGCAGTTAGCATTAAGTCAGGGTAGGTGCTGGACACTAAAACTTATTTAATGTATTATTCCCACTCCAGATAGGGTTAAGTCAGGGTAGTTGCTTGACACTAAACTTAATTAATTTACTATTTCCACTCTAATTTTTATTAAGTCTGGGTAGGTGCTGGACACTAAACTTAATTAATTTACTATTCCCGCTCCAGATAGCATTAAATAAAGGTAGGTGCTGGACACTAAACTTAATTAATTTACTATTCCCAAACCAGTTAGCATTAGGTCAGGGTACATGCTGGACAGTAAACTTAATTAATTTACTATTCCCACCCCAGTTAGCATTAAGTCAGGGTAGGTGCTGGACAGTAAACTTAATTAATTTACTATTCCCTCTCCAGTTAGCATTAAGTCATGATAGGTGCTGGACACTAAACTTAATTAATTGACTATTCCCACTCCAATTAGAATTAAATAAAGGTAGGTGCTGGAAACTAAAATTAATTAATTTACTATTTCAAAACCAGTTAGCATTAAGTCAGAGTAGATGCTGGACAGTAAACTTAATTAATTTACTATTCCCACTCCAGTTAGCATTAAGTCCGGGTAGGTGCTGGACACTAAACCTAATTAATTGACTATTACCACTCCAATTAGCATTAAATAAGGGTAGGTTCTGGACACTAAACCAAATTAATTTACAATTCCCACTCCAGTTAACATTAAGGGCCCGATTCTGATGCGGGTTGGAAAAGCTTCCCGACCGAGGGCCTGATTCTGATGCGGTTAGGAAGGCCTCCTAACGGCATTTGCTCCTTCCAAATCGGATCGGGAATGTGTCTTCCCGACCGAGGGCCCAATTCTGATGCGGTTAGGAACAAATGTTCCCATTGAAGTCAATGGGAGTTCAACCAAATCGTATCTGGAAGCATCCGGATGCATCCTACTCCGCCGGTCGGACTTTCCCGATCCGAGTGGGTCGGACACCATTTCCCAACCGATTCGGTCGGGAAGCTTTTCCAACCCGCATCAGAATCGGCCCCTAAGTCAGGGTAGGTGCTGGACACTAAACTTTAATAATTTACTATTCCCACTCCAGTTAGCATTAATTCAGGGTAGGTGCTGGACACTAAATTTAATTAATTTAGTATTCCCTCTCAAATTACTATAAAGTCAAAGAAGTTGCCATACACTAAACATATCTAATTTACTTTTCTCAATACACATAATATAATATCACTAACGATACTCCACATTAAAATGTTATTATTTATTATATCATATAATGTTTTACACTATATATTTTAATTATTTAAAATATTTTTAAACATATAAAATTGATATAATTATATTCAAAATATTCATTTAAATAATATTATTTATTACTAACTATTATAATTCACATATAAATAATATTTTATCTGCATACTATACGTAATACTTAGGGGTCTATTACGATGGCGGTCGGATGTCTACCGCCGGGCCGGCGGTGACGCCCGCCGTACCGGCGGTAGACATCCGCCCTCCATCGCAACCAGGAAAACCGCCGGTCATATTAGGATGGTGGTGGTGACCGCGGCGGTGGGAAATTCCGACTGCCGCTTTACCGCAGGTTGCCATCCGCACTCCTGCCTGGCAGATGGAGCAGGACCGGGATAATGGTGGCGGTGCAGAGAAGGCTCCTCCAGCAGGATTATGATGCCGGCGGTAGCCAGCCTTTCCTCAGTGGTCAGACCGCCATTGAAAGGCATGCGGAGATTGTCTTCTGGGGGCCCGTTGCGGGCCCCCAATGTGTTGGGGGGTGTGGGTGCACTGGGGGGGTACCCATGGTCCCCCCCTACATTTCCCTGTACCAGGTGGCAGGCACTGTGCAGTGCCTGCCACGCAGTGCAGGGAAATGCAGGACATGCTCCTTTCGGCATCGCAGCGGTGCTGCGGGCAGCAGCAACCACAGCAATGTTAATGCCCGCGATGAGACCGCAGCGGTCGGATTTCGACAGCGGGTCATCGTAATTCGACCGGCGGTGATGTCGCGGTACATGCGGGTGGTCTTTTCCCGCTACCATGGCGGTCGGGAGGTTCCCGACCGCCATCGTAATAGGCCCCTAAATTATTAAAAAATATAATTTTTAATTAATTAATAAATATATACATTTTAAAAATAAAAATGTTTATACATATTTATATACATTTATAACATATTTTCATAAAAATATAATAATTGATAAATTTAAATGATAAAATTACATAATTTTCCCTTTAAATATTTAAGTATTAATAATAAAGTATTAATTTTATTAATTCTTTAATTAACAAATATACACTATAAACACATATTTATTAATTATTTATAAAAAAATTTAGGGGCCCATTACGATGGCGGGCGGAAGCACAACCGCCGTGCTGGCGGATGCAAAAACCACCAGTTACCGCCGGCACGCAGCAGTCCACACGCCCGCCCAATTACGATGCGAAAAGCAGGCCAAACACCGCCGGCAAGCCAGCAACACCGTCCGCCATCAAAGTGCGCCCGTACACGTAGCGGCGCAGCTCAACTGACACACACCGTCCGACGAAACACGTCCCGCCCGGCGCATAAATTACGATGCCGCAAACAAACGGCTCCCACGGCTAAGAGACACCGCACGTGAAAGAGAGGCGGTAACACGGACGCAGAGCACGGACAACGAAGAAGCGGCACCCCGGGCATGAATCCAGCACTGCAGGCCCTTCCCATGCTTCTGCTGATGCACCACCAAGGACGCAACGTACCGCGGAGACGCAGGTAGGCACACACACAACAAGTGCACGCAAACAGCGCACACAGTGCAAGGGCGGAAAAAGCGGACAACCCCCCACCAGCGCGTGTACACTACACATCCACCATTGCATCCACATATGACACACAGGCCAAATCCTAACATCGCGGAACACATGTGTACACACCACCTGGGACTAGGAACCAACCACCCCGTCACGGCCACAAAGCGCCGATGACGCCGCCACACATGCGCACAACGCAGAGGCCAACCGCAGCGCCATGCATGCGTCGCACACAGACACAGGGACACAACCAAGCAGCACACACATCAGCCCCACCCGAACGCACATGACACGTGACAGGCCTGCCACAGACATGTCCCCAACGCCCAATTCACGGACAACACCCAACGCCACACAACCGACGCACACATGTCAGTGAAGTCACGCAACAGCAGGACACACCCCAGTGTAACAAACATGGCGTAGCACACAGCGGCGGCAACACCAACTAAGAGAAGCAGGGCCCCTTCGGGAAGAGGAACGCCAGTACCACACTGAAAAACCCATACCACCCTGCACATATGAACAAGACATATGAAACGGAACACCAAAGAGCCCGGGGACCGACAACAGGTGGCCCAAGAATAACATCCACACACAAGGCCCAACGCAGAGCGGAAAGGCAGCCTGCCGCCCACACAAGGGAGAGCAGACAGCACTGAATGACCTTCCATTCCAACTCCGAAACCACAGCCCTACGACAGAAGCCGGTGAATACAGCCATTGTCCAAGAATAGACCAACACAGGCATGCCGAGGAGACCGACCACAGGGCAGATAGCGCATATCACAGAAGCACACAACGGACGGGGAAGAAAGAAGAAAACTCCCCATGTCGGCCACATGCAAGTTAATTGGAAGGAGTCACACAGCACTGACCTTGAACTGTCTGAGAAGCATGTGGGAAGAGGGCCTGTGTCCTCCAAACAAGCCAACAGAACACAAGTCCTGTCTCCCTACGACTACACAGAGCTCACAGCAACCTCGGAGCGTGCACATTGCAGACTGCACACACAGCCGGAGCACGCCATCTCAACGAACCGCTGCGAAATGGCAACCGCAACACACCTACCCAACTATGCCGAACAGCTCAAGCTGTACAAAACCAACACGATACATACATTGGGATGCGATCTCCTGTCCCTGCTGAACGTAAGTTACCGACTGACTTACCGCATCACATTGTTCAGCTGCGTCATGCCCGTCTTCTACTGTCGGAGGTGTCCCTACCAGCATCCCGTCGAGATATGCCTCTCCAACCCGGCATGTCTGAAGGCGGACCTGCTACCACTACTCCTCCCTCTGGACGCACACGACAGGGCCTGCTCTGCCTATGGGGGCATGGCGTATGTGGCCAACATCGCACCCGCACTGAAATGGGACCACTGTGCCTCCACACGACGGATCATCGAGAACAGCTACATCGAATGTCACCCAGCATGCCCCATCATGGTCCTCCAAGGGACAACTTACGAACAACACCTTGAGAGCCACCATCCGCTTCATTGGCTGGCAAACATGTACACCACCAATGACATGGAAGCCCTGCTGGACGGCATCGCATACCTGACAACCTGTAAATACGTCGGACCACAACGCAGGTTCCCCGAGTGACCTATGAAGTCCAACCCCGCACCCATGCTCAGCTTCCGCACGGACTGGACAGTCACCACCACAACAGCCATACCAAACGACCGGCAACTGTAACCACACCATCAACGACATCGCCATGACATCGGATATGACCGGGACATGCACACTGTTCCCCATCACATCCAGGAACACCGCATGCATCGTGGGAGGCAGTGGCACGGGCTCTGTGTATCGCACCCACATGGACGGAACTGCACGAACAACCAGGACACGACATGGATCCAGCGCACATGGACACACACACCTCTCAGTGGACATGAATAGGTCGCCTGGAGTCTGTGGGTGCTGCACCCCTCCCACCCCCGCCCCGGGAATCCCATACCAGGACCTTTGCATGGACGACAAGTGCATACAACAACAACACGACCCCAGTGACTGTGACATGTCCAGTAACCACCACAGTGCAACAACAAGTGGCACGCCGCTGCATGCACGCAAGCACATGCCCTGATGTCATCTCACATGCACGCGTGCATGAGGAACAACCGCAGCAAACCTGTCACATGGAACTGAGATGGACTGTGCCCATGATGCCGAGCGGTCTGGTAGGCTACATGTATACCGTCTGTGTCAAAGTCCGCAGCTCCGCAGCTATACGTAAATGTACATTAGCACAGCCTTGGCCAAGCAGATGTAACTCTGAAGCCCACATCCCACATGCAACAGCCAATCACATGTAACCCCACACCCTATCCAATTTGTAATCATGCTCAGTATATCCTCAACATGTATTCCGCTGCCAGTAGTGTCCACTATACTGCATCACAGAGGACAGAAGACTCAATATAATGTTTGAAACCAAAACTGTCTCCGCTGACTCATTTCACAAGTACGAATGAGAGAGGATGAGAGTATGTGAAGTACACGGCAGTCGTGACATGACCATGTAGTCCACTGGTATTGGATGTCAACGCAAATGAGTAGCACTACTGTGGAAGACACACATGTGTCGTGTGAAGTCGTATGGACGCAGTGCTCAGGTGGGTGGGTGCGACGGGTAGATGCGCACATGCCAAGTTGGAGCACGCCGTGTTGGGAGGGGTCATGAACAGTACACCACCGCTTCCCTGGGCATTGTGAGAGGACACCTGTCGGGGGGAGTGAACACGTGTGTGCACAGCAGCCGGGCACACGTACAAAGCGGTACCAGGCGCACCTCAGCCCACCCTCTGTGGACAAGCTGGATCCTGTTGTGCGCCCGCCATGCCCCTTGACAAGGCACACACAGCCCCAGTCGACCAGGTGTAACCCCAACATAGTCAATCCGCACAGGCGATACAGGGCACGGGATGGCAGTGGAGCATGGTGTGTGAGAGGTCTCCTCGCGCTCCTCCTGGTCATATCACGCAGGCAATAGAACCTCAACGTCCAGCATGGCAAAAAGTCAAATGGAAGTGTAGGGGGACGCACCACAGCACGAGCAGCACTGACGTCACGGGAGGTGGCTCGCACCATCCCATCCATTGCCCATCATACCAACCACGCCACTTGCCATTGCGACTAAGTGCAAGCGCGTGCGCCACCACCCCTGAGCCCTCCCCAGAGAGGCCAAAGAGTGAATGTGTGGGCCATCAGCCACAGACGGACGCGGCCTGGCCGCAAGGGCAGCCACAGCCACTGGGTGTCGCAGGTGGCGGATCCGGAAGGCGAAGACTGTGATGCATAGTCCATGCAGGCCGGGTCTCCATTTGGGGCACCACGCAGGTGGACGGCGTCCCGCCACACATCATACCCTGAGACAGCCCACTCGTGCAACTGGACCCACACATACACTCCTTGCCCTCTCTGGTGCGAGCTTGGGGCTGCCTGTGCAAGCGCTATCCTCGCAGGTGAGCATGCATATTGGGGGAGTGAGGGGAGGACATGAGGGCTGGGGCGAAGATGACTGTATCACTGTCAGTTAGTACAAGGGATGACCCAGATGTGGAAAGGAAGAGACGTGTCCCGTGTGTACTGCAACTAGTCGCCAATCCAACTACCCCCCATGTCCGGAATGTAAGCCCGCACCTAGGCCCGCCCATCCGCCACATCGAACATACCACCAGCACGACAACCTTCCCATTCGAAACACTGACTGGGGTGGCGACCAGTGAACAATCATGTGTAGCCTACCCACGCGTACATGTGGGCCCTCCATGATCCATGTCACCTGCGGCAAAGACATGACATGCGCAATGAGGGAAGTGAGGAGAGCTGCCCGCCCCACGCGCAGAAGGTGCATCAGCTCCACAGACCCAGCAGCGAGTCCAGCAGGGGTCACATGTGCAGGGGCAGCTGTGCCTGGTGTGAAGGCACATGCATATAGACAGCACATCGACCAATGTGTAGTCTGCCCACATCCACAGTCCATCATCATGCGGACATAGGAATTGAACACAGGGCAACACATCTTAGTGGGTGCACCCACCGTGACCAACAATGCGCAATCATCGACGTACCCGCCCTGTGCATGGCCCCCACCCAACGGAGGCACATCCAGTGCCACCATCCCACACACACAAGCCTTCCACGGAACATGCTGTGTCCAATGGTCAGTACAGAGTCAGCGCCCATCTGGTGGATCCTGAACAGGAGACACATGCACACACATGCCAGCTCCCACTATGTACGACTGCCACCTGGCACGTGCAATGTAACCTCTCACCTGTGACGTGTGACTGCAAGCACACAGCCGTCTTGGCATGGGGCTGTCAATGTGGACACCTGTCAATGTTTCGGGAGGTGTGATCCGTACAGTGCTGTACATAGGGTGCAGTGCTGACACCTACTACTGTCTCATATCCCCTCGTGCCACAGGTCCCACTTGTTTTGGCCGCTCAGCCTGTGCCCACATCGTCGTTGTCGTGTGCCATACTCATCCAGCCGCGGAAGCAGTTCCATGCTCAGCAGACATTCATGTTGCCGTGGCGTTGCCGCTTGACGGATATGCAGTCAGTCCCCATCAGCACGCCCCGCAAGTCATTGGGGCCTAGATCCCCATGTGCATGCACATGGCAGTGGTTCGTATCACTAGCCATTGCCATTGTTGGGAGACCTCTGTAAGTGTATTGTGGCCGTGCCGTCCCAGCTTGACAGCTGGGCTGTGGCTCATGTGCTTGCTCAGTCATGTCAGTGATGTGTATGCGAAATTGCTATGTGTCATGTTGCATTGACATGTGTCCTCTGCCATTGTCCCTAGGCGGAGACCGAACATTGACCGCCCATACCAATTGCTGGCGGACATGGACGATACAGAGGTTATTAGGAAGTTTCGGCTGGACAGGCCAACCCTGCATCGACTGTGTGCCATGTTAGAACCCCATCTCCGTCCCCGCAGGGTGTATCCGACTGCTGTCACCCCCACGGCTAAGGTGATGGCCGCCATGCATTTCTTCGCCACTGGGTCATTCCAGCACACAGTGGGCATTGGAGGAGGGATGTCCCAGCCCATGTTCAGCAAGGTGCTGAGGGATGTACTGGCAGCCATGATGCTGTACCGAAACAGGTACATCCGCTTCCCCAGGGCTCGTGAATTGGCGGCAGTGAAGGGTGCATTCTATGCCCTTGGCAGAATCCCACACGTCGTTGGAGCCATTGACTGCACACATGTCGGCCTTGTTCCACCACAGGCCACTGAGCACCTGTACCGCAACAGGAAGCACACGCACTCCCTGAATGTGCAAGTGGTGTGCCTTGCGGACATGGTGATCACCCACGTGTGTGCAAAGTTCCCAGGCTCGGCCCATGACGCACACATAATGCGCAACAGCATCTTGCCACGACTGATGTCCAATATGCAACAGGATCGTGCCTGTATTGTCGGTGAGTATGTGGAGTGGTGTAGCGTGCTGGCTGTGCGATGCTGTCCCCTGTCCAGTTGGATTAGCAACGGTTCTCTGTGTCCCTCACACCCAGGTGACTCTGCGTATCCGAATGGGGCATGGCTGCTCAGTCCATTGAGGAATCCTCGCACCCCAGCAGACGATCGCTACAATGAGGCACATGGGAGGACCAGACGTGTGGTCGAGCGTACCTTTGGCCTCCTCAAGTCCAGGTTCAGGTGCCTGGACCGCACCGGGGTGCGTTGGCGTACTCCCCACAGAAGGTGTGCCAGATAGTGGTGGCGTGCTGCATGCTGCACAATCTGGCCATTCGGAAGCAGATCCCCCTCATCGTGGATTACGGAGATCAACCAGGGCCCCAGCCCGCAGACCAGGACAGCTCGAGTGAGGAGGACAGCGGAGAGGAGGAAGCTGGGAATGTGCGCCAGCAGCTCATCGCCCGCTACTTCACTTGACGGTGAGTGTCCATGTACGACGGCTGATGTGGCTGTATCTGTGCAGGTGTGTGTGTGCTGTGTCAGGGTGGCCGTTTGTTCACTGCGTGCTGTGTGTCAACGCTCCATGGCCAGGGGTAGTATGCCACTGTTGGTGGCTGTGGCATTGTGCCCTATTGCTCTGTGCGATGTGTGTACATTGCTTGTAGTTGTTGACATGTACTGTGTGATGGGTGTGTGACACACTCATTGAATGTGCTCCTGTTCTGTCTCCCACCCCTAGGTCCCTACAGGCCCTCCGGTTCCATTGCCATGCCACGCATCAGGTGCCTTTCCGTCCAAGGTGGCCGTTGTATTCCGTACAATTAAAACACAGGGCACAAACAGCAGTTAGTGAAAAAGGTGCATTTATTACTAACTGTGACATGTGATTGTGTGTAAGGTGATGACAAAAGTGGTGCGTGCAGTGACAATGAGCTGTCGGTCATGGCTGCGTGATGATCAGGGTGTACCCACTGGTTCTATGTCCATAGTCCAACACACACATGCCATCCAGATGGCTGTGTGGAGTGGGATCGTAGTCCAAGTCAATGCAGTGGCTGGTCAAGGAAGGCTGGCGGAAGGCTGGCTGGCTGCCTCACTTGCGGCTGGAGCGTGCGAAGTCCTCCCGGGAGATCTGTTTCCTCTTCGGACGGCCCCTTCCACGTTTGCGAGGGGGTGCCTGCTTGCGACATGCTGGTGGTTGAGGTGTGATCACTGGCTGTGGACGCAGGGGAACTGGACACTGCTGCTCCACCCTGCGCCCCGGCAGGTGGTGGCGGAGGGGAGCTGCTGTCCCTGGCTGTGACCTCACCGCCACCACCAGCTGTCCCATGAGGTCCACGATTTGGCCCATACGGGCGTCCATGGACCTCAGCACCCCCAGCACCTCACGCGTGTCTGAAGCAGACCGGACCCATTGTCCTTGGGCCTCTTCATAGGCCCCAAGGACTCTGGCCATGTGAGGCAGGGCATGGCTCCCAGTGGAGGCTGGCGTTTCCCTGACCCTGCTCCTCCTACCAGTCCTGCTGCCACCGGCCTGCCCACTAGCCACATTGCTCACCACGGTCCTCGCTGTGGCTCCCAGGGTGGATCCAGTCGTCCGGGCCACCACCTGCGCTGGGGCTGGTGCCAGCGAAGACGTGGCGGTGGTGGCGGCGGTGGTGGTCGGTGCGGCGATGGTGGCGGTTGCGGCAGTGGTAGTGGCCACAATGACCGTGGGTGTGGCCGCAACGACAGTGGCAGCAGGGGGCTGGGAATGTTCAGCAGCCCTGGATGATGGGTTGGTGGGTAGGAGGGGTCCTGGGGAGCAGCTGGGCCCTGCCACACCAGATGGGCCTGCTTGGTGGTCCGTGTCCGAAGAGGAGGACAGATCCTCCAGATCCGTGTGTCCTCGTTGGGGGCTTGTAGGCTGGCTGTGCTGGCTGCTGTCTCCATCCCCAGCATCCAGCAGTTCGTCACCTGTGGAGAGAATGAGATTTGTTATTGTGTTGCACCTGGCGAAGTATGTATTTGTCGTCTGACATTGACAGTTCGTGCAATCTCGTACATGGGTTTCCCGGAGGCGTGTGTGTGGCTGTAGCATCTGTAGTTGTGTGTGCTTGGCAATGGGACTGTGTGCTGTGCACATGTGGCATGGGACGGATTGGCCATGCCGATGGGTGTGTTGCTGTGCCCCTACTTATTGTGACTCTGGTGTATGCGGGCTCCTGGCCCATCCTGGGTCTGGTTTGTACTTTGCTTTTGGGGTTCAAATGGAACGCTTAGGAACGCATATGGCAACATGGGGGCTATGCCCCAGATTCGCATTTGGGAGGGGATATGCTTTTGGGGTTCAAATGGAACGCTTAGGAACGCATATGGCAACATGGGGGCTATGCCCCAGATTCGCATTTGGGAGGGGATATGCTTTTGGGGTTCAAATGGAACGCTTAGGAACGCATATGGCAACATGGGGGCCATGCCCCAGATTCGCATTTGGGAGGGAATATGCTTTTGGGGTACATGCTGTGAGCCATGGGTGCCGAACGTGACATGTGTTGTGGCAGCATGACAGTGCATGGTTTGAGGTGTGTGCATGCTTGACATGGCCTGCATATTTGCTGTCTGTTGTGATTACTGGCCATGGCATTGGACGCATCGTTATGAGTGAGTGATGGTTGTGTGCCAGCCAACGTATTGCAGTTGTCCCATCTCCTTGGTGTGCGTGCTGCCCTGTGCCATGTGCATCACTGCAGTGCTCGGGGGTGTGGCCCATGTTGTGTGTTGTTGCTCACAGTGTGTCGTGCACTTTATTGACTTCTGGCACATGGTTGGTCATGGGCATGTATCTTAGCGTGACTGCTGTATGTGTGGCAGCTGTGCGGATGACATGCCTTTCATGAGACTGGGGCTGACGGATGGGATGGATGGTATGTTGTTTGTGCATGGTGTGTCTGTGTGTTTGATGGGTTCAGTGGTGTTCGTGTGCATTTATGTTGTTCCGCTCTGTTGCGTCTAGTGTTGTTTGTCTTACATAGGCGTAGTTGTGGGGTGTGTGGTTCAATCAATCAATCAATCACGGCATTTATAGAGCGCGCTACTCACCCGGGAGGGTCTCAAGGCGCTGGGGGAGGGGGTAAGTTACTGCTCGAACAGCCAGGTCTTGAGCTGCTTCCTGAAGGAGAGATGGTCCTGGGTTCGCCGAAGGTGAGTGGGGAGGGAGTTCCAGGTCTTGGCTGCCAGGTAGGAGAAGGATCTTCCTCCGGCGGTGGTTCTGCGGATGCGTGGTACGGTGGCGAGGGCGTGGCTGGTTGATCGTAGCTGGCGTGTGGGCGTGTAGAAGGTCATGCGGTCGTTGAGGTACTTTGGGCCCAGGTCGTGGAGGGCCTTGTGTGCGTGGGTGAGGAGTCTGAACGTGATTCTCTTGCTGACGGGGAGCCAGTGCAGGTCTTTCAGGTGCACGGTGATGTGGCTGTGTCGGGGGATGTCCAGGATGAGTCGTGCGGAGGCGTTCTGGATGCGCTGGAGTCTCTTTTGAAGTTTGGCTGTGGTTCCGGCGTAGAGGGTGTTCCCATAGTCCAGTCGGCTGGTGACGAGTGCCTGGGTGACGGTCTTCCTGGTTTCAGTGGGGATCCATCTGAAGATCTTGCGGAGCATGCGCAGGGTGTTGAAGCATGAAGATGAGACGGCGTTGACTTGTCTGGTCATCGACAGGGAGGAGTCCAGGATGAAGCCCAGGTTGCGTGCGTGGTCCGTTGGCTTGGGCGCGGTGCCCAGGGGCCGGGGGCCACCAGGAGTCGTCCCAGGCGGAGGGTGATGAGCCCAGGATGAGGACTTCCGTCTTGTCTGAGTTCAGTTTAAGGCGGCTGTTCCTCATCCAGTCGGCGACGTCTCTCATCCCGTCGTGTAGGTTGGCTCTGGCGGTGGTGGGGTCGTTGGTGAGGGAGAGGATCAGCTGGGTGTCGTCGGCGTAGGAGATGATGTTGAGGTTGTGTCGGCGTGCGATGGCTGCGAGGGGGCTCATGTAGACGTTGAAGAGGGTTGGGCTGAGTGAGGATCCTTGTGGAACGCCGCAGATGACTTCGGTGGCTTCGGATCTGAACGGGGGAGGCGGACTCTCTGGGTTCTTCCGGCGAGGAACGAGATGATCCATTCCAGTGCTTTCTCTCGGATTCCGATGTTGCTGAGGCGCTTCACTAGGGTGCGGTGGCAGACGGTGTCGAACGCCGCAGAGAGGTCCAAGAGGATGAGGGCAGCTGTTTCCCCGTTGTCGGTTAGGGTTCTGATGTCGTCGGTGGCTGCGATAAGGGCGGTCTCGGTGCTGTGGTTGGCCCGAAACCCGGACTGCGAGGGGTCGAGGGATCCATTCGTCTCGAGGAAGGCGGCAAGCTGTCTGTTGACGGTCTTCTCGATGACTTTGGCCGGAAACGGAAGGAGCGAGATGGGACGGTAGTTCTTGAGGTCGGTGGGGTCCGCCGTTGGTTTCTTCAGGAGGGCGGTAAGCTCGGCGTGCTTCCAGCTCTCCAGGAAGGTGGCGGTGTGGAAGGAGGAGTTGATGATGTCCCGGAGATGGGGTGCGATGGTGGCGTCGGCTTTGTTGAAGACGTGGTGTGGGCAGGGGTCGGTTGGTGATCCGGAGTGGATGGAGTTCATCGTGCGGGTGGTGTCTTCGGTGCTGATCGGGGTCCAGTTGCAGAGGGTGGTGGTGGCGGGCGTTGGTTCGGCGGTAGGGTGCGTTGTTTGTGCGTCGAAGCTGTTGTGTATGTCGGTGATCTTGCGGTGGAAGAACGCGGAGAGTGAGTTGCAGAGGTCTTGCGAGGGGGTGATGTCGTTGTTTCCGGCGCTGGGGTTGGAGAACTCTTTGACGATGCTGAAAAGTTCCTTGCTGTCATGGGCGTTGTTGTCCAGTCGTTCTTTGAGTGCCGACTTCTTGGTGGCACGGATCAGCTGGTGGTGTTTGCGAGTGGCGTGCTTGAGGGCGGTCCTGTTGTCTGTGGTCTGGTCGAGTCGCCAGGTTTTCTCGAGAGTGCGGCAGTTCTTCTTGGATTCCTTGAGTTCGTTGGTGAACCAAGGGGTTTTCTTGCTTCCGGGTCTGCTGGGCGGGTTTTTTAGTGGTGCGAGGTCGTCGGCGCAGGCGGACAGCCACTTGGCGAGGTTGCTGGCTGCTTCGTTTGGGTCCGTTGTGTTGGTGGGTGTGTTCTGGCTGAGGGAGGCGGTGAGCTGCTCGGCGGTGATCTTGCTCCATCTCCGGCGGGGAGCCTGTTGCGGGTGGTGGTGGGTCGCAGTCTTTCTGAAGCTGAAGTGGACGCAGCTGTGGTCGGTCCAGTGGAGTCCGGTGGCGTGGCTGAAGGAGATGTGCTTGCTGGACGAGAAGACGGGGTCAAGCGTGTGGCCGGCGTAGTGGGTGGGCGTGTTCACCAGTTGCTTGAGTCCGAGGTTGGCGAGGTTGTCCAGCAGGGCGGTGGTGTTTCTGTCGTTGTTGTTCTCCAGGTGGAAGTTGAGGTCCCCTAGGAGGATGTAGTCGGCTGAGGGCATGGCGTGCGGGCTGATGAAGTCTGCGATGTCTTCGCTGAATAGTGTGCGTGGTCCCGGGGTCTGTAGATGAGGGTGCCTCGGAGGGTGGTCTTGGGGTCAGTGTGTATCTGGAAGTGTAGGTGTTCGGCGGCGGAGAAGGTCTCGTCGGAGTTAGTCGAGATGCGGATGGTGTTCTTGTGTACGATGGCGATGCCTCCTCCCGTCTGGTTGACGCGGTCCTTCCGGGTGATCTTGTATCCATCCGGGATGGCTATGGCGATGTCGGGCGCTGAGGAGGCGTTCATCCAGGTTTCGGTGAGGAAGGCGATGTCCGGTGCTGTTGCGTCGAGCAGGTCCCAGAGTTCCACGGCGTGCCTGTGGACGGAGCGGGTGTTCAGCAGGATGCATTTCAGGTGGTTGCTGCTGTTGCTCGACTTGGCGGAGGTGGTGCACGTCCGGGGGCAGGTGAATCGGCAGGTTTGGCAGGTGAAGGGTCCGTGGGTGCGTCTCGGTGAGGCTCGGTAGCAGGCAGGGTTCCGGCCGGCATTGAGTGCGGTGAGTGTGGCGGCGTCGTAGGTCCGTCGAGTAGTGTTGCGTTGGTGGGTTCCAGGGTTCTGGCGCTGGGCGCGGTCCAGTCGCGGACGGGCGCAGACGGGCTTGCCTTAGGCGCGCCTTCGGCGCGCCAGCGGCGCGCCCGCTGCGCACGCCCGCTGCGCGGGCCGTGCAGCGGCCGCCATTTATGGGGAGGTGGGAGGGAGGAGCAGCTGGGAGGCGGGAGGCAGGGGCAGCAAATGGGCAGTCAGGGGGCGGGGCCGCAGGGAACGCAGCGGCGGGAGTGGCGAGAGGCAGCGGGGGCACAGAAAGGAAAACAGGGGGAGAGCAGACAAAATCACGGGCACAACAACAGTGGGGCAGCGAGGGGCACAGAAAGGAAAAACAGGGGAGAGCAGACAAAATCACGGGCACAACAACAGTGGGGCAGCGAGGGGCACAGAAAGGAAAAACAGGGGGAGAGCAGACAAAATCACGGGCACAACAACAGTGGGGCAGCGAGGGGCACAGAAAGGAAAAACAGGGGAGAGCAGACAAAATCACGGGCACAACAACAGTGGGGCAGCGAGGGGCACAGAAAGGAAAAACAGGGGGAGAGCAGACAAAATCACGGGCACAACAACAGTGGGGCAGCGAGGGGCACAGAAAGGAAAAACAGGGGAGAGCAGACAAAATCACGGGCACAACAACAGTGGGGCAGCGAGGGGCACAGAAAGGAAAAACAGGGGAGAGCAGACAAAATCACGGGCACAACAACAGTGGGGCAGCGAGGGGCACAGAAAGGAAAAACAGGGGAAGAGCAGACAAAATCACGGGCACAACAACAGTGGGGCAGCGAGGGGCACAGAAAGGAAAAACAGGGGGAGAGCAGACAAAATCACGGGCACAACAACAGTGGGGCAGCGAGGGGCACAGAAAGGAAAAACAGGGGGAGAGCAGACAAAATCACGGGCACAACAACAGTGGGGCAGCGAGGGGCACAGAAAGGAAAAACAGGGGGAGAGCAGACAAAATCACGGGCACAACAACAGTGGGGCAGCGAGGGGCACAGAAAGGAAAAACAGGGGGAGAGCAGACAAAATCACGGGCACAACAACTGTGGGGCAGCGAGGGGCACAGAAAGGAAAAACAGGGGGAGAGCAGACAAAATCACGGGCACAACAACAGTGGGGCAGCGAGGGGCACAGAAAGGAAAAACAGGGGGAGAGCAGACAAAATCACGGGCACAACAACAGTGGGGCAGCGAGGGGCACAGAAAGGAAAAACAGGGGGAGAGCAGACAAAATCACGGGCACAACAACAGTGGGGCAGCGAGGGGCACAGAAAGGAAAAACAGGGGAGAGCAGACAAAATCACGGGCACAACAACAGTGGGGCAGCGAGGGGCACAGAAAGGAAAAACAGGGGGAGAGCAGACAAAATCACGGGCACAACAACAGTGGGGCAGCGAGGGGCACAGAAAGGAAAAACAGGGGGAGAGCAGACAAAATCACGGGTACAACAACAGTGGGGCAGCGAGGGGCACAGAAAGGAAAAACAGGGGGAGAGCAGACAAAATCACGGGCACAACAACAGTGGGGCAGCGAGGGGCACAGAAAGGAAAAACAGGGGGAGAGCAGACAAAATCACGGGCACAACAACAGTGGGGCAGCGAGGGGCACAGAAAGGAAAAACAGGGGGAGAGCAGACAAAATCACGGGCACAACAACAGTGGGGCAGCGAGGGGCACAGAAAGGAAAAACAGGGGGAGAGCAGACAAAATCACGGGCACAACAACAGTGGTGCAGCGAGGGGCACAGAAAGGAAAAACAGGGGGAGAGCAGACAAAATCACGGGCACAACAACAGTGGGGCAGCGAGGGGCACAGAAAGGAAAAACAGGGGGAGAGCAGACAAAATCACGGGCACAACAACAGTGGGGCAGCGAAGGGCGCAGAAAGGAAAAACAGGGGGAGAGCAGACAAAACGGGCACCGGGGCCACAAGCGGAGGGCGATCTTACCTACAGGAGCAGCGGGCAGACAACACAGGCGGAGCTGTGTGGTGGGGGAGCGACCTACCTGGCAACAGGCAGTAGGTCTGGTTGACAGGCAGTAGGGGCTACATGGACAGGACTTCAATGGTGTTTCGGTTGTGTGTGATGAGTTGCACAGTGGCTGCCGTGTGGGACTATATTCAGTGTGGCTTGTGCATGCAGACGTGGCTCCTTGGGTGTTGCTATGTCTGTGATGGGTCATGTGGGGTGTGAGTCTGTTGTTCATGTCCGTGTGCACATTGTTCACTTGTTCGTGACGGTGGGCGGTGCTGCGTGTTCGTCTGCTACGTGACATGTCCCATGTGTTGGTCGTGTTATGGTCCTCATGCCTCCAGTTATCCAGCCCTGTCCAGTTTCCCACCTGCAAGTTGTTCGTGCGTGCACTGTACTGGATGCCACATGGCTCTAAGCGGGGGGTGCTCCATGTTGCAGGTCTGTGGGGGTGGGGGGTGTTGTGGGTCGTGGGGGTGGCTGGACACCCACTGACACCGATTGCTGTGGACCGTGATGTCTGCCTTTCGGCTGTCGTTGTGCACTGCGGTGGCTGACACGTGGCTGTGGGGTGTGGGGGATGCTCCTCCTTGCTGTGCTGTGGGACTGGGGCCTGGTGTGTGTTGTACTTGGGCTGTCCACCGTCCCACCCACTGCACTTTGTGTTCCTGCCACTTACCTGTTACTTGTCGGTTAGTGCAGCTGTGGCGGACACATGGGTGTGGTGGGTGCTCGTTGTGGCGCTTCTGGCATATTTGGGGACCTGTTGGTGGTTACGTGGCTGGCTTAGTGTACACATGTCCCCACGCATCTTACAGTTGTTCGGTTTGGGCTGTGTGTGGTAGTGTCTGTTGCATGTGTGTGTGATGTGTTGTGTATTGTGTGCTGGACATGGGGGTGTTTGTCCCTGGGAGCTGTGGCATGGTGGTAGTGCATGTGAGTACATAGCGGTGTGCTGGTATACATTAGTTTGTACTTACCAGCCTCCACTCCCTCTGCTAATCCGGCGAGGATCTCCGGATGGATTACGACTCGCACCTTCTCCTCCCACGCTTTGAAGGTCTTAAAGAGCGCGGGATTCCCTCCGCCAGTGACGGCAGCCAGCTCTCTGTTTTTGCCCTCCTTCTTCTTGACCAGGCTCTTGACGTCATTCCAACGTTTGTTAATCTCGACTCTGTTCCTGGGCAGGGTCCCGACTGCATTGACCTGGTCTACGATCCGGTTCCACATTCTGTTTCTGGTGGCTAGTGGTGTGTGCTGGACCATGTTCCCATAGATTTGTGGGTACACCTTGATGATCTCGTCGACCATGACCGTCAGCTCCATGGGCGTGAACTTGGGCATCCTTTGTGGTGCCATGGTGTTTGTGGTGCTGGTGCGGTGTGTGTTGTGTAATGTGCAGGGGGTTTGTGGTGCCAGTGTTTGGTGGTGGTGGTGGTGTTTGGTGGTGGTGGTGTTTGGTGGTGGTGGTGGTGGTGGTGGTAGTGATGTGTGCGTTTCTGTGGTGTGCTGCGGTCCTTGCTGTGTCACTGTGTCCTCTCCTCTCCTCTCTGGTTTGCAATGTAGCAAGGGGTTGTGGTCTGTGGGAGTGCTGCTTTTGTACTCACCTATGTGGGTGTGTCCTAATGGTCTGTTGTTTTCAGGTGTGTTGTGTCTGGGGTTCTGGCCTTTGTATTTTTTGTTTGTCCGGGGGGGTGTTTTCGGGATGTGTACTGTGCTTGTGTATTTGTGCGTGCCTTGCTGTGTGGACTTGTTGGCCATGTTGTGTGCTATTGGTTTTGTGTGCGGATGGTTTCTGTGCAGGTACGTTGGCGCCATGGCTTCTGCCGTGTCGATTCTCATTGGCGTTGTTTGCGCTGGCGGGCGGTATATTTGTGGTTTTTCCGCGCTCATGTCGGTGCGATCGTAATTTCATGTGCGGTGTGTCGGCCGTGAGGGCTGGCGGTTTTGTGTTGTCGTGCGTGTTTCCGTCCGTGGCGGGCGGTTTGACTCCGACTCGGACGTTGGCGGGCGGTATTTTGTGTGATTTTTCCGCCGATGGCGGTATTCGGTTTGTGTAATCGTAATGGCGTGGTCGGTGTTCAGGCGGTGTGTGCGGGCGGATTTTTGCCGCTTCCATGCCTGGCGGCTTTATTTACGCCGGGTATCGTAATGGGCCCCTTTATTATCATTAAATTACTTCACACCCTATTCCACTATAAACCCACAACCCGCTACAGAACTAAAATATGCATAATTTAATTAACATAAAATTAATCACTTCTAAAAATTTCACACATACATTAAAAAAAACAGCTATACTTATACAAAAAACATTAGACATTAGATCACATACTTTAACATACATACTAAAATACAGAACACTTATAAATATCGATATTATTAACAACGATATTTTGACAAACGATATTACTGACTTCGATATTACAGAAAACGATATTTCTTACCTTCAAGTCGATATTCTGGTCAACGATATTCTTGAAGTCGATATTCTGCCACTTCGATATTTGCAACTTGATATTCTGGCACTTCGATATTCCAGACTCGATATTCTGTCTGTGCACCGTGCTGAAAGTACATACGACCCGTATAAATATATCCCATTAAAAAACACACATGTTCATACATTCCCAAAGACCACACTCTCACTGACACACATGGCAGCCCTTTCATAGTGCCCTTAGTCATAGTATTTAGTTCAAACCATAGTATCTGGCTCTATGGACATTAGGCTTCAAGTCAATGAAGCTTGGCGTGGGGGTGTCTGGTTACAATGTGCAAGTTGTTAAACCTTCAGTAGTTCACAATGATTTTTACTGATCAGAAGTAGCTCTCATTACCGAAAATGTTGGAGCCCCCTGGCCTAGATGATGTCACTGGCCTGGATTAGTGAATTGAGGACATGACAAGGGATAAGGGTAGTCAACTGGTTACTACAAAATTAATTTTTTTGTCAGAATGAAAAAAAAATATTGTGTAGTAACTTTTGACTAATGCTTGTGACTGATGAAGTAAAATTGTGTTACATCAATACAGACAAACAAAAAGTCACAAGGCAATACTTTTTTTGATCATTTCTTGTATCCATACAGGTCAGCACCCATTGGAAAAATACCATTTGGGAGGCCATTGCCAAGAAGGTGCAGACCCTGGGGGTCTACAAGCGGTGCATCATTTCTTGTCGTAAGAGGTGAAAGGACCTACGACGCTGGACCAAGAAGTTATCAGAAGTCCAGCTCGGCTAGTCCTCCCATCATGGGAAGCACGTGCACCGTACCCTGACCCCCCATAATGGCCTGCATACTTGCGGTGGTCTATCCAGAGCTTGATGGGCAGTTAAGAGCCCAACAGCAGCATCAAGGGGGGTAAGATCGAGTTTGAGTTTAACATGTTAAATAACTTTTTTTTACAGCAATGAATTTTGCCATCAGCATTAGGCTGGCACATTTCTAATGCACAAGAAGAATTCTTGAAGGTGTAGATTTTGCACAAGAAGTATGATGATGTGTTTTGTATATGAATTTGTGGAAAAGGATACCACTTGATTTCTGTTCACTATCAAAGGACTGGTTTGAGCAGACACATGCCTGCCTAAACAAGAAATATACATCTGGTTGTTTCATGTTATAAGGGACAGTTGTGTCAAACAGGCCACTAGTCTTTATTGTGTCAAGTGTGATGCTCCTTCACTATTGTGAATGATGTTACGTTAGCCCTATTACAGGTGGCATAGCATAAAATGCACTTATGATACAGTGGATGTTCCAAACGTCACATTGGTAATTTGGTGTGCTACACAAACAAGAGTGAGAATGTGAGCCAAAATGACTAGTAACATAAGATTAAATGGCTACTCTTTTGATTTAAAACATATGCCAAATGTTGTTATATTAAAAATACTATTTCATTCATGTTAAAAGTGACAAATTTGCATGATGTCTTACTCCTTCACAAATGTGCACGTAAGCCAGTCTGGGTTTTGAAAAATAATTGTGACAGGCATAAAATTTTGGGAAAAACATTGGTGACAGAGTAACACATACCCAAAACCATTTTACAATGTTCTTTGTTATGTCCAGATGATAAGTCGATGATGGAGAAAAATGGGATACTTAAAGGGACTTTTGCTGAAGGAATGTTATATCACATATATGATGGAGTAT
Organism: Calotriton arnoldi; assembly: GCA_963921515.1. Lineage (NCBI taxonomy): Eukaryota > Metazoa > Chordata > Amphibia > Caudata > Salamandridae > Calotriton > Calotriton arnoldi. The sequence continues at coordinate 77,092 of CAWUFW010009727.1, read as the reverse complement.
CCCATCTGGAAAACTCAAAATCAGACCCAAATCATGACTTATTCAGAAAATGTAGAAATGCATCAAGGTGTAAACTGTTGCATATTGTGAATAGCATTTGAATCTTTGATGTAAAATTATATACAAATCTGTTTATGTCATATTTACTGTGATGTTGTACCAATTTTTGCCTAAAGTGAAAGCCGCATATTTTGTAAAAAAATTCCTCAATGGTAAAACAAACTTGAAGTAACTTGAGATATTTTGGAATCAAATGTGAAAATGTTTTTTCTCTGTACTAAAGTAGATTAGAAATGTATCAAGCCCTATCTATTTACTGATGCTCTAGATTTCATTTGTCAATCCACAAAGCAAATATTTCTTAATTTCTTCTACAGCATAGGTATATACATAGTGGGGCCGATTCCCATCTCGGCCGGTAGGGCACCGAATCGGATTCGGCTTAACCGGATCCGATTCGGAGCCCTCTTTCCCGACCGATTCGTACGTGCGTCCGGCCGAGCGAGTACGATGCGAGCGCACGCGAAATCGCCGACCGACTTGTTCGCGGGTCCAAAGCGCTCCGACCGACTCGCACGGACACGCCTCGCACCGCGCGATGGAGACGTTCCCCGGCCGGGGAAGTACGATGCGCGCCGCAAGCAGTCCGACCGACTCGCGCCGTCCGGCTCGAAAGAGCAGTCGGAGCCGCACTTTGGGGGTTTGTGTCGGACCCCCCTGTACGCGTAGCCGCGCGAGTCGCACACAGGGGGGACCCATGGGTCCCCCCTACCTGTGCATGTATGCCGCGAGTCGCTTCGAGGCATACCCGCTGTAGGGGGCACCCTTGTTCGCCTCGCACCCATTGGGTCAATGGGAGCCCGCGTACGCGTTGTACGTCCGGCTCCCATTGACTTCAATGGGAGTCCGACCGAATCGAGTCCGATAGCATACGTACGCATCGTACTCGTTCGGTCGGGCTGCTAGAGTCCGAATCGGTCGGAAATCTCTCCGAGTCCTGCTTGGTCGGAGAGATTTCCTGCCCGAATCGGAATCGGCCCCAGTGTGTTACATTGGAAATGTTATGTTCCCTAACCTAGACCTAAGTAGCATATTGGCTTTTTAACCTTTGTCATACCTTGCTCTGCTTAATGGTTCTAGCACTAACCTTTTACCCAGTTATGTGCTGAATAAATGTCGATTGGTTTCCTTAAAACTAGCATAATTTATTATGCATAAGGATTCTTAGTAAAATCCCCTGCGCATGATGTACATCACAGGATTAACATACTCTGTACAAAAGTCATAGCTATCTTTCATCCTAGGGTGACCAGGCTACTTTGCATAATTACAATTATTGATTTAGGCTCATCTACATAATCGTACTCACAACATATCGATTGTAGTAGAACCCCTGAGGCTACCTTTTAGGTATAAAAGAACCACACCTTCACTAGTTAGTGAGAGAAGACACTTCCACGCAGACACAAGACTCTGAGGTCCCTGCACGCTGAAGCTTCAACACGTAGCGGTCTGACATCCTTTGCGGGGTGTCCAACTCATGACCAAGACGGGGTCATTCATTCTCTCCCATAAGGTATTGGGGTTAGCTCTTTCATAGGGGATTCTTGGCTTTACACCCACATACATGCTAGGTAAACATCGTAGGAGTACGCTTGATTACTGCCATGCTTATATGCCTGCATATATTCATTGTTTTAGCACCATGGTAGAATCTTACCTTCTATTTACTCTGTTGGTGCTTGTAATCTCTTACGTTAGCTTCAGTCTATTGATTGTCGCAGCAAGCATGTTTTATACTAGAATGACAATGGTTCAATAAACGCTTATTGAAAAACGTCCCCAATGTTTATTCTGTTATTCTCTCTGAGACTAAGGGGTCTACCATGGGTACCCCCCAAGTGCAGCCCCTCACCCCACCACCCCCCTGGGGGCCCGCAACGGGCCCCTGAAGCGAAAACCGCATGCCTTTCCATGGCGAACTCTCCGCCATGGAAAGGCATTGAAAATGCCACATGCTAATATGGATGGCGGTGCCTGCAAGGCACCGTCACCATATTATGGGCCTTTTCCGCCCGGTAGGCAATCGGGACGATTGCCTACCGGCGGAAAAGCGGCGGACGGAAAGACCATGCTAATGTGGCGGGGGGGTAAAAGGCCGTCCGGTGGGGTGTGTTGGCGGGCGGATCACCACCGCCGGGCGGTGGTGGTCCGCCCGCCATCATAATAGGCCCCTTAGTGAGCACGATTGACTGAGCAAAAAGTACTGTACTGTTTCCACGATCCCTGAAGGGTCAAGGGTTGTCATGTTCAATGGTTGCCAGAAACTATTTTGCTCCTTGGTAAGGTTAGGGGGCTGATGGTGGCACTGTGAGCTAGCTGGTCTATAGGCCGACATTTCCTGCGGGGGTGTCCGGAATCAGTCTTGACACCAATCCCTTAGTTTATGTTGTCCAACAAACTCGCAGATCCTATGTATTTTTAGGAACTACACGACATGGCGCCGCCAACGTTGGTTTGGTTCTTATTTAACGGTCAAATCTGAGTAGTTCAGTCGTGCTTTCTCAGAGACCCCTACTCACATTTAACCAGAGACATCTGTAGTGAGAAGGGAAATCTGCCTCAGCTGAGTAGGTAAACCCTATGGGCCAGCTGTATGACCATGTTATTTTGTGAGTCGCAAATTGCGCTCAATTGCGAGTCGCAATTTGCCGCTTGCAAAATGAGATGTACAACAGTGTCAGAGACACTGTTTGCGATTCTCAATGGGGTCGCAAATTGCATGACTCATCAATATTCATGAGGCACTCGCAATTTGCGACCCCATTGAGAATGGCTGGCCTTCCCAGGTTTGGTGGCCTGCTGGGCTAAGCAGACCTCCATGTCTGGGACTGCTTTTAAATAAAGCAGTTTTTTTTTAATGCAGCCCGTTTTCCTTAAAAGAAAACGGGATTCATTTAAAAAAAAACTTTTTCGTTTCATTTTTTAAGGGCATGCAGTGGTCCCTGGGACCACTGCCTACCCCTAAAAAATATTTTGCCCTGCATTTGCAAAGGGGAAAGGGGCCCCTGGGACCCCGTCCCTTTTGCAATTGCATTACCACCCTCTTGAAGAGGGCGGTAAATTGCGAGTGTTTTGCGACCGCAATTGCGTTCGCAAAACATTTGTACATGGTTTGTATGGTTGCTATTAGGAAGGGAACGCCCCTTACTAACAGCGAGTCGCTAAACAGTATTTTGTGAGTCTGAATTTATTTGCGACTCGCAAAATAGTTTTAGTACATGGCCCACAGGATTTTTGCATGCGCAAACGGATCGCAAATCCGTTTGCGCATGCAAAATCCCATCGTACATCTGGCCCTATGTATTGGCTGTAGGTTATACAAGCTTGAAGGATTAACATTTTCCATATTGTGCAGAACCTTATCTCTTTTTCTTACTACTTCCTTCCACAATGTCTGTCGGTGGAGACGGCATTGCGAGTACAGTGTAAGAAGATCAGGATGTTGCCCTTAATATTACAGAAAATTGCAGACATGCAATTACTATGAAATTAATGGAATGCAGCCTTCCGGCAATGGGTGGTGATGTTACCTTCGTGATTGAGGCACATGAGGCATTCAGAACAGAGGTATTATATTCTTGGGTCAAATTCCCTCCTGCAGATGCATGTACACATTTGTTTCATACTTACATTGAAGATGACACACCTAAAGAATACTTTCCATATGTGGACTTAGAAGTCCCGTTAACTTACAACAGCATAATAATTGGTTGAAAGGCGCTCTTCCCCACACCACAACAAATGTGAGACTATGTCCGCTCAGCAGAGAAGGAGCAACCTGGCCAGTCCTAGCTGCTTACACACCGCATCCAGAGATTGATACATTGGCAGCAGCAGAATTACGTACACTCTAAGGAGATGTAGTAACTACTCAGAAACCTGACACAGTTCATAATGTGAACACTTACAAGTCAACCTGCGCAGATTGCTCAAGCTGGTCAGCCTCACTTGACTACACCAACTATCACCCCACAAACACTGAATACGGTTATGGGAAGAATGCCCACCAAATGGGAGCAAATTCCGTTCTGGATAGCACAGAAAATTGCACAGCTTGAAGAAGTATTTCCCCATACGGGCCCACAGGAAAAACACAGAATACTAACAATTTGCTTGCCAATGGGGATGGCTCCCTAAATGGAGGATTGTACCACTTAGAGTACAGTTTTCACTGCCGTTTATATCAGAATTCATGGTACCCCCTCAATAGCAGTTTTACCAGATGTATTGAAACAAATACAGAATGAGTACGGGGCAGAACCTGCCCTGGACTTGGGGATGAAACTGATAGGCAATTTGCCCAGGTATCAGCAATTATGTTAGGTAACATAAAAGGGGAGGCAGCATTGGTGGCTATACGCCAAAGCCTGAGGGAATTTACTCCTGCACAACAGGAGCGAGAACTGCCTAAGATTATCGAAGAAACCTATGCTTCGCTGGGTACATATAACTTGGGAGCCAGACCTGGGAAACCACATCTGAGCGGTAATCCTGAAAAGGATAACTCAAAGCAAGCACCTGATTGTTCTAAAAAGAAATGGGATAACAAACAATCAAAAAATAATAAGCAGAATGCATCATGATCACGGGGTGGGTCTCCTCAACAGGAGCCCTCTTAAAAAAGATATAATCTTAGAAACAGTGATAATATTAAAAAACCTGACAGGTATCAGGATACTGATACATGCTCCTCTCGTTTCTTTCAGAGTTCATCAAAACACTCAGAGAGGGAAGGACGGTCAGAACACAGATCAGAAGAGCGAGTCAAGCCGACAAGGGAGACTCATCGCTCTTCAGACTATATTATCAAACAAGAAGATAAACCCAAAACTAAACCTCAATTTAAAAAGAAAAAGGTAGCTGGCCTAAAAATAAGAAATGCCCAGGCTACTGAGGACTCTACTTCTGAATGGAGAATGGGCTCTGACGATGCTAGACAGTGCAGCAGAAGTAACAATAGCTTACCAGAACCTGATGGAATTTCTGGTGACAGCAGCATTGAATGAACATATCACCGTGGAGATACCGGATACAAGGGTAAGTGTACCACATCGTTTATACGAAATTACGCTCCAAATGGAGCGGGACATACTGAGGAAAGTGAAAGGTCTCTTTTGGGAGAACCTGACATATGGATACAATATCCTTTTGGCTGAAAGTGATTGGCCGCCTGAGTTCATTATGGAGTGCCCTAAGGGGCAAGATGTAATTTTACCAGCTTTCTCCGACCTCGTTCCAGAGTCACTTAAACATTCATACGTGCAGGAGTGGGCGTTAGCGCTAGCTCCTGCACTTTACCACAATCAAGTAGGATGGGATGCTGAGTCACCTCACCATGAAATCCCATTAAAATCTACTCCAACACCACAGAGGCAGTACCCAATAAAATATGACTGAAAGAAACAAGTCAGGGAGATCCTAGATCAACTTGAATACCAAGGTGTGATTAAAAATTGCACCTCTTCCATGAATAATCCTTTGTTTCCCGTAATGAAACCCAACAATTCATACTGTCTAGTTTTAGACTACTGGCATTTGAACACATGCACACCAACATTTGCAGTACAAAACGCACACAGTGCAGCTTAATGAATAACATTCTGCGGAAAAATACAAAACAACACTAGATAGCTCAAATGGATTCTTCTACCAGAATATAGCGCCTAGAAGCAGATATTTGACAGCATTCTCGGCCATCGGCTCTGAACGCCAATTCTGTAGAGTGCCCCAAGGGTATAAGAAAAGCCCTGGCCTGTCCTCAGCTAGAGTAACAGAGTTACTTCAAAATTGTGATGAGGAGGCATTGTCCTACGTGGATGATATTTATCTGACGGACGATGAATTATTGGAACACTTGAACAGGGTAAACAACATAATTGTGGGGTTTGCCAATTTGGGCTACAAATGTAACTTTAAAAAATCAAAACTTGCCCACCTCAATGTCCTATTCTTGGGATATGAGCTATCAAGCAAAGGGAAAAGACTGGCAGCTAATTTTTTTTGAAAAATGTGCACTGCTTCAACCTCTAAAGACTCTGAAAAGTTTACAATCCATTTTAGTATTCCTAAATTTTGACAGTTTCTACGACCTAATCAGATCTGATTTTTTAGTCCAACATTGGACACAGGAATGCAAGTTGACATGATAGCTTCCAAATATTTACACACACGTGCAAATACAACTAATTTGGTGATCCATGTAGTCGCGGGTCAATCAGGGTACACATACCTCACCTTCATTGAAGGCGAAACGGTACCCATAGCATACAAATCACATTTGTACACAAACACTGAAATGTGTTTTGCATCCACAGAAAAGATACTGACAGCAGTATAAACTGGTGTAGTGAGAGAAAGAGCACTAGCACAGGGGAAATGCATAATTGTCGTGACTCCATTACCAACCTTAGAGGCTGTTACCAAAGCAAGCGTTCCAAATGCAAAAGCATGGCATCCACAATGGATATAGTGGGCTAATTCTCTCCCTGCAACAGATGTAGACTACAAATTTGACTCTACATTAAAAACACAAGCATTTCTGCAGTACGAATAAGAATATCCTCTCCCGAATGAAATAATGCCTCTTGACCAGTATGAATGCATAATTTATACAGATGGGTCTGCCAGGCCTGCCGTGGGAAGTAAACAGCAATACAGCGACGCATGTGCAATTGTGAAGGGACGTACGCGGGATGGCAAGTTCCATCCTAGCAATACACAGACGCAGTCTCTAGGAGATTGCACACAGCTGGCTGAACTAAAAGCCCTGATACTGGCACTACAAAATATGGATCGGGAATTCCCCACACTCATTGTGTGCAATTTGTTTTATTGTGCCCAGTAATATGATGAATATCTTCACTATTGGGGCCAGAATGGGTTTAGAAATTCCAAAGGTTGCACAATAAAGCACAAGCTGCTTTTGGAACAAGTGGCAAAGCTGAAAGAGTGCTTGACACAGGCTCATGAAGTTCACGCATTGAGTCATCCATGTTGGCGTGCAAGTTGAAGGGAATTCACTGGCTGATGAAGCCGCCAAGGCGACAGTGTGAACTGCTGCCATTGCGGCAATTACTCGTTCCAGCACCATGATAGACGGACAGATAATGATAACTGTAAACGCTACGCGCAACAGCTCAGCCTGGCCAAAGGGTTTTTCACTCAAGTACTCCTACAAGTTAGATGCGCAAAACAGTCTGTATACTTAAATTCCAGGAGTGAGGGATAGAGTAATACCAGAGTGGATCACAGATTAGGATTCATTCTAGCTGCACACGAGGGTCTGGGTTCAGCACACACAGGTATCTTGGCAACTGTTTCACTACTGAAGCAGCGGTATTGGTGGCCAGGTCTTGCTAAACAGACCAAGGGTTTAGTCCTTAAGTGCGACATCTGTCAGCAAATGAAGGGTTCCAATGTAGCACGTCCACCACAAACACCACTACTGATTTCAGACAAACCCCTCGTATGTGTCTATTTTGACCACTGTGGCCCCTTACAATCTGATGGGGCTTACAAATACATCTTGGTGGCAATGGATTCTTGCTCGAGATTCCTGTGGCTTTGGCCTCAGCATTCGGCTGACGCCTGAACTGTTATAAAGGATTTGCGAGTCTTCATAGGGACATACGCAATTGGCACATTACATTCTGACCATGGCCCTGCGTTTAGCTCATTGGTTTAAAACAGAAGCCATGGGAGTATCCTCCCGAGGGAAATTCGATTGTGGAGAGGAAGAACCAGGACTTAAGGCAATCCTTAACAGCTAGGGCATTAGGCTCGGGTGGCAGTTGGGTCAATCACCTATATGGGATCGAACATGCCAAGTAAATCCCTGAGGGGCCATACTCCATATTAAGTCCTGTTTGGCATAAGAATGTGGGTACCTGACCTCGATTGTGGCAGCACAGTGGTGGATGAAAAACCATTTGACATCAATGATTGTTTGGCTGTTTTACAGGAACTTAACGCGGGCATTATAAAGCAACGTCCAAGTAAAATGCCACCGCCACTGGAGAAATGAAAGCTGTTCCGGCAAGATCTGCCTGGGTCCCGAAGATTGGGGACCTGGTCAGAGAAAAGATAGTGGACAAAAAAGAATTTGGGCCACTTTACAGAGTGCCTGTACCTGTCCTGGCTGTCGAAGTAACAAGAACAGTACTTCTTCCGCCTCTTGCCGGCTGCAAAGACAAGAGATTTGTTTCAATTGAACTGATCAAACCACACTATGTGGCCGATACTCAGCAGTAGGCCATGTAGACTCCTGGGTAGCCACTGATCTCCTCTCGCTACCATACAGGAACTTCAGATGAAAGATTAATAACTTTTGAAGACTCAACTCCACGAAGTGAAGGAGTTACCAACAATGGAATGCAACTCGTACCTGTTGAAATTGAACAACATCAACCTACAAATGACACACAGATCTCAATTCGGCCTAATACCGACGTCTATGTGAATATGTCTCGACAGGAGGCATCTGCCAGTTCTACAAAACCTGCTGAGCTACCAAAGATAGATCGGACTGCGTCTGGCTACTTCATCGATTTTGGCAATTTCTCATCACATCCAAGTGAACCCGAATTACCGCCACCGCCTGTTCCCACCAACAACGAATTTCTGATTTCTACCTTTGGCTGAAAAAGACTTACTTTGTTTTTCCCTGGCTATAGCTATGGATTGCAATTGGTCTACTGTTCCTAGTCCTTTGGACTGGTATAGTGACTGTCTTCTTCTTGCTCCTGAATGGACATTACCTTCCAGAACGCTCTGTAGTACAACATGTAAACTGTGTCCGGAAACCGCATGCATCATCACACAGTGAACAGAGGGACCTGTCCTTAGTGAACATTACAGCAGTTCCAGTTTCTGAAGGAATAGTTTGGGACAGAGTTTCCTATGATTTGTAGTGTCCTACTGAATGTTTAAGAATACCTCATTTATTCAAAATTTCTCTTAGTGATATCATCACCTCTAGTACTCTCTCTGATGATTGGGACATTGAAACTGTGCATACAATGCTGTCTGATTTAGAACAATCTGCTGCATTTTCAAATGATGAATTGTATGATGGTACATCTAATTTTGACACCATGTTTTGTTACCAACACTATGATAACCATTTTGTGCACAAAGCAAGTATCCCACGTAATGTTTTCACTTACCATCAATGGGAACATTGCCCAACACATCAAAAAGGTAGTTCACCCACATTTGCAAAGACGTTTGCTTATTTTTTTGGGTTTACCACTACAGACACAACCTCTTATTATTATATGCTTGCACATACACCTGCAAAGAAAAATATGCTCAATAACATTAAGCTGATATACTTTGGTTCCTTTATTTCCCGACTGTCTTTATACGGCTTCGACTTTTGGAGGGACACTATAGACACAAACTCTGTCTGGGGGACTAAAGAATGACAAGTTCAGGGAACTGATGCCTTATTTAGAGCATGCCTCATACCACATCAAATGATTTTTCTGAACGAGACAGTGCAACAGACTTCCTGTCTTGGGCTAGCCACGATCAAGGACTCGAACGCACACCTCGGATTCCCTCGCTTACACACTTTGAAGGTTGGCAAAATTATACACTACACAGTGAGGATACATTAAATGCCATACTACACAATGGTTCTTACAGTTCATCAGACCCCAATTGGAAGGGATGGTTGGTTTGGCCTATTGACACAAATAGATGTCAGTCAAAATTCAGGGGTACCACTGAAAGGTTTAGTATTCATAGGCCTGATCAGCGCTATGTACAATCAGAACACTCGGGTGGTGAAATCTTACAGTGTTGGGAAGTAATGCGTAGAGTGGCTAAAGATCTTGATAGAGCGCACAGCGCTTTAACATTTGTAAGGGGTGCATTATACTCATGAACTAATTGCACTCGTATATATTCAATGTGTGGTTGAAGTTCGTGCATATTAAAATGAAGTTTATATATCATCGTTTGATAATCTTTGAAGAAAAATCATGACGTGCTTTACAGAACTGATTAATATTTCGTGTGTATTTAGAGAAATCATGTAATTGTACACGTATATGTTGATTAAAAGTAACCAGATGTATTCACTGTTATAAGATTCATATAAAGGCCTGTGTAGCGAATGCATATTAAAGAGTGTTTTAAGTTAGCAGGAATAGTAGGCCTGACTTTCGTTCCTTCAAGGTTTCATTTCTCCTCGTTTGCTCTTAAGGTCAGGAGCTAATTAAAATTTATGTGTGTAGAATGTTTTCGTTTCACCCCTACTGCAGGTGCAGGAATTTGACCTCGTTCATTCAGATTTAAGAAGATACATGGGAGGAAAGGAATGTCTTTGCAGCGCTCGGACAAGAGAAAGGGAGGACACCTTCTGTGCCTGGAGAACTTGGGAGCCAAGGTCGGCGGACATTCGTGTAAATTTAATTGAGTTTGTGGAAGGTTACTGAAGAAGGTGTTCACTGAACAATGTACCATGTGACTCGTCAAGGGGGTAACTTTGCCTTTTGAATTAGGTACAGGGACAGATCTGGAGGACTTCTTCTGTTTTTGACTAAGAGAGGAGAGCATCTAGAACGAGCTCTGTAGCTCTAAGTTACCTGACCCATTTGACGTGAGTGTACTTCTTTGGAAGTCAACACGTGCTGACACCTTTGGGGAATTTGCTAGGAAGGGAAGAAAAGGGATGCCACTTTAGATGCAGAGTAGGGACAGATTATTCTAAATTCCGAAATACAAATGAAAAGAGATTTGGATGCAGCATCAATACTCTGCTGTGTTCTCATATTGGAATTCATAATTTTATGCCTATTTTGTCGTATGAACTATATTCGTAGATTGGGCTCTGTATTAGTTTTCATGTATCTCTATACCCTGATTTTGAGGTGTGTCTATATTTTGTTGTTTCCGGCTTTGTAATAAATCTACAAAAGCTAAATTCGGAGTTCGTTGTTATTGGACACGGATGGGAGGGAAATTGTATAATTGGTAAAGTGTATTCTTCCCTCCACATTTTTTAGCAGGCAATAAAAGATCATCGGCCGGAGATACGTAAGTGAAATTAGGGTGCAAAATTCAGCCTTATCAATTGGTAGCGAACGAGGATGGTTGCCTCTAGAAGGGAGGGGAGATTTTAGAAAATTTAGAATAGAATTAGACTTACAGAGCCCAAAAGAGAACCCATGATTGAAAGCAGAGGACGGCGGGCGTTGACGGAGGTCGGCGGAAGCTGATGGTGCGGCAGAAACAGCGGTAGCATGAGTATGAATAGTGTGTGTGTGTTAGATTGCGGTGAATTGATTGTGTGATGTCTTGCGGAGTTGGAATGATAGTCGAGTGAAAGTGAGGTTATTGTTTTACTGGTCCGAACACGTGCAGATCAGGAGGTTTTGGTAAACGAACTCAAGAGAAGTCCAAGATCCCGGGATAGTTTTGTAGCTGTAATCGTCTGATCATTAATGTGGGTGTCGTGGAGCGCTATCGACGGCTCACTTGTGGTAGGGAACTTTGTGTGAGTGGGTTCTATAGAGCCGCATGTGGAAAACCTCAGGCCAGGGGTGGACCACAGCGATTCAAGTGACTGATGCAGGTCGTGGGTCACGGAGTGTGAATGTTCTTGGGTGAGAGTATACTATCGATCTTTTAGACGGCAGACGATTACTTGGTTTTATGTAACTGTAAGTTGATGTGGCTGCCTGATAGGTAGTTACTTGGTTTAGTAGCTTTTTGTAATCAGTTACTTGGTTGTGTGAATGTGAGAGCGAATGTACGAGCTGAAATTGTAAAGGAGGGCGAACCGCTGTGGAGAGGGAACGGTGACGTCAGAGTGTGCCGTGCTGGGATAGGCTGGTTGGTGTAACGTCGCGCTGGGATTGGTGGGTTCTCTGCGAAAAATTTTGGGAAAGAAAATTGTGTATTGTATCGAATTAAGTTCAAAATGAGATGTTTTAAGGTATTGCAAGATTTATGTAGAGAAGATTCAGGAGTAGTGACTCGAGTCGGAGAAGAAGTCCCGCCAGAGGATACCCCGGCACACTATATGGCAACGAATGCAGGATTGCATACAATAGTGTGGCTTCAAAACTGGCATAAGATTACAGAAAAGGAACGAGAATTGGCTTTCCCACGATATGGGTCATTTCGATTGGATGTGTTGTATCAATTGAGAGGTGTAATGTCTTCATTAAAACCTCCACCTAGACCCACCCAATTTGAGGCATTAGATGCATGGATGCGGGCAGCACAAGCTAGGCGAAGAGAAAACTCTCAAGGAAGGATGAGAAAAGCCATGAAGTCATATCAGGATGCCAGGTGGGATGCACAGTTGAAGAGATGGAGGGTAGATACCATAGAGGGAGAGAGATTGTATCCATTGTTCCTACAGGGAGCTAGTGCAAAGACAGGAAACACTGGAGATGAAAGCAATACTGATGACAGTCTGTTGGATAGACTGTTGGCAGAGCGTCCTCCACCTTACAATCCTCAGTCTGAAGAGGGAAAGCGAGAAATGGTAGAGGGAAGCCCAGAAGGAGTGGGAAGGGAACCAACAGGAGTAAGTTCAAGAGTAGTGGGAAGAATTTCATTAGGATCAGAACTTGAAAATACTGAAATGAGAGGAACTAATTGTGAAATACGGTTGCCAGAAGCCCTTACGGTACCGGTTACCATTGGACCTGTAGTCTCAATATGCAATCAAAGTATGGGAGACAACAACAAACGGAAAGAAGTGAAGATACCATCTCTGGAGGGAGTCTTACTATGGGAACAAGTGTGCCCTTGGGGCCTGTGGAGACTAGTAACCCGTTGGCAGCAACGGCAGACCCTTCAAGGGTGAGTACAGGATCGGAAGTGAGACAAACAGGAGCACTGGCAAATTCTAGATCAGAAATACGAATGTGGGTTCCACCAGTACGGGAAAGTATGATGAGTACAGCCGAAATAGGAATGAGACAAGAGGCATTTAGAATAAGACCTAGTGCCCCGAATGTTGGATTGGAAAGTCGATTAAGGAGTCAGAGTTGTGAGAGAGAAGGTCGGCCCATCAGACAAGATGAGGCGACGGGAGAAGGTTGGAGAAGCCGAAGTTGTGATAGAGAGGGACCATGCAATGTGACAAATCAAGGAAGAATTGAAGTTGCAGTGAAGGCAAGATTGTTGGATGTACTGAAACTGAAGGCAGAAGTCGATGAGGTGATAGATGGAAATCTACCATTGGAAAGAATAGATTTATATGAACCAGATGAATTGCTGTTTGTGGCTAAAGACGTCACTCGAAAGGCGAAAAGAGCTCATGAGGCATTGGTCCAGCTGGCGCGGAAGTATGATGTAGATTTGACAAAAACAAAAATGTTACAGGGAAATCACAGATTGAATTACACAGACCAAGAATTAGAGAAGAAGAGAGTAGTAGGGTTGAAAGCACACATTCGAGGATTAGTCATAGGAATGAGGGCATGGAAAGCACTGGATCGATGGGAAGAGAAGTGGCCTAAGAAAAAGACAGTGAGGAGAGGAATAGGAGATACCCCGCCTCCTGGAGGGGGGACAGAGAGAGTAGGAAATTTTCCGTTACGGGAAGTACAGAATGGAGGGTACGTTCATGTGCCTTGGAGCAGGGGTGATTTGGCATCCTTCACAAATGATTTCCCTCGGCTGAGGGAAAAGCCTGAGGAATGGTACAAACAAATTGATCGGTTTGTGAACATCTCCAAGGTTCTGTGGATAGATTTGAATACCCTATTTGATATAGTAGTCCCAGGGGATTTGTGGGCGGCTTGTAAGATTGCAATTAAGTGGCCCACCTCGGAACCAACTAGGGATCCCGTAACTCATGGCCCATCGGCAGAAGTAATGAAAAAATATGAACAGGCAATTACGTGGCTGCAGTCCAAAGTAGCCCCTCAAACTATTGATTGGCTCAAGATAGATCGTACCACACAGGAGCCAAAGGAAGTCAGTGCATGATTATTATGAAAGGCTCTTGTTGGCTTTCAAACAGCATAGTGGCCTTGATGCCCTCGAACAAAAAGACATGGGACAGTTTGTCTCACAATTTGTGTTAGGATTGAGAGCTGAGATAAGTTTGATGATTCAGCAACATCTGATATGTTGGCAGAATAAGTCAGTGGATGAAATTCTGCATTATGCTAAGTACTGTAGTGATCAGGTAGAATCCACGCATAAGAAAATGAAGGATAAGTTGATGATGGTGCAGTTGAGGAATGCTGAAAGACCAGACCAGGTACAGGGAAACGGAGGTACAATGAGTCGACGGCAAGGGAGTGGTCGCAGAATGGGACAAAACATGACAAGTTACCAGGGACAGGGAAGAGGACGGGGAATGGATGCAGGTACAGGAACTGAATGGGTTAACCCTAGGAGAAACACTGCTTGTCATTATTGTCACAAAATCGGGCATTGGAAGGGCGAGTGACGCTCAAATCCAGCCAATCAAATACAAAATGAGGAAACTGTACAGGTATCTGATGTACTGAACACGGTGACTAGACCTAAGTCCATGTATGGGGGAGGTTTGGAACCTCAAGTTCAGGTACAGGTGCCTCAACCCCCTAGGATTGCTACAGGAAACTATGTATACCAGCAAATGCCTTTCATTGAATTGACCGACAACTATGATCCAAATACATCAAGAGGAAGGTGTGAGAGGGGGGAGGAGGACTGCACCTTGGGAGCAGTATTAGAAGTAGATCAGAGGGGACCCTTTGTGGAGGGTGAAGTCAATGATCACCCGATCACGTTTTTAATTGACACTGGTGCAGCTCGATCTACTGTGAGGTCAGCCGTAGTTCCAAATTTGTCACTTTCTGGACAGTCAATTCAAGTGGTAGGAGTGACGAATCAGAAGATGGCTAATCCTCTAACTAATGAGTTACCTGTGAGAATAGGAACTTTTCAGGACCAACACCAATTTGTGGTGTGTGATTCAAGTCCAGTTTGTCTATTAGGACGTGATCTCTTGTGCAAGTTAAATTGTGCCATCTATTGTACTCCGAAGGGAGTGGAACTACAGACCTGTGACGACGATGCTGTTTTTAAAATGGCAAGTCAAAATTTGTGTGCGGAGATGTTCATTGTACTGACTAAAGAATGAGCTACCAGTGGATTTGAGGGACTCTGTGAATCTCGTGGTGTGGGATTTTACAGGGGAGGAGATAGGTTTGATTCGAGGAGTCAAACCTGTCAAGATACAGGTCAAACCAAATGCAGACTTTCCAAGGACGCCACAATATAAGTTAACACCTGAGACAGTGGCGGGATTAACACCAGTGATTGAATCCATGATTGTGCAAGGCGTACTGAAGGAGATTAGAGGAAGCCCTTGTAATTCACCTATAATGCGGCTGCAGAAACCAAGCGGCAAGTATAGAATAGTACAGGATTTGCGACGGGTTAATGAGATTGTGATACCATGTTGTCCTGTGGTACCGAATCCAGGTGTGATTTTGTTGCAAATACCCTGTGAAGCTGAATGGTTTATGGTCATTGACCTATGTCAAGCATTTTTCTCGATACCCCTCCACGAGGGGAGCCAATTTTTATTTGCTTTCCGGCTGGAGAACCGTGTGTTAACATGGTGTTGTATCCCACAAGGGTTTACAGAAAGTCCGTCTATCTTTAATCAAATTTTGAAAAAGAATCTTGAGGGTCTGACAATGCCACAGAATTCGGTTCTTGTGCAATACATAGACTGACCTTTTGGTTGCTCTCGGAGACCGAAGATGCTTGTAGGATAGATACTGTGGCTTTGCTGAATCATCTGGCAGAGAATGGACATAAGGTGTCACCTGGCAAACTTCAGTACTGTTTGTCTGAAGTACAGTATTTGGGGCATCGAATTGAAAAAGGAAAGAGAAAGGTGTCACCAGATCGCATAGAGGCGATTTTGCAAATGGGTACTCCAAAGACGCAGAAGGAAGTCCGAATGTTTTTGGGAATGGTCGGCTATTGTCGACAGTGGATCCCAAATTTTTCTCTGCAGGCAAAACCTTTATTAAGGTTAACACGGAAGGACATCAGTGATCCGGTACCATGGGATGACAATTGTTTGAGGGCCTTCCAGGAGCTAAGGAAAAGCTTATGCCGTGCTCCAGCTCTTGGAATGTCTGATTATAATAAAGCGTTTTCACTTTTCTGTCATGAGAGGGATGGGTGTGCATTGGCAGTATTAGCTCAGACACATGGGGTGCCCGTAGGCCAGTAGCTTATTTTTCAGCCACCTTAGATCCAGTGGCTTCTGCGTTGCCCGCATGTCTCAGATCCGTTGCTGCAACTGGTGTCAGCATTGAGAGATGTGAAAGCATTGTGATGGGTCATCTCCTTACAGTATATGTGACGCACTCAGTGGAACTCCTGATGACGAGAACCAAAACCTGACTAACAACAGGCTCACCAAATATGAGCAAGTGATACTAGCATCTGAAAATGTGACTTTGAAAAGATGTTCTATGTTAAATCCTGCCACACTGCTGCCATATCCACCTGTAGAAGGTGAAGATTGTGAGGAGCATGACTGCCTAGATGTGACTGAGCTTTCTACCAAGCCCCGACCTGACATTGTCGATGAACCTTTACCTGAATCTCATCTGGTCCTCTTTGTTGATGGTTCGTGTTTAAGAGACAATGGAGGTTGTTTGAGAGCAGCTTTTGCTGTTTGTACTATTTCTGGAGTTGTGGAAGCCGCTTGTTTACAAGGAGTATATTCTGCACAGGTGGCGGAAATTATTGCCCTAATACGTGCATGTTTCATTTCTGATCGAGTCCGAGTGACTATCTTTACAGATAGCCAGTATGGGTTCGGAGTAGTTCATGACTTTGGGCAGTTATGGTCACAGAGAGGGTTCCTAACATCATCAGGATCTCCTATCAGAAATGGAGAAAATGTGAGACAGTTGTTAGAAGCGTTACAGAAAGCAAAAGAAATAGCGGTGGTGAAATGTGCAGCACATGGGAAGGGAGAGGATTTTGTCACCAAAGGAAACCGCTACGCCGATGAAGTGGCTCGTTTTTGGGCTATACATGCTTGTATATTCAATGGAGAATATGTGGGGGAGAGCACAGAAGAGACCGAGCTCAGCATGATGTTGGCTATGGCCGATATCTGGGATGAGATTAAAAGACTACAAGAAGAGGTTTCTGAAAAGGAAGAAGCAGCATGGGTTAGAGCAGGTTGTGAGAGAAGAGGTGATGGCACTTGGGTGTCAACAGATGAAAGAACAGTGTTACCTAACTGTCTATTGAGTCCTATGGCAAGGCAGATACATGGAGCAGTTCATCTTGGAAGAGATGCCATGGTGAGGGTGTTTCATCAGACATGGTTCAATCCACGGTTCCGTGTGTATGCTGAAGCAGTGTGTCATAGATGTGTTACGTGTCAGCAAATGAATGCAGGAAAGAAAACAGTGGTGGCTTTGAGTCATATTGGAAGGTCAGGAGGTCATTTCAATCGAATGCAGTTAGACTTCATAGAGATGCCCAGGTGCAATGGATTAAGATATGTTTTGGTGGTGGTGTGTGTCTTTTCACGTTGGGTTGAGGTGTATCCGACTAGGAGGTGTGACAGTCTCACAGTCGCAAAATTGTTGCTTAGGGAGGTCATCCCATGGTTCGGATTTCCGACCTCATTGGAATCGGACAGAGGAACTCACTTTCATAGTGAGATCATGAAGCTGTTGTGTGCTGCCTTACAAGTGGATCAGAGACTGCATTGTAGTTATAGGCCAGAGGCTTCTGGTCTAGTGGAACAGATAAATGGGACGATCAAAATGAGAGTGGCAAAGGTTTGCTCGTCGACGTCTTTAAAATGGCCAGATGCGCTGCCCTTGGTGCTGATGAGTTTGCGTAGCACTCCAGATAGGAGAACAGGATTGTCCCCCCACGAGATATTGATGGAAAGGGCGATGCGTTTGCCTGCAGTGCCAGCTACAGCATTGATAAACATCACCGATGATTTGGTGCTCGACTATTGCAAGGGGTTGGCTGATGTGGTTAATTCTGTGTCCCACCAGGTCGAGGCTGCGACTGCTTCCACCTCGAGAGAACTCCTGCATGACCTAAGTCCGGGGGAATGGGTCTTGGTCAGAAAGCACGTGAGGAAGAGTTGCCTTGATTCACGTTGGCGCGGACCCTACCAAGTGATCCTGGTTACAAGCAGAGCTGTAAAGTGTGGAGGCTTACCGAACAGGATGCACGCCTCTCACACTCGCAGAGTTCTAGCACCCTCGGAAGAAACAGCTCCCCTTGATCAAAGAAACACATCAGAGAGTAGAAACTTGGAAGAGGGGACAAGCCAAACTGTGAGGGTTGCTACTGAAGTAGATCATTTTTTGGGTCAAGCTGGAAGAAATCACGCTGCATTACATTCTGACATAAACATTGAAAGTGACGAAAGCGTTGGAATCGAAGCAGAATCGACTCTGGTAAATCAGACAGAAGTGGAACAGGACAGAGTGGGGAGAAGAACAGAGGCTGGAAGTGAAGGGTGGCCAGTGAGAAAAGAAAGACTGAATTTGAGGCTTACATCAGAAAAAGATCTTACTCCCATCTCTGAAACTTCTGTATATGAGCAAAGTGAAACAGAATCAAATCAAGAAGGCTTACGAAGATCAAAAAGAGAACGAGTGCCGTGTCGAAAATACGCTGCTCCCGAGTGGACATACCTAGTCACAGATGCAGAAACCGGTGAAGTCCGGGAGACTGAGGTCCGGGAGAGTGTTACGCGGGGAGAACACACTGGTTATTAAGATCGAACTGCTGGTACCAGGAGTTGAGGCTCTCGGGATTCTGACTCTGACGGTACCTGATCCTCCAAGACGAAGTGGACTGAGACTCCTAATTCTAAATCGACTTACATTCCCAACGTTTGGTTGTCAGCCCACAGCTCAAGAATTGGCAGCATTTCGTATGGAGATCCTGGAATTTGTGGTTGATGTTCTGGGCACTGATATAATTTATGATGAAAACTGAACTGAATAAAGAGAAAGCATATGAACATTGTCTAAAGAAGATAATCTAGGCCCGAGTGAAAGAAGAATAAATTTAGGGAAGAAGAAAGAGGGATAGGGCCGACTATTCATGAACTTTAGATTATCTCTATCAAACTGAATAAAGAAGAATTCAACATCAAAAAGAAAATCTGTTACGAACTTTGGGGCAGATTTACAAGCCCCTTGCGCCACTTTTGCGTCACTTTTCCCATGTTAAAAGTGACGCAATAGTGGCGCAAGGGGCTTGTAAATCTGCCCCTTTGTGTATAAATCCAAAGAGGAAGAAAAAGAGACTTTGTTATTTCATTCCTGCACCAAATTGGAAAACTGATTCAACATGGAGTCCGGAAATTCGAGCCGTAGGCAGAAATGTATGATAGGCACACTCATAGTGGGAGAAATAGTAATTATTACAGTAGTGATTATCACATCCATAGTTGAGACCAATGAATTGGAAGAAGGGGTAAAAGGGACATCTATACCTCCTACACTAAACATAAGAGAGGGTGCATCAGAATCAGATGAGGACATGATAAGAGAAACCAGTTGTTTGTTACGCGTAGATCTTTCAAAGGGAGATTTTACGTTGAATACATATGCGAGGTTGTTGTACGAGTATGTGGACACGATGGAAGCGAAGGATTGCTATGTGTGTATGCAATGGCCAGCATCAGTTGAAGAGGGCATTAGATATCATCACTTGCCCCTAACTTATAGCATTACATGCAGTGTGCTTCTGAGTATGTTTTATGGTAAGGCCCATTTTTAGTACTGTTTCTCTAATTATGATGTAGTGCTCCCTGAAGTTCCTGTGATGAAGTATTTGAATAAGTATGATTATTACAAAAAGGAAGATAGGATGCCAAAATATTTCGTACCCACACTGACTTTGGATACAGCATATGCTCATAGACATAATTTGACATGCATGTTATCTGAAACAGAAAAGAAATTAGTGGACCAAATAGAGGATAGACATAGACAGACATTATTTAGGCCTGTTCCCAAACATGAAGTAATTCCATGGACCCAGGAAGAGTTAGATCATAAGGCAAAGGGAAGTTCTGGTCCAATAGCTTTAGATTTGCAGCAGAAAGGGAAATTATGCATTAGACAACCACAGACATATTATGACAAAATTTTTGTAGGAGAGAGTGAATGTGAACATATTTTCTTGATTGAGGAGTCAATAAAGAAGGCGCTATTGGATAAATTGACCATAGTGCCTAATGTATATTTTGTATGTGGAAGGAATGCTTATGTTCGATTACATCCAAATTGGTATGGAACATGTTATCTGGCTGTGGTATTTCCTAAAATATTCCACCTGGAAGATTTGTGGCCATTGGAAGGGAAACGATCACGTAGAGAGAAACGTGGTACTAGTGCAGGAGAAATTGTTGGTGATGTGTTTGCCGCAATGATGCCAAGTTTGGGAGTGGTTTTGAATGATGTAAAGATTAGAAGGTTGTCAACATTAGTGGACAAGTTGTCAGTGAATACAGCTCAAGCTTTATTGCTTGTTGATGGGGAGATGGTCTCTATAAGGGCCATGGTGCTTCAGAATCGTCTTGCGTTAGATGATTTACTAGCAAAGGAAGGTGGAGTCTGTAGATTATTGAGGGTTCAACAGTGCTGTACTTATATACCAGACAATAGCAAGGATATAAAGAAGTATATAAGTAACATCACGGAGATACATCATGAGATACATGATTTGGCAACAAATGGGATTTGGGACAAATTTGGCCAAGGATTTGGAAAGATTGGAAGTTGGTTTAGAAATTTGGGGCAGGGAAATGTTGGTTACATTCTGAAACCCATCATAATAGTTGTAATCTGTATTATCGTATTGTTGGGTGCTTTCAGAGCCTTTAAATGGCACAGAGCACGACAGGCTGAGACTTTCCTTAGGAGACGAGAAAGGCAGATGGAAAGACTGCAGGACAGTCACTATCAGAACCTCAAGAATTTGAAGAAGTTCAGGCAGGGAAGGCAGGCTACAACTTCTGTTTAGGTCGGTCTTTTCTGCGAGGAGAACATACTATGGAAAGGTTTTGTGTTGATGACTCTTGTCATCAGATGGGGGAACTGATAGAGCGCACGGCGCTTTAAAATTTGTAAGGGGTGCATTATACTCTTGAACTAATTGCACTCGTATATTTTCAATGTGTGGTTGAACTTCGTGCATATTAAAATAACGTTTATATATCATCGTTTGAAAATATGTGATGAAAAATCATGACGTGTGTTAGAAATGGGATCTCTAGTTGGCAAGGGCTTGCACCTTTGTCCAAGTAGGGACACTTCTTCCTAGTCAGGGTAAGGGAGTTACACTCCTAAAATAACCCCTGCTCACCCCCTTGGTAGCTTGGCACGAGCAATCAGGCTTATTCTAGAGGCAGTGTGTAAAGCATTTGCACATAACCAACAGTAATACAGTGTAAGCACTACAAACTGACACCACACCAGTTTAGAAAAATATCCAATATTTTTATATACTTTAAAACAAGACCAAATATGATAAAAATCCACTGTACAGTACTTCAGAAATAGTTACTTCTCAAAATGTCTTTAAAAACAGTTCCTTGATGTCGATAGCTCCGTCCAGGGCTATCACGGCGTCGTGAACAAACAAATCCAAACAGTTCTGGCTGACCGCGGCGTCGCGGGTCAACTACGGTGTCGGGAAGACCCGCAAACAGTACCTTTCAGAAATGCAGGGCGTCGATGACATCGCGGTGAGCTTCCGAAAACACGGCGTCCGCAGGCGTCGGTTCCGGAGGTCGGTGCGGCGTTGTCGGGGCCCTCGAAGTCACACGCGTTGCAGATCGATCTCCTCTGTTGAAGTCAGGAGCGCTGGCGTCGGCCGGCGTTGGGTGCTGCGGTGCGAAGTGCAGCGGTGCGGCGTGCGGTGCTCTCAGGTCGCGGTGCGAGCAGCGGCTCGGTGGCGGCGTCGGATGGCGTCGTCGGTGAGACCAGGGTCGCGGTGTGAGATGAAGGCGGTGCTCGTCACGGTGCTGGCAGGTCACGGTGCAGCAGCGGCGTCGTCGTAGCTGCTGCGCTGTCGTCGGCTGACGAACGGGAGTCGATGGCACCGGCGTCGGTGGGCCAAGGCTGCGGTGCGGGATGAGGGCGGTGCGTCGTGTAACTTATGAGCGGTGCCCCCGAACCACAGTGCAAGCAGCGGCGTCGAGTCCGGTGTGGAGCGTCGTCGTCGGGAAGGCCACGGCGTCGCCGTGAAGCGAGGCGGTGCGGAGTGCGGTGCCCACAGGTCACGGTGCGAGCAGCGGCTCGGTGGTGGCGTCAGCAGGCGTAGTCGGTGAGACCAGGGTCACGGTGCGGCAGTGCCCTCTGCGGTGCCATCGGGACACGGAGTCAGCAGCGGCGGCGTCGAGTTGCTTTTCTTCTGTTGCAGCACAAAACACACAGTCCCCAGTGCTGAGGGCAGAAGAACTTGAAGTCTTTGCTGTTCCTGAGACTTCTTGAACAGGGGCCAAACTCTACCTCAAGCCCTTGGAGACACTCACAAAGTAGATTGCAGAAAGTTCAGTTCCAGTCCTTTCACTGCACCAAGACAGAAGCAGCCACTGCAGGCCAACACAGCAAAGCACACAGCAAAGTGGTAGTTCCTCCTCACAGCTTCTCCAGCTCTTCTTCTTGGCAGTCTTCTTGATCCAAAAGAGTTCTAATTTTCTGGAGTTTGGGTACCCCTTTTTATCCTCAATTTCTCTTTGTTCTCTGAAGGCAGAGAGGCCTTTGCCTAGTCCAAACCAGTTCTGGTCAGTCCTGGAGCACTTTGTTGACAAGTCTCCTTCTTTCCTTTCACAGTGCAGGCCAGGGACATCAGACGCACCACAGGAGGTTGAGCCAGCATTGTGGAGGGAAGGCCCAGCCCTATTCAGGTCCCAGGTGCATCCCCTCCCACCCATCTACATGTAGATCTTGCTATTCAGCCCTGTGCTGACTCACCCTGTCTCCTAGCATCCCCCAGCCACTGTCACTCACACTCCAGACAAGGAATACACAACCTAGCAGAGGCAGGCTTGGATGGTTAGACAAGAAAATACGCACTTTCTAAAAGTGGTATTTTCAAACACAGAATGTTAAAACCAACTTCACTAAAAGATGCATTTTATCATTCTGAGTCCAGGCATACTAAACTCGAATTTCTACCATGTTCCCTGGGTCAGTTAGGATTATAAGCTGTAATAATCAAAACTGCCCATTCTGGCCTATGGGGAACAGGTAGCCTTGCAATAGTGAAAAACGAAATAGGCTGTAATTCACTATCAGGACATGCCACACACACCAGGGCATGTCCTACCTTTCACATACAATGCACCCTGCCCACAGGGGTACCTTGGGCCTACCTTAGGGGTGACTAACATGTAGAAAAGGAAGGTTTAGGGACTTGCAAGTGTGTGCACTTGCCAAGTCGACATGGCAGCCCCAGGCTGCGCACAGGCTCTGCAATGGCAGGCCAGAGTTACACTTTACGGGCTGTTTGCGTGGGTGGCACAATCCAGTGCTGCAGCCCACCAACAGCATTTGATCTATAGGCCCTGGCACTCTCAGTGCACTTTACAAGGGACTGACACATAAATCAAATAGGCCAATCATGGAAACACCAATCCATAACACAATTTACACAGAGAGCATATGCACTTTAGCACTGATTAGCAGTGGTAAAGTGCCCAGAGTCCTAAAACCAACACACACAGGGTCAAAAACAGGAGGCCAAAAAGCAAAAAGTCTGGGGGTAAACCCGCTGAAAAAGCCAAGTCTAACACAACCCCTCCCAGCCTAAAGCCAGGGTAGACTAATCAATCCCTTGATGGACTTCCCTGCTTGGGGCGATAGAACATAGACCTGGCCCACAACAGCGGGGGCACGTTCTGGTTCTACGCCTTTCCAAACCCAGTTGGATCCCTCTATCCATACTCTCAGGGCCCACTAAGCTGACCCATGGGGTACCCTTCTCTTCACCTGTGAACCCCATCTGTGCAGCGCCTAAACTTACTTTGCTCACAGATGTGTCCCAACAGGCTGACAGTGCCCACATGGCCAACACAGTGGTGTGGCCCAGTCCACCCCCGGGGTGTGACTCCTGTCCCCCTCTCAGGGGCAACGCTGTCCACCAGGACAGTAAGCCACAGTGGCTACCGACAGTTGTCAGTGGGGAGACCCAGGCCTTATGCCTCCCAGGGCTCTCTAACCTCTGTGGTGTCAGAGAGTGGGGGGCGGTAGCCCCAGGTGCCTGGCACCCTTGGTCCACTCTCCCTCCTGTCAGGTCAGGTATGACATCCTGACACTGACCCACCAACCCCGGGCCTGTACCCGGCAGCTGGACAGGAGACTGGGGTGGCCTCCCCCACACCCGGTCCTCCTCCCTGGGGCTCTGTACCCTCCCACCTGGAGCGGTACCCCCTTCCAGAATTGTCAGGGCACCTGTGGCAGGTGTCCTGCACAATTTGCCCACCAGTTCAGGGGTTCTATCCTGCAACTGGGATTCCAGCTTAGGGTCTGTACCCTTAGGCTGGACAGGGGACTGGGGTGGCCTCCCCCACACCCGGTCCTCCTCCCTGGGGCTCTGTACCCTCCCACCTGGAGCGGTACCCCCAAAAGACAAACTGGTAGGGGCACTGTTAGCAGTCGCCCCTTCCTCCAGGTCAGGGGGGACACCCTGAACCTGGTCCTTCAACCCAGGGTCTGTACCCTTAGGTTGAACCTGTGCCTGGCAACCCAGGACTTCCGGGGGAGTACACCAACCCTCCCCAAGGGAAACACACTCCTCATGAGTCGTGCGAGAGTCTGCCTGGTGCAGGTCTCCAGCCTCCTGTCCACCTGACAGAGCATGAAGACCCCCCAGGCCAGAAGTGGCCTCACCAGGGTCAGTCCTGGGGTGCTCTGACCTCAGAGCGGGCAACCCCTGACCCACTGGTCCTTCCACTGGGGACAGCGCCCCCCTCACCCTTTTCTCTGGACTCATGCCCCCTCCCAACTGGAGC
The DNA here is from genome assembly GCA_963921515.1 of Calotriton arnoldi. Classification (NCBI taxonomy): domain Eukaryota; kingdom Metazoa; phylum Chordata; class Amphibia; order Caudata; family Salamandridae; genus Calotriton; species Calotriton arnoldi. The sequence continues at coordinate 52,023 of CAWUFW010009727.1, read as the reverse complement.
GGGGCTGCCAGACACCGGAACCGGTGGGATGCTCGTTACAGCAGTCCCCCCCAGTTCCTTAGACACTAGGGGATCACCCTCAATGGATGGCCAGGACCAGGCCCTAGGCCATCCAGATGTCTCTGGTCTTTGCCAACTAACAGAGTAGGGGGCAGTAACCCCTGGTACATAGTAACCATACTCCACTCTTCCTCTCATCAGTGCAGTTCTAAAGAACCACTGATCCTCCAACCTAGGGTCTGCACCCTCAGGTTCACCAGAGGTCTCGGGCGAGGCTCTCCTCCCCTTACCTCTCCTTCTGGGGTCCGGCCCTCTCCTCCCAGGAAAAGCACCCCCAGAACCAAAAACTGTCAGGATGCTGGAACCAGACCTCCTACACAATTCTTCCACCAGTTCAGGGCCTTGACCCTGCAACTGATTCACCACCCTTGGATCTAAACCCTCAGGTTGAACCGGGGTCAGAGGCGAGGACTCCCTCCCTCTGCACCCCCTTCCAGAGTTCTGTACCCTCCCACCTGGAGTGGTACCCCTAGAAGACAAACCGGTCAGGACACTGCTTACAGTCGTCCTTCCCTCCAGGTCAGGCAGGACCTGAACCTGGCCTCCCAACCCAGGGACTGAACCCTGCAGCTGAGCACCTGCCTGGCGCACCAGGACTTCCTTGGGAGCACGCATACCCCCCCTGAGGGCAACACATGACTCATGTGTTGCGTGACAGTCTGCCTGGCGCAGATCTCCCGACCACTGTCCACCTGACAGTGCACAAAGATCTCCCAGGACAGAAGTGGTGTCACCATGGTCACTGCTAGGAGGCTCAGCCCTTCTGGCTGGCCTCTGACTCACTGGTTCTCCCACTGGGGAACACATCCCCCTCTCACCCCTCACTCTGGACTTCTGCACCCTCCCAACTGGAGCGGTACTGCCAGACACCAGAACCACTGGAGCTCTGTTTACAGAGGCTCCAGGTTCTCCTGTCAGTAGGAGATCTCCCTCAACGGACGGCCTACCAGTACAGTCTAGGCTCCCCACCTGGGGTTCCCTCCTGGAACCACCCAGGCTCCGGGACCGGGTTTTGGGCACCTTGGGCCGCAGCCCATTCTCACTCCTTCTCCGCAGAGACAGGACGTGAGTCCCTACACCCTTCCCATGACACCGGGACCTAAATGGGCTATTACAAACCTTTCCCACCACTCTTGGTTGGGAAATACCTAAGCCACTTCCTCCAGGAACACCCCCAGATGCTTCTCCAGACCCTCTGGAATCCACCAAAAGGTCTGCCTCCAGTGCAAGCTCCCTGGGGTCAGAGAACTCACACTCCACTGGGTGTTGGCATAGCTCTGGAAAACAGGGACTTAAAATATGCTCTCCAACAATTGAATCACACAGCCCCACACAGGTGTTAACCAAACTACCCTTCACCCAACCATCCAGTGCCTCAGAAAAGTACCCCACAACATTCTCACAAGACTGGCGAGACAGTGTCTGACTGTTGCTGTCCCTCAACCCATACTCTTCTGGCTGGTCTTCATACTCACTTACCAGGGCTTCTACCATGGGGGAACCCCTCTCCCTGCACCTCTCATCTAGAGTCAGTAGAGTGTCCCTCCCACTACCAGGAATATGATCCCCTGTGCCAGTTCCCCAATCCACCTCAGGGACACTGAGCACCACTGGAGTTACCTCACAATCCTGAACCCCTTGGTGTATGTCAACCCCTCCTTGAAGTAGGGCCCCAAATCTGTGTGTGTGTCTACCTCATCCTCAGTACTGGACACTACACTTTTGCTGCCACCATCTGGGCTGGACAAAGCCCTACCGGCTCCCCAATCCAGCTCCAGCTCTCTCATTTTAAGCTCATGATCCAAGATCATCCTCCTTTCCTCCATGGCTATTCTTTTGTCTTCCCTCTCACTTTCCATCCTGAGTTTCTCTAATTCGAACTTCCTTGCTTCCCGCCTGTCCTCCAGCTCCTCTGGGGACAAACTACTGCTGCCTGGCCTGGAGGGTTCCCCCTCCCAAAAGCACATCCACCCTAGGAACAGGCTCCTCCACCTCTCCATTGAGATCACCAGATTGCCCACTGGCACGTCTGGCTGCTACCCAGGCCCTCAGCGCCTTTTGTAGCTCATCCTTCCTAGTGAGGCCTCTGACCTGGACTTTCAGGTTCTTGCAAATCGATTTCAACTCCTTGACATTGTAGGCTTCCAACCGATCCTCCTCAAAGGCAATTTCTACTGATGCAATCGATGATGCTATTGATTCAGGCATGTTGAAGTAGCAAGTTCAAACTGGCAAGATCAAAAATAGGCCAAAAAGAAAAAGAGCCTGTAAGTGGTACGTAATGGTCTGCGATATGGTAGTAGTGCACACCAATCACTGTAAGTCAAGTGCAAACACAAGTCCTATCCTCACCGCTGACAACCAATGTTAGAAATGGGATCTCTAGTTGGCAAGGGCTTGCACCTTTGTCCAAGTAGGGACCCTTCTTCCTAGTCAGGGTAAGGGAGTTACACTCCTAAAATAACCCCTGCTCACCCCCTTGGTAGCTTGGCACGAGCAGTCAGGCTTATTCTAGAGGCAGTGTGTAAAGCATTTGCACATAACCAACAGTAATACAGTGTAAGCACTACAAACTGACACCACACCAGTTTAGAAAAATATCCAATATTTTTATATACTTTAAACAAGACCAAATACGATAAAAATCCACTGTACAGTACTTCAGAAATAGTTACTTCTCAAAATGTCTTTAAAAACAGTTCCTTGATGTCGATAGCTCCGTCCAGGGCTATCACGGCGTCGTGAACAAACAAATCCAAACAGTTCTGGCTGACCGCGGCGTCGCGGGTCAACTACGGTGTCGGGAAGACCCGCAAACAGTACCTTTCAGAAATGCAGGGCGTCGATGACCTCGCGGTGAGCTTCCGAAAACACGGCGTCCGCAGGCGTCGGTTCCGGAGGTCGGTGCGGCGTCGTCGGGCCCTCGAAGTCACACACGTTGCAGATCGATCTCCTCTGTTGAAGTCAGGAGCGCTGGCGTCGGCCGGCGTCGGGTGCTGCGGTGCGAAGTGCAGCGGTGCGGTGCTCTCAGGTCGCAGTGCGAGCAGCGGCTCGGTGGCGGCATCGGATGGCGTCGTCGGTGAGACCAGGGTCGCGGTGTGAGATGAAGGCGGTGCTCGTCACGGTGCTGGCAGGTCACGGTGCAGCAGCGGCGTCGTCGTAGCTGCTGCGCTGTCGTCGGCTAACGAACGGGAGTCGATGGCACCGGCGTCGGTGGGCCAAGGCTGCGGTGCGGGATGAGGGCAGTGCGTCGTGTAACTTACGAGCGGTGCCCCCGAACCACGGTGCAAGCAGCGGCATCGAGTCCGGCGTGGAGCATCGTCGTCGGGAAGGCCACGGCGTCGTCGTGAAGCGAGGCGGTGCGGAGTGCGGTGCCCACAGGTCGCGGTACGAGCAGCGGCTCAGTGGCGGTGTCAGCAGGCGGCGTCGGTGAGACCAGGTCGCGTTGCGGCGGTGCCCTCTGCGGTGCCGTCGGGACACGGAGTCGGCAGCGTCGTCGTCGACGTCGTCGAGTTGCTTTTCTTCTGTTGCAGCACAAAACACACAGTCCCCAGTGCTGAGGTCAGAAGAACTTGAAGTCTTTGCTGTTCCTGAGACTTCTTGAACAGGGGGCAAGCTCTACCTCAAGCCCTTGGAGACACTCACAAAGTAGATTGCAGAAAGTTCAGTTCCAGTCCTTTCACTGCCCAAGACAGAAGCAGCCACTGCAGGCCAACACAGCAAAGCACACAGCAAAGTGGTAGTTCCTCCTCACAGCTTCTCCAGCTCTTCTTCTTGGCAGTCTTCTTGATCCAAAAGAGTTCTAATTTTCTGGGGTTTGGGTCCCCCTTTTATCCTCAATTTCTCTTTGTTCTCTGAAGGCAGAGAGGCCTTTGCCTAGTCCAAACCAGTTCTGGTCAGTCCTGGAGCACTTTGTTGACAAGTCTCCTTCTTTCCTTTCACAGTGCAGGCCAGGGACATCAGACGCACCACAGGAGGTGGAGCCAGCATTGTGGAGGGAAGGCCCAGCCCTATTCAGGTCCCAGGTGCATCCTCTCCCACCCATCTACATGTAGATCTTGCTATTCAGCCCTGTGCTGACTCACCCTGTCTCCTGGCATCCCCCAGCCCCTGTCACTCACACTCCAGACAAGGAATACACAACCTAGCAGAGGCAGGCTTGGATGGTTAGACAAGAAAATACCCACTTTCTAAAAGTGGTATTTTCAAACACAGAATGTTAAAACCAACTTCACTAAAAGATGCATTTTATCATTCTGAGTCCAGGCATACTAAACTCGAATTTCTACCATGTTCCCTGGGTCAGTTAGGATTATAAGCTGTAATAATCAAAACTGCCCATTCTGGCCTATGGGGAACAGGTAGCCTTGCAATAGTGAAAAACGAAATAGGCTGTAATTCACTATCAGGACATGCCACACACACCAGGGCATGTCCTACCTTTCACATACAATGCACCCTGCCCACAGGGGTACCTTGGGCCTACCTTAGGGGTGACTAACATGTAGAAAAGGGAAGGTTTAGGGACTTGCAAGTGTGTGCACTTGCCAAGTCGACATGGCAGCCCCAGGCTGCGCACAGGCTCTGCAATGGCAGGCCAGAGTTACACTTTACGGGCTGTTTGCGTGGGTGGCACAATCCAGTGCTGCAGCCCACCCACAGCATTTGATCTATAGGCCCTGGCACTCTCAGTGCACTTTAAAAGGGACTGAGACATAAATCAAATAAGCCAATCATGGAAACACCAATCCATAACACAATTTACACGGAGAGCATATGCACTTTAGCACTGATTAGCAGTGGTAAAGTGCCCAGAGTCCTAAAACCAACACACACAGGGTCAAAAACAGGAGGCCAAAAAGCAAAAAGTCTGGGGGTAAACCCGCTGAAAAAGCCAAGTCTAACAACGTGCTTTACAGAACTGATTAATATTTCGTGTGTATTTAGAGAAATCATGTAATTGTACATGTATATGTTGATTAAAAGTAACCAGATGTATTCACTGTTATAAGATTCATATAAAGGCCTGTGTAGCGAATGCATATTAAAGAGTATTTTAAGTTAGCCAGAATCGTAGGCCTGACTTTCGTTCCTTCAAGGTTTTATTTCTCCTCGTTTGCTCTTAAGGTCAGGAGCTAATTAAAATTTATGTGTGTAGAATGTTTTCGTTTCACCCCTACTGCAGGTGCAGGAATTTGACCTCGTTCATTCAGATTTAAGAAGATACATGGGAGGAAAGGAATGTCTTTGAAGCACTCGGACAAGAGAAAGGGAGGACACCTTCTGTGCCTGGAGAACTTGGGAGCCAAGGTCGGCGGACAGTCGTGAAAATGTAATTGAGTTTGTGGAAGGTTACTGAAGAAGGTGTTCACTGAACAATGTATTGTGTGACTCGTCAGGGGTGTAACTTTGCCTTTTTGAATTAGGTACAGGGACAGATCTGGAGGACTTCTTCTGTTTTTGACTAAGAGAGGAGAGCATCTTAGAATGAGCTCTGTAGCTCTTAGCTACCTGACCCATTTGACGTGAGTGTACTTCTTTGGAAGTCAGCACGTGCTGACACCTTTTGGGGAATTTGCTAGGAAGGGAAGAAAAGGGATGCCACTTTAGATGCAGAGTAGGAACAGATTATTCTAGATTCCGAAATACAAATGAAAAGAGATTTGGATGCAGCATCTATACTCTGCTGTGTTGTCATATTGGAATTCATCATTTTATGCCTATTTTGTCGTATGAACTATGGGGCAGATGTAGGTAAAAAGATATTTGCGATTCGGTAAAAATCGCTATTAAGAAATCGCAAACCGCCATGTAGATAAAAAATCGCAAATAAATAGCGATTCCCTAAAACTCGCAAACCCCCATACCGAATCGGTATTACCGATTCGGAATTAGCGAAATCTCAATTTTAAAAAATTGCGAATCTGCCATTCAGGTGCATTCTGATGACATCACACTCAGTTAGTGGCCACACCCATGTTGTTTCTGAGTGCCTGAGGCTGTGGGAGAGGCAGAGAGCAGAAGCACACACCCAGGAGCTGTACAGGAGTGTTCAGGCAGACACCAACTGACAGGATGGACACACAGGAGAAGGGAAAGGAGCCTGCAGAAAGGAAAAGGAAGCAGAAGTTTAGCGAAAACGAGTTGGAGGTCCTCATTGAAGAGGTGGTGAAGACACATGACCAGTTATTTGGAAAGAAATCCCTGCATGTCCCGGAATCCCAGAAGAGAAAGATCTGGCTGGAAATACAAGGCAAGATCAATGCCGTTGGGGTCACCCAGCGCTCCATCGATGACCTGAAGAAGCGCTGGTATGACTTGCGCTCCAGGGCGAAGGAGAGGGTAGCAGACAGGCTGAAACAAGCAAAGCAGAAAGGTGGCGGACCATCCACAGCGCCTGCAACCACACCCCTGGATGATTTGGTGGAGTCCACCCTCCAGCCTGAGACCATCAGTGGCATAGGAGACGTGGACAGCTCAGCCCGAGACAACACCAGACAAGGTAAGATGCATGCACAGCATGGCCTGAACCCACCCCCTCCCCAATCCCCAATCCCCAATCCCCCATGAGCAAGTTAGAATTTCTCTCCAGTCCATATTTTGCAAACAACCAGCAATGCATCATGGGAGATGTAGTCCCAAAACCCATATAGCATATCAGTGAGATTTGTGAACACATTTGCAGGGGCCTCACATCAGTCAATTACCAAGCGGAGGACTGTTAGTGTGAATAGCAACTCATGTAATTTAATGTTACACAAATGCTGCAAGGCAAGTCAGTAAATGGACATTCTGTCTCCACAGGCGAACCTGCGCCCCAGACAGAAGAGAGGGAGACACATGAGGCACCTGGGCAACAACATATTCAGGAGGAAGAGTCCCAGACACCCACAGATGACACACCTACACCACCACCCAGACCTAGGAGGTACACAGTGGAAACACTACAGGAGGTGGAGGGGGCAGAGAAGGAGAGCACGGGAGCTCCACAGACCATGCCCGAAGAGCCAGCACAGTCGCCCGAAACACAGTCACCCATGCAGCGTAGCCACAACAGTGGTCTCCGACGCAGACCAAGGGCACACAGTCCGTCTGAGCAGGGTGATGAATCAAGTGTCTTCGCAGGTCTTGAGGGCACCATGGTGAAGGTGCAGTGGCTGCAAGTGAAGACAATGCGATTAATGCAACGCCAGATGGTGTCCATGAACAAGAACATGAGGGACATTAAAGAGGGCATCAATGGACTGAACACCACTGTTGCTGAGGGCATGCGGGAAATGACTGAGGCAATACAGCAGTTATGCAGCAAATTGGACAGTGAACGTGGCGCGAGGCGCAGGGAAAAACAGCGCATGAAGGGATACACAAAGGCGGTCAACCACCTATGCAATGCCACATCTGTCCTGAGCAGACGCACAGTGGCCATGCAGTTGGAAATGGCCCCTGCAGCCAGGATGTTGCTAGGGGGTTGGTGCAGGTCACCACTGCTGTTGAATTGCTCCAGACAGCCAACATAGCTGCCACAGGGTCTGGGGATGGTGGAGACAGTGAGGAGGTCACCAGCCGCAGCAGCATTACTCCACCCGTCGCTGAGCCCAGACAGCGTAGTGCAAGGCAAGGGCCATCAGCAGAACTGTCGTCAAGAGAGGGAAGTGTGCACACTGAGCGAAGCACTGCTGGGCGTGGGCGCAGGAAATAAATCCATGCTGTGGCTGACATTTGCTGATGGGTGAGGTAACCCATGTGACCCAATGACAGTGGATGACAATGTGCATGCAGTGTGGACATGCCATGATGGGCAACTCAAGGCACACAGAGGCCAGTATTGTGAGGCGGTGTGCATACATATTGCCTGATGTAAGGACAATAAAACACCGTTATACAAATATCAGTATTGGCTTTGTGTCATTACTTACTTAGAAATAGTTGTGTGTGATCTCAGCATGTCTGTGTCTCCCATCTGCCGTTCCTACAACACCTGCTGCGCTGTGCAGTGGCCGTGGACATTCCTCATCCTCTGAGTCTGAATCAGTGATTTCAACGGGGGTTCCCTTCTTTGTGGCCGGGTTGTGTAGCATGGCACAGGTAGCAATGATTGTGCAGCATATCTCGGAGCGGTACTGCCGTGCACCTCCACTTTTGTGGAAGCAGCGGAACCTGCTCTTCAGGAGTCCAAATGTCCGCTCCACCACATTCCGCGTAGACTTATGGGCAGCATTGTAGCTCCTCTCACTTGGGGTAGATGGGTTGAGGAATGGGGTGAGTATGAATGCACGCTCTGCATATGCGCTGTCACCTAAATGAGAAAGGTAAAAACATCAATCACAGGCCACTTCCAATACATCCAAGGTGTACAACAGAGTGTGTCACATGCATTTACCTAGCAGGTATCCTTCTCCCAATTCTCCCTCAGCCAGATGTGTATAGATTCCACTGTGCCTGAAGATGTAGGAGTCATGCGTGCTTCCTGGGAATTTTGCTACAATATCAGTTATGATGTGTGACGCATCACAGATTACTTGGACGTTGATTGAGTGATATGATTTTCTGTTCCGATATATGTACTCAGTAGCAGAGGGTGGGCAGATTGCAATATGTGTCCCATCAATGCACCCAATGACATGTGGGAATTGTGCCATCTGATAGAAATCCATCTTGGTCTTATGCAGTTCCATTTGCATGGTGGGAAACCGGATGTAATGGTGCATTCGTTGTAGCATGGCATCCAGGAAGGTGTTGAAGAAGCATGACAGGCAACTTTGTGAGACCCCTCCAGCTACAGCTATCACCCCCTGGTAACTACCTGATGCAAGTAGGTGCAGGGAACAAAGGACCTGCACATGTGGTGGAATTGCGTGCGCCCTCCATGTCTGGTGCTCCAGGATTGTGTGCAGGTCACGTATCAGGTCTAGGATGGTAGTGGGGTGAAGCCTGTACCTCTCATGTATTTCTTCTTCTGTGATTTGGAAAAGGGTGATGCGCACTCTGTATATGTGTTCCTGTCGCCTCCTCATCCTCTGTGCTGCTGCTTGCATCCACATCCGCCTTGCAATGACATAGAGGGCTGCCATTGTGTTGAAACTGATGCATTCTGGGGCTGTTTATATGCAGTGCACCTGGTTACCACCTGCTTTGAGTTGGTGGTAATTTGTGACTCGCAAATAGCGATTTTGCGAGAAATCGCTATTTGTAAGTATTGCGATTTTACTTACATTTCTTACAATGACCGCAAAAGAGCCCCGTGAAATGTAGAGAGGGAAAAAGCCAAGCGCTAAATAAGGAATCGCTAACTGACTTCTCTTGTTTATAGCGATTCCTTATTTTGCGCTTGGCTTTTTCCCTCTCTACATTTCACGGGGCTCTTTTGCGGTCGCAAACGTTGAAATTCTGCGAATTTCAGCGTTTGCGATCGGTATTTCGCTTCCTACATCTGGCCCTATATTCGTAGATTGGGCTCTGTATTAGTTTTCATGTATCTCTATACCTTGATTTTGAGGTATGTCTATATTTTGTTGTTTCTGGCTTTGTAATAAATCTACAAAAGCTAAATTTGGAGTTTGTTGTTATTGGACACGAATGGGAGGGAAATTGTATAATTGGTAAAGTGTATTCTTCCCTCCACATTTTTTAGCAGGCAATAAAAGATCATCGGCCGGAGATACGTAAGTGAAATTAGGGTGCAAAATTCGGCCTTATCAACCTCGACACTGTCCTAAGTGAAACAATACTTATCCCTTCTCACAGACGACATGGATCTTAGGGATTTTTTGTTAGGTCCCCAGAAGCCACGTCAGAAGCGCTTCTTGTATGCTATTTACAACTAGCTATGGAAAATCTCTCAACAGGAGGCTGGTGAGAGACTACGTGAAATAGATAGGGTTAACCTTGAAAAGGCCTTGGCTGTGGTCGACAATGGTATGACCACAATATCATCCAGGATTTATTCACTGGGCAACATTGTATCTTCTGCAATAAATATAATGGAACAAGATTTGTCTATTCTACAACATGGACAAATGCAATTGCGGTCCATTATATTGCTAAGCTGGACACTGCAATCATTGTGTTCTGACCACGTGCCCTGGCGTTACATCAACAGTACGGCTGTTTTCTGCATACAATCTAACAGAAAGACAGATGATAATGGCATGAAGAGATGCAAAATATACCATGTTGCACATTGAAAAATTGGACCAATTACCTTTCACCGTGGCTGAGTCACCTTCCACAGAATGGTTGATCCATGGCTATATTACACTGCCAAGTCCCGACTTTCCAATTTCAATACTGTCTCCAGTATCACCAGGTAGGCAGATATGAAGGTTCCCCAGCTGCCGTGATTCATACAGTGTTCGAGCTACTCTCTAATGGGAGCTGTTTGATGCTGAATGATCAAGGCTGTTGTGGGATTGTACTGGGCATCACATATCTGGTCACAGTAAGTTCCAGGGTTACTTGTTGTATGCAAGTATTGTTTCCACCAACCCACACAGTTAGGGAGGCAATGCTATGCCTTCATTGAATGTTTCCTTTATACGATTTGATTCTCTGAGCAGACTGAAAGCCATGCCTCTTCAGAAAGAAGTGGCCTTAACCTCAGCCCGAGAGACGTTTGATCTCCAGGTTGCAAGGTCTTCATCTGAGATACAGGCACTAGTCCATACGAACTTCCTGCTCCATTCCGGGGAAATGGTTCATCGTATCTTTAATATGTCTGATATAAGGGGGATTGTGCACCTATTTAAACATATTGGTTCTGGGCTATTGAGCACCTTTCAGACAATCTTCAGAGTTATTCCAGCATTCATACACTCCCTATTGGGAAACGTTTTTGGAGGGCTTCCGCTGGTCCTACTACTTGTAGTGGGTATCCTGGTTTTAATTTTCCTGCTTTGTAATGGATATCCCAGTTCATAGAGAGATGGAAAAAGTACTGCTGGTGTGACGTTGTCATGAACGCATGGTGCTTCATCTGGGCACACCTCGGCTTCGGGATCTAAGCGAGCATTGGTTTCTATCATTCATACCAGTCTGGTTTGACTGCATCTTGCCTGTGTTCTGCTGCCTGTTTTGCAGATACGAATGCACTTGTGTCTGACCCTTCCATTGGTTGCACCACCAGCCATAGACGTACTACTGGACCCCTTAAGGGCCCACGTGTATCAATGTCCTCAGCGTATTCCGATGTTGATGACGGCATTCTTAGAGCCTCCACGGGATGCTTCAGCTCCTGGCGGAATGGACAATGTCTCTACAACAGGCTCACAGCTGTTGAGTGTTTCCTCAGCGACTGTTGTGGGAACTGGAGAAGATCACCTTTGCTCCATTGACCTGATACAAGAGGTGTTACAGGGACGGTCGTCTGCGAATGCAAGCAACAGTGATGTTACGTCTTCCACACAGGACACACAAACATTTGGCTCTCCGTGTGATGGGAACGATTCAGCCTTTTTAAAAAACAAGCCAAATTAGAATGAGAAACATCGTTTTGTGTTATTTTTTCTTCTGCTCTCACTGAGCACCATGGCTTTCGATATGCTCAGTCAGTCTAATCATATATTGACTGTTTAGTGGACTTATAGCGCTTTTGAATTTTAATAGCATCCTTTTTACATATAACATGTTTTTAGATGTTTTTAGACACTGGTTTTATGACTATGTTTTTATACTTTTTTAGCAGGCTTATTTTACCATTAGTTGACCTTGTCGAATTTCAGATGAGGATTGGGTGTTACGTTCCTAACCTAGGCCTAAGTAGCATAGTGACCTTTTACCTACATTTGTCCTACCTTGCTCTGCATAATGGTTCTAGCACTAACCTTTTACCCAGTTATGTGCTGAATAAATGTTGATTGGTTTCCTTGAAACTAGCCTAATTTATTATGCATGAGGATTCTTAGTAAAATCCCCTGCACATGACATACATAACAGGATTAACATACTCTGTACAAAAGTCATTGCTATCTTTCATCCTAGGGCGACCAGGCTACTTTTCATAATTACAATTATTGATTTAGGCTCATCTACATAATCGTACTCACAACATATCGATTGTAGTAGAACCCCTGAGGCTACCTTTTTGGTATATAGAACCGCAACTTCACTAGTTAGTGAGAGGAGACGCTTCCAAGCTGACACAAGACACTGAGGTCCCGGCACGCTGAAGCTTCAACACGCAGCGGTCTGACATCCTTTGCTGGGTGTCCAACTCGTGACCAAGATGGGGTCCTTCATTCTCTCCCATCAGTTAATGGGGTTCTTGGCTTTACTCCCACATACATGTTGGGTACACTTAGGTACACTTAGGTAGGGTCCGCATCGTAGGAGTACGCTTGATTACTGCCATGTTTATATGCCTGCATATATTCACTGTTTTAGCACCATGGTAGAATTCTACCTTCAATTTACTCTATTGGTGTTTGTAATCTCTTACATTAGCTCCTGTCTATTGATTGTCGCAGCAAACATGTTTTATAGTAGAATGACGACGGAACCACATTCAGTCCTGTAGAGCTCGTTTAGTAGCAACAATTCCTCAATTTCTCTCATGTGCCAGTTCAATGACTTGTTGTCTCAGGCTCTCAGGTATAACAATTCTCGATCCTCGTAATATAATGCCTTCAGGGGTAACCAAAAGTTCTTCCTGCACACTTTTGAATTTCTTGTGTTCAAGGTCATCATGAAGAGGTTGAGTATGTTTTCTCCAAGACTGAGAATAATGTCTTTGAGTATTAGCAGATCTCTGTCAGTGCTCGTGCAGCAATGATTTGTTCCACTGATATGGCAGCAGGGCTACTGAATTTTACAATGAAATTAACATAAGCATCAGCCACTTTAGAAGTGGTGCCATGACACGGTATTGGTACACGTGAGAAGCAGTCAGCAGGGTTTTGATCGTTTCCTGGATGTTACACAATCGTATAATCATACTCCTGCAGTCGCAACCCCCACCTCTCAATGCGAGGAAGTATCTTGCCTTTAGGATTGACGGAAATGGTGAGTAATGTTTAGTTGTCGGTGACAACCGTGAAGTGCTTTCCATACAGGAACACATGAAAATGTTCGGGAGCCCACACTACTGCAAGACTTTCCTTTTCAGGCTGTGAATCAGCATGTTCCTTCAGTGACAAACTCCTGCTGACAATTTGTCTTGGTGCATTAGGATGTCCATTGTGCTGGGCAAGTATGGGACCTAACCCCACTTGGCTGGCATCAACAACAATCTCCGTTTGTAATTTAGGATTAAAGTATGCCATTTCAGTGGCATTCTCAATCGCATGTTTGATTTTCTTAAAGCTTCGTTCACATTCACGTGACCATCAAAATGGAACATTTTGTTTTGTTAAGTCTCTCAATGGGACACTTATCGTGTCAAAGTCATGTATGTACCTTGAAAAATAACTGGCCATACCAAGGAAGGAATGCAGCATAGTTACATCTTGTGGGCAGGAAGTGGAAGCAAAGCCTTTAATTTATTTGGATCTGGAGTCATTCCCCTATCAGAAAATATATGACCAAAGAACTTGAGCTTTGTTTTATGAAACTCACACTTTGCTGCATTTAAAGTGAGAACTGAATCTGCAAGTATACAACACACTAATGCCAGAGCTTTATCATGTTCATTTGTGTGGCCCCAAAAACCAGTATGTCATCACTGTAATTAAAAGCATTTGCGACTGGCTGTATTATGTGACGAATGACATCCTGAAAGAGTTCTTCAGCTGTTGACACTCTAAAATGTAGTCTTTTATATATAAATAAACCAACATGATTTAAAAAGGTAGTAATGTACTACAATTTTCTTTCAGTTCGAGTTGGTGATATCCTTTGTTCAAATCAAGGCAGGTAAAGACTTTGGCTCCATTCAGTTGCGTAATTATGTCAGCAATATGTGGACCTGGATGTCGTTCTCTTTCAATCGCCTTGTTAGCTTGGCGCATATCAGCGCAGATGCACATGGCTCCTCTACTATCATTCTTAGACACTACCACTAAACTACCACTAAACTACAAGATCAAAAATGTAATACACAAAAATTGGAAGATTTTAAACACCAATGAGAATGATTCTCAGCTTCCGCCACCTTCGGTGGCTTATCGGAGAAATCGCAATCTGCGCGATATCCTGGTGCATACCAGGCCTTTAGCACTCAATATCCAACGTCAAACTACCATTACGGGTCTTCCAGTGGTTTTAGGTAACCACAAATGTGGATCATGTCATGCTTGCGACACGGCCATAATTACGGATTCCCTTATCTATAAGGGCCACAAAATTTTGTATATTTACTTTATTTCTTAGTAGGTTACATTCCACATGTACCACACGCGTGCTACCTCCTTGTTCTAAGAACTTAATTGCGGCATGACCATATTGGTGGATTAATATTGGACCAGGCAGACCCCAATCTATGTGTTGACTGTCATAATACATCCATTACATTCATCTGTAGTGGATCAACATCATATGTACCCCCGGGACGAACTCTCATGCGACATCTTATTATGATCGGGCTTATATGCCCATTACATAAGTAGATCGTTGGGAATTTACATTTGTCAGTTGCATTCTACCATTGAACTGACAAATTAAAATCAACATTGTGTCCCTGGTATAGGGAGCCTAATTTACCATTCAAATATATTTCTTTCTTTCGTGACAGTAATCTATTCTATCATTCGATTATGGCGCCTGTGTTCGGCTGTAGAATTTTGCTATCATGTATTCTGTGATCGGGATCATATGCCCATTTTATAGTAGACCTGTGGCAATTTCAGGGGTCATTAATTCAAATTTGCTGTATCTAACATTTTATGTAACTATTATGTTCTATTGCATGAAAGTGCTCCAAAAATAATATTTTGACATTCATATAAAAAATTTAAAAAAAGAAAAAAGTAAAGAAATTGTTGAAATTGAAATAAACTAAACAAAGTTTTAAAGAACTTCTATGTCTTCTTTTCATATGTTGTTGTTGTTCAGACATACTATGTAAGCCCATGCTGAAAGTAACTCACAGATAGGTCACGAGGGAGCTCCTTTATATTGAGTTATTGCTTTCCCCTCTTGTCCCTGACCTTAAATTACTCTATTTAGAGGGGGTCCCCCATTATTGCGTTAGCATTCACGGTTGTTTAACTGTGGGATTGTGAGATCGTGACATTTCACATTGTTCTAAGTATTGATTGGACCTTATTGAAAATAACTTTTTTTCTTCTTTCTTCTTTATTATTTTGTTCATTTTTCCTTTTATACTTTTTCTTTGTACTTTGTGTGGTAGTTTTGGATTTGATTCTTCTTTGATGGCTCTTACTGTTCCGTATAGGTCACATTTTTTTCATCATTTTATCTGGTAGATTATCATCAAGGATCAGGTTGTAAATTGTATTCAATGGAGGGCCTTAAAACTTTTGGGTTCACGGATGAAGATTTTTCGACACTGATAGGGCAGGTAATATCGAGTGACAACCCAGCCTCCATACAACATGGAGATAATGAGGAATGGAACAACTTGTTAAACCTCAGAAAAAAACTGAAACGCATGGAGTCACATGCACACTTCATGCTTGAATACTTACGAGCGGGCGTCATACCCTCAGGCCTGAGGGTCCGTAACGCCCCAGCATTATTTGTTGAAATCCGTAAGTTCCTGGAGCGGTGGTCTCTTATTGCAAACCGCTGCTCCAGGGACTGGATGATTTTAATAATAGAAACAGCGAGAGAGGTTATGGCTGTTTTGAGCCAAGAAATAGCAGCACTTGAAGACAAATTGAACACTTCAACTGCTGTTGAAGAAGCAAAAGCAAGATTAGAGAAAATCAACCCCGATATGAAAGACTTTGAGACTTACTTAATCAACAAAAAAACAGAAAAATTGAAGAAGGACATCAGGTGGTATACCCAAGAAAAGGCATACCCATACCTGAACTCGTCCTATTATCACGATTGGAATCAAGGTCCAAACCGACAGGGCTATACAAATAATTTCAGAAGAAGAGTCATCAACTTCTCTGACACATATTCATTAGATTCTGACAATTAAAATCCACAGGATATGGGAGGAGCCCAATACAATCCTAGAACCTACAGGGGCAGACAAATGGTACAACAATCTTTTCCTGGCCAATCTTTCTCGGGTCAGCCATCTCTTTTACCGAGAGGCCAATACAGAGGGAGAAACAAAAGGAGGATATCAGACAGGGGCGAATCACAACAGATGACCCCACAACATCCACAACCATACATGAAAACACACAACCAACAATATTGGCGCTAAATGGAACAAACATTGGAGGTGATCCAGGTAATGCGGACACCTTACCTATTTTTAACCTCTCATCAGTTAAACTTTCCACTGATGAATATGCTGTTCTTAGCCGTGGCCTTTCATTTGCACCTAGTATTTGTCTCGATTCTTTCAAGCTACATGAGGACTTATTTGCTTTCTTTAGGAAAGTGAGACTAAAGAAATTCTTTTTAGACAGACCGATGGATCCAAATGAGGACAATTTATTGAAATGTAAACCTCCTTCTCATTTCACACCTACATTGGATATGGTAGGACCAGAGGTTAACATCTTCGAGCAAAATGTAATTAAAGAAATAGCACATATCATCAAACATCCCCCCACCACACGGAGTAACTTGTCCAAGATAGACAATGTGGCTCTAAGTAAGATCAAATACAATCATGATCTCATTATTAAACCCTGCGATAAAGGCGGGGGGATAGTTGTCATGAATAAATCTGATTACAACAATAAGATCTCGGACATGTTAGCAATCCCGGAACATTATAAAAAATCGCATCCGAGAGAGCTTACCAAACTGAACAAAACCATTCAAGAGGTGACACACAGAGCATTAGAGCGTGGACTTATTTGTGATGAAGAATGTACCTGTTTAAATAAATCTTGTCCCAAAACCCCAGCACTATACGGGGTTCCTAAAACCCACAAAAATATATCTAACCCACCAATGCGCCCAATTATTTCCACTATCGGCGTTATACACCAACATCCCTCAATGTCAGGCGTTACAGGCAGTGGCGTCCCTTCTTCAAAGGTCCCCAGGCGACAGACCTGATATCTTCATTCTTGAATGCTTGGAAATAGTTCTCATGAACAATTCTTTGAATTCAATGGTCTTACTTACCAACAAGTAAAGGGTACCAGCATTGGGGCTTCCTGTGCTCCGAGCGTAGCGAATGCCTACATGGGTGAGTGGGAGCTTAAAAATGTCTTTAATGAAGCGGCCCCGTATTTTTGAAAATGTGTGTACCTGGAGACGATTCATTGACAACATTTTTTTTATTTGGAAAGGAGACATGGACACACTGCAAAAGTACATTCTTTGGCTTAATGCAAGTGACGACAATCTGAAGTTCACTGCTACATTTAGCCCGAATAAGGTCGAATTTTTGGATATTGAGATCTCTGGATTTAACAACACCCTACAAGTCAGTTTATTCAGGAAACCAACAGCTAAAAATACCATATTGCAGTATCAGAGCTTCCACCCCACCTGTCAAAAAGACTCTATCCCCTTCGGGGAATTTCTACGGGTGCGCCGCAATTGCACCAATATGGACGATTACCATAAACATGGAGATGCCCTTAAGCAACGGCTGTTAGCTAGGGGTTACCCTCATAGACATGTGAGACATGCCTTCAAGAGGGCTAAGTATTATAATCGTGATGCCCTTCTTCAAGGCACACAGCGCCCCATCCGAGACCAAGTTATATGCATTATTAACCATTCCCAACTAAACTACAAGATCAAAAATGCAATACACAAAAATTGGAAGATTTTAAACACCAATGAGAATGATTCTCAGCTTCCGCCACCTTTGGTGGCCTATCGGAGAAATCGCAATCTGCGCGATATCCTGGTGCATACCAGGCCTTTAGCACTCAATATCCAACGTCAAACTACCATTACGGGTCTTCCAGTGGTTTTAGGTAACCACAAATGTGGATCATGTCATGCTTGCGACACGGCCATAATTACGGATTCCCTTATCTATAAGGGCCATAAAATTAGGCTAAGAAATCTCACTAATTGTATAAGTCACAACATTGTGTATATGTTATTGTGTCCCTGTGATTTAGCATATATTGGCGAAAAACAGCGCGTGAGTTTCGCACAAGATACAGCGAACATAAATCCGCCATTCGCACACGCAAAGCAAATGCTCCCCTAGTCCAACATTGCCTAGATAAACAGCATTCAGAAAGGGATCTTAAGTGGTGTGTTCTAGAGAAAGTGAAGTGCCAAGCAGGAACCCCTGTTGAAATCACCCGCAAAAGAAGAGAAACTTTCTGGATCTTTACTCTGGACAGCGTCAAACAGGGATTGAACGAAGATATTGTTTGGAATGTGACTGGTAATCGGTAATGTGGGAGTGCCAATACTCCATGCCCGGTTTTGTATATTTACTTTATTTCTTAGTAGGTTACATTCCCCATGTACCACACGTGTGCTACCTCCTTGTTCTAAGAACTTAATTGTGGCATGACCATATTGGTGGATTAATATTGGACCAGGCAGACCCAATCTAGGTGTTGACTGTCATAATACATCCATTACATTCATCTGTAGTGGATCAACATCATATGTACCCCCGGGACGAACTATCATGCGACATCTTATTATGATCGGGCTTATATGCCCATTACATAAGTAGATCGTTGGGAATTTACATTTGTCAGTTGCATTCTACCATTGAACTGACAAATTAAAATCAACATTGTGTCCCTGGTATAGGGAGCCTAATTTACCATTCAAATATATTTCTTTCTTTCGTGACAGTAATCTATTCCATCATTCAATTATGGCGCCTGTGTTCGGCTGTAGAATTTTGCTATCATGTATTCTGTGATCGGGATAATATGCCCATTTTATAGTAGACCTGTGGCAATTTGGGCTTATCAGTAGTATCTTATTCTTGAATGTATATATCAAAATATACATCTTATCTGTCGTTCAGGGAGCCCATTTCACCATTTAAATATGGTGCCCAAGTTTGGCCTCTGAGTCTTATTTCAGTGTTTATTACACATCATGTGACTTAGCTCATATCGCGCGCTTTTCTGAAGGAGGACTCCTATAAATGTTTGATCGCTGTATGCCGTTATTTATCATGCTGGGATACCGGACGGAGCCCATGCTGTCGACCTACAGGCGGCTTTGCGGACACAAATCTTGGTAAGTTTCTGCCTTTCCCCGTGATTCTATCTTGGTTAGTTTCTACCGTGTCTCGTAACTCCTGTGTAGGCCAGAGTGAGTGCTGTAATTTTTTGTCTCTGGAATAGGCAGGTTTTATTTGTTCAGTCGGGTTTTTTTGCCTGCTGCTCAGTTGTCTCTGACATAGAATAAGTCCTTTTGATTATACACATTTAAATATGAGCGCACTAATGACAAATTTGTCACATGCGCATTTTGGGCAGAAACAATTAGAATC
The DNA here is from genome assembly GCA_963921515.1 of Calotriton arnoldi. Taxonomy (NCBI): domain Eukaryota; kingdom Metazoa; phylum Chordata; class Amphibia; order Caudata; family Salamandridae; genus Calotriton; species Calotriton arnoldi. Next base: position 32,501 of record CAWUFW010009727.1, on the reverse strand, counting down.
GCTTAGTAACACCTCTTCAACTATTAGGGTAGAACATCTTTTCAAGTTTATAAATACCACCAAAGTTATTTCTTCAGAGATAGTTCTTTGTATAGATACTGAAGAAGCTTAGAAACACTTTGACATTACTGTGATATTCGTTTGAAATGTATAGAGACATCGTTACAAAAAAAAGGCGCCTTATATGTTAATATTCCATCTAGACTACATGGTCTACGTCTGCTCTATGGAGATATCCTTTTCACTGGTAGTGACTCAGAAGTTAAGTCTTTTTTATGTCGTTTTTTTGTAGAATATTTCAATCTTAAAAGGGAAGTACTGCTAAAACGAAGAGAGAACACTGATGAATTTGTTTGAATTAGTGTGACCGTGATACAATCATTGTGCCTCACAGTACCTGGTCAGTGCCCAGTAGGTATGTATTCAGTCATGGTCATTATATAGAGGTTAACGCGGGAGCATTTGCTCTCAACAATGGGTACTATCTGTTATTTTTGTATTCATAGGACATCCCCTTCTGACTGATCATATCATCGAAGTATAATTTATCAAGTGCTCCCCATATAAGAGAACTTTGGGTAAGGAATGATCTCGTTTTTCTTACAAATAATTCAAGGTTACATATAAAGGCACCTTTTACATCTTGTATGCCTCTCATTCTTACAGAATGTGTATTTCCAGCACTAATATGGAAATATTTGACAGTGATAAATAGTGGTTTTCCGGATTGCCCTATATATCTCCTTTGAGTAATTATTAGTAAGTATGATATAATGAGTTCATGCTTTCAACTATGCGGTGACCAATTCTATCTACAAATCAGACACATGGTGAATTCGGGCTTTGTTTTCAGAAAATGTGGGTCTCTTGCTTCTCAGGTCCTTTCTTCTTTTTTCTGTTTAGTCTGTCATCACATGATTGGGACGTATTTCCTTTTTCTGTGGTTGATATCCTTCAACATCTAACCAACCATCCATCCCCTAGTGAGTAGGGGGAGAACAGTAGATATGCCATTATGGTTATGTGAGGCTTGCACAACATTCGGTGGTTTTTGGTTTGGGATTCTATCCACATTTTTATATCAACAGATCCTTTTATTGTATGTTGTCATTAAGGTCCAATTAATTATTCGAGTTCATATTTTGGGCGCTGAACACACTGTATTTATGCTTTTCAGGTTTCCCCTGGGTGTTTTTATATGTCTTCGATATCTGGTTAAGGTCCTGATGAAGGTGGCGTCACCATTGCTCCAGCCACCGAAACGCGCGTCGACCAATGCCGCTTAGATCTTGCTGTTTGCATCCAATTCTATTGGACATTGAGACTATGTCATCTGTTGTCTCCCATTTTCCAGATATATGTATGTTTTTGGATGGGGTACGAGTATGTATGAGGTTGTTTATATGTAGTGTGGTATGAATGAAAGGTTTTTCTTCTTTCATGAATTTGCATTCAGGGGTCATTAATTCAAATTTGCTGTATCTAACATTTTATGTAACTATTATGTTCTATTGCATGAAAGTGCTCCAAAAATAATATTTTGACATTCATATAAAAAATTTAAAAAAAAGAAAAAAGTAAAGAAATTGTTGAAGTTGAAATAAACTAAACAAAGTTTTAAAGAACTTCTATGTCTTCTTTTCATATGTTGTTGTTGTTCAGACATACTATGTAAGCCCATGCTGAAAGTAACTCACAGATAGGTCACGAGGGAGCTCCTTTATATTGTGTTATTGCTTTCCCCTCTTCTCCCTGACCTTAAATTACTCTATTTAGAGGGGGTCCCCCATTATTGCGTTAGCAAACTGCAGACATCGCCAGTATTCCCGTGACAACTGCCCCAAAATTTAACAACACGGTGGACACCACCAACTAACCCTAATGAGATGCAGAGTAGGCGTTCCCGTGCAAAAACACACGAAAAAACCACAACACCACTTACACAACAAACTGCCAGATCTGCGAAGCGAACCAAAAACAGGCGATAAGCCGCGGTAGCACCAGTGATTTAACACCTGCCTTTTGCTGGGGTTAAGCAGGACGACTACCTGCAGCATGAAAGGGAGCCCAGCCAAGATCCACAGCTGAAGACCCACAGATGCCATGGAGACAAACATCATGCAGCCCGGATACCCATGAGGGCCACAACACCCAACGCCACCACCCCCAGCCCCCTCCCACCCCCCCGGACATACACATACCGTGCACGACACAAGAGCAATCAAAAGCGCATGATGACGCACATTGTCAAAAAATAACACACATGTGTGGCCAGAAGAACGAGAAACAGTCACACAGCACTGAAGTAACAAAAACTTTATTGAAACACAACACAAAACACCAATGCGGCAGACTCCTGTCGGGTCCGTCCGGTACAATCACGACGTCACAGCCTGGATAATAAAGCACAAAATCAGAATGTGTGCCATGCGCACATCAAAGGAGCGAGACACAGAGAAATAGAGAATGAAAGAAAGGCAGAGAGAGAAAGAGAGAGAGGGAAGGGAGAGGGAGAGAGAGAGAGGGAAGTAAAGGAGAGAGAGAGAGGGAAGTAAAGGAGAGAGAGAGAGAGAGAGAGAGAGAGAGAGAAGTAAAGGAGAGAGAGAGAGAGGGAAGTAAAGGAGAGAGAGAGAGAGAGGTAAGTAAAGGAGAGAGAGAGAGAGAGAGAGGGAAGTAAAGGAGAGAGAGAGAGAGAGACACCACCGCCCCTGCGCACCCAGGCCCCACTGTTCACCTACTGCCACTGGTGTGTCTCCAACCACGTGCCGGGATACACTGCAAGCCACCAGGACTGCAATCTGTAATCAAGGCCAGAGTCAATCATGGCAGAGTCCATCTCACAGCACACGGCAACAACGCCTGTCCGTCCCTGCGCACGCATGCAGCCGCACCCCACCCCCCACCGCCGGCCAGCGCTGGCTGTCCGCACTTGCGCACCCCGGGCCCACTGCTCACCTGCCGCCAATAGTGTGTCCACCAGTGGGCACACCACGTGCCCGTGCAAGCTCCAGGCCCCGGTCCCGCCACCATGGCATGGTCCACATCATGCGGACACGCCCGCGGCCCAGCAGGTCCCACACATGTCGCTGAGTTCTGAGGCATCAATGGCAGACACCACATCAGTGCCCACTTCATCATCGCAGGCTGCACACCCGCTCAGCTCTTCGGGTGCCACTAACCCTGTGCAACCCTAGTCAGCGCCACGTGGCGGTAGGCCCATGACAGCCGCAAGGCCTCAGGTGCGACAAACCCTGTGCATCACAACTCATGGGCCCTTTATGATTGAGAACCGTGGAGCGTCCGTCATCCAGTCACCACCGGCAGTGTGGAATGTGACGTCGTCGGCCCCTTATATTTGCGGGGTCACATGGCCTGTGATGCCTGTGCCGGATGGGTGTGGTGTGTGTGCAGACCTGCCCTCAGGGAGTGGCCGTGACATGCTGACAACTAGACCAGTGACCTGCATACCACCAGCGAGTACGCCTGCAACATGTAGCTATGTGGGGCCCCCCTCGGAGCGTAAGTGGAGTGGTCTGGCCTGGCGTACGCCGGACCAGCGCAGGGCTTGCAACAATGACTCAGGGGCTCTGGGCGTGGTTCAGTCCATGTCCAGACAAGGGAGTGACTATTGCGTGTGTCCCTGTTGTAGTGTCCACGGCAAACGGAACACAATAGGCAATGTAGCACACTGTGACTGGCATCCCACTAGATGAGCATCATTGACGTGAGGGAAATCACTGTCCCTACATTCACCCACACATTCATAGATGAATGACATGACACAGCAGTGCGTTTCTGGATGTTTATTGCACATCCAGTGGAGTTTTGCAGCTGGAGCGGTACAGGGCCATGCCAAGCACACTACACAATATGGGCCCGTGGAGGGCCAGCCAGAGTCCATCCGGGGATGACAAGTACTGCGGAAGAGGAAGGGTACAGTCCGCAGTCTGGTCTCCGTGTCATTGGTCATCAAACAGGATATGACAGTCCATGTCGCGGTCCAAGGTGAGTGCAGCGGAGTGTATCGGGGGTCAGTGGAAGGTCATGGGGCTATGTGCAGCACCAAGCAGAAACAGGCCAGGTGGCGGAAATGAATGCTAGTGCCTCCTTCTGAACTCAATCCCATCCACGTCCTCGGATGTGTGCTCTGCCCCACCTGTGGGTGGTGCAGTACAAGGCTGCGGCACTGTGTGCCACTGACACATCAGGGGCTGGAGGAGGATTGTCGGCCGCACTGTGTGGCAGTGACACATCAGGTGCCGGAGTGGATACGCCTGCCGCACTGGGAGGCACTGACACACCAGGGGGCGGAGATGTGGATGGTGTGGGGGCAGCAGCATTCATCATCACCACGCCTTGTGGCAGCAATGCCATGATGAGGACATGCAGGGCATGGTAGATCCCAGCTACATTTCGCTGATGTGCAGTGGTGGCTGCCATCCTTTCTGCCTCCATCCGCACCTTGTCCTCCATGAGCCTCCGCATGTGTGCTAGCTCACGGCTGGGATCGCTGGAGCCACTCTGAGCAGACAGGTGTTCTTGTCTCCGAGTCAGGACTCTAGCGATGTCAGTCATGGCTCGTTGGATACCATGGAGCAGGCCGTGGGTGTCCGTTAGGGACTGGAGCTGGTCCCTGATGGGACCTAGACACCCATGGATGGCGTCCAGTTTGGAACCCCACCCACACCTGCTCAGCCGTCTCCCTCTGGCCCTCCAGCACACGGCGTTGGAAGGCCATGTGTTGTTCCGGGGGGTCTTGTGAGACTGCAGGGGCTGTGGGTGCCTCCTGCTGGGTGGTTTGTGGAGTGGGTGGGGTCTCCTCGATGCAGCTGGGCTGCCCTGATCCTGGAGGTGATTGGCGGATGAGTTCAATGATGTCTTGGAGGGGCTTGGGTGTTGATGCTGGTGGTGTCCTCCTCGTCATCAGTGAATAGTGGCTGGGACTGCTCTGCAGGAGGTGTTGACGGTGCCCCTGCAATGTGAAAGGCAGATGGTGTATTACAATGTGTCCGCATGTATGTAGCCGCATAGTACAGGTTCACATTCAGACAGCATGGCATTGTACACTGTGACAGTCTGTGGATCAGGGCCATGATCCAGAGTGATTGTGGGCGTGCACTGTGCTCTGCTTGATTGTGCATGTGTGCCATTGTGGCCATCTCACCCGTACCCCCAGTACCTGGTGGTCACTCACCCTGTTGCGGTTGTGTTGTGTCCTGTCGAGCAGTGTCCGATCCCCCCACTCCTGCCACGGTCTCCACACTGATGACTGTCGACACCAGCTCCTCCATGTCATCCAGCTCCTGCTGTGGCACAGGGCTCCCACCTCCAGTCTGCATTGCTGCCTTCTGGTTGGCTGCGAGTTTCTCCTTGGTCTTGCGCTTGATGTCAATCCATCGCCTCTTGACCTTGTCCATTGACCGCTTGTGCTCTCCGATGGCATTCACCTTGTCCACGATGTCCCGCCATATTCCATTTTTGGTGCCCAATGACACGTTGGAGGTGACGAACAGTTGTTGATGGTGTTACATCACCTCCGTGACCAGGATCCTATTCTCCTGTGGACTGAACTTCGTCTTCCTCTTCTTCTTGTCCTTGCCCTTCCATGTCCCCGAGGTCCCAGGCTGGTCGTCCAGGGTGCTTGTGGGGTTGCACTCATCCTCTGTGCCTGCTCCGGAAGCCTCCATCGTGCTTGGGTGTAGGTCATTTTGTGTTTGTGTGCTTTTTCTACTTTTCTACTGGTTTTTCCCGCCTGCCATGTGTGTATTGCAGGCCTGGCGCTGCTTATCGCTAATTTCCTCATCGCACTTTGGTCCATCGCATGTTTTTTCACGTTGAGGTTTGTGTTTTTATCACAGTCGCAGTTGTTGTATCACGGACATTGTCCGCGTTTTCGGGGAACTATTGCATGGTACCGCCGTGTTGTGAATTCCAGGTTAACACAGGGTTATTTTCCCGCGATGATCTGCGATGTGTGAAGTTGCAATAACATTTTTTGGAGATGTTTAGCACACGTTCTTGTGAATATCCCCCTTGGTGTTTAATGCATCTATGATTTAACAGTATGTCACTTCATCATCATGTGGTATTTTCTTTATCACATCTTTTACTCCCTCACTCACCAAATTCTTTAGATATTTAATAATTTTTTGTCATTTGCTTCTTCAAGTGCACCAATGAAATCATTGAAAGATTCGATCCAGGCAGTCCATCTGCCGCAAATATTCTGTTTTTTGGTGCTATTAAAGGGAGGCGCTGGTTTTAGGAAAGCGGCAGCATTAGAACCTGTGGAACTGTCTGCTGTTGAGAGCCCACTCGGACTGGCACCTTTGTTAAGCACCTGATGTGTGCTAACATTTGGCTCATCACACCCGCTCTCTGGTTGTGAGGTGCCATCATCTTCTTTAGCGGTGAGCAGCTGCTTTGTTTCTTGCATGAGATCTTCCCCACTCTCACCTCTTTTATTGTACCTGGTTTCAACTGCCTTTAGCATTCTTTGCATCAGAATTGTTTCCGTTTTTAGTGCTTCCTTGAACTATGATTATCACTGCATTTAGCTCTCCTCTGTATCTGGTTGTCGTACTTTATGAATGCCAGCTCTGTGTTAGGCTGTGGCACAGTATCTCATGTCTTGACTTTACAAGCATATTTCTAGCCAACAACAAACAAGCTTTCTGTAAGGCCTTCACTTTCTTCACAGGCCTTGCACTGGCTGGAGTGGCCCTTTGACTCCACATATGCCAATAGACCATTTTTTCACTTCGACTGAGGCACACGTGGCACACACAAGCAGTTTGCTGGACCACAGCAATCTGTCCAGGAGATTGGTCCTTCGGGTTGTGAGGTTTATGTAATCCCCTATATTGTTGCCAGTTGTAGCATCCTCCCCAGCCTGGGTATATATAAATGATCACGGAGCTTGGCATTACACGTCTTTATTCTTCAGAGTTTAACCATTAACTGCCCATAATACATCATGAATTTTCTTAAGCACACCCAATTACTTACGTCACTCTTCTACAGAGTCCGTCAGGGACCAGAGGGGTCCCGCTATCTCTAACACTCACAACACTACAGCGGCCACTGGATTGATCACAGCTACAGCCCGCAAGCTCAAATAAAGCAATGAAGTTTCTTCCTTGGGCTCTTTCAACACAATTGGTTTATAGATAACCAGATTTAATAAGCTGCCTGAAACTGAGGATCTCAACATAGATGTGCATGTGTATATTTCTTATGGTAATCATTTGTATTTTTCAAGTGATGTTTCTCTGACTGTAGGATAACTTGTAGTTTCTCATGGTGCTCTTGTACAGTTGGGGCTGTGCTGGTTTCAAAACTTCCAAAAGTAAAGTGTTTGGTTTTTCCAATGAGACAGTAGAAAAGAGATACATCAGGAGGAGGGATATGTGGAAGTCGGTTTTTTTTGTCCTCATTTCACCGTCAGCACTACTTTCAGTTTCATGATGGTTACCAGTCAAACCTCAGATAGGCTATTAACCAATGTTAAACGTAAAAACTGCTTTGAGTAGACTGTCAAGTAGTACCTCATTCAGATGTAATCATTGGGACATTGGCATGTTTTGAAATCTTTTCAAGTCTTATCCATGCTTCTGGAATCACATGCCATATCGAGTTGGCACTCGTAGATATCAGCTCTCATCCAATCAGAAACTAAGGGGGGGGTCAACGGCAAGCCATTTTTTACAGATCTCACGTCTGGCTGGCAGAGTTACAATAAAAGTTCATCTATGCTGGGTTTCAGTCGATGATGCAAAAATTAATGGATCCACTCCCATTAAAATTAAAGCATGGCTTACCTTAATTTCTTGTTCTGTAACCCCGCTCAAGATCCTACTTACACCTTTCCAGTATGTCTTCAAGTTCGGGCATTCAACAAACATGTGTCTATCATCTGCCTCTGGCAGGTTACATTTGTTACATCTCAAGTGATTCATCTAAAACTTAGCCAATCTCTTGGAAGTCCAGTATAATATGTGGATAGTAAAAAGATAACTTTTCTTAAAGGGGGCAGCTTTAACTGTGAATAAAGTAGCTTTATAGATACATGCCAGATTTCTTCCTTCATCAAATCTGGCAAGTCATCTTTACAAACTTGATATGGATCAGCCAGATGTTTCTTGTCTGCCTTGATGAACTCCCAGTACCAGTTGGTGACCTCTTTCCGTAATCTGGCCTTATTCAGTATTATGTCATAATATCCCCATAGTCCTCATCGTTCCATTCCTGAGTCACACACCATGAGTTCAACTGGAGATATTTAACTCTTGACAGACTCCCTGCCGTTGCTCCCAGTATTTCATCCCACTCGATCAGCCTGCCTCCCTTCCTCAACTCCTCCCTGCTATCAAACCCTGCCTGCCTAAACGGGTAGCTAAGCTTGTCTACTAGGCTGGACGGGGTTCCTGGAGAGTCCCATATTGATGCTGATAGTGCACAGTAGGGAATATGAAGGAGCACCCTCACGTTGAACCATAGTTTTAATGCAGCAAGCAGGACCTTGAACCTCACTTGTTTGAAGAATTTGGGGCTCCCAAACTTATATAGGAATTTCCCCTTGCCTAAAGGCCCCAGCATTGTCAAGTACATTTGGCCGATGTATGACTCATCTAGTTCCACAACCAGCATCCTACACTTCAGTATGTCTGAAAATGTGGGAGAGCAAGCCCCCCTTCTCCAATCTCTCCTGAGCTTCTTCCAAGGCAGTCTCACCCCCCCTTGATGCCTATTTAAAGCTGCTAGCTCTCTCCTGAATCTTCCTAATTTGATCCCTGGGAAACAGCAAGTAAATGGTGTTAAAAAGGAATGTAAACTTAGGGAGGATCATCATCTTGACCAGCTTTGTTCTTCCATGAATGGTTAATGGAAGAGTCTCCTGCCTCCTTAGCTGAATCTTTATATCCCCACAGACTTTGGTCACGTTAGTGCTAGGGAGGGAGTCCAGGCTATTCGTTACCATAATACCCAAATATTTTATCAGATCCTTGCCCCTCTGAGTCCCCATACTACCCCCTGTGTTTGCCCAGGACATAGTCTCTGTCTTTTCTTTATTAACCAGGTAGCCCAAGATCTTCCGGAAAGTTTCAGCATGGACTTCTAATTTGAGGATTGCATGTTCAGAAGTAGCCGTATACAAGATGATGTCATCTGCGTAAAGCGCAATCTTGGTGTCTAAACCTGAAGCAGCAAATGGTAGGATGGAGCAATCTTGATGGATTTTCTGGACAAAGGGCTCAATGTTTAGGTCAAATAGTAGTGGGGATAAAGGGCATCCCTGCCTGGTCCACCTTGTAATTGAAAAGGGCCTTGTTAAATTGCCATTGATTAATATGATGGCTACTGGTGACCTATACAAGCATTCCAATACATTAATTAGCCTACTGCTAAGGCCAAAGGATTTTAACACCTCACATAGGTACACTCAACTCACACTAATAAAGGCTTTAGCCGTATCCAGAGTGGCTATCATCAAAGGACTCCTAGTCGTTACTGCTAGATCAGTTGCACCGATCCGTAAGTGTGTCAACTCATTAAGCTGCCTACCCAGAAAAAAGCCTTTTTGATCTGGGTGAATCACAGAACTCATGACTTTAGCTAGTCTCTTTGCTATGATGCCTTCAAAGATCTTATAAGCGGAATTGAACAGGGAGATGGATCTTTAAGAATCCAGATTAGATGGTTTTTTTGGGGGTTTTGCAACCATTACAATAGTGGATCGATACCACAACGATGCAATCACCCCACCCTCTATATAAATATGGGTAAAGATTACTTTCCAGAAAGGGACCATGTCTGACTTCAATCTTTTGCACAGTTCTCCTGGAGTGCTATCTGGACTTGCTGCCTTTCCATTTTAGAGTCTACCCAACTACTCTATTATCCTCCAGTAGTTTCCCTCTCCAAATCAAGAGCTCTTAGTGTTCCAATTTTGGGGATATTTAGGTCAGTCAACCACCTTTAGATGTTTGGGGGGTCAAGTTTGATAACCTCAGTATAGAGAAGGGTTAAATATCTTAAAATGACCTCCTGTATCTCTTTTGGTGCATAAACCATCTCCCCCCTTCCTGCATTGTTTATCCGGACAATATAGTTCCTAGTTTGTTCTTGCTTTGTTTTCCAGGAAGGCATTGCAACACTCTTTTCCCTGAATTCAAAATGCTGTAGCTTACTAGCCCTCCACCTTTCCTGCATTTTTTTATGCAGCCAAAGCCTATATCTAAAATGCAGGAATTTCAAGTCGGATCTTAAGCACTGGATTTCCGCATGGGCCTCTGATGTAGCTATCTCGATCTCCTGTTCCTTCGCAGCTACGTCACTCAAGAGCTTTACTGCTTCAGTCCACCTTTTTATATTCCAATCATAGATGAGTTTTGAGATAATACCTCTAATAAAGACTTTATATGCATCCCATACTATACTACAATATGCCGATGTTCAACTTGGAATATTCTTCAACTTTAGAGCTAAATTGGGTAACATTCTTTTCCTCCTGCAACAAAGTTTTATCAAAATTCCACCCAGTTCTCCCTGTAGCTATCAATAGCTCCAAACACAGACTGATGGCAGAATGGTCGGATAATATAGTTGGGTATGGGTACAAGATTTTACCATCGTGGTTGTAATTTATCAATCACGAACTAATCCATACGTGAGTGGTGCCCACATTTCTTGTTAAAGAAAGTGAAGCCCTTCCTCGCCATATGTCGACAAGCCCTAAATTATGCATCATATTTCCCAGCTGCCTCCTTGATTTCAGAGTTGATGTGTAACAACATTTGGAGGTTCTATCAAGCTCCTTATCCATGAAACTATTAAAGTCACCCCCCACCACCATGGGGCCTGAAATAACTAAAGTATATGACTCTAATAGGGCCAGATATGAGGGATTATCACAGTTTGGACCTTAATCCAAACTGTGATAATCCCTCATATCTGGCCCGATTATCCTTTCTGCCTTCCTGCCCTTCCTTGCCATATGTCGACAAGCCCTAAATTATGCATCAAATTTCCCAGCTGCCTCGTTGATTTCAGGGTTGATGTGTAACAACATATGCTGACTTGAGCCTTTACTTCCTGCCTCTAGCCTTTGTCTCTTCCTAGATCTCAACCCATTTCTGTTCCAAGACAAAATTTCAATTGTCTTACTCATCATGTCTCTAGCCAGATAAAGCCTCCCTCACTGCTCTTCTGAAAAGGGAGCCATAGAATCTGAATGATATTCAGAAGGCCAGTGCTACAAAACCAGGGTCTCCCTATGCCTGTTCCACTAGTCTTTTGCGCTGACGTGTGTCCCAAGGATTTTTTGTTTTTTTCTCTTATACGCCCATCCCTCCTGTGCCCTCCCTGGAGAATTCTCCCTATCTCTACAGGCACCCTTTTCACCTTACTAGGATATCCAGGGGAAGATTAAGAAATAGAAAAAAACTAGTGAAGGTGTTTTAAAAAACATTTGCAACCTCTACTGTGCTCAAAGCTAAGCTAAACTAGCTTATTTTATTTTACTAATCAGTTCATCTACCTCTTTGCCACGTCTCAAATTATACATTTCATTTCTCCACATTACCTATAACAGGACAAGGAACTTAAGCTGTGCCTTCACTACTAGATTCATGAGTTCATCAAGTCTGCTCACTAGCTCCCATTGTCTTTGAGCAGTGTTTTTCCCAACATCCAAGCGAATTAGGTATGTGAAATTCTCATATGTGAGTGAACCACCCTTCAAAGCTCTAGTCAAAATCAATTCCTTAGTGGAATCGGCAAGGAAATTGACTAAGATTTTCCGGGTTTTTTCCGGGACTCACTGCACCTGAATGGGTCCCTATGTACCATTTGAATGTCCCTATCAAGATCTAGATCTTGCCTGTCTTTAAGGATGCCCTTCTTCAGCGCTTTGCCTACAAAGCCCTTCAAATTGCTTGCCTTCACCCCTTCAGGAATCTCCAAAGTTCTTCAATTATTCCTCCAAGCTTGTATTTACAGTTGTACTAGGTCTTCTATTAACTGCCTGTTCATATTCTTCAGGAACTAAATCTGTAGTGCATTTTCTGAAAGGCCTGAGTTCACCCTTTCCATATTTTTCTCAAACAACTTGGTTCTTTCCGCCAAATCATCAAGTTTAGCGTCCAATACCTGGCACGACCCTCGAATATCCTTCTGATTCTGGTTCAAGGTCTCATATCTCACCATTATATTCTTCTTAAGACTCAGCATGTTGCTCCTTAGTTCTAAATTATCTGCTATATTTGTAGCTCGTGAACCTTGAGAGTTACCCAGGACACAACTGTCGCCTGGTATTGATACCTGACTCGGCTCCCTGCTCTGAGATATCCCCACCAGCCGTGTCCACAGCTGGGGGAGGTCATGTCCTCGGGTGCACTTAGGTCTCAAAGGGGTTTGAATTTATTTCTTAAGGGAATGGAGGGAGCTGTAGGTATTGAATCCTCCCCTATCCTCACAGACATCTTGGGTCTCCCCTTTCCTTATCTTTTTGCAGCTCCTCCCTATTTGTGTCCTAAATCTTGAAGAAGGAGTTCAGTGAGGGCAACAGTCTCCTGTTTGATGGGCTATCCCCCAGTTTCTCTTCCCTGTTTCTCGTTTCAGTAATGGTACTCTTCTTGATTATCCTCACTGACTGTGCCCCCCTTAATGAGATACTTTCCACTTCCACCCTACCCCGCGCCCCTTCCCCTATGGTCTCTCCCACAAGTGTAGATCATAGAGAAAAACTGCTATGAACAAGGGCCTTACTGCCTGTGCGGCAGACTCCCCTACTTATTGAGGTGACTTTGCTAGTGGATCCATGTGCTGTGCCCTCTAACCCAGGTTTAAAAGAAGAGACAATCATTCTGGAGAGTAAGCTGGTAGTGTACTTGGGTTGGAGGTATCCTCTCTTCCTCCGTCATCGAGTCTGAAAAGGGCAACTGTGTGGCCCTCCAGCCCCGGAAACCACCTCTACCCATTCCTCCCTTTAGTGATGGGTGGACTGGTCATACCTGTCAAGTTTTCAGATTGCTTATGTGTGACATTTTCCTAATTTCAGTGCAATTATGAGTGACATTCATCGACTATGAGTGACACTTTCTCGCGAGCAAAAATCAAGCAATGAAGGCAAGGGGAACATATAAATATCAGAAATTACACCCGTTTGAGTAACCAGAAACTCTAAGATCTTACAACCGCTGCAAAGCATCAGAAATCAAAGGGCACTAAGCGACATGACACACAGAGAGTCTGTCCAGGCTGTCCACATGGGACCCGACTGTAACCAAACTGAAACAGCATGTAGATCTCAGCTGCCTCAGCCTACTAATAAATCATGATAATTACTGGTCACACAAGCTGACAGACTGACTCAGTCTGCAACAGAGCATCAACAGTGTGGACTCCAGGCCACTCTGTCCCACATGGGACCCAGCCGGGCCCTGCTGACTCGAGTCTCCCAAATAGGATGTGAGAGGCCCCAAACATGGATTCTCAGCTGCCAATATCATCAATTCAACACTGACAGTCTGAGTCAGCTGAGTGACTTGCAGACTCGAACTGCTGCAGACGACAGCACCGACAGCGATTCAGGGCAAGCCTCAGAGTGAGGCTGAAAACTGTTAAGCAGACAGACGTGGCAGCACATGAAGAATAATCATGACTGTGCCGCGCTAAAAGCAAATTTTATTAGCATTAACGCAGCATAAGTAAATAGGATTATAGTAACCCTCACTCCAGGCACTTACTTTGCATCAGCTACCAGCGAGCAAGGCGATGAGCAGCAATTCAGTAAAACGCGCCGCCAGGTAGCTGCAACGAGTCGGACTGACTGACTCTCCATCCCCGCAGCAACCAATGCCGTGCATGATTGTTTCTCTGTTCTGAGAGGGCTGGTAGTGTGCTCTGGGCTCCAGCTGCACCGTGCAAGCTCTGCTGCCATTGCCGCAAGCAGCCAAATATTATCATCATGAACATCTTCCGCACGCTTGCACCGTGGACAGCAGGACGGACCGGCTATTTATTTATTTATGGGTTTTGTATAGCGCCTGAATCACCCCCTGAGGGGTATCTCTGCGCTTTGGATGGTGCTTAACGGGCTGACGAGAAATGTTAAAATAGGGTGGTCTTAAGAAGTTTCCTGAAGCGCAAATAGTCAGGGCATTGTCTCAGGTGTATGGGAAGCTGGTTCCAGTAAAGGGGAGCGAGGTAGGAAAAGGATTTCCCACCTAGTCTCGTTTTCCCGACCCTGGGGACTAAAAGAAGCGATTTGCTTCCAGTAGCGGCCGGTGGTGGGAGTGCTGCCGGGCGGTGATGCAGGGCGGGGGAGGGGCAGGGTGGGGGGTTGTAAACTACGGAATACGGCCGCACTGAGGTAAGTAAACAAAAAAATAAATAAAACGAATGTCGTTGCGCGCGCTGCATCGCATTTGGCGATGCAGCGCGTGCAACAAAATTAGTTTTTTTTTTGTTTTGTTCACTTACCTCAGTGCGCCGGTATTCCATAGTTTACTACAACCCACCCGGCCCCACCCCCGCCCATCATCAGCGCCCGGCAGAACTCCCACCACTGGCCGCAACTGTTTGCTTCCTGACCTAAGGGTCCTAGTAGGAGCGTAAGGCTTAAGTTTCCTAGAGATGTAAGGAGGGCCTTTGTTATGCAGGGCTCTATGGACGATACAGCAGACTTTGAATTTGACACGCTTGTGGATTGGGAGCCAGTGGAGCTGGTGGAGAAGGGGAAGGGAGGGAGTTTTGAACGGAGCATTCGTGACTAGGCGCGCAGCGGTGTTCTGGACCACCTGCAACCTGCTGAGTGAAGACTCATTTGCAGAGACCAGGAGAGCGTTACAGTAGTCGAGACGGCTCATAACCATAGTCTGAATGAGGGTTTTACGGGTATATTCTGGAAGAAAAGGAAAGACTCGTCGTAGCAAGCCCAGCACATAGAAGCAGGTGCCGGCCGTGTGAGCAGCATGCTCCTTTAATGATAAGGCACGATCTAGACGAATGCCCAAGTTTTTAACTAGGGCCTTAGGGCCAGGAGGGGCACCAAGGGCAGCCAGCCACCAGTCTGGGGTCCACAGAAGAGGGGCATCTCCGAAGAGCATAATCTCCGTCTGCCCTGCATTGAGTTGGAGAAAATTGCTTTTCATCCAATGAGCAATGGCTGTCATTCCCTCCGAAAAAGTGGGCAAAGCCGTCGTGGAGGATTTGTTGAAGGAGAAGAGAAGCTGGGTGTCATCAGCATAGGAAATGGGCAGAAAGCCGCAGGACCTGAGGAGGTTGGCCAAGGGGGCAATGCAGATGTTAAACAATGTAGGGCTCAAACATGAGCCCTGAGGAACGCCCTTGGTCAGTTCCATCGTCTTTGACCGAAAAGGACCTAGATTGACAGTCTGGATACGGGAGGACAAGACGCTCGTCATCCACTGAAGGGCCGGTCCTCTAAGTCCAATCTCCTCCACTCTCCTGAGCAAGATCTGGTGTGAGACCGTGTCGAACGCGGCAGAAAGGTCCAACAGCACGAGAATTGTAGAGTGGCCACTGTCTAAGGTCATCATGATGTTGTCCGTGACCTCCAACAGGGCCGACTCCGTGCTGTATTTGGGCCTAAAACCAGATTGAGAAGGGTCCAGGCTGCCATTATTTTCGACATGGGCAGATAGATTAATGTATTTTTCCAGAACTTTGCTCAGGAGAGGTAGTAGGTAAATGGGGCGGAGGTTGGAGAGCTCTTCCATAGGGACCTTGGGATTTTTACGGATAGGGATGACCTGTGCCGCTTTCCATTCCCGTGGGAGATGACCCTCTTTCATAGAGAGGTTGAGGATTGTGCCTATGGGTGAAGAGAGTTGGTTGGAAAGGGAGGAGGCTACTTTTGCTGGAATAACATCCAGGGGAGAGCCTGATTTTACAGAATGAAGAAAGGCTGCCACCACCTCAGTTGACATAGGGGGGGAGCTTTCCAGCAATTGTGTGGTTGCAGATACTGGTGGGTCGGGAGAGAGTGCAATCAGTTGCTGGCTCCCAGGGGGAGCGATCTTATCATAGATAAGTTCAATTTTCTGTGAGAAGTACTGGGCAATGTCGTCACAGAGGGCTTGAGAGGGGGTCTCAAGGTTATCGCAGGCCTTGGGACTGGTGAAAGATTTCAGTATCTGAAATAGGGTTTTTGGAGCGTTCTCTGCCTTAACTAACTGTTGGGCGATAAACGTTTTGCGCGTTCCTTTTATATATATATAAGCCTGTGTCTGACAACTCAGGTCCTGACCACACTGACTCGGTACTAGCCATTGGGCTACTGACTCCTGATGTCAATTGTTAAAACATTAATGTGCTACAGCGCCCGCTGTCGGTTGAATCGGCAATTAATTTATTACCATTGTTTATACATTGTAGCAGCAGCTAGAGCTGCGAGCAGCTCAGCCAGCAGCCCTCAATCCTGCGGGGTGCGGTAAGTAGACATAATATCGAAATTTTAACATCGACATACATTAATATCGAGTTTAGTATATCGACAGTATTAAATATCGATGTAATGTATATCGATGTTAAAAATATCGATTTTAAGTGCTGTAAAAAATATTGAAGTTTGTAATATCAACTGTAAGAATATCGTTATGTTAAAATATCATTAT
This sequence comes from Calotriton arnoldi, assembly GCA_963921515.1. Classification (NCBI taxonomy): domain Eukaryota; kingdom Metazoa; phylum Chordata; class Amphibia; order Caudata; family Salamandridae; genus Calotriton; species Calotriton arnoldi. Next base: position 15,861 of record CAWUFW010009727.1, on the reverse strand, counting down.
TGTACTTTATTCTAATATATTTAATGTTTGTTTTGTGTATAATAATAGTTAGTTAATGTTATAAAAATAACATTTGTATAATATTTTTAGTAGCGGGATGTTGGGTTAATAGGGGATAAGGGTGGGGAGTGTTTTAAAATAATTGATAATTTTTAATAAATTCGAAATTTTAAAATAAAAAATATTGTTTTAGGAGCGGGATGTTGGGTTTATAGGGGATAAGGGTGGGGAGTGTTTTAAAATAATTGATTTACATTTATAAGAAATTCGAAATTTAAATTTATAATTTAGAAAAAATTGTTTTGAATTTAGAAATAATTTTTTTAGGAGTGGGATGTTGGGTTAATAGGGGCTAAGGGTGGGGAGTGTTTTAAAATAATTGATTTTAAAATTTGATAAATTCGAAATTTAAAATTTTAAATTAAATTTTGTTTTTTAGGAGCGGGATGTTGGGTTTATAGGGGATAAGGGTGGGGAGTGTTTTAAAATAATTGAATTAAATATTTAATAAATTGGAAATTTAAAATTATAATTTAGAAAATGTTGTTTTTGAATTTAGAAATTAGTGTTTTATGATTTGGAAGTTGGGTTTATAGGGCATAATGTTGGGGAGTGTTTTACAAATATTGTTTAAATATTTATAAAATTAAATATTAAGGGGCCCATTACGATACCCGGCGTAAATAAAGCCGCCAGGCATGGAAGCGGCAAAAATCCGCCCGCACACACCGCCTGAACACCGACCACGCCATTACGATTACACAAACCGAATACCGCCATCGGCGGAAAAATCACACAAAATACCGCCCGCCAACGTCCGAGTCGGAGTCAAACCGCCCGCCACAGACAGAAACACGCACGACAACACAAAACCGCCCGCCCTCACGGCCGACACACCGCACGTGAAATTACGATCGCACCGACATGAGCGCGGAAAAACCACAAATATACCGCCCGCCAGCGCAAACAACGCCGATGAGAATCGACACGGCAGAAGCCATGGCGCCAACGTACCTGCACAGAAACCATCCGCACACAAAACCAATAGCACACAACATGGCCAACAAGTCCACACAGCAAGGCACGCACAAATACACAAGCACAGTACACATCCCGAAAACACCCCCGGACAAACAAAAAATACAAAGGCCAGAACCCCAGACACAACACACCTGAAAACAACAGACCATTAGGACACACCCACATAGGTGAGTACAAAAGCAGCACTCCCACAGACCACAACCCCTTGCTACATTGCAAACCAGAGAGGAGAGGAGAGGACACAGTGACACAGCAAGGACAGCAGCACACCACAGAAATGCACACATCACTACCACCACCACCACCACCACCACCAAACACCACCACCACCAAACACCACCACCACCACCAAACACCGGCACCACAAACCCCCTGCACATTACACAACACACACCGCACCAGCACCACAAACACCATGGCACCACAAAGGATGCCCAAGTTCACGCCCATGGAGCTGACGGTCATGGTCGACGAGATCATCAAGGTGTACCCACAAATCTATGGGAACATGGTCCAGCACACACCACTAGCCACCAGAAACAGAATGTGGAACCGGATCGTAGACCAGGTCAATGCAGTCGGGACCCTGCCCAGGAACAGAGTCGAGATTAACAAAAGTTGGAATGACGTCAAGAGCCTGGTCAAGAAGAAGGAGGGCAAAAACAGAGAGCTGGCTGCCGTCACTGGCGGAGGGAATCCCGTGCTCTTTAAGACCTTCAAAGCGTGGGAGGAGAAGGTGCGAGTCGTAATCCATCCGGAGATCCTCGCCGGATTAGCAGCGGGAGTGGAGGCTGGTAAGTACAAACTAATGTATACCAGCACACCGCTATGTACTCACATGCACTACCACCATGCCACAGCTCCCAGGGACAAACACCCCCATGTCCAGCACACAATACACAACACATCACACACACATGCAACAGACACTACCACACACAGCCCAAACCGAACAACTGTAAGATGCGTGGGGACATGTGTACACTAAGCCAGCCACGTAACCACCAACAGGTCCCCAAATATGCCAGAAGCGCCACAACGAGCACCCACCACACCCATGTGACCGCCACAGCTGCACTAACCGACAAGTAACAGGTAAGTGGCAGGAACACAAAGTGCAGTGGGTGGGACGGTGGACAGCCCAAGTACAACACACACCAGGCCCCAGTCCCACAGCACAGCAAGGAGGAGCATCCCCACACCCCACAGCCACGTGTCAGCCACCGCAGTGCACAACGACAGCCGAAAGGCAGACATCACGGTCCACAGCAATCGGTGTCAGTGGGTGTCCAGCCACCCCACGACCCACAACACCCCACCACCCCCACAGACCTGCAACATGGAGCACCCCCGCTTAGAGCCATGTGGCATCCAGTACAGTGCACGCACGAACAACTTGCAGGTGGGAAACTGGACAGGGCTGGATAACTGGAGGCATGAGGACCATAACACGACCAACACATGGGACATGTCACGTAGCAGACGAACACGCAGCACCGCCCACCGTCACGAACAAGTGAACAATGTGCACACGGACATGAACAACAGACTCACACCCCACATGACCCATCACAGACATAGCAACACCCAAGGAGCCACGTCTGCATGCACAAGCCACACTGAATATAGTCCCACCACGGCAGCCACTGTGCAACTCATCACACACAACCGAAACACCATTGAAGTCCTGTCCATGTAGCCCCTACTGCCTGTCAACCACACACCCCACAACTACGCCTATGTAAGACAAACAACACTAGACGCAACAGAGCGGAACAACATAAATGCACACGAACACCACTGAACCCATCAAACACATAGACACACCATGCACAAACAACATACCATCCATCCCATCCGTCAGCCCCAGTCTCATGAAAGGCATGTCATCCGCACAGCTGCCACACATACAGCAGTCACGCTAAGATACATGCCCATGACCAACCATGTGCCAGAAGTCAATGAAGTGCACGACACACTGTGAGCAACAACACACATCATGGGCCACACCCCCCGAGCACTGCAGTGATGCACATGGCACAGGGCAGCACGCACACCAAGGAGATGGGACAACTGCAATACGTTGGCTGGCACACAACCATCACTCACTCATAACGATGCGTCCAATGCCATGGCCAGTAATCACAACAGACAGCAAATATGCAGGCCATGTCAAGCATGCACACACCTCAAACCATGCACTGTCATGCTGCCACAACACATGTCACGTTCGGCACCCATGGCTCACAGCATGTACCCCAAAAGCATATTCCCTCCCAAATGCGAATCTGGGGCATGGCCCCCATGTTGCCATATGCGTTCCTAAGCGTTCCATTTGAACCCCAAAAGCATATCCCCTCCCAAATGCGAATCTGGGGCATAGCCCCCATGTTGCCATATGCGTTCCTAAGCGTTCCATTTGAACCCCAAAAGCATATCCCCTCCCAAATGCGAATCTGGGGCATAGCCCCCATGTTGCCATATGCGTTCCTAAGCGTTCCATTTGAACCCCAAAAGCAAAGTACAAACCAGACCCAGGATGGGCCAGGAGCCCGCATACACCAGAGTCACAATAAGTAGGGGCACAGCAACACACCCATCGGCATGGCCAATCCGTCCCATGCCACATGTGCACAGCACACAGTCCCATTGCCAAGCACACACAACTACAGATGCTACAGCCACACACACGCCTCCGGGAAACCCATGTACGAGATTGCACGAACTGTCAATGTCAGACGACAAATACATACTTCGCCAGGTGCAACACAATAACAAATCTCATTCTCTCCACAGGTGACGAACTGCTGAATGCTGGGGATGGAGACAGCAGCCAGCACAGCCAGCCTACAAGCCCCCAACGAGGACACACGGATCTGGAGGATCTGTCCTCCTCTTCGGACACGGACCACCAAGCAGGCCCATCTGGTGTGGCAGGGCCCAGCCGCTCCCCAGGACCCCTCCTACCCACCAACCCATCATCCAGGGCTGCTGAACATTCCCAGCCCCCTGCTGCCACTGTCGTTGCGGCCACACCCACGGTCATTGTGGCCACTACCACTGCCGCAACCGCCACCATCGCCGCACCGACCACCACCGCCGCCACCACCGCCACGTCTTCGCTGGCACCAGCCCCAGCGCAGGTGGTGGCCCGGACGACTGGATCCACCCTGGGAGCCACAGCGAGGACCATGGTGAGCAATGTGGCTAGTGGGCAGGCCGGTGGCAGCAGGACTGGTAGGAGGAGCAGGGTCAGGGAAACGCCAGCCTCCCCTGGGAGCCATGCCCTGCCTCACATGGCCAGAGTCCTTGGGGCCGTCCGAAGAGGAAACAGATCTCCCGGGAGGACTTCGCACGCTCCAGCCGCAAGTGAGGCAGCCAGCCAGCCTTCCGCCAGCCTTCCTTGACCAGCCACTGCATTGACTTGGACTACGATCCCACTCCACACAGCCATCTGGATGGCATGTGTGTGTTGGACTATGGACATAGAACCAGTGGGTACACCCTGATCATCACGCAGCCATGACCGACAGCTCATTGTCACTGCACGCACCACTTTTGTCATCACCTTACACACAATCACATGTCACAGTTAGTAATAAATGCACCTTTTTCACTAACTGCTGTTTGTGCCCTGTGTTTTAATTGTACGGAATACAACGGCCACCTTGGGTGGAAAGGCACCTGATGCGTGGCATGGCAATGGAACCGGAGGGCCTGTAGGGACCTAGGGGTGGGAGACAGAACAGGAGCACATTCAATGAGTGTGTCACACACCCATCACACAGTACATGTCAACAACTACAAGCAATGTACACACATCGCACAGAGCAATAGGGCACAATGCCACAGCCACCAACAGTGGCATACTACCCTGGCCATGGAGCGTTGACACACAGCACGCAGTGAACAAACGGCCACCCTGACACAGCACACACACACCTGCACAGATACAGCCACATCAGCCATCGTACATGGACACTCACCGTCAAGTGAAGTAGCGGGCGATGAGCTGCTGGCGCACATTCCCAGCTTCCTCCTCTCCGCTGTCCTCCTCACTCGAGCTGTCCTGGTCTGCGGGCTGGGGCCCTGGTTGATCTCCGTCATCCACGATGAGGGGGATCTGCTTCCGAATGGCCAGATTGTGCAGCATGCAGCACGCCACCACTATCTGGCACACCTTCTGTGGGGAGTACGCCAACGCACCCCCGGTGCGGTCCAGGCACCTGAACCTGGACTTGAGGAGGCCAAAGGTACGCTCGACCACACGTCTGGTCCTCCCATGTGCCTCATTGTAGCGATCGTCTGCTGGGGTGCGAGGATTCCTCAATGGACTGAGCAGCCATGCCCCATTCGGATACGCAGAGTCACCTGGGTGTGAGGGACACAGAGAACCGTTGCTAATCCAACTGGACAGGGGACAGCATCGCACAGCCAGCACGCTACACCACTCCACATACTCACCGACAATACAGGCACGATCCTGTTGCATATTGGACATCAGTCGTGGCAAGATGCTGTTGCGCATTATGTGTGCGTCATGGGCCGAGCCTGGGAACTTTGCACACACGTGGGTGATCACCATGTCCGCAAGGCACACCACTTGCACATTCAGGGAGTGCGTGTGCTTCCTGTTGCGGTACAGGTGCTCAGTGGCCTGTGGTGGAACAAGGCCGACATGTGTGCAGTCAATGGCTCCAACGACGTGTGGGATTCTGCCAAGGGCATAGAATGCACCCTTCACTGCCGCCAATTCACGAGCCCTGGGGAAGCGGATGTACCTGTTTCGGTACAGCATCATGGCTGCCAGTACATCCCTCAGCACCTTGCTGAACATGGGCTGGGACATCCCTCCTCCAATGCCCACTGTGTGCTGGAATGACCCAGTGGCGAAGAAATGCATGGCGGCCATCACCTTAGCCATGGGGGTGACAGCAGTCGGATACACCCTGCGGGGACGGAGATGGGGTTCTAACATGGCACACAGTCGATGCAGGGTTGGCCTGTCCAGCCGAAACTTCCTAATAACCTCTGTATCGTCCATGTCCGCCAGCAATTGGTATGGGCGGTCAATGTTCGGTCTCCGCCTAGGGACAATGGCAGAGGACACATGTCAATGCAACACGACACATAGCAATTTCGCATACACATCACTGACATGACTGAGCAAGCACATGAGCCACAGCCCAGCTGTCAAGCTGGGACGGCACGGCCACAATACACTTACACAGGTCTCCCAACAATGGCAATGGCTAGTGATACGAACCACTGCCATGTGCATGCACATGGGGATCTAGGCCCCAATGACTTGCGGGGCGTGCTGATGGGGACTGACTGCATATCCGTCAAGCGGCAACGCCACGGCAACATGAATGTCTGCTGAGCATGGAACTGCTTCCGCGGCTGGATGAGTATGGCACACGACGACGACGATGTGGGCACAGGCTGAGCGGCCAAAACAAGTGGGACCTGTGGCACGAGGGGATATGAGACAGTAGTAGGTGTCAGCACTGCACCCTATGTACAGCACTGTACGGATCACACCTCCCGAAACATTGACAGGTGTCCACATTGACAGCCCCATACCAAGACGGCTGTGTGCTTGCAGTCACACGTCACAGGTGAGAGGTTACATTGCACGTGCCAGGTGGCAGTCGTACATAGTGGGAGCTGGCATGTGTGTGCATGTGTCTCCTGTTCAGGATCCACCAGATGGGCGCTGACTCTGTACTGACCATTGGACACAGCATGTTCCGTGGAAGGCTTGTGTGTGTGGGATGGTGGCACTGGATGTGCCTCCGTTGGGTGGGGGGCCATGCACAGGGCGGGTACGTCGATGATTGCGCATTGTTGGTCACGGTGGGTGCACCCACTAAGATGTGTTGCCCTGTGTTCAATTCCTATGTCCGCATGATGATGGACTGTGGATGTGGGCAGACTACACATTGGTCGATGTGCTGTCTATATGCATGTGCCTTCACACCAGGCACAGCTGCCCCTGCACATGTGACCCCTGCTGGACTCGCTGCTGGGTCTGTGGAGCTGATGCACCTTCTGCGCGTGGGGCGGGCAGCTCTCCTCACTTCCCTCATTGCGCATGTCATGTCTTTGCCGCAGGTGACATGGATCATGGAGGGCCCACATGTACGCGTGGGTAGGCTACACATGATTGTTCACTGGTCGCCACCCCCAGTCAGTGTGAGGGAAGGTTGTCGTGCTGGTGGTATGTTCGATGTGGCGGATGGGCGGGCCTAGGTGCGGGCTTACATTCCGGACATGGGGGGTAGTTGGATTGGCGACTAGTTGCAGTACACACGGGACACATCTCTTCCTTTCCACATCTGGGTCATCCCTTGTACTAACTGACAGTGATACAGTCATCTTCGCCCCAGCCCTCATGTCCTCCCCTCGCTCCCCCAATATGCATGCTCACCTGCGAGGCTAGCGCTTGCACAGGCAGCCCCAAGCTCGCACCAGAGAGGGCAAGGAGTGTATGTGTGGGTCCAGTTGCACGAGTGGGCTGTCTCAGGGTATGATGTGTGGCGGGACGCCGTCCACCTGCGTGGTGCCCCAAATGGAGACCCGGCCTGCATGGACTATGCATCACAGTCTTCGCCTTCCGGATCCGCCACCTGCGACACCCAGTGGCTGTGGCTGCCCTTGCGGCCAGGCCGCGTCCGTCTGTGGCTGATGGCCCACACATTCACTCTTTGGCCTCTCTGGGGAGGGCTCAGGGGTGGTGGCGCACGCGCTTGCACTTAGTCGCAATGGCATGTGGCGTGGTTGGTATGATGGGCAATGGATGGGATGGTGCGAGCCACCTCCCGTGACGTCAGTGCTGCTCGTGCTGTGGTGCGTCCCCCTACACTTCCATTTGACTTTTTGCCATGCTGGACGTTGAGGTTCTATTGCCTGCGTGATATGACCAGGAGGAGCGCGAGGAGACCTCTCACACACCATGCTCCACTGCCATCCCGTGCCCTGTATCGCCTGTGCGGATTGACTATGTTGGGGTTACACCTGGTCGACTGGGGCTGTGTGTGCCTTGTCAAGGGGCATGGCGGGCGCACAACAGGATCCAGCTTGTCCACAGAGGGTGGGCTGAGGTGCGCCTGGTACCGCTTTGTACGTGTGCCCGGCTGCTGTGCACACACGTGTTCACTCCCCCCGACAGGTGTCCTCTCACAATGCCCAGGGAAGCGGTGGTGTACTGTTCATGACCCCTCCCAACACGGCGTGCTCCAACTTGGCATGTGCGCATCTACCCGTCGCACCCACCCACCTGAGCACTGCGTCCATACGACTTCACACGACACATGTGTGTCTTCCACAGTAGTGCTACTCATTTGCGTTGACATCCAATACCAGTGGACTACATGGTCATGTCACGACTGCCGTGTACTTCACATACTCTCATCCTCTCTCATTCGTACTTGTGAAATGAGTCAGCGGAGACAGTTTTGGTTTCAAACATTATATTGAGTCTTCTGTCCTCTGTGATGCAGTATAGTGGACACTACTGGCAGCGGAATACATGTTGAGGATATACTGAGCATGATTACAAATTGGATAGGGTGTGGGGTTACATGTGATTGGCTGTTGCATGTGGGATGTGGGCTTCAGAGTTACATCTGCTTGGCCAAGGCTGTGCTAATGTACATTTACGTATAGCTGCGGAGCTGCGGACTTTGACACAGACGGTATACATGTAGCCTACCAGACCGCTCGGCATCATGGGCACAGTCCATCTCAGTTCCATGTGACAGGTTTGCTGCGGTTGTTCCTCATGCACGCGTGCATGTGAGATGACATCAGGGCATGTGCTTGCGTGCATGCAGCGGCGTGCCACTTGTTGTTGCACTGTGGTGGTTACTGGACATGTCACAGTCACTGGGGTCGTGTTGTTGTTGTATGCACTTGTCGTCCATGCAAAGGTCCTGGTATGGGATTCCCGGGGCGGGGGTGGGAGGGGTGCAGCACCCACAGACTCCAGGCGACCTATTCATGTCCACTGAGCGGTGTGTGTGTCCATGTGCGCTGGATCCATGTCGTGTCCTGGTTGTTCGTGCAGTTCCGTCCATGTGGGTGCGATACACAGAGCCCATGCCACTGCCTCCCACGATGCATGCGGTGTTCCTGGATGTGATGGGGAACAGTGTGCATGTCCCGGTCATATCCGATGTCATGGCGATGTCGTTGATGGTGTGGTTACAGTTGCCGGTCGTTTGGTATGGCTGTTGTGGTGGTGACTGTCCAGTCCGTGCGGAAGCTGAGCATGGGTGCGGGGTTGGACTTCATAGGTCACTCGGGGAACCTGCGTTGTGGTCCGACGTATTTACAGGTTGTCAGGTATGCGATGCCGTCCAGCAGGGCTTCCATGTCATTGGTGGTGTACATGTTTGCCAGCCAATGAAGCGGATGGTGGCTCTCAAGGTGTTGTTCGTAAGTTGTCCCTTGGAGGACCATGATGGGGCATGCTGGGTGACATTCGATGTAGCTGTTCTCGATGATCCGTCGTGTGGAGGCACAGTGGTCCCATTTCAGTGCGGGTGCGATGTTGGCCACATACGCCATGCCCCCATAGGCAGAGCAGGCCCTGTCGTGTGCGTCCAGAGGGAGGAGTAGTGGTAGCAGGTCCGCCTTCAGACATGCCGGGTTGGAGAGGCATATCTCGACGGGATGCTGGTAGGGACACCTCCGACAGTAGAAGACAGGCATGACGCAGCTGAACAATGTGATGCGGTAAGTCAGTCGGTAACTTACGTTCAGCAGGGACAGGAGATCGCATCCCAATGTATGTATCGTGTTGGTTTTGTACAGCTTGAGCTGTTCGGCGTAGTTGGGTAGGTGTGTTGCGGTTGCCATTTCGCAGCGGTTCGTTGAGATGGCGTGCTCCGGCTGTGTGTGCAGTCTGCAATGTGCACGCTCCGAGGTTGCTGTGAGCTCTGTGTAGTCGTAGGGAGACAGGACTTGTGTTCTGTTGGCTTGTTTGGAGGACACGGGCCCTCTTCCCACATGCTTCTCAGACAGTTCAAGGTCAGTGCTGTGTGACTCCTTCCAATTAACTTGCATGTGGCCGACATGGGGAGTGTTTTCTTCTTTCTTCCCCGTCCGTTGTGTGCTTCTGTGATATGCGCTATCTGCCCTGTGGTCGGTCTCCTCGGCATGCCTGTGTTGGTCTATTCTTGGACAATGGCTGTATTCACCGGCTTCTGTCGTAGGGCTGTGGTTTCGGAGTTGGAATGGAAGGTCATTCAGTGCTGTCTGCTCTCCCTTGTGTGGGCGGCAGGCTGCCTTTCCGCTCTGCGTTGGGCCTTGTGTGTGGATGTTATTCTTGGGCCACCTGTTGTCGGTCCCCGGGCTCTTTGGTGTTCCGTTTCATATGTCTTGTTCATATGTGCAGGGTGGTATGGGTTTTTCAGTGTGGTACTGGCGTTCCTCTTCCCGAAGGGGCCCTGCTTCTCCTAGTTGGTGTTGCCGCCGCTGTGTGCTACGCCATGTTTGTTACACTGGGGTGTGTCCTGCTGTTGCGTGACTTCACTGACATGTGTGCGTCGGTTGTGTGGCGTTGGGTGTTGTCCGTGAATTGGGCGTTGGGGACATGTCTGTGGCAGGCCTGTCACGTGTCATGTGTGTTCGGGGTGGGGCTGATGTGTGTGCTGCTTGGTTGTGTCCCTGTGTCTGTGTGCGACGCATGCATGGCGCTGCGGTTGGCCTCTGCGTTGTGCGCATGTGTGGCGGCGTCATCGGCGCTTTGTGGCCGTGACGGGGTGGTTGGTTCCTAGTCCCAGGTGGTGTGTACACATGTGTTCCGCGATGTTAGGATTTGGCCTGTGTGTCATATGTGGATGCAATGGTGGATGTGTAGTGTACACGCGCTGGTGGGGGTTGTCCGCTTTTTCCGCCCTTGCACTGTGTGCGCTGTTTGCGTGCACTTGTTGTGTGTGTGCCTACCTGCGTCTCCGCGGTACGTTGCGTCCTTGGTGGTGCATCAGCAGAAGCATGGGAAGGGCCTGCAGTGCTGGATTCATGCCCGGGGTGCCGCTTCTTCGTTGTCCGTGCTCTGCGTCCGTGTTACCGCCTCTCTTTCACGTGCGGTGTCTCTTAGCCGTGGGAGCCGTTTGTTTGCGGCATCGTAATTTATGCGCCGGGCGGGACGTGTTTCGTCGGACGGTGTGTGTCAGTTGGGCTGCGCCGCTACGTGTACGGGCGCACTTTGATGGCGGACGGTGTTGCTGGCTTGCCGGCGGTGTTTGGCCTGCTTTTCGCATCGTAATTGGGCGGGCGTGTGGACTGCTGCGTGCCGGCGGTAACTGGTGGTTTTTGCATCCGCCAGCACGGCGGTTGTGCTTCCGCCCGCCATCGTAATGGGCCCCAAAGTAATTAATAATTTTAATTTATTAGTATTTATAATTAATTTTTAATTAATTAATTATTAATTGGTTATCAAATTTGATTAATTAATTAATTGATAATTATGTCAATTGTGTTATTGTTTTTAGGAGCGGGTTGTGGGTTTATAGGGGAATAGGGTGGGAAGTAATTTAATTATACTAAAGTAATTAATAATTTTAATTTATTAGTATTTATAAATAATTGTTAATTAATTAATTATTAATTGGTTATCAAATTGTATTAATTAATTAATTGATAATTATGTAAATTGTGTTAAATTGTTTTAGGAGCGGGTTGTGGGTTTATAGGGGAATAGGGTGGGAAGTAATTTAATTATAATAAAGAAATTAATAATGTTTATTGATTAGTATTTATAATGACATTTGTATTAATAAAATATTAATTGGTTATTAAATTTTAATAATTAATTAATTAATTATGTAAACTGTGTTATGTTTTTTTAGGAGTGGGTTGTGGTGTTTATAGGGGAATAGGGTGGGAAGTAATTTAATTTGAATAAAGTAATTAATAATTGTTATTTATTAGTATTTATTTTATATTTTGAATTTATAGTGTTGTTTGTGGTAATTTATTTATTATTAATTAATTATTAATTGTTTGTTAATTATAATTAATTAATTGTTAAATATGTTAATTGTGTCAATTATGTAGGAGTTTTATGTGCGTTTATAGGGGAATATGGTGTGAAGTAATTGTTTTTTAAATCATTAATTAATTTTTTGATTATAATTAATTTATATTAAATATAGTTATTTGTTTGTAAAATGTTTTTTTAAACTTCTATAAATTAAGGTTTGTAGTCAATTGTTAGTAGTTTTTAACATTAAAATATTTTTCTATGCTTTGTAATTTATTATATTTTTATATGTTTTTTATTTTTGTGTTATTAACAATTTTTGTATTGTAGTTGGTATTTTGTTTCTTTTTTCTTTTTCTTTTAATTTTTGGGAAATATTAATTTTAACCCTCTGCTATCCCACACTTTCCCTACTGTTGCACTCTCTGGAGTGGGAATAGTAATTTTTACCCCTCCTCTATCCAACACTTTCCCTACTGTTGCACTGTCTGGAGTGGGAATAGTAATTTTTACTCCTCCGCTATCCAATACTTTCCCTACTGTTGCACTCACTGGAGTGGGAATAGTAATTTTTACCCCTCCGCTATCCAACACTTTCCCTACTGTTGCACTCACTGGAGTGGGAATAGTAAATTTTACCCTTTGCTATCCAACACTTTCCCTACTGTTGCACTCACTGGAGTGGGAATAGTAATTTTTTCCCCTTCGCTATCCAACAGTTTCCCTACTGTTGCACTCACTGGAGAGGGAATAGTAATTGTTACCCCTCCGCTATCCAACACTTTCCCTGCTGTTGCACTCTCTGGAGTGGGAATAGTAATTTTTTCCTTCCGCTATCCAACACTTTCTCCACTGTTGCACTCTCTGGAGTGAGAATAGTAATTTTTTCCCCTCCGCTATCCAACACTTTCCCTACTGTTGCACTCTCTGGAGTGGAAATAGTAATTTTTTCCCCTTCGCTATCCAACAGTTTCCCTACTGTTGCACTCACTGGAGAGGGAATAGTAATTGTTACCCCTCCGCTATCCAACACTTTTCCTGCTGTTGCACTCTCTGGAGTGGGAATAGTAATTTTTTCCTTCCGCTATCCAACACTTTCTCCACTGTTGCACTCTCTGGAGTGAGAATAGTAATTTTTTCCCCTCCGCTATCCAACACTTTCCCTACTGTTGCACTCTCTGGAGTGGAAATAGTGATTTTTACACCTACGCTATCCAACACTTTCTCCACTGTTGCACTCTCTGGAGTGAGAATAGTAATTTTTACCCCTACGCTATCCAACACTTTCTCTACTGTTGCACTCACTGGAGTGGGAATAGTAATTTTTACCCCTACGCTATCCAACACTTTCTTTACTGTTGCAGTAATTGCAGTGGAAATATAAAAATTTTACCCACACGCTATTCAACAATTTTCCTACTATTGCACTCAATGGAGTGCAAAATGTAAGTTTAAAAATATATAAATATTTTAGTATTTTATTTTATAATATAATGTTTTTATTATTATATTTTATGTTATCGGTGTATGTATATATATATATATTTTATAGTTAATGTTTATATATTTATAATATTTTAAAATAAATTAAAGTTATTATTTTTTTTTTTTTTTAAGTAAATATACATTTATATATTAAATTTTATATATCTATGTTTAAATTTGTTTAAATTAAATTTGTTTATTATATTTTTTTAATGTTTATTATATCTAAGGGGCCCATTACGATGGCGGGCGGAAGCACAACCGCCGTGCTGGCGGATGCAAAAACCACCAGTTACCGCCGGCACGCAGCAGTCCACACGCCCGCCCAATTACGATGCGAAAAGCAGGCCAAACACCGCCGGCAAGCCAGCAACACCGTCCGCCATCAAAGTGCGCCCGTACACGTAGCGGCGCAGCTCAACTGACACACACCGTCCGGACGAAACACGTCCCGCCCGGCGCATAAATTACGATGCCGCAAACAAACGGCTCCCACGGCTAAGAGACACCGCACGTGAAAGAGAGGCGGTAACACGGACGCAGAGCACGGACAACGAAGAAGCGGCACCCCGGGCATGAATCCAGCACTGCAGGCCCTTCCCATGCTTCTGCTGATGCACCACCAAGGACGCAACGTACCGCGGAGACGCAGGTAGGCACACACACAACAAGTGCACGCAAACAGCGCACACAGTGCAAGGGCGGAAAAAGCGGACAACCCCCCACCAGCGCGTGTACACTACACATCCACCATTGCATCCACATATGACACACAGGCCAAATCCTAACATCGCGGAACACATGTGTACACACCACCTGGGACTAGGAACCAACCACCCCGTCACGGCCACAAAGCGCCGATGACGCCGCCACACATGCGCACAACGCAGAGGCCAACCGCAGCGCCATGCATGCGTCGCACACAGACACAGGGACACAACCAAGCAGCACACACATCAGCCCCACCCCGAACGCACATGACACGTGACAGGCCTGCCACAGACATGTCCCCAACGCCCAATTCACAGACAACACCCAACGCCACACAACCGACGCACACATGTCAGTGAAGTCACGCAACAGCAGGACACACCCCAGTGTAACAAACATGGCGTAGCACACAGCGGCGGCAACACCAACTAGGAGAAGCAGGGCCCTTCGGGAAGAGGAACGCCAGTACCACACTGAAAAACCCATACCACCCTGCACATATGAACAAGACATATGAAACGGAACACCAAAGAGCCCGGGGACCGACAACAGGTGGCCCAAGAATAACATCCACACACAAGGCCCAACGCAGAGCGGAAAGGCAGCCTGCCGCCCACACAAGGGAGAGCAGACAGCACTGAATGACCTTCCATTCCAACTCCGAAACCACAGCCCTACGACAGAAGCCGGTGAATACAGCCATTGTCCAAGAATAGACCAACACAGGCATGCCGAGGAGACCGACCACAGGGCAGATAGCGCATATCACAGAAGCACACAACGGACGGGGAAGAAAGAAGAAAACACTCCCCATGTCGGCCACATGCAAGTTAATTGGAAGGAGTCACACAGCACTGACCTTGAACTGTCTGAGAAGCATGTGGGAAGAGGGCCCGTGTCCTCCAAACAAGCCAACAGAACACAAGTCCTGTCTCCCTACGACTACACAGAGCTCACAGCAACCTCGGAGCGTGCACATTGCAGACTGCACACACAGCCGGAGCACGCCATCTCAACGAACCGCTGCGAAATGGCAACCGCAACACACCTACCCAACTACGCCGAACAGCTCAAGCTGTACAAAACCAACACGATACATACATTGGGATGCGATCTCCTGTCCCTGCTGAACGTAAGTTACCGACTGACTTACCGCATCACATTGTTCAGCTGCGTCATGCCCGTCTTCTACTGTCGGAGGTGTCCCTACCAGCATCACGTCGAGATATGCCTCTCCAACCCGGCATGTCTGAAGGCGGACCTGCTACCACTACTCCTCCCTCTGGACGCACACGACAGGGCCTGCTCTGCCTATGGGGGCATGGCGTATGTGGCCAACATCGCACCCGCACTGAAATGGGACCACTGTGCCTCCACACGACGGATCATCGAGAACAGCTACATCGAATGTCACCCAGCATGCCCCATCATGGTCCTCCAAGGGACAACTTACGAACAACACCTTGAGAGCCACCATCCGCTTCATTGGCTGGCAAACATGTACACCACCAATGACATGGAAGCCCTGCTGGACGGCATCGCATACCTGACAACCTGTAAATACGTCGGACCACAACGCAGGTTCCCCGAGTGACCTATGAAGTCCAACCCCGCACCCATGCTCAGCTTCC